>JARFIW010000266.1:0-1200000 GCA_036346225.1 Platerodrilus igneus | reverse complement strand
CGACTGGATCGATAATTTAAAATACAGCTGATTGCCAGAACATGTAATAACAGATTATTGGTGATAAATAAATTTCAAGATGAAATTTGGTTCGATTTAAAAATTTAGAAAAACCAAAATATTATTGTTTTGAATGAGTTTGAGCGCTTCAGGCTACTAAATTTGCGATAACTAATATCTTATAAAATAACAGAATTTTATTGTAAAAGCTTTCCAGATTTTTATGAAAACTTGTACATGATATAACAAATGTAGCTGGAAATACAACAGATGAAGAGCTGGTTAACATGTTTTTGGAAAGTGAGACTCGTGTGAATAATTATTTATTTAATGATGGTAGCAATGCAAATTATTTGACGCTATTAGAAAAAGTTGTTTGTTATCCAAACCAATTTTTAGAATATTGGATATTCCCGATTCCGAATATCATAGTGGATGCTAGTACGATACTTCTATACATTTAGTAAAATGATAATATTACTTTTTGAAGTTTGTTTTATCTATTATTAAAGATGTTCATGACACATTTAATAAATTTTAGTATCTTTACTGCGTTTTTATTGTTAGGTGGTGCTACATTAAAAAAATAAAGGGGTAGGTAGTAAAAAAATGGCGTCCGTGACACGTTGACCTGCGTAGTTAAATAAACGCGAAAAAGTAGGGTAGTTGAACTTCAAATTTTTCAGTCTAAAAGTGACCAATACAGACATCTAACGCGTATCTTTTGTGAATTACATGACTTAGTGATTGCGTTAATAAAAATATACAGGGTAGGTCTACATAAAATTTGGAGTAAGGTGCTTTAAAGTTAATCTCTAAATTAAAAATATAATCTATACATTTAGCAATACTAAGAAATGTACAAGTGCGTACATCGATTTACTCTGTGGTCTAGTGGATGGGGCATTCGGTTTGCATGCAGGCGGCTCGGGTTTGAACCCCTCTTCAATAAAATCTATTCTCTAAGAACTATGTGACTGACAGCTTTGTGAAAATCTATATATAAGATGGAGCAAAAGTGAATATATACAAAGCGAGTCAAAAACGTGACGTAAAAGAAAAATGACGGCTTGTTAAAGTGACGTAAGAAAAAGTTGCCTATTGGGAAAGTGTCGTAAAAACGTGTCAAAGTGACAGCGGTCAAACTGATGTAAAGATGTCAAATTGATAGCAGCTAAAGGGTCAGCTGCGACGTTAGTGGTAGTATGGAAGGGAAGGAAGTAAGAAGATGTGGCATGAGGAGGAAGGTGGTGGGTAAAATCACCTACTTAAGTCCTACATGTTGGATTCTCACGTTGTATTTCGGATATCATAGCGCTTTGCTGAAGGCTAGAAGAGTATAGGAGAGGTTGCAACAGCCTATATGAATATAGTAATCAAAGAATTGATGTATTTTTATTTTCACTGCTTGTTGTCAACGTATTCAGTGGATCCGGTGAAGTATGTTAAATATATACACATTATATGCATTGTGTCGGTTCTATGACATTCTCCTACTCCCGCAAGTATATTTTTGTCATACAGTGAACCTTCTGCCCTCCAAAAACTGACACATCGTTTACACCGGTCATCAAGTATTATTGGACGAACACAAAACACGATCAAGTCGTTATACAATTTGGGTTGCATACGTACATCACTTGTCCTAACGTATTATAGTTTACATTGAGTTTGTAGAAAGTAATTTTGTTAGTTCATTTTGTTACGTTTATTTTCTACATAAACTGAATACTCTACATAGTGTACCTGTTCAGTATAAGCCCGTTTAACTTGATTTTAACTCAAATCAACTTTGCTTTTAAAACGAAAATTTATTCGATAAATTAAATAGTCAATACTTTGTTTTAGGTATCTGTTAATTTGTTAAACCCTCCGATAACGTATAATTGCTTTCTCTGGTATTTCCCATTTAAAGACTTGTCAAAATGATAAATCCTATTATTTGATAGAGTGTTTTTCAAATTTGCTAATCGTACTTCGATAACGCGAGGATTGTAGTTTGATCTCGTGTTATTTGAACCCATTTTGAATTTGATTCTGCAGCTTTTGTGTTGAAATATTTTCTACATTATTCGTCAAAATACTTCAAAAGCACGTTTTTTTGTTCGACAAGTAAGAGGTATCTTGCGTGTATTGGTGAGTTTTCCTGCGCTTATCCATTCTAATCCGATTCTCTTTCTAGCTTTTAGCTAGAGGCCGAATTGGTCCTGTCCTTATGTAGGCTCAACGGTTCGTTGACGTAGACCAGCTGCTTTTGTCTGTAGACAAACTGCTTTTGTCCGTAGACCGCTGCTGCAGTTACGGTGGCAGGATGAATGGATCCTGACTCCCATGGCGTTGCTGTGCTGACCCACCCCTGACGGGTTGCAAGCTAAGTAATCAGACACATACAGGTATACAACTTGTTTCCTTTTGTGTATTGGAACGTCCCGTTCTAAGTTTTATAACTCATTGCAACTTTTAGTATTTTTTTAACATAATGCTCTGTGGTTAAGTATTCTGTTATGGTTAGATGCCTTTGAATCTCTCCTTTGGTTAGATATTTCACTGAATTGACATTTGTCAAGTTGTTATTATAGTACTGTATTAATGTGATCCACATTAATTTGCTTTTGTTCATAAAAAGTGGTTTAATTGTGGGAAAATGTTATCTCACCTAAGGGTGATAACGAGCCCATGTGGTGGTTCTTCCTTCTTGATCCAGCCTTCGAATCGAAACGACGAACTTGGTGCGTTAGCAAAATTTATATCGCTTATTTTAGCGGATTCTAGCTTACTACCTTGGATAAAATTAATCTTTCTGATGTTTGTGAGTATTGGGTTGGCCTTCGCTCAGTTAGTGAAGCACATTTTTGTGATATTTGTTATATTCTACCCACATTGTTATGTGGTAAGTAATTGCCTGGTAGCACTTCTTGTTCTATGTGTTACATGAATTTTAGGGTCCAAATTTAAGTCCAAATTTACGCCTACGTCCAAATTTACGTCTAAGACTACGACTAAGTCTATGTCTACGTCTGCGTGCGAGTCCAAGAGTAATTACATATTTTAGGTTTAGCAGTTCCAATTTAAGTAGATGCACATTTGTGAAGATTTGTTTAAGTAATCGTTCTGGTGGTATTACGATTACCCAGACTCGACAACTTACTGAAATAGATGGTATTGAAGCTCCCGACGTAGAACTAATTATTGATACAATAAGTTCCATCTGCTGGACTACCGAAATATTAATCGAAACCTGTTGGAGTTATCCGTTGATGAATATTACACCTGAAGCGATTTTGTGTGACCATCTGTAATTGCTGTAATCCCGTTAAGTTGAATTTGGAATCCTTGACTGCTACTGGTGCATTGGAATTACTTCTTGAGGTCGTATACTTCCTTATTTAAGCGTGTTGTGTATGTTCTGTTGAGATTATTGGATTAATACTTTTGTGTATGAAACCTTATATTCACCCTCTTATTATTTTGCTTTGCATGCAGCCATACTTATACCTGTGTTGTAAGGTGGGTTGCAATAATTAACGTAAAATCTGTATTTATGATAAAATTATTTAGGTATTAATGTTTGAATGCTTCCTTAGTAAGTGCTATGTTCTTATGATTAATGCTAACAACTCGTTAATGCGTTCCAGTGATTTATACATATTGATTGTAAATCTAGTCACGATCTTAGACCCTTGGTTAAATTATTACTCACTTGAGTTATGCGGTTACAGCGTACTTAGTGGCCACCAAGTTTGCGTACCCGATTATTACTTAGTACGAATTATTTTTGCGTATGGGCTCGTGCCCGGATATTCTAAACACCATTGCGTTATTACTGTTAAATATTATTCATACAATCACCTGGAGTAAACATATATTTGCTTATTGTGAGCACTTAGCTTGGTTAATTTTCTCTTGAATCATTTGGGTTTGAATCTTGTATGTATGATTATTTGTAGAATTATTTGTTCTAGTGAAATTTATATTTATGTGTTTGATTTCATATTTGGCATTGTAGTTACTTCAATAAATCCAGGTTTAATTCTGTGCCCTGTTAATTTATTGATATAGTGAGTTACCTTGGGTTTCGCCCGAGAATAGTGGAACATTTCTCGTTGATTCTGCTTGCTCCTGTTTCTGGCGCCCATTAATAAAATAGTTAGTTTTGACTTATTGGACCTTTCTAGTGGTTCCTTATGGTCCCTGAATGCGATTCTTTACCCACCGCCCTGATGAGTCCTTTCTGAGCTATTCCGGAGCACTATTTGTCATCGTAACGTTAAGGAACCCATTATATCGATGAGATATCGAATTTTTACCGTGGCAGTATATCAATGGCATATTCCGTATCAGCGTATAGCGTAGTTACGTGATAAGAAACGTGATACTGTAGAACTATTGTTTGTTGCTGCGAATCAATATTATCGCTTTACCGGTGTGATGTACTATTGTTAAAAATATTTGACAGACACGTGCTTATTCTTTTCTACTGATTGGTTTATTTTACAAACGGTATTATGTACAATTTAAAATGTATGTTTGACAAAAGCTCTCACGCGTTAATTCTTTCCTACTGATTAGTTTATTTTTCAAAAAGTATTAGGTGAAATTTTAAAGACGTTTGACAAAAGCTCTCACATGTTTAGTTTCTACTGATTAATTTTATTTTGTGTAAAATACGAGAAGCGCACTTCGTATCTAAAGTACTAAATTGTTCATATCACCTAATTGATTGCTTTGAAATAGTAACGCTTAATTTATTGCTTTTCCTTGTTTGAACAGAATCCTTTATTTATTTTTATTTGTTAATAGATAATCGTGGGCGACGTGTTTTTTTTTTGTTTTCTTGGTATGTAGGTGAATCGCCCTACTCTCCGCGTTCGATTGTTAGCCTGGTATTTACTTTTCTTCCGGCTACGTCTAGATACGTAGCAAATTAATTTGGGAATGTTTATACAAATAAAAGTCAATTACGGGAGCTACACTAGTATTAACTTCAAATTAGAAACTCAAACAAACTCGCATGTTATCAAATTTCACTATTGACTGAAAGCAATTAACAAAACCTTAGGATTTAAAGCATAATCTTTAAACTGTGCGTGTGAATATGCGTGTATGTGCGGTTTGTTCGACTTCAAGGCATATGCATGCGTCTGAACGTTTGCGCATGCTTAAGCATATACGTGTGCGTATGGCTGTGAATGTGAGTGGTAGTGTAGGTGTATGTGTATTACGCCAAGTCCTAGATTAAACTTTAATTTGACTAACTTACCTAAATTTATGTTCTAAATAATTCAGGACAATTTTTAGAAACTGCAATGGGCATACAAATACACGCTCAAACCGGCGGTGCTGTGGAGTACATCGATGCAGTAGCTGAAGCTACAGATATTGTTATAAGAAGAATATTTTCAGCTATCAAGTGCTTTAATTTCGTGTTTAAAATGTCACCTGACTACCAAAAACAAAAGCGAGCGATAGAAATATTACACGGTCAAACTAATTATGTAATAGATTGCAGAAAAAAAGAACTTGAAGCACTTACTAAGAACAGTGAAGATGTCTTGGATATTTTGGGGAAGAAAAAGCGGTTGACCTTTCTAGACCTTCTTCTACAGTGCAAAGTTGACGGAGAACCATTGCCGCAAGAAAATATTCGCGAAGAGGTCGACACATTTATGTTTGAGGTATTTTACATAATAAAGATGAAACAAATTTAATAAATTTTAGGGGCACGATACGGTTACATCAGCGGTTTCGTTTATATTATACTGTTTATCACAAAACCTTGATGTCCAGGTATACGTAAATTTCTTTACTAGTTGCTAATTTTGCAACAGATATTTTAGGATAAAGTGGTTAAAGAATTTTGTACCATTTTTAACTACGACAAAATCATAGCACCGTCGTATAAGGAACTGCAGGAAATGAAATATCTTGAAGCGACTATTAAGGAAAGCATGAGACTGTATCCACCCGTTCCGTTAATTGCACGAACTCTTCTCAATAATACAGAGTTTGGTAAGTTTTTACAACTATAAATCACTCGTTTGTATTTTAATTGCAGACGGCACAATTTTTAAGAAAGGTTCAGCCATATCCATATTTGTCTATGGGCTACACAGACAAGAAGCAGTGTTTCCAGATCCAGAAAAATTTATTCCTGATAGGTTTTTTACTGGAAATTGCGCTGAACGATCACCATTTGCCTATATACCCTTCAGTGCTGGTTCCAGAAACTGCATAGGTTGGTTTTGATTATTATATATGGTCACTAATTCTCTAAAAATGTACTGCCAGTTTTGTATTTGATCTAATTTTATTTTAGGTCAGCGTTTTGCTATGTTAGAACTTAAATCGGTAATTTCTAAGTTAGTAAGGAATTTTGAAATCTTACCAGCACCCGGCTATGAGCCAATACTCGCGCCTGACGCTGTATTACGAACTGCCAATGGAGTACAAGTACGTTTAAAACAAAGAAACATTTAAAATTAAACAAGAAACTGTTAGTCATAATCAAATTAAATAATACTTTTTATTAAGTACCTAGTCTAATATATCCAGGGTGACGTTTAATCTAAGGCTGGCATTTGATGCAATTACATAAAAGTGATTTAAGTACCAATAATTTGTAGTTAATGAAGGTTTTGATGGTACCCTCAGAAATGTATGATACGGTTTTATTAATAAACGTATTACAAAACTGTATTAAGTATGTAAAAAGTATGTGACGTTCCTTAGAAATACATAAAATCACATTTCATTATAATAATTTCTGTATTAGTAAATTCCACCAATAGGATTAAATTATTTCCTTTAAGGAATATAATGATTAGGTTACTATATTTAAGATCTAAATTAAAATTATTTTGTATCATAAGTAGGAGGAATATAGCAATCCTGCCGCCTCATTTCCTCCCGAATCCCCCATTTCCTCCCAAATTTACATGTAAATCCCCATAAGGAGGAAATGAAGGAATCTCCTTATTTCCCTCCTCATTTTCCTCACTCATCTGGACCAAATAGTTTTCTTCGACTATATGTAAATCCCATAAGGTGGAAATGTGGAGATGAATCTTAGCATCCACAATGTAAATTTCCATAAGGCGGAAATGAGGAGAATCCCTCATTTCCACACACATTTACATGTACATCCCCATAAGGAGGAAATGATGAAATCTCCTCATTCCCCTTCTCATTTTCCTCACTCATCTAGACCAAAAAGTTTTCTTCGACTATATGTAAACCCCATAAGGAGCAAATGTGGAGATGAACCCCATAAGGAGCAAATGTGGAGATGAACCCCATAAGGAGCAAATGTGGAGATGCACTCATTTGCTCCCTCATTTACATATAAATTCTCATTAGAAGGAAATGCGGAGATGAATCCCCATAAGGTGGAAATGTGGAGATGAATCTTAGCATCCACATTTCCACACACATTCCACATTTGCTCCCACATTTGGCGACAGTAATAAATAACATTGTCATCTTATATTTACAACAAAATAGTTATCTTCGTCTAACCAATGCATCTTTCGAGATAACCCTATTTTGTTTGGTATCAATTAATATTACAATTTTCTCAGCTACCTGAATTTCTTAGATTGCATCATCCCTCAGAGAGCTACCCCAATTTTAAGATTTTTTACCAGCAACGATTTTCTGACCGTTCTTATAAATTTTTTAACTATGTGACACATCTTGTTGGTCTAGAAATTTACGCAGAATTTGAATCTGCATACAGATTTAAAATCGGACCATCCCTTACAAAGTTACACTTTAAAGCTCTCAAACCTCTAAATTTTGCTCTTTGCTCCCAAATCTGAACCAAATAGTTTTCTTCGTCCAACCAATGCATCTTTCGAGATAAACATCTTGTTTGGTATCACTTAATATTAGATTTTTTTCAGCTACCTGTATCTCTAGGAATTTTTCAGATAGCATCACCCCCAAGGGAGCTACCCCAATTTTAAGATTTTTTGCCGATAACGATTTTATGATCGTCCTCATAAACTTTATAGCCATATGACACATCTTGTTAGTCTAGAATTTTACGCAGAATCCGAATCTGCAAACATATTTAAAATCGGACCATCCCTTAAAAAGTTACACTTTTAAAGGCTCCGAGCCTCTAATGTTTTTGTACATCTATGACATATGCTTTAACCAACCATTTCCCTAGAAATCTAAAACCGCAAGGATTTTAGAAATGAGTTCTTTATAAGCCATAAGTGCTTAATATTTAAAACCATTTTTTCAGACAGTAATGTGCTGTTTTCAGAATATCGCAAAAACCCAAGACTTAAAATTTTTCTGGTTTTAACATTGTTAATTACAACGTCACAAATTATGCTTAATGCTAAATAGTTGGAAAATACGTAGACGAGGACAAACTAATTCTTTGTCGAAGTACAAGTGAAAGTAGCCTTTCTTTTTTAATAATTAGCGGCTATATGATTTGAGAAATACAGTAGATATGCTCAATGCCATCCATTAGAATCATCGCATCATTGCTGGAGGGTTTATTAATCATACAATGAGCGCTCTAGTATGGTCGTCCTTATAAATTTTTTAACCATGTAACACATCTTGTTAGTCTAGAATTTTACGCAGAATTCAAATCTGCAAACAGAATTGGAATAGGATCAGCCCTTACAAAGTTACACTTTTAAAGTCCTGAACCTCTGAATTTTGCTTTTTGCTCTATAACATAACAAATAGCTTTCTTTGACTAGCCAATGCATCTTTCGAGATAACCCTAATTTGTTTGGTATCAATTAATATTAGATTTTTATCAGCTACCCGAATCTCTAGGAATTTCTTAGATTGCATCATTCCCCAGAAAGCTACCCTAATTTTAAGATTTCTTGCCGATAGCGATTTTATGGTTGTCCTTATAAATTTTGTAACCATGCAATACATCTATTGAAGACCGCCATATAAATCAAAACCAACTTCTATTATATGGTGGTGAGAATTTGGTGGAAATTCGTCTAACCTATAGGTTGTCTTACCAACTAGTTGGTTGATATTTAATTGTGGTACTCGCACTCTACAATGTTCCAAAAGCTATACTCTATACGAAACTCAGATCAAACGAAAATCGTGTACAAAATTTGGAAATGTATACTACACATTTGTCAATTAAAAGGAAGAAAAAGTGACTTTTGGGTGTGTATTAGTTTTAATGAATAAAAATATAGTTCTATGTGAAGTGTACCTGTTAAGTATTTGAATTGAAATATAAATATTGTTTCAAACGTTTTGGTTTTATTTATATATAATGGTATTGTTAGGATACAATTACTCGGAAGCAGTAGCAGAATCTTGGTTTATGTAATATCATCGAAGTTGAACAAAAAAAATTTTAAACTAAAAGGTATGTTTCAAACACGCAGTTGTACTCATTTCTATTAAAATTAAATGTAGCGCTCTTTGTTATAATTCTTTTCATAAGAACTTAGATACCCATTTCAGTTGCGTGGACATTTGAAAAATTAAACAATACTTCGGATATGTACCGATTGTACCCGATTTGTGTGCACGCACGAAACAACCGGTATGGAATGTAATCTATGAACTTGCGCATGGCCATGGGTGCGAATGCGCAGGGGTGCGCATGGTCAGGGGTGCGCACGGACACATTACGAGTTAGAGACCTTGGTATAAAAATTTCAGTTTTATGTTAAAATTTTTCTAAGTCAGAACTACTAAAAATTTTACCAAGTCCCAAAATATTCAAAATCTAAAGTAGTTACAAATATGCCGAATGTATTCGCTCTGTTGTTCCAGACACGTCAACTTCATTCACTAATAATGTGCATGACCATACCCCTAATAGCTTCGGATACTACATTAAATGCAGTTATGATGACAGGACATATGTTGGACACCGCCATATCGCTTACATTCTCTTGATTAGGAACAGTTTTGCTATCCGATGTAGGTCGGATTAAAATCCGATCTAGGTCGGAGGGAGACACTCTCACCCTATGGGGCAATTTCATCCTATGGGGCAATTTCACCCTATTCTGATGAAGGTAAATTCAAGGAACTTTGCGATTAATACACCCCCCACAACCAGACCTAGATCCGATTATGCACATAAAGAAATAGTTTAATATTATTGCAATATCACAAAAGTTATACGCAACAACCAATTTTAAATAAATTGTCTTTGAAACTTAAAATGAATGTTATGACTAAGTTTTATCATTACAGTGGTACCATATCTGGTTGAACCGAGAAACAGTGGAATTAAGTTGATAGCACTAATTGCTTTTTAATGAGTTTTCTCATTAAATCCCCATTAGCACTAATTGCTTTTTAATGAGTTTTCTCATTAAAAACTCATTAGCACTAATTGCAAAATTTAGAGGTTCAGGACTTTAAAAGTGTAACTTTGTAAAGGCTGATCCTATTGCAAATCTGTTTGCAGATTTGACTTTTGCGTAAAAATCTAGACTAACAAGATGTGTCACATGGTTAAAAAATTTATAAGGACGACCATACTAGAGCGCTCATTGTATGATTAATAAACCCTCCAGCAATAATGCGATGATTCTAATGGATGGCATGGAACATATCTAATGTATTTCTCAAATCATATAGCCGCTAATTAATAAAAAAAGAAAGGCTACTTTCACTTGTACTTCGACAAAGAATTAGTTTGTCCTCGTCTACGTATTTTCCAACTATTTAGCATCGAGCATAATTTGTGACGTTGTAATTAACAATGTTAAAACCAGAAAAATTTTAAAAGTCATGGATTTTTTCGATATTCTGAAAGCAGCACGTTACTGTTTGAAAAAATGGTTTTAAATATTAAGCACTTATGGCTTATAAAGAACTCATTTCTAAAATCCTTACGGTTTTAGATTTCTAGGGAAATGGTTGGTTAAAGCATATGTCATAGATGTACAAAAAAATTAGAGGCTCGGAGCCTTTAAAAGTGTAACTTTGTAAGGGATGGTCCGATTTTAAATCTGTTTGCAGATTCGGATTCTGCTTAAAATTCTAGACTAACAAGATGTGTCACATGGCTAAAAAGTTTATGAGGACGATCATAAAATCGTTATTGGCAAAAAATCTTAAAATTGGGGAGCTCCCTTGGGGGTGATGCTATCTGAAAAAATTCCTAGAGATACAGGTAGCTGAGAAAAATCTAGTATTAATTGATACCAAACAAGATAGGTTTATCTCAAAAGATGCATTGGTTAGACGTAGAAAACTATTTGGTTCAGATTTGGGAGCAAAGAGCAAAATTTAGAGGTTTGAGAGCTTTAAAGTGTAACTTTGTAAAGGATGGTCCGATTTTAAATTTGTTTGCAGATTCAAATTCTGCGTAAAATTCTAGACTAACAAGATGTGTCACATGGTTAAAAAATTTATAAGAACGGTCAGAAAATCGTTGCTGGTAAAAAATCTTAAAATTGGGGTAGCTCTCTGGGGGATGATGCAATCTAAGAAATTCATAGAGATTCAGGTAGCTGAGAAAATTCTAATATTAATTGATACCAAACAAGATAGGGTTATCTCGAAAGATGCATTGGTTAGACGAAGAAAACTATTTTGTTGTAAATATAAGATGACAATGTTATTTATTACTGTCGCCAAATGTGGGAGCAAATGTGGAATGTGTGTGGAAATGTGGATGCTAAGATTCATCTCCACATTTCCACCTTATGGGGATTCATCTCCGCATTTCCTTCTAATGAGAATTTATATGTAAATGAGGGAGCAAATGAGGGAGCAAATGAGTGCATCCCCCCTTTTGCTCCTTATGGGGTTCATCTCCACATTTGCTCCTTATGGGGTTCATCTCCACATTTGCTCCTTATGGGGTTTATATATAGTCGAAGAAAACTATTTGATCTAGATGAGTGAGGAAAATGAGGAGGGAAATGAGGAGATTTCCTCATTTCCTTCTTATGGGGATTTACATGTAAATGTGTGTGGAAATGAGGGAATCAGAAATCCAGTAGAGAGTTGCAAGCAGAGTACGATTCTTAGAGCAAAATTGACTATAGTATCGATCGGATAGCTAGAATGGAACTTATGAATAGGGGGATAAAAACAACGAGATATAACATACGGGTTAGACAAAGATAAGAGAAAAGAACAACGAATGTTGAAAATTAAGAAAGGGAAAAGACAAAAGATCGAAGATTTTAAGTGCAGGTTAGAGGGAAATGACATATGCACGTGCATTAGAGGCTAGGGTGGATGGCAGTTATCCGGAGATTCTATGAAAAGTGCCAGCCGTTAGAAATGTTAGTGAAGGTTTCTTCGTAAAACAATTGTTTGTTATTAAAAATTCCACGATTTTTACGACGGTTTAAAAACCGTTGATAATTTTACCTAAAACGGTTTGAAACGTTACTAGGAAAGTGTGTTATAGGGTGGTGAGAATAGATTTAAGAAAACAGTTATGGAGGCTATATAAACCTAAAGGAAATGGTAAAGGCTCTCTTTCTCTTTTCCGTTCGATCTTCAACCAAGTTACATACAAGTGTAAATGTAAATAAGTGAGTTTAGATTTATTAAAATTTAATAGGCACAAGTTGGTGCAAGTTATATGGCAATTCTGAAGTCTATAAAATTCTGTTAATAATTGAAGCTAAAAGCAAAGTAAGTAAAATTTTTACTACTTGTGGTTGGAGGTGCTTGGTGTACTCTGGGTACAAATTATGTATGTGGATGGACCAATAGCAGATATATGGAAGCATGGAGGTACCGTGCATTAGCTGCGGAGAAATCTAGGTAGAAGCGTGCTGTTCCGGATGGTGAGAGGTCACCTGGATTAAATTTTGAACGTGCAGTCCAGTGGGACGACTATGTTGGAGATGGTTTCCACGTAGAGAGCTGGTCGTGCTACAATCCAGGTAATTCAACCTTTGTAACACTTTTGCTTATTGTAATTTTGTGGGTGTTTATGACAATTTGGTGATTATTGGTGTATTTTATAGTATTGTAAAGACATTTTATTTGATGATTTACCTTGAGAAAGGAGTATATAAAAATTTATTTATGTACTATTTTTTGGTATAAAATAAAGGTGTAATTTTGGCTTTTTGTACAAAGTAAAAGGGTTTTTAGTAATTTCAGTGCCGTAGTCAGCTCATAGGTAAAGGAATGTTTTTAATATGAACTTGTATTAGACCTGGGGGGTTTAAAGTAAAATTCGGGGATAAGCCCAGTTACTTTTGGTTAGTAATTGATGTAATTAAAAAAAATTTTCCAACTTATTCTATTTAAAATAACGTCTTTCAAAATTGATAATATTTGTTAAAAATTTAATATAAATGACTAATGCAAAACTGAAATTTTTGATTAGCAACTTGATGTTCAAATAAATCGTGACGTACCTTTGGAGGTCAATTTTTATTTATTTAAATAGTAGGGTAGAATTTTCAGAGGACAAGTGAGCAGCCGTGGCGAATATTCCCGAGGATGCTGGAGGTTCCGGCGTCCGAATTGGAAAGCATCTTCAGAGGGTATTATTATAGGGTGATATGAATTGTAAGTCTAGGTGGTAAAGCTTCAATTTCAGGTGCATGTATTTGTGACAACACAAATTTAAGAGCGTACCATCCAGGTAAGCTTCAGAGAAATATATATATATATATATATATATATATATATATGTCAAAATGAGATGATAATCAAATAGCCTTGGATATTAGAAGCTCTACATTATAACAGTTGCATATCGTTTATTTGTTTGACAGGTGATTATGTATCTACTATGTATTACCTTTGTTATGTTTAAACACTGTGTAAGTTACTAATATGTGTTACTAGTTCTGTTAGTTTTTGTGTAAATTGGTACTTTAAAGACACTTTAATTTGTTGTATCATGGGAGACACCACAAGCTTGTTCACATTTGCAGAACAAACAGACATGCTGTTAGTTTATGGTGAAGTACAGAGAAATGGCGATGCTGCAGTTCGCAGATACCAAGAACAATTTCCAACTAGAAGGATACCAAATGGTAAAACATTTCAATCCATCGAAACACGTCTTAGGGAAACTGGCACGCTAAAACCTACACGAGTAAACGCTGGTCGACAAAGATTTCGACGATATGTAAATGTTGAAGAACTAATACTCAATGCTGTTCAGTTACCTCCTAGTACTAGCACCAAAAGATTGTGTCTTTGTTTTGGTGTTTCATCTGCAAGCGTTTGGCGAACATTGCACGAGCAGCAACTGTACCCATTTCACGTGACATCTGTACAAGATTTGTTACCGCAAGATTACATCAAACGAACCAATTTTACGCAGTGATTAATTCGAAAATGCACACGACATCGTAACTTCTTTATCTGCTTGCTAGTGACTGATGAATCTACCTTTACAAGAAATGGAATTACCAATTTTTGCAATACCCATACTTGGAATGAAGAAAATCCCCATACCACTGTCACAAATCATTATCAGCATACATTTTCCTTAAATGTCTGGTGTGGACTTCTTGGTGACAATCTCATCGGCCCCTTTTTTTTTTACCGCGAAGACTTTCAGGAGTGTTTTATTTGAATTTTCTGCAAAATAATCTTTATGAGCTGTTAGAAGATATTACAATTCCCGATAGATGTGGGATTTGGTTTATGCATGACGGTGCCCCAGCCCACTTCTCTCATATTGTCACTGACTATTTAAACGCAGAATATGGTAACCGATGGATTGGCCAAAATGGACCTGTTAAATGGCCACCTCGATCTCTCGATCTAACACCGTTAGATTATTTTGTTTGGGGTTGGATGAAGACTATAGTTTATTTTAAGCCTATCTACACGCAAGAGGAGTTAATGAATTGGATCGTGGAGACTGATGATACTATTAAGAATCGTGCTGATGTTATAAGACTTGCCAGAGAACAATAGATTCTCCGTGCTGGATGCTGCATACAACAAAATGGTGGGCATTTTGAACAGTTACTTTAAATGTTTAATTGTAATAAATATTTTCAACTCTCAACATGTATGTAAGTATGTAAAGTATCATAGGGCATCCTGAATGCTTCACCCCAATTAACTCGAAAACGGCTACAGATATCGACTTCAAACAAGAGTGGCTTTTTTACTCAGAAATGTCAAAAGATTCTAATTCTGGCACTATAATTTATAAAAGCTTACACACAAAAAAATTACAGGGTTAAACGTGATCCCCCCCCGAATGGGACGCTTCTGATCTTATTATCGAAAAATGGATAAGCCTATCTTATTTGGGATAAAAACATAGGTAGGCAACAAAAATTTGAATAAAATATCTTTTGTGGTTCTTCAGATAATTAAAAAACTCAATTTCACCTAGTTCGCTTAGGGCGGGTTATAACTCCATAGAAGTACATTTTAGGGCATACGTTTATTAGAAGTCTTATGTTTATTTTGTGCTAAAGAACACTACCTTAAAATAATGCCGTCCAATTTTGAAACACCTTGTATATATAGCAATTAATAAGATGAAATAATAACTTCGACTTTTATGCAAAGCCCAAATTATCATTTCAAATCGAGCTAGTAATTGAAAGAACGAAAATATAAGGTCTTCAACAGGATTTGAACCTGCATCTCAGTTTTGCTGGAACTGTGCGTTTACCAATTACGCCGTCGAAATCGATGACTATAATTGGGAAATTTACAAACTCGTGTACAGAACTATACATAAACCTGACTTTCAAATGATCATTTGGGCTTTGCATAAAAGTCTAAGTTATTATTTCATCTTATTAATTGCAATACGTTAGTATTTATCAACTTAACTTGTGTAAAAAAACTACCTGAAATATGTATATATTAGTACTTGGCCTATAACCGTAATTTTGAGCATTGCTTCCTGTCTATATCTGACATCAGTCAAAACTTGACAATGTCAGATATGATTGATAAAAATGCTAAACTTAATTGAACGTTAGGTTTATGTATAGTTCTGTACACGATTTAGATTTGTAAATTTCCCAATTATAGTCATCGGTCTCGGTGGCGTAATTGGTAAACGCACAGTTTCGGCAAAACCGAGATGCAGGTTCAAATCCTGTCCAAGAACTTATATGTTGTTGGTAGTGTTTATATCTGCTTTGGGTAGCTTCTACAGTCTTTTACTTGATTCCTAAATCGTTGTCTAACAAGAATATAATCTATTTGATATCTTTTTACATCTCCTGGCATCTTCCACGAGTAGCGTCTTCTAACATGGTGTTGAAATAATGTGTTTGTGATGGTTAAATTGTTCTTGTCGCAAAATTCTACCAGCCTATTTCTCCTGCCAATTCCCGAGCCTAAACCAAATAAACCTACTACCGCTCCTTCCCTACCCTCACCTACCACTACATTAAAATCCCCCGTAATTATTAAATTTTCATGTCCTTTTACGTATCTTTTTATGTCTTCGATATCTTCGTAGATCGCTTCTATCTTTTCCCAACTGTAGCCAGAGGTGGGCAATTATACTTGTGTTATTGCTGTATTTACCGGTTTAGATCCTTATCTAAGCATGAGTACTCCTTCGTTCTTTTGTAAGCAGTTTTCTATACAGTGTCCTACATTTTTTCGCACAACTATCCTCCCATCCGAATTTCCTTCCTTTGATCCTGTATGAATTACCCTAAGATCTCCACACTAAAAAACCTCTGTCTCTGGCCAGAGAAGTTCGTTGATTCTTACTATGTATAGTGTTAACCGATCCATTTCAATTTTCAAGTTCTCTAGCGTACCTACTTGCTTCATACTTCTGACATTCCACGTTCCGACTTGAAAAATGTTCCCTGATCTTTCTTCAAACTTTCCGATCACATCGTCCGAAGTAGTTCCCTCCCGAGAATCCGCATGGGAGACTAGCTCCGGAATCTTTTACCCCAGAGGATGGTATCATTGTAAAACAATTTAAGTACGCTGTGTGTTTGGAAGATAATGTGGTGGTTTCCCGTTGTCTTCCACATCGCAGTAGTGTATCTTAAAATACCATACCGACCCCTATAGTCTCTGTCAATCTAAGTACCGAAAGTGCCGCTTACCTCTATCGGGGACCTGTCTTAGTGTTGTTCCTCACTAAAGACCCTACTATTTTGGTTGGACCTGTAGTTTGGCTCTTCAGTTCACTGGAACGTACAGGCCATACCACCCGTTCTATCAATCTAGAATTTTTTCAAGGTGCAGGTCTATTCCGAACGGTTAAATTGATAAAAGAATATAAAAATAGTACAACTTGTGTGGACTACTTACTTAGAAATGTTATGATTTTTCGGTATTAGTTCTACTGACAACTTTCAAGAAAGCCTATGTGCTTCTACCTCCTTGTACAAAATGCGAACCTCCACTCTAATAACTCAGGAGTCGCCACTGCTCAAGAAACCAGGTTAAAGATTTTGCAAGTGAATTTAAGAAGATTCAATGGTCAAGCTGTGTTCATTGGCGTGTACCTAATTTCGTAATTGTTAAATTCCACATACATACAACACTAGTTCAAGTATTAGAATTTGATGCGTAATTTACATTTAAAAAATAGATAGCCTCTATCTATTTTGATAGATAGTATGTTCCGTATATACAGGGTGTTTTGAAACATTGTTTAAAGATTTTAAGGGCATGTAGTACCATGGTTTGTTTGAGAAGCGGTCTTATGATACTGGACGACAGAGAATAGCATGTACTCCACAAGAAGATCGAATGTTGAATTATTATTGATGAAAATCTCGAAACTAGTCTGGCGAACAGCTGCTGATTGGCAAGATTTCGCTGATAACATCCTTTTTACTGATGAAGCTGGTTTCAATAAAAATGGAATATTGGATTTTCACAACAATCACGTTTGGTGTGACGAAAATCCTCATGCTATCGTTGAAGCCAGACACCTCTAAACATCCGGTTAGGCATGATAGGGGAATAGTTGTTAGGACCGATTGTTTTGCCACTATGCTTAACAGGTCTTGCATACATCGAGTTTTTGAAAAATACTTTACCTAAACTTTTGGAAGATTACCTCTAAATCTGAGACTGAACGTCTGGTTGAGGCAAGATGAAGCTCCACCGCAAATTACGCTTGCTGTAAGGGAACATCTTAACAATGAATTTTGTTGGAGATGGATAGGGCGCGCAGGTCCCATTGCTTGGCCTACAATAGCTTCCGATATAAACCCGCTGGACTTTAGTATCTGAAAGTATTTGTAAACTTTAGTGTACGCAACACCGGAAAACGATCTTCCAGAGTTGCGCCAACGAATAGAACACTGTTGCCAGATAATTCGAGAAAAACTCTTGTTTTTTGAAAGAGTAGGCACTTCCTTTGAAAGAAGATCTACATCATTTCTAGGGAGATGTATAGGGCGAGCAGGTCCCATTGCTTGGCCTACAAGATCTCCCGATCTAAACCTATTGGACTTCAGTATCTGGGGTTATTTGAAAAGTTTGGTGTACGCAACACCGGTAAACGATCTTCCAGAGTTGCGCCAACAAATAGAGCACTGTTGCCAGATAATTCGAGAAAAACCCTTGTTTTTGAAAGAGTAGGCACTTTGAAAGAAGATGTAGATCCTGTGTCGAAATGGAAGGACGTTATTTTGAACAACTTTAGTTATAATCTATTTTATGTTAAAATGCAATAACATCTTAATAAAGCAAACTTACTCTGCAATTGCGATAAAATCGCTGTTATCTCGTAAACAGTTAATTTGTGGACATATGTTTATTATGACTTTCACCCTTATTTTCGATCGTACTACATGCCCTTAAAATCTTTAAACGATGCTTCAAAGCATCCTGTATAAGTCAATATATTAGTCTGGTAATTAATTACAGGTTGTAATAATACCATATATTTTAAGGCGTTCCACGTGCCGACGATCTTTGTCGTCATGTTTGTGATCGTGTTTTTAACTTATTTCAAAGAGTCTCCTCCGGCCAAAATCTCACGCCTTATCATGTTATGAAATTCATTCCAATCAAGTTTCGTATCATAATTTATACCAGTTATTGTAGATTGTTTTGTTTATAAAACTAAGTAAATTTCCAAATCGTATGGTATTACCTAGGTCGTTATTATTTGGAGGACAGTGTGCAAGAAAAAATATTAAACAAACTGGTTTTGTTACGCCCGATTCCGCGCTACTATGAATTAATTATCTTAAGTATACAATTTTTTTCAAAACAGCTTACGGGTCGGGCTGCTTTTGAAAATAACTTCATTAACAATTTAACATACACATAAAAGAATTATTTTTTCTTTAAGTTATCTACTCAATTTACATACACAGGTTATAAAACAACCTTGAGTTTGGTTATGAAGTTTTAATGGAATGGATTCCCATTATTCAGCTTATTTGAAATAAATAGTCTAACAGTAATCTTACACATTCAGAAAAAAAATTATCAAGGTTAAAGGTTTGATTTAATTATAGAAATATTGTATCAAACTCCAACAAACAATGTGTATTATTTAGTGCATAATTATACGTATACCTAAAACAATCCTAAACAATATGATTTTATATATAGTTACTATAACTGTTAGTGGTGTTTTTATTGGACTAGTGTCACTGTGGTACTACCAATACCTCAGACTCAACCGTTATTATTATAAATATAAAGGACCAACGCCGATTCCGATTTTTGGAAATATTCTTGGAATTGCTTCAAATACAGGTATATATGACTATTTATTTCCACAGCTAAACTGTTATATGCAAGGAATTTTTGAACAATTTTGTGCATATAATTTTGTCTCAAAATTTCACCATCAATTTTCGTATGATTTATATCGGCTCTCTATCTTTATTAACCTTAACCTGTGCAATTGTATATTAGTTGCTGCAATTATTGTCTTTAATTTAGTATTTGCCCGTGAATATAGGAAAAATAATAAAAAAAAATCCGTGTCAGAAATTTATATTTTTATTTGAAAAAATATATTTGATCAGATGCTCAACATTGTGCAGTGGCACTGCATTGAAAGGAAGTGTGTTTTGCGGTATGAAATTTGACAAAACAATTGTTATTTTTATTGAGACAGGTGTAGACACATTTGGAACATTTAATAAAAGAAGCTAATTTGTAGCCAGGAATTTTGCATCGTTGTTACCATGACTGAAGGAATCCTTTTGGTGGTAACAGGTCGTCGTTGCAGAGCGTTTCTTTTTTGCTTGAATATCCTTTTCAAGGTTACTCGATCTTCCTCTTTTACTTGTAGATCTAGTTCTTAGGTTGCACGAAACTGTTGAAGGAGGTGGGATCGATAACATTAATATTATTTAAGACAGATGATCCTTTCCTATATGGTTTGAAATTAATTAATCCAGAAATGCTGTGATCCACTAATTTCACGATTCAACTTGTATCACAATAATGCAAATTATTGTAAGGTGCAATTATATTTATTGAAATGAAAATTAGATTTTAATATAAACCACACAAACAATCGATGCATATACTACACGTTAATTGATAAAAACAATTATGCTAACTTAGTTATAAAACGACCCCGAAGTAAGATGGGCTTTATACGTGAATAAAGCGTACCGCGCACATCCTCTACTCGAAAGGATCCCTTGACCACTGCCTTCCTGGCGTCATCCCTTGCACTTCACCCACACTATTCGAATTCTCAGCCTCCAGGGCCGTACCCACAACAGTAATTAAAAAAAACAAAGACGTACCTGCTACACCGCCCCCCACAAAAAGGAATAAAATTAATACCATTAATTATAGAGTTTTTGTTACTTATATAAATCCATAAAACTAAAATTATTAACCGCCTCACGTGGCGTTCTACATATAATTTTCTAAAATAACTAAACAGCAAAACTATCCTATCGTCCCCACCAGGCTCAAGCTTCTATCGGACACTTATAGGGTTTCAAGTTATAAATGTTATGCACACCTAATGATACCCCAGAAACATCTTAGGTTATATAATATGCATTCGGGTTAATTATTTCCTGTACGGTACCGGGTCCCCGATACAATAAAAAAAATTTACGAATGACCTTGTCTTCAGCTGAGAACAGGTCATGAGTTTTTACTAGTACTTTATCACCAACCTGAAATGAAGTTAGCTTCCTACCTCGGTCATGCACTCGCTTTCGTTTTTCAGCACGAGAATGTAGCCTCGACCGAGCCAATATCACTATATTAGTAGAATTTTCTCCCTCTGGAGGAAATGGAATACATCCTACTTTATTCAATTGTAAAATTTTATCCGCGCATACTTCCTCCGGCGTAAAACCAGTGCTCGAATGCACTACTCCATTTAAATACTGTTCAATTTTCTTTAGTGAATGAGCCCATTTTTGATGCTTATCGTGACAATATGTACACAGCAAGCGCACCGTCTCCTTATTAGATCACTCGACCATATTCCCTTGCGGCAAATTCATAGAAGTGTGAGCAACCGACACGCTTTCTACTGTAACAGCTTCTACCGAATTGGGTCCCGTTATCCGATAATATCACCTGAGGTTTTCCTACCTCAGTGAAATATTTATGTAAATATCGTACGGCTGCCGCAGCAGTAGCAGTAGCCCTTTGTAAGAATACACTTCATCTTAAGAGACGGGCATTCAATAATCGACACGTTTTTAGAAACGCCAGAGCCTTGTGATCCGTAATAATTACGATATCGTGGCCCAACACTAACACATACCACTGTTTTAATGAAACGACAATACTCAGTGCTTCCTTTTCCGTTACTGAATAGCTGCTCTCAGCCCGGCGAAGGATCCTGGAATAATAGACGATAACTTGTATGTCGCCTTTTTCATTAACTGCTGCAAACAAGACCCGATAGCATTGGACGACGCATCGGACCGTATATAGAAATTTAGTTTGGATCCGGATGATGCAACATAACCACCTGAACAAATGCATTTTTTATTTTATGAAATGCCTCTTCCTCATGTGACGTCCATTTCCATACGGCCGATTTCTTTAGTAAATGGTTCAGCCCATAGGCTAGGTGGGCAAATTGTTCCACAAAACGGGCATCATAATTTACCAACCCCAGAAAAGCTCTTAACGATTTAAGGTTATTAGGCCTTTGCAAATTGAGAATGGAGTCAATCCTACTAGATTTCAATTTAATACCCTGCTGTGTAATTAAATGTCCAACAAATTCGATTTGCATGCGTGCAAACGTGCATTTATGCAACTTTAACGTAATGCCTGCCACTGATAATTTCTTAAAAATGTTCGAAGTTGATCTAAATGTGTTCGCGCCATCTAGTGCCGTAATGATCGCGTATCGAAAATATAAAGAACGTACGTAATACGAGTGGACAGTGTTTTGAAAGACTTCGAAGCATATGGTCGTTTTCAAGCTTTAACCTCTGCTTTGTGTAGTGCACGCCACCTAATTTGGTAAATTTATTCACTTCTTCAGTTATGATTTTTCATTGCTAATTTGTACATGTCAATGTTTGTAAGATAATAGGCATATTCCCGGCCACACGCCAAAACAAAATGTACTTGCGAATTTGGGGATATGATTAACAAATTGTCGACATATGGGAAAACAAATCCTTCTGTATCAGTTTCTAACACGGTTTTTAAAGCCCGTATAAAACTGGCTACCGATGTGGCTAGTCCAAACAGTGAGATCTTGAAAACATACGTTACACCGGCAAACAAACCCACTATATTTACGATGCGGTTCATATAAGGGCACCTGCCAGTATGACATTGATAAATCTAGGCAACTGAACAACACACCTGGAGTAACTGAATACAATGATTCCGCAGGATTAGGAGGAATAACATGATCCTTCTCCATTTGGCGATTTAAGTAGCGGACATCTATACATACCCAAACACCTCCATTTTTCTTTTTTACAACCACGAGAGGTCTAACAAATTCTGTTTGTTGTTCCTGAATTATACCCAATTCCTTCATTTGGTCCACTTGTCGTTTCACTTCTTTCCGATATACGCAAGGAATTGGATAAGGTCTGATAGAAAATGGTGTTACATTGCACGTTCAAAACCCTGCAAACAAATTTTCTTGCATTTATTTTTAAAATGCCCTAAAATTCCTCAACAAGCTCGATTTCTCGCTATTTGAATTAGTATTATTTAATAAAATTTCTCAAGTAATTACTCTATACAAAGGTTTGCTTTATAAAATCAAACAGCTGCCTAGGAAACATTACGTTACAAAGTAGTTGTGATAAATTCTAGCACCTGCAGTGATTACATTTTAATTAAAAGCTGCAGCTTCCTTCTAAAAGATAAGACCACTTACCACCTGCCTACATCTGCTTACAATGGATTTATTATCTGGTATTCTGCAGCTGCTAAGATGTTACAAAGTAACAAAATTGTTCTCCTTTGTTTAAAACCCTTTGGTAATTGCGTTATCTGCTTGTTGGCAAGCTGTTACAGTTTGTATTTCGGTAGCTGTTGTCTGAAAATTCTGCACACTTAGTTCTTCGGCGATACCTTTGAAAGTCAAATACCCTACACCCATACATGATTCTGGCCTTATAAACTAGAGACTGTGTTTTGGAAAAAACCATTAAAGATTAAAGATTGAATACAACATCCTCTTACCGGAGATACCTGTTGTAAAGTCGCGCTATTAGAAATGCTCTGTGCTTGTATAAGTGAAGTTGGTGGTTCCAGCATGCAGCCAGCTCATAGAGAAATGCAGCGGCATTTTTCCAGTGTTAAGATGAGACCAGCACGAAGCTGATTGTGCAAGGTACAGTTTTTTATTTCCATAATTCTTTGATGCTGCTGTGTAGAAAAGACTGGACTTTCTAGTTGCCGCTTGAAGCGAGCGGACGTGTTTTTGTCGAGCTCCCGCTTCAGCAATAACAGTAAGTTTTTATCTAGGGTTTATATTATTTATTGTTGTATTATTTTATTTGAAGCTTTGCTTTTTATTTTTATAATTGTGTGCCATCAAATTTTAAATGCAGGGCAGTAAAATAAAAATTTTAAAACAGAATTTAAACTAAATAAAAACTAAATAAATCGCGTCTTCTTTGTAATTTAAACCAAATCCGCGTTTTAAAATAAACTAAATAAATTTCGGGTTAATAAAACAAAGGTATACTCAACTAATACTCAAAAACAATTTCGAAATAACTTAAAAAGGCATTTTTAATAATAAATTTAAAATAAAATCCGCCTAAATCAAGTAAAAACCGGGTAAAACAACCAAAAGTGTGTGAATTTTTATAGTGCGCGTATAATAAAATAATAACCAAAAAACAAAAATCTAAGCCCTTTTAAATCAAATAAATAACTCAAAAACTGTAAATTTTAAAACAATTTTAATATAAATTTTCCGTAATTTAAGTTCACGCGTATTTAAAAGTTCCTTTAAAATCGATTTTGGTGTAATTAAGCGGTGTAACAGTTACGGGTTGTGCTAGTTACCAAGCGATTAAGTGAAAGGTCATTTCCGGTTACCACATTCCGATTGCCCTCGACCTTATTTTGTTAATTACACATTTAAAAATAAAGTGTTGTTATTTATAAATTAGATATTTTGATATTTTGAAGTAATTAGTTTATTTAAATTTGATTTGGCGGTTTAAAAATTTAAAATAAATAAATAGCATTCTTTACGGTACATTTTAAATCGAGATATTTTTATTGCGTTAGGAAATTTATTTGATTCTAGTTGTTATTTTGACGCTTAGTGCTTGTTGTATTTTTGTTAAAATTTGATATTTAATTGGGCGGTTGAAGTTTTAATAAATACAAGGTTGTTTACGGTTCACCTTTAAACAAAACATTTTATTGGACCAACGTTTTGCGTTCTTCTAGCGTCGTTCTTTTAGCGTCGTAACGGTTAGGACGTTTTTGAGCTGCGTTTTAGGTGTCATTTTATTGCTAGTTTTGTCAGCATGGTGGTCCACCGCGATGAGGAGCCGCTGCCCAGGAAGAAGAGGGCGATCGGTCGGAGTCTGCTAGGTTGGCGGCGGAGGGCGCTGTTGGGGAAACAGCTTAAGGTAGTGCTAAAGGACTTCTTGTTAGAAACTCAGGAGGAGGTACAGGAGGTAGGAAGGAGCCTGCGTCTGCGGCGGTCGTGTCTGGGGAGTCAGGGCCTCCCGTGGTGGTTGCGGCGCCAGAATTGCCCTCTACTTCGAGAGCCCAGCGCACGATGTCGACTAGCAGCAACGGTAGCGTTAATGCTAGCGACCTCGATGAGCTGGAACTCTTAAAGTTTAGGGTGAGGAAGGCGCACGCTGCCGTCTATGGGAAGGTGCCGACGACCTCCGCCACTATCGTCGTGGAGGATAGGAAGATGGTTCGGCACGCCGTGGATGATATCCGTGACGTGACGAACCAACTGATAGGTATGGTTAGGGCGCTGCGTCTTTGTTTAGATGGTTCAGGAGAGCAAGTGTTGTTGGGGAAGTCCGGCGGTGAATTCTGTCGTTTCAGGAGGCCAGAGTCAGGGTGCGTCGGTGCAGCGCAAGGTCTCCTACGCCGCTGCAGCTTCAGGATCTGCCCCTACGTTTGCTGTAAGGGTCGACGCCAGGCCAGGCCAGAAGGACGACGTGATGACGACCCTGAAGCAGAAGGTCGATCCCGCTCGAGATGGGTTTGTTGTTGTCGGAGCTCGTAGGACGCGCCGGGGCGGTGTCGTTGTGGAGTGCACAGGTCGCGACGACGCCAAGAAACTGCAGTTGAAGGTCGGCGGGAACTGCAAGGAACTCGTGGCGAAGACCATCGAGAAGAAACATCCACGGGTCGTTCTTCCGGGGGTCGAAGCGGGGATGAAGGCTGAAGAGCTCGTGCGGTTGATTGCGAGCCAGAATCCCCGTTTCGGCGATTTGAAGCTAGAAGACCACCTGAGAGAGAAGTTCAGGTTTGGCGGAAAGGGCCCTAGAGATCCCTTCGCCAACGTAGTCTTCGAAGTGACCCCCACACTTCGAAGACGTATATTAGCTGATGCTATTAACCTCAGGTGGCGAAGAGTATGGGCCCGGGACCACTTCTCGATGACCCAGTGTTACCGGTGCTACGAGTACGGCCATCGATCGATGGAGTGCAGGGAGAAGGTACAGTGGTGCGGTAACTGTGCCGAGGTCGGGCATGAATTCAAGAATTGCCGGAAGGCAGTCCCCTGCTGTGTGGTTTGCGCTAGGGCAAACGACAGAACTGGCGGTGGCGCGAAGGTCGATACGCGCCACGACGCCAAGTCGAGTAGATGCCCCACGATGCAACGTCTGAAGCACGCAATCACACGAAACATCGATTATGGACTGTGAAGATAAAACAAAGTCCATAAGAAGCAAGAAGATTAAATTCGCGCAACTAAATCTCGGGAAAGGTAGAGGGGCAACAAATAACTTCGTAAAGTTATTCATCGAAAATAATATCGACATCGGGTTTATACAGGAACCGCACCTGTATGGCCACAAAATAACAGGTTTTGGGAGGGGGGTTACCGTCTTAAACGCGAATAGTGAACGACCGCGTAGCGGGATAATAATAAATAATGGAACGTGCGCCGGAATTATATTAAATAATTTATCGAACGAGTTTGTAACGACGGCCGAAATCAAATCAGGGAAAATGCGTTCTATGTAATAAGCGTGTACCTCCCGCCGGTCGATTCCCGGCGGAAAATCTCAAACCGAAGACTTGATAAATGAAGTAGATAATATTATTCGTAAAATCGGCAGAAATAAAAATCTAGTCATTGGGGAGATTTTAATGCCAAGTCGCCACTATGGGGCAGCCCTATCGAAGACGATAGAGGCTCGCAAGTTGCTGATCTTTTACGGAATGGGATCTTAGTGTGATAAACACTAATGATTTACCTACGTTTGAGACGCATAGAGGCAGCAGTTTTATAGATATTACTGCAGTCTCGCACGAAATGTTAGAAACGATTTGTAATTGGAAATTAAGGTCGGACGAGGAAACGCTCTCTGATCATAAATTAATAACATGGGACGTTGAAACCAAAACAAGTGCAAACGAGCAGCTAACTGTATTTCCGCGGTTCTGTAATAAAAAGCAAATTGGGAGCGATTTAAACAAAAATTTGGCGAAAGTATCCTGTGCTCGAAAATGAGCTATTTAACTGCCGAGAGGCAGACGAAGTAGAAACACTCGCGAAAAATTAAACGACGCGGTCGTAGACGCGTTGTCGTATTCCATGCCGAAAAGAAAACATTTAAAGACAGCGTACCCTGGTGGACCCGGGAACTAACCACCAAGCGGGCAGAAACGCGTAACCTAAGGCGCCGCTATCAACGCGCCTCGGGAGATATAAGAGAACAACGGAGAATAGAATATAATCAAAGTTACCGCGAATATAAAATATTAATAGAAGAAACGCGAACGAATAAATTTAAAGAATTCTGCACGCAAAACTCAGAGAAAGAACCCTGGGGAACCGCATACCGCGTAATTAGAGGAAAACAACAAAAAATCGCGCTCAGTAATATAAAGAAAACAAATGGCGAATACACGGAAGGTTTTAAAACCACAGCGGAATATTTACTAGAGAAATTTTTCCCATCGGATAATCCCGAGGGGGATGAAGGGTCGCACGATTTAATACGTCGGGAAGCTGCAAATGCGCAAGGAACAGGTGCCGATAAGGCAATCCTAGTTCACGAGGTCGTCAGGGCTCTTAGGAGGATGAACCCTAAGAAGGCACCGGGGCATGATGGAATCACTTCAGACGCAGCTCTGCAGGCGTGCCTGTTAGCCCCGTGTGTCTTTGTTGGGTTGTTTAATCTTTGTTTAGAAAGGGGCGTTTTTCCAGAATGTGAAATTTATACCCAAACCTAAAAAGGCGGATGCGTCAGATCCGGGCAGCTATCGTCCAATTAGCTTGCTACCGGTGCTGGGGAAAGTTTTAGATCGCGTTATGACTACGCGTGTTGAGCACCTAGTGCGAGACAGCGGCGGTTTTAATAACCGACAGTTTGGTTTCGTGGAGGGCAAGTCGACTATCGACGCGTTAGAGTTCGTTGTCGGGGAAATTAAGCAGGCAAGAGATGCCAAAGAGTACTGTGTCGTTGTTGCTTTGGACATTTCAGGAGCATTTGATGCTGCCTGGTGGCCATTAATCGTTTGCGAGTTAGATCGTAGGCGTTGTCCGCGAAACTTGATGTCTTTGGTCAAGAGCTATTTCTCGGGGCGATTAGCACAGGTTGAAATTCCGGGTGAAGTTCTGTCGCGTGAGGTGGAAAGGGGATGCCCGCAAGGGTCATGTTCTGGTCCCACATTTTGGAAGTTGTTATATGAGAGCATCTTTAGGGTCAAGTTGCCCGCAGGATGCTCAATCGTTGGGTTTGCGGATGACACGCTTTTAATTGTAAGATCGAGATTGTTAATGGATATGCGCACAAAACCGAACGAAGCGCTTAATAAATTACACGAATGGTCGCAGGCGGTAAAATTAAAATTTAACACGGCGAAGTCAGAGGCGCTTTATTTCGGCACGAAACCAGGACAGAGACCTCCTAGGTTAGAGCTAGGAGGGGAGAAAATCCCGTTTAAAGATTGTATTACCTACCTCGGCGTCAAGATCGACAATAAATTAAATTGGAAAGCGCACGTACAATACGTAAAAAGTAAGGGCGGCGAAATATCAAATAAAATGATGGCGGCGGCTAAAATAAAGTGGGGTTTCAGGGGCGAATCGCTAAGGACGGTTTATGCCGGAGCAATTGAGCCGGCAATACTGTACGCAGCTTCTGTATGGGCAGAAGGTTGTAAAGTCCGGGAGATGCGTCAATTGACGAGCGTACAACGCATAACCGCGGTAAAAGCGGCGAGGGCGTACAGGACCACCTCCACGGAGGCTGTCCTGGTGATCAGTAGGTCTCTCCCTATCGAATATGTCGTTAGGGAGATTAGAGATAGACGATTAATAAATATAGGAAAAGGGCGCGAAATTATCGA
This sequence comes from Platerodrilus igneus, assembly GCA_036346225.1. Lineage (NCBI taxonomy): Eukaryota > Metazoa > Arthropoda > Insecta > Coleoptera > Lycidae > Platerodrilus > Platerodrilus igneus. The sequence goes on along the minus strand of JARFIW010000266.1, from coordinate 1,171,137 downwards.
AGATCTTAATCTTGGTAATAGGGAAATTGCAAGAAAGATTGTTGTATCTGAGTTAGGGCACCCGGCTGATATTAGAGGATCGAGTTTGTCGAAGGTGATGAGGACGCGATGGGTATCAGAATTTATACGGACGGTTCACGTATGGACGATGGGCAAGCAGGCGCGGCGTTTGTCGTGTATAAGCAGGAAAGGAGGTGTTTCGGTTTCAAACCAAACTCGCGAACTGGTGCACTATCTTCCAGTGCGAATTGGTAGCCATACGAGAGGCTATCGATTACGTAATAAACCATACGGGCAGAGACGAGTATTATATAATCAGTGATAGTAAATCGGCGCTAACGGCTTTAACAAACATGAACACCTCGACAGATCTCCAGGCGGACGTCTGGAGGATAGCGCGTACGGCGCTAGAGTTTCGACGTTTAAAGTTCTGTTGGGTCAGGTCGCACAATGGTAACGTAGGAAACGATAGGGCTGACGAATTAGCTAAAGAGGCCGCGACGGGCGACTTTCGAATATCACATTCGTCGATACCGAGGTCTTTAATCAAAAGAAAGCTGCGCGAAAATCAATTCGACAATGGGAAGAGAGGTGGAACAACGCTGCCACGGGCAGGTTGACCCACAAATTCATACCGAGCATAGAAGCCAGAGGTAAGATCGAGGTTAAGCTCGATCACAAAATGGTGCAGTTGATAACAGGGCACGGCGCCCTGAAGGCGTATTTACAAAGGTTCGGTCTAACCAATAGCGACCGCTGCGAATGCGGTGAGGGCGCGGAAAGCGCAGAGCACGTGCTCTTCGACTGCCCGCTTGAGGCGGGAAATCGAGGGTTGGCTGATAGCAAACTAGCTATCCTAGGTCTGGCATGGCCAAAGAGCCTGTTTTACGTTATTGAAACCTAGTTTAATTGTTTACAGATATAATACCATTGATTATGGAGTACTTGAAAAAACATGGGTCAGACATCACGATGTGGTTTGGATATACTCCTCAGGTGATGATTTGCAACTACAAGACGGCTGAACAATTACTGGCATCGAATACCATTATCGACAAATCTACTGATTATAGATATACGCATGCGTGGTTAGGAACGGGACTGTTAACAAGCTCTGGTATGTATTTCTTCTATTACACGTGAAAGACGGGAAATCAAACAAATAAAACTTCAAGAAATGATCAGAAAATACAAACTAAAACCCAGATATCTGAAACTGCCTTACCTCAACACAATTAATTTTCTTAAATGTTTGTTTAATTTCTTTTGCCACCGACACCGACAGAAAAGAACTGCAAACGGCCAATGATTATGTAACAGTGTGATTCCCTATTTCTAGTTTGGGAAGGTAGGCAACTTTATGTACATGTTTTATTATGTGTGTTAGTGTGAGAAGCAGCTGCCTTTTGTTATCCTATCATGCAAGATTGAGAAGAGATTTGCAGTTAAGCTTTTTTATGCAAAGCGCTCTTCAAGTGTTGTCCTGCTACCATTTCTTAGTTTTGTGGTAGTCTACGCATTGCCATCACTATGCCTGGTTCTTTTTGGTATTTTCACAAGGTTGTGACTAATTTATTTAACCGGAAATTGAAGTAATTCAAGTCATGTTTGGGGTAAGATTTTTCTTGTGCTACAAATTGTATTTCACTCATAAGAATGTAAATTTTTTAGCAACTAGGAAAGAATATACTTTCAAAGCTTTCCATTTTATTAAAAGCACTGCCTTTTCGCAAGATCGGTATTCTATTCGCTAAATAGTTGAAACCTCCTGATAAATATGAGCTAGCATTCTTGATTATCCTTTAACTGGAGTGATGCATTTAACAAAATGCTATGTAGAAATATTGCATTATAAGTGGATGTTTATGAAAATTTTTTTCTTTGTTTGGTATTTTAATCCATTTCGAATAGACCTGCACCTTGCCGAAGTTGTAGCTTACTAGAACAGCTGAAATGGCTTGCGTGTTCTAATGAGAGTAGTGTATTTAGTTACGAATCACCCCCACATTTCCTCCAGAATCCCACATTTCCTCACACATCTGGACCAATTTACATGTAAATTCCCATAAGGAGTAAATGAGGGAGATGAATCTCCACCTGCTCTCTCCCTGTGGAGATGAATCTCCTCCTTGTGGAATTTTTTACCCCAACCATTTTGATTACATCACACCCGCATTCTTTCCACCCGCGAGATAAATCTTTCTCCACATTTCCACCCACGAGATAAACCTATCTTGTTTGGTATCAATTAATATTAGAATTTTCTCAGCTACCTGAATCTCTAGAATTTTCAGATTGCATCATCCCCAAGGGAGCTACCCCCATTTTAAGATTTCTTACCTGTAGCGACTTTTGAGCGTTCTTATAAATTTTTTTATACATGCGATACATCTTGTTAGTCTAAAATTTTACACAGAATTCAAATCTGTAAACAGATTTGAAATCGGACCATGCCCTGCAAAGTTATACCCTTTAAAGTCCTGATCTTCTAAATTTTGCTCTTTGCTTTATAAGCAAACCTAACAAATAGTTTTCTTCGTCTATCCATTGCATCTTTCGAGATAAACCTATCTTGTTTGGTATTAATCAATATTAGAATTTTCTCAGCTACCCAAATCTCTAGGAATTTTCAGATTGCACCATCCCCAAAGAGCTACCCTAATTTTAAGATTTCTTACCTGTAGCGACTTTTGAGCGTTCTTATAATTTTTTTAGTCATGCGATACATCTTGTTAGTCTAAAATTTTACGCAGAATTTGAATCTGCAAACAGATTTGAAATCGGACCACGACCTGCAAAGTTACACATATACCCTCTGCGAGATAAATCTTTCTCCACATTTCCACCCACGAGATAAACCTACCTTGTTTGGTATCAATCAATATTAGAATTTTCTAAGCTACCCAAATCTCTTTAAATTTTTTACATAGCACCATCCCCCAGAGAGCTACCCCCATTTTAAGATTTCTTACCTGTAGCGACTTTTGAGCGTTCTCATAAATTTTATACATGTAGCACATCTTGTTAGTCTAGAATTTTATACACAATCCGAATCTGTAAACAGATTTAAAACAGGACTACCCTTACCATTTTACACACACCCTCTAAATTATAAATTTCCTGCGGCTCATACCTAAAGAAAATCTAGAAACAATTCTTAAAACTTTTTATTACAAACAATTTTTACTAATACAGTTTAAATTTTGTAAACCACATTTCTAAATACATATTCACAATTTTTATTCTTAACCTAGAACTCATATCGGCTTATACTTATTAATATTTATTTCTAAATAGAGCACCTTTTCCAAAGACCAACCGGACCCGCATGTTTCAAATTCCTCTGATTTTGTTCTTATGGTTTCGCTTAAGACCTCGTACATATTTTCCAGATTACTAGAAGACGTTATAACCACATTTTTGTGTTAAAGGATTTCACATCGGTAGCCTCTTTCCCCATTTTGGTGTAAACGCCGTAGAGTTCGCAATAGACTTTTACTGCTGTATGTTGTATTCTTTTTCATTTATTAATCGAATAAATCGCTCTTTCTGCTTCCAAAGAAACTCGGACACTCCATCGTCGACACTGGCGTTCTTTATGCGATAGCTAGCCATACGGTTGTTAAACGCAGTGCTAACCATTTCTACACCATCGTCGCTAGTAGCGGTAACTGATGCATTTTATGTCTGTTGCTCCTTAAATGTGCGGCATACGTAGTTTTTCCATTTCGAAATCGCATACTTTACACATAATTCGTGGTTGTTTCGTACAAGACCCTTTAACAGCTGGCGGAGCTGAACGTTTACGGCTTAATGACATGCCGTGCTGTTTTTCCTTGTGTCGCTGTAAGTTGCCCATTCTCGTAAAGCGATACCGCAAGTCCCACAGTTTAAGTACTTTGCTGCAGACGGATGTATAAGCAACCTTGGACGATGTTGCACCACAACATTTGTTCTGATGCCGTTTGAGAGCATCCTTCTGGTAAAGTAGACGTGACACGGCTCGCATTTAAAAACGTTTGCAGGTACCATTTTAGTACAAAACAAAATCCGCACTATAAGACTTGACTTGTAAGCGAACTAACTTATAACTAAAGAGTTTACTCTCGCGCGTACCGGCTTTATGTACCCTACAGAATGCAAACCGAAGGTTTCGAAGACACCGAACGAAGTTGAGGATTCGGCGGGAACTAAATGATGTCATAATCCTTGCTGCTCGTCCAATACATTTAGCGCCAATGCATGCAGCTGGCTTCGCTTCGTCGATGGTGCGAATGCCGTTAGTAGAAACACCGGAAAACGTCTTCCATGTTATACGGATCGCGTGCATATTAAAAATCCAAAGGGTGGTAGCACACGCACACAAATTGTGTGCAAGTCGTGCTGTAGAAGATGCAATGCTACTATAACCAAAAACACTTTAAACCATTACTAAGAAAATACCAACTTGTTGTCTACAGGATACTTACAACAATTTAATTTTAAATAACTTCTACGTCATATTTTAGGAAATGGGGGCTTGAATATTTTCCAAATGAATCACCAAGCGAAAGTATATGTAACGGTATTAAATTACCCATTAATTTCCTATTTTACGACCGTGGTTAATTATAGATTGAAATTTAATTTGTGCACGTTCGAGCTTCTCGTAAACTAACATATTTTAGAGCAACAATGCGCTGTATAATACATGCATACCCTTCGCCGCGCTACTGCTATTCTTGTAATTGCTAGAAAAGTCACTCTCCTTTTTACTGTTGGGATCGATGCAAAGCACCATTTTTATACTTTCTATAGCACATCGCACTTTTCGTCTGATAATTAAATTTTGCTTCTGTGAGGCTTTTACACTTTCATAGCGGTCGGCCGCACGTATTGATTTCTAGAACCGGTAAGTACTCGATATCCTCCAAATAGAGAATTAGATGCTCGATGTCTGTCAACTTCCAATTCCCTCGTAAAGGTAGAAAAACTCGTCAATCATCCATTAAACTTCCACCCGCTACCGTTTTGATAATTTCCAAACATTTTCGAACGACAATGGGCTGAGAATTTTTAAACCTCCGAGGATCTTTAAGTCGTGATCAATTACACATCCGAGCTACGCGTAAACTAACATATTTTGCAGCAACTGTATAATACATGCATACCCCTTCTCTGCGCTACTGCTATTCTTGTAGTTGCTTGGAAAAGTCAGTCGCCCTTTTACTGCTAGGGTCGCTAAAAGCACCATTCCATACTTTCTTTATAAGTGTAGCACATCGCACACTTTTTGTCGGTTAATTAAATTTTTGTTTATGTAGGCTTTACACTTTCGCTTATTTAAACATCTAATACGATCAATTAACCACTTTCGATTATTCTAACAGGAACAACCATACATCCGCCACACCGTTCTTTTTGAATCCAACGATCCTATGGGCTTCCACACTAACACCTAACGTATCTTTCTACTATTTGTTAAACAAAAACTACCGGTATCGCCATTGTGGACGTAAACAGATGTTTGTGGATGTGTACGAGAATATGTAACCATATACATTAATTAGTCTAAGCTATTTTATTTAGTCCACGAAAACTACTATTTTCTAACCACAACTAATAATCGCCTTTATAGGTTTAACATTTCTACCATTTCCCAATGACTGGTGCTACGTACATGGAAACTTTAATTTCTTATTAGAGAATTCTTATTCTCCGCGCACTGCTGCGTAGTTGCATGCCTACCCCTTTTGGAGGTATATGCTCGTTATAGGTTGTAAGACCCTCGGTTTTATAACTACACTTCGTGAGACCCTTTAATCTTTTTAATCGTATCTTTCTCGCCTACAATACAGTAGGACTTAACATTACTACCAACAAATTCTAATACTGGACCCCCATTAAATACGTCTTTAATTTTCCTACAACTTTTTATCGACAAGTGTTATATTGTATTTATTATACGCGGGGTAGTCACTCTTTTAAGATAAATATATTTTGCTAGGTATCAACTAATATTAAATTTTCTAGGGACCCCAAATCTGTAAAACAGATTTTAAATAGGACCACCCATACAAAGTTATGCGTTTAAAGACTAATTTTTGCCCATCTTTATTTAACTCCATCTTTAAAACCCTTTTTTGCTACCAAGACATATGCTTTAACAACCATCTCCCGAGAAATCTAAAACCTCCGTGTCCGCGAATACCACGTGGAGATAACACGTATACTCTGTCAACCAGGATAGAAGCAGGAAGGATTTGGAAGGTGGGCGAAGAACTTAAAAATTATGGAATCTTAAAACTAATATATACAAATATAAACAACTATCTTATATCTTTACACCCATGCGTAGATTGTTGTACTATTAGGAATGATGTACCTTTTGTCATCTTCCCTCGATAAACTAATTTTATTAATAAGCTGCGTATCGTATTCTTTTACTCCGGATACATACGCAGGCAAGTACTCGATACCATCAAATAAGAATTGGATGCTTGGTGACTGTTAACATCCGCTTCCCTCGTGTACGCCCAAACACATCCCATGCATGCGTGTGCACCCATGCGCACCCCTCTCTGTGCGACTGCTATTTCGTGGTAACGTCACAGCCTTTTATAAATAAAGAACAATGTTATATACTATTATAAAATGTTTATTCTGACATTATACATAACAAATTTAAAAATATTTAATACCAAGCATGGAGTCATTTAAACTTAATTTTAATACAAAGTTATACACAGAAGACAGTCCTTTCTTTATGTTTGTTTGCAGTGGTTTTAATTTTATCTAATTTTATTCGCAGCTTAAAATTTAAATCGATACCCAAGTCTTCTATCTCCTTTTCTAACCAATAGTTTGATACATAAAGACCGTCTAGGTTTTCGAATTGTAAAATGTACCGAAGTTTGCCTCTATATTTAAAGTCTTTGATTCCGCCGACAACCAGATCCATTCCTTCGTGTAATTCTTGCAGCTTGTGACAATCTTTTAATCGCAGCTTTCCACTATATCCTGCATACGTATCTTGTTAGCTTGATCGACTTCTTCTTGTCGGTATTGGAAATCCTTTTCTCCCACACAGACTGTTGCGTAGTTGCATGTCCACCACTTTTGGGAATATATGGTTGTTATAGGTTGTAAGACCCTCGGTTTTAAATGATCCGAAAGGTTTTTTACTAGGTAAATATACAATGTTTAGCGGAACCCCTTTGCGTGTGGTGTACGCCAAGAGTTACGAAACCCGCATTCCTTAGTTCGTCTTTGTTATCTGCCATTTTGATAAATACGTTTTTAGAATAACCTTTTAAAAGTATACGGATTTAGTACCATCCTTTTCTGCAAGAAGACCTACATAACTAAAAGAGTCTTTCTTACTAACCGCAAATGCATACAGCTTGTAGAACCCAGATGTATCTAAGTCAGTCCATCGGACACATAAAATAATCTTTTAATTCTTCCTCATTTTCTCTAATAAGATGTTCTTTGTCTAACACATCTTTGTATTGATCGCGTATTGTCGCAGTGTTCTCCATGTAGTCCAATTTTCGCCTTTTTGCATCCATTTCCTCTAATTCCAGTTGTCTTTTCCTTCCACTTACAGCGTATGGTATACATAATGGGGCAATTTCCTTTAGCGTAAACGGATAAAGTTTACTACCAATATTTACGCGTTGTCGTACAACCTCTGGACGAATGTTAGGCGTATCTATCAATCCCAATTCCGAAATTACTATTTCTTTTGGAATTGTAGAATATGGTGTTGCAGATTGTGTAAAATATGTACTACCTGCTTTAATGTAGCACTTGTGTAAGATTTTATTTTATCTTGGCTATCTTCCTCTACTATCTCCAAATAATTTACAGGTAAATAGTTAAAACTAAAAGCCAGCACATACTTTATCAATTTTCCCTTTCCTCTGGTTTTCGGACAACAATTTGCAAGCCCGTCAATTTCTTTTGTATTGCCATTCCCCAATACACGTACTGTAGCAGGTTATTATAGACTAAACAACAGCTATTTTGTAGCTTGTCCGATAGCTACTCCACATTTTGGCAAGTGGTACCGAGTACATTGGCGCCTTTAGGAAGTATAACACTATCTTCCAATAAGGTTAAACAGTCTTTTAAGGGTTATACACTCGTTCCGCACTGACAGCTTCCAATTGCACAGTTGTATATTGTCGCTTCCAATCGCGTAATACCATGTTCTTTGGCCAAAGTAGACGCAAATGTTTCCTTAAACGTACATCTGGACAACGTAAAAATCTAGTATATGATTGCCAAGTTGTTTATTAACACCAGGACTTGTTATCTGACACACAAATTTGTTGTATATCTTAATTCTTGCATTGGTTGTTAGCCATGTTAAACAATCAATCCACAGTTTATCGTTGTCAACTATAATATTACACTTTCTTCGTATTCTCCCTTATAGCAAAAGTTATGCTTTGTAGTTAAATAATTACACATCTCCATCTTGCTAAATATGCCCGCAAAATCTTGGGTTACATCCATGTCAAAAGATAGAAATAATCTTTTCGACTTCGTCTAATATATCTGGTAGTTCCTCCAATAAAGTTTCCAACAACATCTGCTAGTTCCACTTTGTATGGAACACATATAGGATTTTGGAATTTTTATTAATGCATTCGAGGTCTTCTTTTCCGATAATTTCTTTTACTCTCTGGCCCATCTTGTTAGTGCTTTCCAGAGAAAACGGAAGCTTAGCTTTAACACCATGCCTAGCGAAACAAATCGGTTGAACTTTCTTCGTAGATAGCTGTTAAATGCACCACAAATTTCTTTTTTAGGATAAACATCCTTTTGCTTGCAGATGCTTGTTCGGTGTCAGAAAGGTCGCAAATTTTAACCAACATTATATTGTCACAAAATGGTTCTGTAATTGGTGTGTGTAGTCCACCAGTCAGCATCTGTTCGCCTTCGACATAACAAATATTACCAATATCTGTTACCAGATTATTGTTGCACATATTTTCTGTCAACAACATAATCCAAATCGCTCATTTGTCGGTTTCACTTTATTCCCAAAGTTGAGAAACGTTAATCACCTTGGAGACGCTCATGTTTACCGTTCTAGCTACTATCGAATACTAAATTGAATACGAAAAATTGTTCTCTTACGTATTCTACAGAGTGAGGACGTATATTGCCGAAGATAGTCGAATATGTTGTTATCCAACCTAAGCCGACGGGGATGCGCATCGACATATATCCGGATATATGTAGGATGTTAAGTTAGGGTGAAATTGCCCCATATGACACATGACCATGGATGACCACATGACCATGAACATGGCCATATGACCACATGACCATATGACCACATGACCACATGACCATATGACCACATGACCATGACCACGACATGACCACATGACCATGACCATATGACCACATGACCATATGACCTAATTGCTTTTAATGAGTTTTCTCATTAAAACCCATTAGCACTAATTGCATTTTAATGAGTTTTCCATTAAAAACAAGTGTGGACCTAGGTTGATAAAGGAAAAATTAATAGGTTGGGTCAGCGCCGCGGCGCTGACCAACCTATTATTTTCGCTTACCTGGTCCATAAACTGTGGAACGCGTAAGTCAATTGTGAAACTCGTTGATTGTTTGCCGTCGTATTCTGTGATGTTATGATCGTGTGAGATGATCGGCCGTGGTATATGCATTAATGTAAGTAATGTGATTGTGGTGGCGTTGATCGTGGTGCAACGCGCTGGACCGTGGGATATAGTCGTCGGTGGAATACGCTGTGCGATGTTATTGGTATCTCATCGTGAAACCAAGGCTGGTCGACTGTATGTTATCTGATGTCTGTGATGCACAGGCTGTTAACGGCTATATGTGGAATTGGTTGAGTATTTCTTTGTGAAAGGTGACTGTTAGTGCAAAGACAAAGTTGCATTGTGGTGTCTGCGATATTTTCCATTGCTGTTGGTACAGTGGGACGTGATCAAGCATGTTGAAGCACTATTGCCAAAACTAAGAACTCGAATGTATAAATTCAGCATTGTACTTGGGTGGTAACAATCGAAAAGTACTCTATGTGACGGTGCCGAGCGATTTGGTGGTGACATACTATGAGAATGCGGTGTTGCGACGTATGAACTGTACGGTTTGATGACTGGCGGCAATGGTAACGGCTGGTGTCGATGTGGTGGCTGTTGAAGTTATCGGGTGTTTGAAATTGTATGACCAGGCGTCGATGGATGCGACGATTTTAACTGCGAATGTATGAGCGGAACCTCAGGTGTTGGTCTGTTGAAGATAGTGGTTTGTTTACCTAAGGCATGCACTCGCTGCCATGCAATTGTGGACAACATTATCGTTTGTCTGTAACTCTAACATGTGTAAATGTTGTTGCAAAAGTTTGAATTATGGTGTGAAAAGAAGATAAATGTATGGATAAATGTTCTTATATATTTAGATGATAAGGAAGTATCTTACATAATCAGTCTGAATTACAATTTTCTGCAGATCTGATTCAATGTATCGTGCGGAGTTCAAACGCGACGCTGGTGATGATAGACGTTAAGGTATGGTTTACCGTGCGCTGTGGTGGAGGAAATTGACAGGTGGAAATGGCTGTCTGACTATGAAGCTGCACGTTGACGCGGGAACAATGGAAAATGAGAAGATGATGGGTGTTTATGTCGATGGACGACAGTTTACAAGCTGTCTGCGGTGGTGAAAACTCTTTGGTTAGAAGTTCGCGAGGTATGCGTATAAGTGCATTCTAAAACTTTATCAAGGCGTCAAAGAATTGCAAATGTGAGTTCGGCGTAACGTTGCTATTATGCGGCGACATTTACCTGATCTGTTTCGGCGGCTCGGAAGAGTATTCATAGCCCAAAGTACGCGATGTAATGAACGATGCATGGAGACGTCAAGATTAAATCAGCCGTTTCACAGTGGCGATCAGATGTGGTATCAAGATTGGGCTCGTGGATGGTTTTGGTAAGACTGGTCTGATTTATTATGAAAACGATTTGAGATTCGATTTACGGTAAAAAGTTGCATCAGTCGTTTTGTCAGACGCATGAAGGCTTGTCGGTGCGCAGCTGCGATAAGTGAAAGAACCGCTCACTGGCTAAAGACACTTGTGTGCTGAAAATGGTTCGAATTATGTAAATGACGTTGTGGGGCGGTATGTCGTAATGTTACGTCTGTAATAATATATGTGTTCTTTACGAGCAATATCAAAAGGTTTGTAAAATATGGCTTTTAAGCGAAGGGCTCGCGGGGCTGGATGGTACGGCGTATCATGGGAAATGATGCCAGCGTGGTTTGGTGCCGTCGCGTTCAATCTGTCCTAAGGCTGGTTTGGTGGCAATGTGACGCAAAAATCTACGCGTTGAAACGGTAAATATTGGTAAATTGTTTATGTTGTTTGATTTTGGTGCAAATCCATGTGTGACGCGGTAATATGTTGGCGTTTGTGACTGGACAGAGGCTGACCAATTTCGAGGCGCGGGGCTGAATGGGTTAGATGGACCGTGGTTTAAAACGTAACAAATGACAAAATGAAATTGTTTGAACTGAGTCGCAGAAGTTGAAATCTTACACTGGTGTTTCATCTCACGGGTATTGCCTTGTCGTGCGTGAGGCTGACAGTGTGGGGGTCCGTGGGGCGTTGTGTGTTTCTGTTGATGATATTAAGTGAGCACATAACAGTTAGGTAATTGACATGTTCTCAAGGAGTTATCTGGCGCGCTACTCACGTTGGTGCATGTGGTTGATGAATGGTAAATTGGTGGTTTAAAAATAGTTCATTTGACTAGCGGTGGAAATGTCACGTTAATGTTGCTCATCATACATTCTGTTCGTCCAAACGTCGCTGGCGTTGTAACAATGTGCGATCTGCAGAAATGGTATTGTAAAAATTCCTGACGATTCAGGCTGATCGAGAGGATTGTCTACAGAAATGATCAAAGTTGATTGCATATGATTATCAGGAATGTTTGAAATGTATGGTGCTATGGCGATCGAAATGCTGGCGACGCGACTGTTTAATGAACCAGGCGGGGAAGGGTGTCGTGTTCTGGCTCAAATGTTTGGTTTTACGCGTGGTGTACGGGGTCTGGTGCATGTTCTGGATAATACTATTTGATGGTTTTAAAATATGATTGTAATCGGCATCGCTATCTCGGTTGAAGCGACGTGGTAAATTTCTGTGGTGATACATGTGAAATAAATGAAAATGTTTAAATTATTAAAAGGTTTATCTCGAAAGATGCAATGGATAGACGAAGAAAACTATTTGTTAGGTTTGCTTATAAAAGCAAAGCAAAATTTAGAAGATCAGGACTTTAAAAGTATAACTTTGCAGGGCATGGTCCGATTTCAAATCTGTTTACAGATTTGAATTCTGTGTAAAATAGACTAACAAGATGTATCGCATGTATAAAAAATTTATAAGAACGCTCAAAAGTCGCTACAGGTAAGAAATCTTAAAATGGGGTAGCTCCCTTGAGGATGATGCAATCTGAAAAATTCCTAGAAATTCAGGTAGCTGAGAAAATTCTAATATTAATTGATACCAAACAAGATAGGTTTATCTCGTGGGTGAAATGTGGAGAAAGATTTATCTCGCTGGTGGAAAGAAATGCGGTGTGATGTAATCAAATGGTTGGGGTAAAAATTCCACAAGGAGGAGATTCATCTCCACAGGGAGAGAGCAGGTGGATTCATCTCCCTCATTTACTCCTTATAGAATTTACATGCAGGTCCAGATGTGTGAGGAAATGTGGGATTCTGGAGGAAATGTGGGGGTGATTCGTAACTAAATACACTACTAATGAGCTAAAGAGCGAAACTACAGGTACAACCAAAGTAGTAGGGTTGTTAGTGAGGATCCAGACTAAGACAGGTCCCCGAAAGAGGGCAGCGGCTCTTTCGGTACTTAGATTGGCAGAGACCATAGGGGTCGGTATGGCAATCTAAGACACTACTGAGACGCGGAAGGTAACGTGAAACCTCCACATTACCTCCCAAGTACACAGCGCACTTAAATTGTAAGTAACTTGATGGCATCCTCCGGGACAAAAAATTCCGGAGTTAAAATAGTCCTCTATTCAAATCTCCAGGTGGGGGCTAATTTGGAAGTTGCAATCGGAAAGTTTACAGGAAGAACAGGAAACATCTTGTGACCCGGAGCGTGGAATGTCAGAAGTATGAAGCAAGTAGGTAAGCTAGAAAACTTGAAAATTAAAATGGATAGGTTAGCACTAGGCATAGTAGGGATGTTCGGAGTTCGACGCCAAATGCGGGAGAATTTTGGGGTGGTGACTTCAAGGTAATGCAGACAGGATCGGAAGAAGGAAATTCGGGTGTGGGAATAGTTATATGAAAAACAATAGGACTACGTGTAGGAAACTACTTACTAAAGAACGAAGGGGTACTCATGGTTAGATTAGCAGCTAAACCGTTAAATATAGTAATAATACATGTACATCTCTAGCTAGAGTGAGGAAGAGGGAGATAGAAGCGATCTACAAAAATATCAAAACATACTAAGATATGTAAAAGAACATGAAAATTTGATAATTACGGAGGCTAATTTTAACGCACTTGAAAGTGAGAGTAGGCAAGGAGCGGTAGTAGGTTTGTTTGTTTGGTTTAGGCATGAGACACAACAGGGGAAATAGGCTGGTAGAATTTTGCGGCAAGATTAGTTTAACCATCAAAAACACATTATTCCAACATCATGCCAGAAGACGATACATGTGCAAGATGCCAGCAGGTATAAGAAGATGTCAAATAGATTAAATTCTTGTTAGACAACGGTTTAGGAATCAAGTAAAAATCTGAAGAAGCTACCCAGAAGCAGATCGTAATTATGAAGGCCGTTTTTAAATTTTAAAATTTGAAAAAAAGGGAATGGAAAAGAGCACTTTGACTTTGAGAAACTAAAAGATAAAGATGTCCATGAAAGATTTGAAAAAAAGTCAAATGAATTGCTAAAAGATATCGAGAAAATTTCTTATACTAAGGAAGTAGAAAAAGATTGGGATAACATTAAATCCAGCTTAGCCATGGCGACCAGAGATATTCCTTAATGCAAAATAACATTTTGAAGACAGAACAATATCAATAGCATGGCTTTTTGGAATACAAACTTTAGAGTTAGGGTCGTCTGTTGATTCCTTGTGAAATAATATTCCATCATGGATTAGGTACCATTTCTTGATTTTGTCAGAATCATTATCTGTTAACGTAGTGTTAATTGCCCCAAATAAGAAGTCTTCGTCCTGGGCCGTTTCCAGACTATTCATTTTTTCCTTGGTCCTGTGAAAAGCCGTACTGTGTTTTATAATCTTGTTTATTTCAATAACATTTGGCTTTGATTGTTGGTACCGGGAGACGCAATACGCCAAAATATTTTCCTTTCCTTTGATGTACAACACATCAAAGGCGTACTCCTGAATTAAAAGAATCCATCGCGTCAATCTGCTATTGAGCAAACGACATTTCAATAGAAACGACAGAGCGTTGTGGTCTGTTAATATTTTCAAGAGGTTATCTAATACAAATACACGCCATTGATTTAGAACATGCACGATCGTTAACGCCTCTTTCTCTGACGTGCAATATTGAAGCTCACTATCACTAAGTGTGCAGCTGCTAAAGGAAATTATTTGCCTATCTCCAGCACCAGTACCCCGTTGGAACAAAACTGCACCCACAACATATCCCGAGAAATTAATTTGAATAAAATATCTTTCTTCCACTTTAGGGTGATACAGAAAACAAACATCTAAAACTCACTTTTTATCACAGTAAAAACCTCCTGGTCGGCCTACGTCCACTTCCATCTCACATACTTTTTCAACAATTTCAGGTCCGAATATCCTTCTACAAACCGGCGTTCGTAATTACAGAGCCCACGAAAGGCCCGTAAGTGTTGTATATTATACGGAGTGGGAGATTGATCGCCTCAATACGCGACAAGTCAATTTGTATCCCGTCCGAGGTCAGAATGTGGCCCATATATGGCCCTTTCCTTCTTGCAAACAGACATTTTCCAAGCTTAATGGTGAAGCCTGCTCGTAAAAGTTTTTTGAATAGTAGCTTCAAATGACTTAAATGTTCATCTGGGCTTTTAGAAAATATTAAAATGTCATCCACGTATGGACACGTAAAGAACTCTACTTCCGGCCCCAACGCCAAACTTAAGCATCTAATAAAACTTCCAACGGATGTACTCAGTCCTAATGGTAGTACACCATGT
The DNA here is from genome assembly GCA_036346225.1 of Platerodrilus igneus. NCBI lineage: Eukaryota > Metazoa > Arthropoda > Insecta > Coleoptera > Lycidae > Platerodrilus > Platerodrilus igneus. Next base: position 1,155,890 of record JARFIW010000266.1, on the reverse strand, counting down.
TACTCCAAATGCATAAATATATCGCATCTTTGTAATCAGCAACTCTAAAGACCCGTTTACCCTTTACATCAAAATTATACTTCATGTGTTTACGCCTTCAAATAATAAACTCAAATTGTCTTTTTTATATATCCTTCAAATTAGATTTTGTCCATAAAACATACACCCAATATGTCAAATCACTCTAGCACAAAATAACAGCATAAAATGTTCAAGCAATAATAAAAGAAACAAATTTCGTTACCTGGTGTAAGCTTTTGCAACGTCACCTCTGAAGATGTCGTCCAACAAAACCTTGTCGTTGCATTCCATCCAATTTCTCTCTGCTATATGTACATCAAACTCATCCAATTCTATGCAGACGCTTTCGATACAGCTACCTATATACTTGTCCAAATATGATAGTCAGCTACTGAATCTTCCATACAATCAGCACCCTCGTTCAGAAAAATAACTAGGCTCGCTTACCTCAGTTACATCTTCTATTCGTTACTTGTATGTACTTACAGCACCGTTTATAACTTCGCATCTACTCGTGCTTTCAAACACTTTTAATTTAAATTAAAACGGACTGCACTAATCACCGATTTAAAAATTTTAACATAGATGTTATCATATATGTCTGATGCAAACCGAAGAAGTAAGAGAGTCCTACTACGTCTCCTAGTGTATATATAAGCGTTGAAACTTACCTCCTGTACCCTGTTTCCATCGAAAAACACCACCACCGTAACCGATTCTAAAAATCTCAACTACAACGATCTTTTTAAAACTCAGAATTTTACATTCCACTTAGCTTTAGTCCGAAAACACTGCCTATCAAGTACAACGGTCGCAATGCTCCTAGAAATGTCTCTCACTTCACTCGCAATTAGCCAATCCAGACCATTTCCCCAGTCGTAGGTCTATCATCCAACTATGTTGTCCTCAAATAATTCATATTCGTTGTTTTTGTTAAAATCCTACTGCAGCAACTTAAAATCAATATTGTGGTTAACCTTTACAAATTATCGAGCGCTTTACATGGCTGTTTTATCCAAGGTCTGTTATTTGTCATCCTTGTTTACCCTCTGCTATTGATATCCCGTCTCCCTAGTTTGTTTTCAAACTACCTGCTCTTTTGCAACCTTCGCTTCGACCGCTAACTCAAATTTCTAAAGAATTATGTTCTAAAGTACATTCTGGTTTTTGAATTTGTTTATTTGTCTGTCAGTCTTTCTATGAACTGTTTGCCAGTTTGAAATTGCACTTTCCCATGTTGTTTAACCTGTAGATTTCTTAGGATTTGTTTTTAACGAACGCTTTGTTAGTTCAAATGCACATACACGTTTACATTATCGATTTCAATAACAAAAGCTTTTCCTTATTATTTGATATGCTCAATTTACAACCTTCGAATGTTAAAACTAATTATGGTCGTATTATCCTTGAGTTTCTACGTACTACAAAGCTTCTACACTATGCAAATTCAACATTACGATTTATTAATACAAATGTATGCTATTATCCGTTCGTTTTAAGGTCAAAACTAATTAATTTGGAGCGTAAATAATTTATCTCTGTTTTCTATATACGCGGTCCTTACAAAATTACTCTTTTTACTCATCTATTCTTTTTTACATATAATTTACACGATAATATATATATATATATATATATATATATATATATATATATTGCCGTGGAACTTACAAAAATTTGGGAACGAAACTGAAACCTCGATCCTTCAATTGGGTCAACATAAAATTTTTCAAAAAAAAAAAAATTTTTAAAGATATCTTACCCTTTTATTTCTCCTTCAAATTCCTTCAGCTTCCTTGGCTAGCTCAACTGTGCCTCTTCTCGAACACCTAAATTTACGGACATATCTCTTTCATACTCGCACATCATTCAATAAAACTACCAAATGATACCACAACCATACAACCTTTTTATTTACACCTATTAACCGATAAATTATATTTACATGTGTTAAGAACCGTTTGATACAATAATTATAAAACTCAAATTATGGTATCGTTTAAAGTCCTTGATTCTTTTAATAAATTTTAAACAACTTTAATGAGATATGAGTAGATGGGCCCCACATGTTACTCTAAATTGATTTCGCACTGGAGTATGGTGAGCTCATAATAACCCAGTTTAGTTTGTATATGCATTTTAAACCTTGCATAAATTAAAACCAAAAATTACAGACCCGTTTACCCTTTACAATTCAATTTCTATCCTGAATAAAATTTTGCATGTTCTAATAATTACACCTTTTTCAATATTTAACCTCAATAAATTATCCAGTACATGTATCTTTTACAAATAAGTTTCCACAACCATCAATATGCCACCAAAAAAAGTCAACCACACAGCTCAAAATTTCACAAACAACAGAAATTTCAAATAAATTACCTGGAGAATTCTTCAGGCTTCCTTCCCGTCAAAGATGATTGCCAGAACACCTCGGCTTCGTTTTTATTCACCGTGCCACTCAGCGGATCCACAGGCCTCTACCATCTACTACCTCTGCGACTTATGCGCCTCGTCTCACAGTACCATTCCATATATCATGCATACAAACCCCGATTACTTGTGATGCTTACCCCCATATATCATGCTGCCATTTATTGATTTTTGTGTTTTGTATGGTAGTAGCCGGACCTTTATTAATTTAAAATGCACCACTCGTACTTCACGTCAATAATTAGAGGCCCGTTACTACGGTTTCATACTTGTAACCACTATTTTTACGGTAATATAATCACATAAAATATTCACAGAAAGCTTTACTGTTATGGTGGTCTGAATCGGCATTCAGTTCTTTATCGACGTAAAGGAAAAGAAAGAGAACCTTAATAATCTAGGTTGGGTATTTATATGCTTCCAAAACCCCCTCGTGGACGCGCTTCTAGCAAAAAGCTTATTTTCAAAAACCGTTTCTACAAATTTTGAGCATATAACCGACGCTTAATTTTGCAAATTTCTCCCGCCATGCTTGTTGTATACTTCGAATTCGCTTACAACCTTCGCGTGTGCATTCGTTTCTAACACTGTTGACTTTCGACCAATGATAGAGTTTTCTGTCGTCACAAAACTCCTCCTAAACGCTATGCATCTCATTTCAACGCATGTTTGTTGTCTCGTTCAAAACCCCACTTGAGTTACAGAAAATCGATATTGTTGACATCTTATCTCAACTCCACGTGTATATGGTACGTGCATTTCAATTCCACCGCTTTTATATTTGTCTCTATCTGTTGTATATAACCGATCGTGCATTTCCCTCGCTCCTTAAGATGTTTGTTACCCTAATTGTTTATCCAAACTGACGGTTGGAAATAATTTCTATGAAATCTTATCGTAATATACGCTTGAGTTCTTTAAACGTAACCTTCTAAAACTCAGGTGTTTTTGTTAATTATCGACCGTTTTGAACACAACAATTCCTAGACTTCTACTTCTTCGTATCTAATAAAACTGACGTTGACTTTTACAACGAATACATTTTTCCTTGGAAATATTGATTTTATTACCCAAGCACGCTCCCTTATGCTTATATGTGCTGAATTAAAATAACTTATGGTTAATTATGCGTATCCTTGAACTTCTATTTGCTTTGAAGCTTTTTTCCTTTATGTGATCTTAATATTTCAATTATTAAATATAAAAACACTTTAATATTCGCCCTTTTCCATAAATGAATTAAATTAAATTTAGCGGGTAAATAATTTTCTCTTTTCTATATACAGGGTTGTTGAAATTTTATTGTTTCCCACTGATTTAACCCTTTAAATCCACAGCAATATATATATATATATATATATATATAAAATTTACAGCGTGAGTGATGGGAATGTCCTTGTCCAAGTCGAAAATGATCAGTCGAAGTAATTTGGGTTTAGGGACGTGCCTGCTACAGAAATTTAGTGTAAGAGAGGAAAGAAGGTTGATCTCAGTAGGTTAATCTGTTCAGATAGTGAAGTATGATTGGGTGAGGTGGATGGATGATTTGGATATTTAGGTTGGGTAGAGATGGTCGGAGGGTGGATTTAATAACTTTTAGGAGAACATTTAGTGTCATGTCGAAGTTAGTGGGTTTTCAAAGCGATGACTTTAAAGACGGCGTATGTGGGGTGTCGGTGTTTGTGGGCGAGTGTGAGTGCTGGTTACTTTGGGGTTGCTTGCAGAACAGTGTCTAAGCATTGTTGAACGGCGTTCAGTTTTGCTTCCGTGAAGTTTGTAACATTAAACAGCCTCGTCTGCGACGAGGGCTAGTTATTCAAACTTCCGCAGAATGTGGATAGCACAGAACGGTTGATTATATTATTGCCTCTATTCGCAAATTTCTTAGATGCGGATGTTTAGGGATGTTGGTGGTGTTAAAACAAACATAGGTGATTTACTGTCGTCACCAAGTCTTTTAGTGGAGTTCCAACTGGTCAAAGATGTTCTCGAACGTGAATCGCGTAGAGGTGAGGAACGGATCGTTCTCTTTGGCCTTGCAATAGAAGTTGGTTCCTCCACACAAAGGGATGGTTGTGGTGCAGTTGTGCTTACAGCTTAGTTCTGTAATTTTATTCGGCTACTATAGGTTTCGGGCACTTATGAATCTACAGGCATTGCAATAGTATGTATTACTGCTTTATTTGATCTCCTGTTCAACGGCACAGATGATGATTTTGTCATCTCTTATCGTTACTGCTCATCACAATCGCTTTTTTTTTCTACCGATCTTTAATTTCTTTTTTTCTCTATCCAACGATGCCCTGCACGTGTATATCGCTACCACTTTTATTACCCTAAATGTATGTTATCCACACTTCAACTTGATCTAGTTTCTTTGAAGTTTCTTTCTATATTGCTGCACTTTTCGCATATTTTAATCGGTCTCTCACGTCCGCGATCGTTTAGTTTGCTCGTATTCCACGCAAAACCCTCACATCAATACCACTCCCAAACCACTATTGGTGAGATGGTTTTTAACGGTTTTCTCATCGGAAATCGTTCTTCCCTTTTTGCACTACGTAGGAAACCAAAACCGCATTGCTATCTGCACGTTTTCCTGGTCAAAACTTAAAATTGGTTCTTACTACGGCGGCTAGATGTGTTGAGCGTGCGTATTTAGTACGTCTGAAAGTTTTGTTCCAACTTTAATGTTATATTTCAATTTTTCAAAATAAATAATAAAAAAATGATGAAACGCCAAATTACTGTTAATAGCAAAAAATAAAGGTTTGCAAGAATTGCAATTTAGGGAGCACATATTTTAAGTTGTATTTTAGTAACCCGTACTGTTAAAATTTATTGCGTTTATTTTGTATAGGAGCAAAATGGAGAAGACAGCGGAAGCTAATAACACCCACTTTCCACTTCCAAAATCTAGAACAATTCATTACCATATTCAACAACCAGAGCGACACTTTAGTTAAAATTCTACGTAAAAGCGAACGTAGTGGACCTATCGATATCTATCCGTACATAAATCTCTGTGCATTGGACATAATTTGCGGTAACCAGTACCAAATTTCCTTTATAATATTAAACATAGATTTTAGAAGCTGCCATGGGCATAAAATTATACGCCCAAGAAGGCCGAGCTACAGATTACGTCAAAGCAGTTGCTGACATAACGGACATTTTGATACACAGAGCATTTTCAGCTTTAAAACGCATAGATATATTGTTTAAATTTACTAGGGATTATCAGAGGCAAAAACACGCACTAAAGATTTTACATGGACAAACCTATCAAGTAATCAGAAATAGACAAAGAGAACTTTCAATAAACACCAAAAAGACTGAAACCAGCGAGACTGTCCTTGGAACAAGAAAGCGGATGACATTCTTGGACCTCCTTCTTAATTGCAGAGTTGACGGAGAACAATTACCTTTGGAAAGCATTCGTGAAGAAGTCGATACTTTTATGTTTGAGGTATTTAATTGAAGTAGATAAGAGTATTACTTGTATGTTTTAGGGGCATGACACTACAACATCTGCAGTAAGCTTTATCTTATATTGTCTAAGTCAAAATCTTGAAATTCAGGTAAAACCTAGAGGAATTTAATGCATGTTTACACAAAACACGTATTTCAGAAAAAGGTTCTAGAAGAACTACACAGTATTTTTGATGATGCCATTGTTATAGTTCCAACATATAAAGAGCTGCAGGAAATGAAATATCTTGAGATGGTAATCAAGGAAAGCGTGAGACTATACCCGCCTGTTCCAACTATTGGACGAGCAGTTGCCAAAAATTCGGCTTTTGGTTGTTCTAATAAAGCTTAAAAGATATTAATTTTCTTTTGTAGATGGAACAATATTTCGTGAAGGGGCTGCGCTCAATTTATTCATATATGGATTGCACAGACAAGAAAACGCGTTTCCAGATACAGAAAAATTTGATCCCGAAAGATTCTCAGCAGAAAATGTTTTGCACAGAAACCCATACATGTATGTGCCATTTAGCGCAGGACCTCGAAACTGTATAGGTTAGTTTCAGCTCACTCCCTCATAAATACGAGCGACTTTCCTGTTTTTTCGTAACTCAAAAGTCAGTAAGTCAATCAGCACTAAAAGTTATAGATTTGTTTTTACCCAGTTGATGGTCTATAAATATTTCACAAATAAATTTTATACTTCAACCTTTGATCCTATGATACTGCTTCTTTTTTTAATTTGAAAAATTCTGATAAATCAAGTATCTTGCAAATGAATATAAATAAAAGCTTTGTATTCGCAGGATTAAGTAGCAATTTGTTTGGGATATTCTAAAATTATTCAAGACTCCAGAAATGCTTTAGTTAAAGTGATACGGGGTTTTTGATTGAATGACTCCTATAGGCTTGAAAACCGGTTAACCGATTGCTATGAAATTTTGTATGCTGATATAGCTAGGGTGCGTACTACAAACGGTTTTTGTATGCAGACTATTCGTTCACTGAAATTGAATATAATCTTACTTCAAAGAAGCCAAATCGTGTATTTATAGGTTCTGAGAATGAGAACTTGACCTGGGAGCTCTCAGGGACGAATAACCCGATGGTGAAGTCGGTTTTGACCTAATATGCTTAAAAACTTTCTCAAAGTGACTTTTTTTGGATTATTTTATTGGAAGTAATTGTAAGCGTACGTCTATTCCCATACTACTTGGATATTAAAGTATAGTCCACTAAAACCAAAAAATCGTCTTTTCCTAGAGGCTTGGTAATCAGATTAGCAAACGCGTTATGACCCAAAATGCAAATATGCATGGTATGGTGGTGCTTTTACAGGTTCAGATGTTATACCAATAACTTTGTCGGTGTAAAAACAACATCCATTGATTTTAGTATTTTAATAAATAAACCTCTAGAAGCTACAATGGACTCACTAGAGTTATCAAAACTCTAATAGACATCATTCCCAAATACGAAAACACATACAAGATTTAGAATGTTGAAGACAAATTTTACTCATAGTCTTTAAATGTTCCAAACTATCGAAGTAATGAAAACTTTTGTAAAGCTAAGATATAAGCATCAGAAGGTACGTGCAAATATATTGGTCTCAATTTTCATTCTCATCCTTGGTCCAATAAAATCTTACGTAACAGGTTTTTGAATAATGTGTTTGCACGAATTACAAACTTTGATATGCAATTCTTCTTCAGTAAAGAACTTTGTAAATAAAATCAACTTCCCAAAGGAATAATAGTATTCTTCAATGTTGACCACTTTTTGCACCAGGTGCAAGTAGCCTTTTTAAAAAGGATAAAAAAAATATAAACAGATTTACATCAAGTAGTACTACTAGTGATCCTAAATGCCACGTACGCATTTCCAATCGTTTGTAGCATTATACAACACCCAATGCTTCATATACCCTATGAAATAAGTAAATACACATTTACATAATAAATATTTCCACATACATAACAAGTTGACCTACAAACCGCTTTCCAAATTAAGTTAAGTGAATCAGGCAGCCAAAGAAAAAGATTTTTAGAACTTTGAGCATAACACAAGTTACGTTTTGGGCCTTGGGAGCTGCCTTTTTAAAAAGTCTTCTTCCAAAAACTCTTGTAACATATATTTATTTAACAGAAATTACATGTAGAATTTTGACAAACTATATAAAATTATACTAAGTCGAAATTTACTAATAATTCAAGTTAAATTAGGGCGAGTAGCTTAAGCAACCAACAATGTTTGGGGCTCCCGGGGTATTTATGTTGTACCTTCCTCTCACATTTCTGTGGGAATTGCAGATCTCATGTCTGCTTATTTTTTTATTCAATTATATTATACAATGCAACATTCTTAATTCTAATATTTGCGGTTTCTTAACCGTTTGTGACCTGTGCCTACAGTATCACTTACGTCTGGAATGCAATGTATTCACATCCGTTCTCACAACTTGTTTGTGAGCTTTCATTAACTTTTTCTTTATTTATCCTTGAATTACAATGTTGCAGATTCTTAATAACTTCTTAATAATTTCTTTAAAATTTCTATTTAATTATACATATATGAATTTGGGGGATATATAACTCGCATCGTCCTAGGCGTGTATCGGACCCACTCCTTGGTTCATTTTGATTTTTCACTAGGTATCATACAAGAAGGTTGAAATTAATACTACCAGTGCCAAGGTGCTCCAATACGCCTTATTAAAAACCTGTCCACAGGTTGTATTGCGTACCACATAACACCATAAATTGACTAAATACGTCACCCTCCGATTGATATGAAAACCACCCTTATATTCCACGAACGTTTCAACTAGTAAGCGTGTATAACCCGTGTAATTATGATTATAATAATATACACGTATATAGTTGGTCAAAGCTGTGCTGTTACCCATAGAAAGCGACCGACCGCAACGACTTAGCCCGTACCGATGGCATCTTCCACATAAATTTCGAACATCGTCTACACAAAGGCTTTAGGAACCTCCTACACAGGATCTGAAATCAGTCCTGTGTTTCATGTATGTTTAATTCGAATAAAGACTCATACTTCAACAGCATTTTCAGCACCTCATGAGCTTCTTTGCCAAATGAACTTACACTATATCGGTTTTCATTATTCGGACGACTTCTGCAAATCGAATATGCATAAATATTCTTGTTGTACATCGAAATACTCTCGTGCTCGGGACTCTCACAAACTCGTTCCTTTATTGCACTTTGCAATAGAATAACTTATTAAACTAGATCGCAGTAAAAAGTTTTATCTGGTATCGTGTTTGAACCGCCACATTTTGTATGGTTTTTAAAATTTTACATTTTATGTAAAATATTTCAACTTTCATAGTGCTTATATTTTTTAGGTCAACGCTTCGCTATGCTTGAGCTGAAAACGGTGGTTTCAAAAATATTACAAAACTTTGAAATTTTGGAGGTGCCTGGGTTCAAACCTATTTTAGCTCCAGATGCTGTCTTACGATCGAATAATGGAATATTACTGATCCTGAAAGAAAGAAAATTTCAGAAAGGTATAAGTTAAGCGCACATGCATCCATAATATACATTGTTGTTTTGAACATAGTTTCGCCACGCAATTTCAAATATTTTACCATTTATGGTCTTGTTGTAGTAATTTATCAGTAGTTGTTATTTTTACATCAATATATTAAATACTTTTGTGCGTAGATTGTAATGAAGTTAGGTTCTTTTAACAAATATACTGAGCCAGACTAACAGCTAAGGACAAAAATGTACTTTTATATAGGGCAGTGAGCATTGGTACGTGAATCTCATGCTACTAATATATTCGGTAATAAATGTATCCAAAAAAAGAAATATCCGAAAGCAGCAAAGTTCAAAGCTGTAGTTGTACAAATAAGAGCAGCAAAATTGGAATTTCTAGAGCAATCCAAATACGTTTGAATTTTTAAAATCCGACTAACTCTTAAAAATGTACACCTTGTTAAAGCCCCGTACCCCAAGTTTTTGCTCATTGCATTTATATCTAACCTAGATAAAAGTTTTCTTCGACTGGCCATATTAACCTGATACAAAATCTTCCGGGCAATCTAGATCCGCCGAAATTTTTCAAATCGGACCACCCATTACAAACTTATACTCCTGATTTTAGGAAGTTACCAAAAATCGTCTTAGGGTATGACACATAATTTGGTCTACATTTTTCTGGAAAACACGAATCTTTAGGAATTTTTAAAATAGGAGCAACCCTTTGCACTTATACCCATTTTACAAACTTATTAAAATTTTACCAATATAAATTGAAGGATTACGTAGTTGTCCCTCAAGATTCCAATTTTTAGTAATTTTCAAATATTATCAACACTTATAGGTGCTATAGACAACCAATTATACATAGATTTCTTTCAAAATCTGATGCCTTAAATATTTCATAGAGAAACTTAATAAAACATTTTAAACGTTTACCAAGGGTATATCATGCTTATTGTCTAAAGGATAGTTACTAATAAAACAAATAAATTTTAAACGACCTCTACGTATATTTTTGGAAATCGCGTGCTTGGCTATTTTCGAAATGAATCATTGAGCGAAAGTACATGCATTGTTGTTAAATTCAAGAATTTGTTCATTTGCAAATGCAATTATAAGCTTATTAACATTGTTCACTAATCTAAGTCAGGCCAGGTCAATCGATTTCCTTGAAAGTGTCGAATAGTTATAAAATTATGTTTCGTACAAGCATTTGTAAAACTTGTAGCATTTTCTATCTTTTTATCATATTTTCCATTTTCAATAGTTAATATTAGCCATCTCGCCTACATTTCAATTAGATAAATGAAGCATGTTCAATCCTTAGATTCTTTTTGATTACCCGAGATGCATAATTTAATTAAAAACTTCCCGGACGTTCTAATACTGTAGGAATTTTTAAAATCGGAGTATCCCTTACCAGGTTAAACCTCTTAAAGCCCTAAGCCTTCAAAATTTTTGCTCATCTATATTTAACTCCATCTTTAAAACCTCCTTCGAACAGTTACTTTAATCTAGAAAATAAAAACTTAGGAGTGCTACCACCTTAAACCTAAGAATAATAAAACAAGGTAGTTGAATACATTTATAAATAATATTTGTTGATTTTGACGATTTAAATAAGTAAAACAAACTTTATCAAGAAATATATTTTTGTTTTTAGTAAAATATACACATGTATTGATAACATCTACAAACCGCTGTGATAACCAGAGTTTGGTGAATCTGGGATAGCCACATCTCTAAACATTTTGCGTAAGCGATCGCCTCACAGTCGCATCTTCTAAGTAACTCTAAAACGTCTCCGCCAGAAAAACCAGTCAATCTTACGTTTGCTGCTTCTTGGGTAAATTGTACGATTCTAAATTCCAATTGAAAATTGCAAAACTCTCTTCATTTAAAGTAGTCCATTTTAAAGCATAATTTTGGCACATTATACATTCTACATTCCATGTTATGGTGGTGAAATTTTGATATAAATTCACTTAACGCATAGGTGGTCTTACCTACTAGTTTGAAGATACATAATGGCACTCTTACATCATTTGTAACGTCATCACCAGAAAAATTCATTTTTAACTTGTAATTTTGATCAACTTGACAATACCTTGACAACTAATACTCTGGAACATGGCTCTCTCGTCTTTTATGCTGACGGCCAAGCGCGCCCAGTTTTTATTATGTTAATTGGTGTTATATGCAAGTCTTGATGGGAAAAGTGACGCTTATAATTGTTTTATAGTGGGTTTTACCTGTTTGTATCTAACCACTAACGCCATTTTTAGAATCTGTTTAAAAAATAACTTTTAGCGATATATTTAATATAGCTTTGTCGTGTAAGATATCAATTATTAGTGTGTTTTCCTCAGCTTCTCAAATCTTTAGGAATTTTTCAAATCAAACTACCCCATACTGATTTACAGATCAACCTTTTACAAACCATACGGTGTTCATCTTTAATCTATTTTTAAACAGTATTGCTCTGTCTTTTAGGATAAACCCATCGTGTAACCTATCAAATTAGTATAGAATTTCTTGGAGAATCAAAATTAATTATCACGTCTTTAAAAATTAGCTCCAACAAAAACCAGCTTAATGTTTTAATATTCAAAAACATAACAGAAAAACACCTCTACATTTTTTATTTAGATTTAACTCGATAATAGAGTAAAACTCAAAAAATATTTATTAATATCCAGGATTCTTGAAATTTTCGATTAGTACATCCACATTCACATAATTAAACCAAAAGGTTAAATATATATTAATTCTGCACCGTGGGTTAGAAAGTAGTTCGGTAATCTATTTAAAATATAGTTCAAAATAAGACGCATTTTCTAAATAAATTTACAATAATGTATGATCCTTAGCCTTGCATTGTTTTGTTAATGACGTATGACCATTAAATGTAAAAGGTACTATTCTAGAATTCTAGTTAATCTGTAAGAATACGCATTCTAACAATTTGATCTAAATTGGGTGAGTGTAAGGTCAAATTATACTTATACTGTCTCTATGTGCATAAATACGGAGAAAATGATACTAAAGATTTATATTAAATTTATTTTTAAAAATCGTTAAGTCGTTCAAAGTGTAAGTGTGCAGAATTTTCTACATTTAGAAATTTCGGGATAAGACGGGTGCGCGTCCATCCAGTTCTAGGACTCAAGACCTAATGATGATGATGATAACCTTTTAATCGTGTTGAATTTAGTTATATGTCTTTAACAGTAATCTTTTGGTGTATACTACTTTAAGTATTTATTTTGTGTACCATGTAACTTGTAGTTGGGTTTTAAAAACGGTGCTCCTTTAGTTGTTTAATAATGTATTAATATATTTATTTTATATTTTAATTTACGCTTGAAAATGGATAAATTGGTATCCGAAACTATAGCCATGAAATAATAGAATTATTTCGAGTTTTTAAAACTTGCATGTTCAAACTGCGATTTTCTATTGATATTCAGCAACTTTACCTGTAAAACACCTTTTATATTATCCGCTTAAGATAAACGCTACAACATTATTACTCGCGTTTTCATTAAGTCGACGTTTTAATAAAATATTTTTTCCAAATATTCACTGTGTGACTACTATCACCAAAAAAAGTTAGTCTTAAATTGAATTTTATCCTGAAAACGTGGAAGAAACTGTTAATCATTAATTTTTCTAGAATAAACATCTTAAGTATCTCATGCAGTGTGTGTTTAAGCGTTTTTACTGGAGGTGACGCCGTAAACAAACACAACGAGAAGCACATCGGAATGGTTTATTTCCAGGACAAAATAAAAATTACAGACGATGAGTGGGAGCAAATTAAGGATTTGGGAAAGGAGTCGACCGCAGCGCATGAAGAATGTATAAAGGCAGCAATCAATTAGAGCGAACCAAATTGTTATTTAAAAAACCATACGCCATCATAAAATCTTCTTCGAAAATCATAGTTGTAGGCCCGAACCCGTTCGACAATTATAAAATAACTTTCAGACTTGTTGACATCATTTTGCAGACCGTAGTTAATGTATTCCTCAATGTATTTAGGAAGTTTACATCAAATCTTCCATATATTATACGCACTATGGAAGTTGGTATGCGAAACCAGATATGCAAATTTGACAACTTGCGTTTATATTTAGATAAGAATTGTTTAGTGAAGATGGTGACATTTGATAAGGATTATATGTTATTTACCAAATAAACTTTAGAAAGGGATATCTCAGGTCGTTCTCAACTATGCTAATACTTTAAGAGAACTAACAAAAAACGGTGTTCCTAATATTGATCTGTTTCTGTTAGATGTAGCAATGGAAAGTTATAGTAGGAATGATATTTTTACAGAATCTACATATGATATAATTAAAAGCAAATACAGCAATAGTGATATTGGGGCCATATTACATGAATTTATAAGAATCTCTTCAAGATTGTTTGAAAACAGTATTTGTAGACAAGTTGAGTTTATGGAAGAGTATAGCAGGTTTCCCTTCCACGCATTTACGAGCGATGTTTAAATTTTAAACTATACATTTTAGGGAAATTTCTGTCACTATAATCCTGCATATTACGGTTTATTCTCTTATACCTTTCTAAATTGTTGTACTTCAACTACAGATATTAATAGCTGTAAATAAAATTATGTTATAGTTTTAAATAAAACAATTTTAATTAATAATTTTGTAAAACGTTTATAGCACCGTTTTAATAAATACACATAGTTGTTATAATTGTTTTCATAAGAACTTAGATACCCATTTCAGTTATGTGGACACTTGAACATTTAAACAATAACGATGTATACTTTATATTTTATAACATAAACAAGCTAATATGTGCAATAATAATTTCTAAATTTACATTATTAATTTCTTATGACAATAGTAGAAGTGCTTCTGATCGTTTTTGATATACTTGTTTTCTATAAACAAACGTGTAAAATCATGGACTTCGCGTCATTGTCCTTGCAGTTGTACTCATTATCATAAAAATAGAAGCATACACGCTGATTGTTTGCGTTTAAGAAATGTTGATACAATACCTAATACGAATAGTATTAAAGGAACGGTAAACATTGGAATATGTAAAGAAAAACTAGCTTTCCATTGGTTTAGTGTTCCCAAAGGACCGGTAACTCAAACCAAATTTCAAAGACAAGTACCCATACAGCATCCATATTATATATCTTTTAACATTAAAGCTTATAATTTAGTCTATATTTTATGTGAATATCTGCCAATAGTTTTATAAACCCCATGTCCTCGATTATTTCCATAAAATTATTCAAATCCTCAGGCAATACTGACACAGTAGTACAGTGCTGTGTTGCTTCCTCGTATGACTGACAAACCGGTGTCCACATTCTGCATTTCAAAATCTTCGAATAACTTTCCCAAAGTTGTCAAAGTATCGTCGAGTTGATCAAAATTACAAGTTAAAGATAAACTTTCTGGTGTTGACGTTAGAAATGACGTAAACTAGCAGGTACGACCACCTATGTACTAGGTGAATTTAAATCAAATTTTCACCACCATAACGTAGAAGTTGGTTTTTATTAAACGGTGCTCTGCAACCACTCGTACAAATTATCTACAATAGTAGAATGTGCCAAAATTATGCTATAAAGATGGACTACTTTAAATGGAGAGAGTTTTGCAATTTTCAATTGGAATTTAGAATCATACAATTTACCCAAGAAGCAGCAAACGTAAGAATGAATGGTTTTTCTGGCGGAGATGTTTTAGTGTTACAATTGTATCGTGAATTCAAATTGAAACTGATTGCCGAAACATATAATAGAAATGTATGGGTGGCGAATAAATTTCAACATAAAAATTTAAATAATTGGAAATTACGAAAGATTGGAATGTTAGTGTGTTACTTGAGTACGAGTGCATCAAGCTACTAAATTTGCGAGAATTAATCTGTTATAAAATGGAGGAGTTGAGGTGTAGAAACTTTCCAGAATTTTACGAAAAACTTGTAGGTGATATAAAATATGTATGTGGAAATACGATGGACGAAGAAAGGGATCAAACGTTATTAGAGAAGGAGAGCCGGGCGAGTATTTCTTTGTTTAATGATTGCAGCAATTTAAATTACTTGATAGTGTTGGAAATTATTAAATTCCACCCCATCCAGTACTTAGAAGATGCGACTGCGAGGCAATCGCTTTCGCAAATGTTTAGAGATTTGGCTATCCCGGATTCACCCGACTCTGATTATCATAGCGGTTTATAGATATTATCAATACATGTATATATTTTATTAAAAATATAATATTTCTTAATAAAGTTGGTTTGGCTTATTTGTATCATAACATCAGCAAAAATTGTTCATAAATGTATTAAGATATCTTGTTATTTATTCTTAGGTTTAAGGTGGTAGCACTTTAACACATTACCTGAAATTACCAAAGCTTAAATCTTTTACTTCTTGTGTGCAATAGTCTAATCTAGGACTAGGTTCGCTTTCCTTTTTCAGCATCTAATATATCCCACACTTCCTCATGATTTAGAACGTGTCCTATCATTCCATTTCTCCAATTTTTTTACTGTTTGCTACAAATATCTTTGTTCCCCTAGTATTTGTAAAATTTCTTTGCTTTTAACTTTGTATGTCTATGACATCTTCATCATACATCTCTAGCACCACACTTCAGCTTTTTCTAGTCTGCTTCTCCTACAATCCTTCAAAGTCGTACAGTGCTGTGCTCCATAGACATGCGTTAAATGATTGTTTCCTTGTTTCCAAGCTTGTTCTCCTTGAACATAGCAGCTTCAGTTTCTTGTCAAATACACCAGAGTCTTGTACCAATCTTCTTTTAAGATATTTAGCACCTTTCCCTTTCTATTGTTTTCTAAGAATATTCCCTATTTCACCAATATTTAGTAATATGCAAGGCGGTGAAGCAAACTGATGGTTACCACGATCCACATCAGTTAGACATTTGCCGAGTCAATAGTTTTCGAATTATTCGCTTTCGCACAAACAACATTTATTGAGACTATTGTAAAACCAACACTTGTAGTTGTTTAGGATAATCATAAAGTGCATATACAATTACTTTTTAATCATTAGATTTTCCGTACTGGAACTGCTAGCACGCGTACCTTTATTTGTTTCTATTCTGACCTAACCAAAGCAATTGTCTGAAATTCACACAGTCTTTATATTTCGCTATCTGTGTGCAATAGTTAAATCTAGATCCGACTCTCCCGCTCATTTTTCATTCTCTTCTTCAGATATACTCCGCACTATTCCCTCATACCTTAATATGTGACCTATCATCCTACTCTCCTATTTTTTACTGTTTTCCACACATTTTTTTCTTCCCCTGCCGCTTGTAATACCTTTTTGTTCATAATTTTGCCTGTCCAAGATATCTTCATTATACGTCTGGAGCACAACATTTCATAGGCTTTTATCTCTTTTCCTATGTGCCTCTCCTACTGTCCACGTTTCACAGCCGTACAGCCGTACGTTCCACACATGTGCTTTCAGCAATCGTTTCCTTGTTTCTATGTTTGCTGTCCTTGAACATAGTAGTTGCTTTTTCTTTTTAAATACAGAGTGGTCTTGTGCTAGTCTTTGTTTTATATCCTTTGTGCTTTTCCTGTTTTGTGTTATTTGGCTTCCTAGGTAGAAGAAGACCTTAACCTCTTGTACATTTTCGTTTCCTATTTGTATTCGTGTTTTTGACTTATTATCTTTAGCTTTATTTTTGTTCATTTTTTTATCGTATCTCTTTATTAGTACTTTTTCCATTTCATTGAGAGCTGCTTCTAACTCTTCCCTGCTAGATGTTAATACCGCTGTATTATCTGTAAATCTAAGCATATCAATCGTTTCTCTCTGAATAATAGTTCCAAATGTATTTCTGCATTTAACAGTATTCATAGCCTCTTCGACATCATCATCATTGGGTCTTCAGTCCTGAAACTGGTTAGACGCGTACCCTCATTGTTTCCTATTCTGAATTAACCTACACATTTCCCTGAAATTTTCACAGTCTGCATTTATCACTATCTGATCTAGGTCTATATCTACCTACTTTTTCCTATCTCTGCTTGTAATATATCCCATACTCTTCCTCAAAAATGTCTTAGAACGTATTCTGCCCGTGTTTTCTCCTATTTTCTTTCCACAACTATTTTTATTCCCTTAGTATTTCTATAACCTATTTGTTATTATCTTTGTCTGTCCATGCTATCATCCTCATACATCTGAAGCACAACATTTAAAAAGTCTGCAATCGTTTTTCTGTCTGATTTTCTACTGCCCGTGTTTTATACGCATACTGTGCTGTGTTCCACACATGCTTTCAACAATTTCCTTCTTGTTTCCGTGTTTGTTGTTTTTGATCATAGGCGCTGTTCTCTCCTGTTAGATGCAATTCGGTCCCCTCTATTGTTTTACAATTATATACCCTATTTCTCCGACATTCAGCAGTTGTGGGGAGGAGCAGCCCGTGGCTGCCAAGTTCCCCTAGCACTTGAACATTTGCCAATTTAATATTTTTTCCAATTTATCTTTTCGCACACTTAACATTAGTTGCAGATATTTCACAACCAACACCTGTAGTTGTTTATAATAATTATTAGATTTATCTGCGCTTATTTTTTCGTCATTAGGTTTTTCGTCTCAAAACTGGTTGGACACGTACCTCTACTTATGTATGTTCTGAGCTAGCCTACACAGTTCCCTGAAATTCCCACACAGCCTATATACAGCTCGGTTCCCCTTCTATTATTTTCTAATTATATGCCCTATTTCACCGAGATTCAGTTGTATGAGAAGGAAGTTAAGCAATTTACCAACACATACACATTATTTCAACATCATGCTGTAAGACAATACACGTGGAAGATGCTAGGAGACATAGTGAGATATCAGATAGACTATAATCCTATTCGACAACGGTTTAGAAATCAACTATAAAACTCTAGAAGCTACTCAGAAACAGATATTGACACTGACCACAACATAGTAATAACAATGAAAGTCGTGTTAAAAATTAAAAATTTGAAAAAAGGAACGGAAAAAGACACTTTAACTTTGAGAAACCGAAACATAAAGATATCCACAAAAGAATTGAGAAGAGGTCAGACGAATTACTGAAAGACATCGGGAAATTTTACTAAAGAAGTAGAGAGAGAACGGAATAACATTAAATCCCGTTTAGATATTGCAGCCAGAAGTATCATCTGGTATAAACTAAAGGAAAATAAAAAGTTATGGGTAACAAAGGATATTTTAAATTTAATAGAAGAAAGGCGAACATACAAAAACAGACCGGACGAAGCATGAAATTATTGTATAGGTATATTTAAGTTTATTGTGTTATCTTTATTGGATTTTCTTTTCGCAGGGGATGCATTCGGTAGGAAGACGAACTGTCTGGGTCTCGTTTGGAGCCTCGTTGTTTTTAAATATCGGCGTGTTGGAATGGGACTTAGCTTATCGTTTACGTTGTAGGTGGTTTTTCAGACCAATCTGTTTTAGTGGAAACATTCTCTACTCTCTATTTTTTCTTTAAGATGCTTATCCTAAAACTCTACTTCTTTATACATCTATTTCCATATTCAACCTTACTTTTTCATTTGTTAGACCTGTCTTATCTTGAGACAACAGTTAATAGTATAAGAGCGGTGCACCACAACTCCGTACTTCTGACTACACTTTGGCTAATCGAGTAGTACTTCACTATCTACCGTTTTTTCTATCACTATTGCTATTAGCCTTTTTCTCTCTTCTACCTGGTTGCTATGAAGCTTCCAAAATCCTATCTCCCTCTTTTATCATTACTTTACCTTCTATTTTCTAAGTCGCTGCATAGTTAGAGGGTTGTTGCGTCGCGACATTGGGACAAGTGTGGCGAACCTACGTGTATCGACACTATCTTCCGTTGATGTACGTTAAAGCTGTCAGCAGCGAATTTGTGATTGATTTAGCTTGTGTTCCGATCCTCTCTCAATCGACACTGGGATGCAGGGATTGCTTTCTCTTTCTATTCGGTCATTCATGCTGTTCGTATGGAACCCGTCCTTTTGGAAGGCATGAGTAAATACTTTATTTCAAGTTGCTACGGGATCGCTCTACTCCCCCGGGAGTTCCTTTTCTGTCATTATATATATTGAAGGAGCAGTGAGCCTTGCCAAGTTTAAGGCCTCCTAACAAAAAATTAGTTTTTACGTTATCTTTTCGCAAATATTTTCTCAAGACACTATCTTATCTTAATCATTAGGTTAAACAATTAATGTTCAGTGTATATCTTTCTCTTTAATATTATCTTGAAGGTTTTATCTCAAGTAATTAACGTTTTGTACCGCAAAAAGGTTTGTTACCAATGTTTTGCATCAAAACTGTGTTCGAGATTTTATCTTACCTAAACAATACTCTAACCCATAAATGGTTAGGTATTTATCTCTTTCTCTGTAATTATCTCTGAAATGTTATTCTATATTACTTTTACCTTAAAGTAAATAAAGTATCTTTGCATTTTTCTTTACCTCTAAAAAAATATCTTATCTATTTGCTGTTCCTAACCTCTGATATCTATGATCAAAGCAAACAAGACCTTTGCACGCAAAAGTAAGGTAGGCTTAAAACCGGGTGGCTACTCACTTCCGTTTTCTGGTATCGCAAGTACTACTATGGTTAAAACCGATGTGGCGTCTATAAATATTATTTAATTTAATTTTATCCTGCATGTGAACTATCGTACAAGGAGACCTTTTTCTTTTTGTTTTTTTCTTTTTGACGCTATAAGGCGATTGTTGCACCTTTTGGCTTTAGATTTTATTTTAATATTTAAATTTAGTGAATTTTTAAACCCAGTCAGGGAAGGTTTTTACTTTTCCGTTCTCACTTTAAGTTTTTACGTGTAAGTTTTACGATTACAGCTTCCGACGAATTCCAGAACATTAATCCATAAGTTATGGTATGTAAACCCCATACGTTTGCATTCCCAGGCTTATAGAATGTGGATGTGGTTAGCGGTTTGGCCATGGGAAGTGGAATGGTAAGATTATGAAAGTTTATAAAAACAAAGCATCTTGATGGAAGGGACTTGGCTATCGGCGTTTGATGAGATCGGACGTATGTGCAGTCGACAGCTATGAGGTGTACCTTCAAGACTGAAACCATTGTCGCGCGGTGCTTACTCAAACATTATTAAACCTCCACACTTGGTTAATTTGTCGAGCTACCTCGGCTGCGTATTGCCCCAATTTAAAGTTAAAATAAAATATCGTTCAAAGTTGCTCCTTCGACATGCTTAAATTGGTCTACAAAGAATACAACTACTAAACACAGGTAAAAACAACTCATACTATCAGATACAGCAAAAAATTCTCTACAAGATGCGATCACAACAAGCACAGTACGTTGTATATTTATTCAGTAATAGACGCTCGAAAAACAGTAACACAAAACGCTGAGAACTTTGATGACAAATTAATATTTTTATTTATTTTAATTTATATTTATATATTTATATTTATTTACATATATTTATATTTATATATTTAATATTTATTCTAATTACTTTGTATGCTTCGCCTGTCTTACTTATTTCCATATTAGATTGTACCTCTTTGTACTTTTCATCAATCATTACTTTTTAGCTTTGCTGCATTTGCAAATAATTTTCCATGTTATGGCTTTGTATCTCTCTTTCCAGCTTCGCCCGGTCTTTTTTTGTATTTTCGTATTTCTTCTATTAAATTCAAGATATCCTTTGTTATACATGGTTGCTTATGTACTTCTTGTGTATACCCCAGAATACCTCTGACCGCCATGTCTAAGCTGGATTTAATTTTATTCCGCTTTACTTCCTCAGTATCATAAATTTTCTTTTGACTTTTTCAAATTTTAGTGAATATCTTTATCTTTTAGTTTCTTAAAGACAAAGTGTCTTCCCCTCCTTTTTCTCAAATTTTTAAATTTAAGAGCGGCTTTCATAATTACAATGTCGTGGTCAGTGTTTATATCTGCTTCTGAGTAGCTTCCATAGTCTTTTACTTGATTCGTATACCGTTGTCTAACAAGAATGTAATGTATTTGATATCTTCTTACATCTCCTGGCATCTTCCACGCGTATCGTCTTCTAGCATGGTGTTGAAATAATGTGTTTGTGATGGTCAAGTTATTTTTAACGCAAAATTATACTAACCTGTTCCTCTGTCGTTCTTCGTGCCTAAACCAAATAAACTTTCAACCGCTCCTTTCCTACCCTCGCCTACCACTGCATTATTAAATTTTCATGTCCTTATACGTATCGTAGAACGTCTTCGATATCTTTGTAAATCACATTTACCTCTTCCTCGCTGTAGCTAGAGGTGCGTGTGTATACTTGTATTATTACTGTATTCACCGGTTTAGATTCTAATCTAACCATGAGTATTCTTTCTTTTTTTGTAGATAGTTTTCTACACAGTGTCCCATCTTTGTTCTCATAACTATCCCCACACCCGAAATTCTTTCCCCTGATCCTGTGTGAATTACTCTAAAGCTTCCTTCCGGTGCAAAAATCTCCCGCTCTTGGCCACCGAACTTCACTAATCCCTACTATGTCTAGTGCTAATCTATCCATTTTAATTTTCAAGTTCTCTAGCTTACCTTCTTGCTTCATACCTTTAACATTCCACGCTCCGACTCACAGAATGTTCCCGACTTTTTCTCTATACTCTCCGATCACATCCTTCGAAGTAGTCCTCTCGCAGAGATCCGAATGGGGGACTATTTTAACTCCGGAACTTTATACCCCAAAGGATGCCATTATCTTAAGTATCAATTTAAGTAGGCCGTGTACTTGGGAGGTAATGTGGTGGTTTCCCTTTGCCTTTCACATCGTAGTAGTGTGTCTTAGAATGCCATACCGACCCCTAAGGTCTCTGCCACTCTAAATACCGAAAGTGCTGCTGCCTGACTCTTTCAGGGACCTGTCTTAGTCTGGTTCATCACTAGAGATATCACTAATTCGGTTGGACCTATAGTTCGGCTCTTTAGATCACTGAAACTCCTAAGCCATTCCACTCGTTGTAGCAATCTAGAACATCTTCAAGGTGCAGGTCTATTCTCTATAAAAATATTACAGAGAATAATGAGTTCTACACGATCTTTAATAGTCAATATTTTTTATCTACAAAAAAAAACAAAGTGAATAAAGATCCGACGGTGCGGAATTATGAGGCGAGCATTTTTCACAAAAATACACCCTCGTTCGGATGAGGTGAACTGTAGGTCCCGTGTGTGAGTGTTGTCACGCACGTTAAAGATGCCTACCTTGCTTGGAACAGCAAGGGTTCGGCAAACTTCAAAATTATTCAGGTAAAATAAACTCGCTTCCTGGCCAATGTAGTACCTTCGGGTGGAGCATTGAAAAATCACATGTAACGTGCAGAATTATGTCACTCGATACATAGGCAATTTATAAACCACGATATTTTGCTTAGATTATCAAGTTGCATCCATAATAAGGCCTTAATAAGATAATATAAATGTTATGCCATATATTAATAGACAATAATTGATAATAAAATTTCCACATAATTAACCTTTACTCTCCGACCTTATCAGATCAATTATAACCTATACTTTATGCACTCACGGTGTTTACTTTTGTTTTAGTTCGAATACAAGCTCTACTAGCAAAGATATGATTTTATATGGTATTATCGTTGTACTAAGTTCTACATTCATTGGGATATTAGCGCTGTGGTACTATCAATACTTCAGACTTAATCGTTACTATTCAAAATATAAAGGTCCGCCACCAATACCGATTTTTGGGAATGTTCTTGGAATCAAATCAAATGCAGGTACGTAAGAAATTATTCGTCAGATACAATAAAATATTTGGTTTATTGGTAATGATAGCATAATTTGTTTGTAAACGAGTAAGATAAAAACATGAGGAAAATATTTTAAATATTGATTTCCTATAGCTTACACTGATAAAACAAATTATTATTATTAAAAATATGCATGCATCAGTAAATATTTGTAATTCCTTTAAGATTCATTGTAGTTTGTTATTGTCATAATTATTATTACCAATATTATGCTTTAATGCTCAAAAAATTAACTCCATTTACACAAAAGCTACAAAACGATTATTTGATATTAATTATTTGTGAATGTATTTATATCCCTAGGAATGTCAACTATTCTGAACGCAGCTTCATCCCGAAGAAGTTCTAAAATACTAGAACGGGTAGAGCGGCTTGCGTGTTTCAATAAGCTAGAGAGCCGAACTATACGTTTAACTAAATGAGTGGAGTCTTTAGTGAGGAACCAAACTAAGACAGGTCTCCGAAAGACGGCAGCAGCTTTCTCGGTACTTAAAATGGTAGAGACCCAAGGGGTCGGTATGGGATTCTAAAACAAACTACATTACCTCCCAAGTACACAGCGAACTTAAATTGTTATTTAAGATGATGACATCTTCTGTGGTAGATGACTCCGGAAGTTAAAATAATCCCCCATTCAGATTTCCAGGAAGGAACTACTTCAGAAGATGTGATCGACAAATTTAAAAAAAAAGCAGGGTACATTGTGCGAGTCGGCACGTGGAATATCAGAACCATGAGCCAAGTAGGTAATCTAGAGAATCTAAAAATCGGTATTGAAAGGTTAGCTTTAGACGTAGAGGGGGTTAGCGAAAGTCGGTAGGCAGAAGCAGGGGATATTTTGAGCGAAAACTTTAGGGTAGTTCACACATGATCAAAGGCAAAAAATTTAGGTGTTTGGATAGTCATGCAGAACAATATAGGACACTGGACACTTACAAAAGAACGAAAGAGTTTTCATGGTTAGATTTAAATCTAAACCAGTAAATACAGTTCTTTTTTTAAATTTTTGTTGGGTATTTAACTACTCAGAGTTTTTTAAATTGTCTTTATTTATGTTTCGAACAATGACCTAGGATCGTTGTCAAAATAATAAAAAAATTTAAGTTTGACATTTATGACACAAATTGAAGGTGACTTTGATTTATTAATCTTTGTTTTGAATACATTAGGTGAAAATTTTAATGTTTAGAAGAATGAGTACTTTCAATATGTTTCGCCCTGGGAACGGCTTTTTAAGGTAGTGAATACATTTAACGTGAAATCAGCTGATTAATTTTTATATAGTTAATTTCATATAAATTTGATAACTTGATGGTTGGAGCATTTTTTAACATGTTTCTATTTATACGGTTGAAGGGATGGTTGTTAAAGAAGTGTGTGATTACGCTACTGAAAGGCTTAAGCACCCATTTTTTTATATTTATCTTGAGGAGGAAAAAAATACCTTGTTGCCACGATATTTAGTGGTATGTGAAGGGGGTTAAGTAGCCTTGCAAGTACCAAGATCCTCCTACACTCGAACATTTGCCGAGCTAGTATGCCTATTGTTGTGTAATTAGTTATTGTATGCATAAATAGAAATCATGTATGTAGACTGTATTTCATGTTAATATCGCAAGGAAAACCAAGGAAAAAGTTGCAATGCTACCTTGATATCGGGGGCATTTGATTTTCATATGTAATTTCTTTTGTTTTTTCTTTTAGCAATGGAATCCATTGTTTACTAAAAGTCACGTTTGTTACGCAGTTATTTTTATGTAGGGTTATTTAAGCAGCTTCTTTGATTTTTCGTTTTTGGTGGTTTTCTTCTTTGTCAATAATTTTCGCGTCCCGCCATTTTATTTTATGACTGAAGTTTCATGTATGTTGGCAAATCATAGATTTTTCAAATTTTCTATTTCTTATGTATGGTTTATTTAACTTCAAATGGTCTGGAACTTTCCCCTATGTAAAATTTGTTACATTGGCACGGTATTTTGTAGTTGCAGTTTTTTGAACTGTATAGCGTTTTAGGTTTTGTTTTTGTTAGTTGTGTTTTTAGTGTATTGTTGCTCCTAAATACTGTTTTGATTTTAAATTTGTTTCTTATTCTTTGGATTGTTTCGGAGAATCCTTTTATGTATGGTATTGAGAGCATTTTTTGATGTGTATCGTTGTTTCTCTTTTCTTCATTTCTATTTTTTGGGACTTTATTCATTTCTTTTTCTATTATTATTTTAGGATGCTTGTTTTTTTATTAGTGTACATTTGATTAGGCCTGTCTCTTTCTTTAAAATTTCTTCGTTTGATGATATTAATTTTACTCTATCATACATGGGTTTGATAATTTCTTGTTTGGCACAGCGTGGATGGCTAGAATCGAAGTTTAAGTATCTGTTTGTGTGTGTTTGGTTTTCTGTATACTGATGTATTAATTGTTGTACCGTTTTTGCTAACTAGAATATCTAAAAATTTAAGTTTTCTATGTTGTTCTAATTCATAAGTGAATTTAATAGTGAGTTCTATTTTGTTGATTGAATCTACAAAATTTTTAATCAGTTCTGTATTATGGGGCCAAATAGCATAGACATCATCTACGTATCTCCACCAGATTAGTGGTTTCAATTCACGTGTGAATATTATATTTTTTTCGAATTCCTCCATGAAAATATTACTAAAAATTGGTGCTAATGGACTTCGCATCGCCATTCCGAAATTCTGTTTGTAGAATTGGTAGTTTATTTGAAAATATGTGGTATTGACGCATATACCAAGTAATTCCGTGATCAATGATATACTGGTTCGCTTGAAAAATGTTAGACGAGCATTTTTCATAAAAATACACCCTCGTTCCGATGAGAGGTAAAATGGAGGTCCCGCTTGTGAGTGTTGTCACGCACGTTAAAGATCTATATCTTGCTTTGAACAGCAAGGGTTCGGCAAAATTTCAAATTTTCCAGGTAAAAAAAAACGCTTCCTGGCCAATGTAGTACCTTCGGGTGGAGCATTGGAAAATCACATGTAAGATCGATGATAGACTTAATTTAGTTTTCTTTAAGGTTGCCATCTTTCTGTAGTTTGTTTTTTATAATATTAAGTGTTTTGTTTACAGGGACATTTGTGAAGAGGTTTACTACATCAAAACTTACCATTGTGTGTGTATTTTTAATTTTGATGTTTGATAATTTTTCTACAAAGTGTTGGTTGTTTGTTATGAAAGAATTCGTTTTGCCTGCTAATATATTTATAATTTTTAGGAGAAATTTTGCTAAATTGTGACATTTGAATCTATGAAGCTTTCGATAGGTCTCAAAGGAAGGTATGTTTTATGAATTTTTGGTAGACCGTAACAGTGGATTGGTGTACTGTAATGTGGGATGAGTTTGCTTCTTTCTTTGTTTTCGAATTCATTTTTGAGTTTGTATAGAGTTTTGTATATTTTATTTTCAATTGATTTTGTTGGGTCCGTTTCTAAAGTAGTGTAATTCTCAGGGTTTAATAGTTCGTTGACTTTTGCGTTGTAATCGTTTTTATTCATTACTACTGTTGCATTGCTTTTGTCAGCAGGTAGAATTATAATTGAGTTATCGTTTTTTAGATTGCGAATTGCTTTAATTTTGTTACTACTTACATTTAGTTTTATTTTGTGATTATTTTCTATTTCGATTTTGCATCGTACTCTAAATTCGTTTGCTTGATCATTTTCGAGTTGGTTTGCTGTTTTCTCAATACAGCTGATTATTTCAAATATTGACGGTATTGATTTTAGTGTTACAGCAAAGTTTAGGCCTTTTGATAGAATTAGTTTTTCTGTGTCGTTAATAGTTCTGTTTGATAAAGTTATGACGGTGTTTAGCATGGTGTTGCTGCTTTTTAACGTTTTAGTTTGCGTTAACTTTTCACTATAAATAGATTATTAAATTTCTTTATGTTAATTTCTTTTTGCTTAGAAAATTCTGATTCGTAGTAGGATTTTACACTAACGAAAATTTTATTAAAATCGTCTTTTGTTACCGTTTTTCGTATGAAATTTATAATGCCATCAATTTCTTGTTTTAACTTATAAATAATGTGTCGATGGTTTTGTAGTTTTTCTCTCATCATACTGTAACTTGTTCTTTCAAAGATCCTTGATAGTTTATTGCTTGTCTGGCCAAATTTGATTCTGAATCTTTTTGGTATTATTTCGTTGTTTCTGCATTTTATTAAGAACGTGCGCGAATTTCTGGAGTGTGATAGCTCTAGATTTAGATTGTCTAGATGTCTAAAACAAATACAAGTTTCAGGCCCATACCTGACTTGTAAATACTCTCTGTATGTTTGTTTCGGTTTGTCTTGTATTTTTCTTAATTTTTGTTGGGTATTACACCACTCAAAGTTGTTTAGATTGTCTTTATTTATGTTTCGAACAATGACCTAGGAGTTGTAAATTTGAAAAATTGGTATTGACGCTTACAAGTAATTCCGTGATCAATGATATACTGGTTCGCTTGAAAAATGTTGAGACGAGCATTTTCGATAAATAATACACCCTCGTTCCGATGAGAGGTAAAATGGAGGTCCAACGCTTAGTGAGTGTTGTCACGCACGTTAAAGATCTATATCTTGCTTTGAACAGCAAGTGGTTCGGCAAAATTTCAAATTTTCCAGGTAAAAAAAACGCTTCCTGGCCAATGTAGTACCTTCGGGTGGAGCATTGGAAAATCACATGTAAGATCGATGATAGACTTAATTTAGTTTTCTTTAAGGTTGCCATCTTTCTGTAGTTTGTTTTTATAATATTAAGTGTTTTGTTTACAGGGACATTTGTGAAGAGGTTTACTACATCAAAACTTACCATTGTGTGTGTATTTTTAATTTTGATGTTTGATAATTATTCTAACAAATTTGGTTGTTTGATAATATGATATAATATATATATATATATGCCTGCTAATATATTTATAATTGAAGTAGAAGTGATCTTCTACAAGGATATCGAAGACATACTAAGATTCGTAAAAGGACGTAAAAATTAAATAAGTACGAGAGATTTTAACGCAGTGGTAGGCGAGGGCAGAGAAGGAGCGGTAGTAAGTTTATTTGGTTTGAATACGAAAAATGACAGGGGAAATAGTCTGGTAGAATTTTGCGACAAAAACAATTACCCCATCACAAACCCATTATTTCAACATCATGCCAGAAGACGATACACGTGAAAGATGAGAGTAGACATGGAACATATCAAATAGGTTACAATCCTTATTCGACTATGGATTACAAATCAAGTAGAAGCTACACAGAAGCAGATATAGACACTGACCACAACATAGTAATTATGAAGGCCGTGCTTAAATTTAAAAATTTGAAAAAAGGAACGGAAAAAGGTACTTTGACTTTGAGAAACTAAAAGACAAAGATATTCACAAAAGATTTGAGAAAAAGATAAACGAAGATCTGAAAGACATAGAGAAATTCTCTGATACTAAGGAAGTAGAAATAGAATGGATTAGCATTAAATTCAGCTTAGCTATGGCGGACAAAAATATTCTGTGGTATACCCAAAACAAAAAATAAGAAGCCTTGAGTAACAAAGGATATTTTGTGTTTAATAGAAGAAAGACAAAAGTAAAAAACAGACCAGATTAAGCAGGAAAACAGAGATACAAAGCCATAAAATGAGAAATTGTTTGCAAATGCAAGAAAGCTAAAAAACAACAGATTGATGAAATAGGGAAGACAGACGAAGCATACAAACTGATTAGAATAAATTTTAGGGATATAAAGCAGTATAGCAAAAATATAAGAGGCGTGATAGGTAATCTCATTATAGAAATTGCAGACAAAGTGGTTAGATGGCAAGAATATATATGGAATTTATATACAGTACAGGAACTAACAGCAGTAGAATAGGATTTAGACATTTAAAAAGATTACTTGGCATATCCTATATTCAGAGAAGAGTTGGACGCACTAAAAGTCTGAAAAATAATAATGGACCGGGTATAGATAAGCAGAAACCTGAGAAGCCGCTGGACAAGCAGCAACAGAACGTCTCTTCCAACTTGTAAGCTATATGTATGGAACAGGCGAGATACCCAAAGTAACAGCATAATCACTATACCAAAAAAGAATAGCGCAGATAGATGTGAAAACCTTCAAACAATAGGTTTGATAACACTCGTATCAAAAATATTAACTAGAATTGTACAAAAACAGACAAAAAACGGACTGAATAAATACTAGGAGAAGATCAATTTGGATTTAGGCAAAATAGGGGAACACACGAGGCAATTTTAGCTTTAAGGGTGTTACTGGAAAAAACAACAGATAAAGGAGAAAACGTGTATATACGGTTTGTAGATTTGGTAAAAGGAAATAGAAACAGTACTAACTGTGAGATACGGTATTAAAATTAACAAAAATAAAACTAAACTAAGTGTACGTAAAGGAGGGGTAAATAAGACATAAACCAGAATATAAATTGAGAACGAGAACTTACAAGAGGTTAAAGATTTCTGCTTCCTTCCTGCGTAGTGAAATAACACACGATGGGAAGAGTGCAAAAGATATAAAACAACGATTAGTACAAGAGCGTGCTGCTTTTAACAACAAAAAAAACAACTACTAGGTGCAAGGACAACAAATATAGAAACAAGGAAAAGATTGCCGAAAACATGTGTAGAGCACAGCACTGTACGGTTGTGAAACGTGAACAGTGGAAAAAGGTGTCAGGAAAAGATGGAAGCATATTTGAAATGTGGTACTGCCAACGTATGTTGAAGATATCATGGACAGACAAAATTAAAAACAAAGAAATTCTCGAAATAGTAGGGAAAGAAAGAAATGTATGAAAAACAGTAAAAAGTCCGAAAGATAGAATGATGAGACTCATACTAAGGCACGAGGGAATACTACTGAATATATTAGAAGCTGAGAAAGGAAAAGAGAGAGGTAGCGGTAGACCTAGATTAGACTATTGTACACAGATCGTGAAAGATGTATGTAGGTTAGGGATGGACTCGTGCTCGGGCTTTCGGGCCGGCCCGGCCCGGGTCCGGCCCGATTTCGGGCTCGAATCCGGGCCGGGCCGTTGACTACTTTATTCGGACCGGGCCGGGTCTACCTTTTTTCGGGCCGGGCCGGGCCAAACGATTCGGGCCGGCCCGGATTTTTCGGGCCGAAAAACGCATGAGTAGATACTCCACTGTCCTTTCACTTCTATCCCACATTGAGTAAGTAAACGTTCTTAATTATATTTTCATGAAGTGTCTTCATGAACCCATTAATAATCAGTTTTTCGTCTTGTTTAGTGTAAAGGAGACATGATATTATAACTCACTTTTTATCTCGAATATTTTTTTCTAGTCCTATTTAATGTCCCTCATGTTGTACTTTAGGCAAGTTAAAAAAGCCCAGGAACATCAAACTAGGTGATTTATTCATAATTCAAAAGTTTGCACGATTTATATTATGTACATGTATTTACTTCAAATTTCAATCATGCAGCGAACGTCGATATTATCAATCGCGTGTATAGTTTATGTATACTGCCTAAAACACTAGAGAGTTATTGCAACGTTCATTTTACCAATTTTTTTAATAAAGTTTTCCCTTATTTGATATTTACACATGCGCAATTAACACACCTTCAATGTTTGTACTGCATTAAATACAGGACATCTTTATTTAATTTAAATACAGGCAAGTAATGCTTTTATTTAGGCGCCTTAATTTTGACATATACCAAATGCCTAGCGTACAAACTTACATTTAATTGTATGCTTTCTGTATAAATATTGCGAAATTAAATGGCTTTTTGTAGTGTTGTTTTCGTAATTAAATTTAGAGATATAGTGTCCAAGTTTATAACACGAAAAAGATATAGAACGTCAACGCTCTAAATACGAGGATGCTGTTTTGTAATGCTTTCCCTAGAAGTAAGGTGTAAAAATCCTTTTGAAAACAGATATGCTATAGGCTTGGGAAGAAGTAAAAAACAGTGTCTTGAAGTAAACTCGAAGAATATTTTGTGAAAACACGTTGACAACACCTGCAAATGTTATCGAATTAGTGGGAAATGAAAGACTCAAATAATAAAAGAAAGGTTTATCTTTGTGTGAATAGAATTTTTTTGATCTTTTTCAATATAGTTAAACATGTATTATAGGTCACCTACTCACAAAAGAGATTAATTCTTTATTCATTTTTAAAACGTAACCTATAGATATAGAATACTAAACGTATATGTCAAAATAAAGAGTAAAGGTAAAAACACTTACTCTGAAATAGTGTAGGAAATTAAACTATGTAGTACTAGCGCACCCTCATATTCTTAAGGAATTTTTTTAAAATACTGTCGGTGTTTTAAATATATCATTTCCATAGCAACGTGTGATATAAAGTCACTATATAAACATATAAATTCTAGCTATAGCTTAATCAGTTAAGTGCAAACATTTTGTAATAAAACCATGCCCGGTTGCACCTAGACAACGAAATTATTTTAGCGACCTCGACATTATATTTCTTCCGCCAAAAGCAATCTATGCGATAAAATTTCTCTTGGTACGTTAAAAAACCATGTCGTGGCCTTGATATACAAATAACTATTTAAACACTACCATGTAGTATATATTAATTAGCGTTAGATTCTTTTGTTATATATTTCTACAATTTTTCAAAGAAACAAAAATCAAATGATATACTACGGTATGTTCCACAAGTAACTTGATTGTAACTCAAAATCATTATACTCTTAAATCAAACAAAAGAGTGATAGTTACTTGTTGAACACAACTGAAAAAATATCTTCTCATTCACTAAATGAAAGTCTGGCCGGCCCGAAATTTCGGGCCGGCCCGCCGGGCCGGGCCGTCAGTTTTCATTTCGGGTCGGGCCTCGGGCCGGGCCGGGCACTTTTCTGCGTCGGGCCGGGCCGGGCTTAAAAGCCCGGCCCGGCCCGGCCCGAGTCCATCCCTAATGTAGGCTATGGGGATTTCAAAGAAATGTGTTGATTAACTCAGAATAGGAAACAATGGAGGTACGCGGTCAACCAGTTCTAGAGCTGAAGACTTAATGATGAATAATGTCGACTGATAAATGAAATTAACCGAAATTTGTTAGGAGTAAAATGAGTGACACGTTTATAAATTTAGAGTTGTCCGTAACCATACAAGGGTGGCGGAGTGGGTTCCTATGCAGAAATTCTAAAGAAAACTAAAGAAATTTTAAATCTAGATAATTAAGGAATAAAAATAATAAATAAAGTGACTGTAATAAAAAATTACGTTACATTATCATTTACTCTGAAACGCTTTTCTCTTGCCATAGCTAATGGCGCCAAACCGTCTGTCATAGCAATACTTTTTAATATTATCCCTTCACGGAAAATCTTCCCTGCTTCGGCATCCTAAACTTTACAACGTTATATCCTATCTTTCTCGAAAATGCCTCAAAAACACTTATTAATTCTGTCATAATTAAATAAAATTGTAAAATAAATGCTTTCCAAACACGTTTCTATCACTAAGGTAGCTAAATATACTTTACTAATTTGCGTGTCTACTTAGATTTTAAATAAATTAAAATAATGTTCAACCTAAACTTAAGCTCTATTAACATAAAGTAATTGAAATGTGTACACAAATATACTTTAAAAAAAATTAGTTTCTTAACCTCCGTTGGTCAGGTATTACCAAAAGAAAAAGTCCATCAACAAGGCTATTATGACTTCAAATTTTTCCCGTTTTCCATATTAAATTACATGACATTTTACTTTCTGGAAATGTCATTAATAACCAATATAGGAAACAATTGAATACCAGTTTTTTCATTATATCCTTTCATTATCCATACCAAAACATTGTAAAATCAATACGTACATATTTCTTACTATTTTAAACTGATATCATTATGCGTAAATTTTCCAACACTCGTTATATCTGTAAATTATCGTTAAATAAAAATAATCGTCTCTATGTCCAATTAATGTCCAATATCATAAAATACAAACCATGTTTGCACTCAAAATTCACATATACATAAAAGAAATATAAACATAATAGCTTACATTTAATCAAAGTTTAATTCGCCTCATATAAGCCAAAAAGATACAAACACAAGTCTTTTAATATTTCCATTTTTCGTTCTTCCAATAGCACCCGTGAGCCAACACCACACAAAATTCCAAATTAATGAAGGAGTGAACTATCTGAGTCCCCAACCTCTGCACCGGTTGTAGTGACGATAATTCGACAACAATGTAAATTGAAAATACCTAGCCCGAGCAAGCGCAAGTTTAAAAATTTATCGCACGCAGCAAATAGAAACATCCATGTTAAGTTTTTTTCTTGAAACTGTATTTTGTTTAAAGTTACCTTTAACTTAATTTGATATCAACCTCATACCCCGCGATCGCCTCCGTCTTATCACTACTCGCTCGTATGTCTATATTTTTGATGTTTTCTTATTACCGGGTCACGAATAATTCATTCTCATTTTGCGTCAGATGTCCAACTACGATATTTTTCCCCACTCTATCTTGTGTTGAGTCCGAGGTTTTTTGTCATAATACAGTCTGCCTATTGGGTTTACGGAATAAATCCCGTTACAGTACTTGTGGAAACATATGGTTTATTTAAATTGATATTAGTCTTCTTTCTGTCTGCAATATAAAATGAACACATTGTAACATGTATGAAATGACTAAATTATATTTTCAATCTGATATCCCTGAATTCTACTACTCAGGTCTGAGTCTCTACATGGTATTAATGTTTTTTATATGTAGCATTGATTCTAATCTATTTAACTAAAGTTTGCTTTCCCATACTTGAGGTGCTTATTAATGAATTCACTTAATAATTCTAAAACTTTTTTAAAAATGACATGATTCTGCAGTAAAACACTACTGAAATAAATATTGTTTACTCTTATAGTTCTTTAAAATAATTTATGACCCCAAATTCCGTCGTGCTTTGTATTTAATCATAAATAACTTTCTGCCTTCGTGGTTTGAGTTTATTACTTTAATTATATTAGTTGCCCTCATTGAAGTTATATTATAAAAAATTAACCAAATAAAATACCGTACCTACTTGATCTTAGCTATTCATAAACTCTACTATACAAAATACGTCATATCTAATTTGTCTATTCAACCTCACTAAATTTTCTTTACATATTTAGTTAAGCGTGACGCCCCCGTTACAAATTAAATGGGAATTACCCCCTTCTGTACTCAGAAGCTTTAAATAAAATACTTAAGCTTTCGTCTAATGCCCAAAGTACACTAGTTCTTTTAAACTCTAAAACAAATAAAATAAGTTCAGCAAACTTGCTCTTGCAATAATTTAAACACTTTACAGTGGTTACATCTAAAGATTTGCTAAGTCTTTAAATCAAGATTTAAAAATCTTAAGCGACAAGTTTCAGGTTCATGCACGATTTAACAAAATTATCTGACCTTTAATAAAGTGGAAAATTGTTTGCAGTTCAGAAATGGGATTCAAAAACCTTTTAGAGAACTCAAAACAACATATCTACAGGCGGGTGGAAAAATACTTATCTTTCACAGAGAACCGGCTAGGAGTGGCACAAAATTTTTCTAGGTCTTGTACACAAAAAATTGCATACTGTTATCATCCATTTGTTCAACAATTTGTGTTAACAAATTTTGTCTCTATCTCAACGTACATTCAAAACCCAAATTAAATTTTGTTTAATTTTTAACTAAACTATAGCACCAATTAAACGACTTGACATAGTTCCAGACTTCACACAAACAAAATTTAACATTCAAATGCTGAACTAAAAATAATACGTACTTCGTTGAAGTAAGATTTTAACAACATTGTAAACATTTATGATCTTCTGCTCATATAAGTGCCCATACATTGCGTATATTCGAAA
Organism: Platerodrilus igneus; assembly: GCA_036346225.1. Classification (NCBI taxonomy): domain Eukaryota; kingdom Metazoa; phylum Arthropoda; class Insecta; order Coleoptera; family Lycidae; genus Platerodrilus; species Platerodrilus igneus. Next base: position 1,120,720 of record JARFIW010000266.1, on the reverse strand, counting down.
TCTTATCTATTTCTCTACTTTGGGAATGTTATGAAATAATATACGGGTGTGTTGATCTTCACATAGGATCTTTGATAGTAGGATGAAGCTGTCAAGTCTGTTGCTAAAAATGATCTTAATGACAACATGCATATATAAGACAAAACATAATCCTTATGGGATTTTACATGCAATTTTCTATGTATGAACTGTACGTTAGTGGAGGAGAGATAGACATACATTAACTTTTTTAATTCACCAGCTTGCCTGTATCACAAGTCTGATGACGTTATTTATTAACTTGTACTTTTAACACGTCATTGTCCTTTCACAATATTAGAACAAAGTAATTTTTTGAACCTTTGGTTCATTTATTACCTATAAGAAAGATAGACTTGGCACATATATTTTTTAATTAACCCTATTGCAAATCCTTCTCTCCCTACCATTAAAAATACACAGGCAAATTCTTTTAAAATATTTGCATAAATATTTTCTAATTAACCGTAGATGAAGCAATGTCGCACAATATACGCACATCGAGCTTGAAAACTTATTCCTCCGTTATGTTTAAAACATAAATAAAAACAATAAATGGTTGTCACGGTACACAATGGTATTTATGAACTTTGGAAACAGTTCAAGTGTTGCTGCGTAGCTCGATGACTTCTTAATGCTCCGGGGTAGCTCAGGGCCAAGACTCTTAAAGGGGTTTTGATTATTGGGGTGGAATTCTGCCAACCATTGACTCTGTATGAGTCCTTTATAAAGCTGCTTTTATTTGGGCACCAGGACAGGGAGCAATAGTGACATAGAGCCCGGTTCCACAAACTCTGAACAACCACAAAGTAATACTATAAATTTTTTAATAACCAAATAAACAAAACAATAATACTCAATAACCAGTTAAGTATAAATTCTATTAATGTCTCCTTTTTACTAACTTTCACACACACATTAAAATACAGGAACTTACTGTAACACTTCAAATAAATAAATAAAATGGATCCGAGAACAATTAATTAACACACTATTTCTGTAACTCTGCATGAGTGCAATAATTGGGCAATGTACACCTCATATATAATTACCAATTGTACAGTGCAAGATTTATATGGCCACACAAAGTTGCAATACCTTATTATACACCACTGAACATCAATGTGTTTAAATAATAAGTAATAAAAGACACACTCGTGCAGGAATTTGCACTGTTAAATTAATTCAATGTTAAAAAGGTGATTAGAATTCCAATTATCAAATAATTACCTTCAGTACATAATATTAAACACAACTCTTATAGGCAATATCTAACCAGTAATAATGTAAAGTGGGTTGCTTAATAGTTTTCTTTCGTTAAACAAGTAATTAATTTAGAACTAACACATTTGCACCAACCAAAGTAGCGCTTATCAACATGCAATAATTGTAAACGACAATAATGAAAGAAAATATACCACAAATATTTATAGAAAAACAACATACGACCTTATTCTGTGTTGATTCTATAGATGCAGGAAATCCAAACCATTTACGCTCGAATCCTTGCAGTATTTCTGGACGATTAGGAATGAGCAGCTTATTTTAGACGAGATCAACAACAGGAAAGACTCTTCACAAACCATTAACAAATATTTTACGGCAGGCAATATTCGTACCAGCAGTAAATACAAACTTTAACTTGAATTTATAATTGAATCTATACTTAATTCCATACTAAATTCCCTAAAGTAAACACACCATTGTAAAACTATTTACACATGCGTTACATTAGGTAGAAAACTTACCAGCGATTCTGGGATTAATAGTTAATTGAAGCAAAGAAGTTTTAACCATTTACAAAAGATGTGCTCTCAACTATTGAGCATAACAGGCAAGTAGTTGTTTTTATCCGCATAAAGCGTACCTGATTACTAACCCACCAAAAATAAAAGGGTAGTAAATCAGAACAAACCATGAAATACTGTAAAATCTCCACAAAGTAGTACAACAAAAATACAGTGTTCACCTCAGCCACATTTAAACTCATCGATGGACACCAGAAGAGAGAGCTTGCTATTTGCAATTGCCACATTATCACTGAAATAAGTGATAACCACATCTAAACCCAGTTTTTCTATTAACTATTTAAACAGAATAACAAAGTTACCTTCAAATACATTAACATTGAGCTTACAATTGACAGATTAATATGACAGCCAAAATGTACTGACAATCTTACGATACACAGCAGACAACTGTAGGCTGCGATTGCAGTAAACAATTTTTAACATCCAAGGTCATACAATACTATAAATCAGAATGCGAAAATGAGGGTTGCATGGTACACTGGTTTATTTATAGATAACAATACATTTTGTAATAAAATACATTATATCTTAAACAAGTTAACAAATTTTTGCATGCAGCAAACACTTTTTCACAACTGCTTCAATTTTGAATCCCAAATTCATCCATATTCACCACATGATTGACTGGAAAATACTTAGACATAATGTTTTCTCAGCAATCCTTTAACATAAGCTTACAGCTTTCACATAAGTTATCTCTTATAAATATAAGCTCAAAAGGAGTCTTCGACCCACTAGATGAAGGCGTATCTCAGTCCAGACCGTGTAAAAAGTAAGAAATTGAGCTACGCCAAGGCAAAAGCCAAGGGTTTGGAGGGTTTAAACATTTTTGGGGAAAACTAAACAACAGCTTGTGTGCTCGGTTAGTGAAATCTGCAAGTCCATACAGAATTAAAAGTCAAACCATGGACTCAAGTTGTTTATAAACTTATATTTTAAAGACGCAATTTTTGAGAATTTTTGCGCCAACCATGTTGGTGAGTTGCAACTATCATTTTGAATTGATTCCCATGTGGTTACTCATTAAAATTCAGGTCAATCTTTTTCTGTAACAAACCCATGCATCTTCTTTAAGTGTCTGGTCAAATTGTTTCTCCTGATGATTATTTCTTTATTTTTCTATTGATCGCTGTAGTTCAAGGTAATGCAACGAAATTAAACTAAACGACTTTTATTGGGCTAATTCTACTATACCCTCTTCTCTCAGTTCTTGTATTATAGATGCCATTTCGTTTGTTTTTTTCGCTAGTAATCTCAGCTCGGTTGGATAATTCAATAATTATAACCGGTCGATTAATTCGTGAATATTGTGCCAATTAACGCACTCAACAGGACTCGCAATCAATTTTTAATAAATCGGAAGAACCTGAACCTTCCTTCTTTGATGATGTTTTTTTTTTTGGATTTCCACATAATTCTGTTAAATATTTCAGCACACGTTTTTCAAACTTCTTGTTATTTGTTGGGAATCCTGTTCATTTTATTGACTTGAATGATATGAAGTGTCTACTGTAGATCGAGGCTGATTTTATCATGTCGAAGTATTTTGGTAAATTCTCATGTAAATTAATTGAATTCAATGTTTTCGAAGTTGATGTTTTTAAGGGTTAGTAGAGTGTATAGACTTACAGTGCAGGGGTATACACTATTATTTAAGGTAATGTCAATATTTTCTGGATCAATTTCCAACGCACTTTTCCCAAGGTCCATCTATCGGTTTCGGAAATATATTTTGTTCTATAAATTGACCTGTTTATGTTTTTGTTTTCATCCTTCGTCAACACATCTGCATAATAACGATATAAATGTTCCTCGGAAATTGGTTGCTTAATTTTCTTTAAAGATGGTTTCGCGCTTTCATCTTTAGCTTTTCTCGGTGTCTTGTAAATGAGTTGTTGTCACTTGCAACGGTTCAATCAATTACCTATGTGCTTCTTATAATTCTTGCTGGTAACTGGTAATATCCCTTCCATCTCCCACAAGCTTTTGACCATTTATGTGATCTCCAATACTTATATTTTGATCAATGTTTCTCCTATACCGCCCTTTATCAATATCAAAGTCTTTTACAATAGTTACAGAATTATGTTTTAAATCGTTTTCATTCCAGCAGCGTGAACACATTTCTTTAAATTTTGGGTATGACATGTCGGCGCATACATGGTTAGCAAATTAAGATGAAAGGTCTGTCTCATCCTGCTTCCATAATATAATTACATTTGCATTAATTTTGAGCGTATACTTCAAAACGGGCACAAGTAAAACAATTAATGCTTTTATGACTACCATATTAGAAAAACTGTGTGATTTCGCTTTGCTCGTACGCAGGAATATTGTCAAAACTTTAAAATATTTGCATAAATATTTTCTAATTAACCGTAGATGAAGCAATGTCGCACAATATACGCACATCGAGCTTGAAAACTTATTCCTCCGTTATGTTTAAAACATAAATAAAAACAATAAATGGTTGTCACGGTACACAATGGTATTTATGAACTTTGGAAACAGTTCAAGTGTTGCTGCGTAGCTCGATGACTTCTTAATGCTCCGGGGTAGCTCAGGGCCAAGACTCTTAAAGGGTTTTGATTATTGGGGTGGAATTCTGCCAACCATTGACTCTGTATGAGTCCTTTATAAAGCTGCTTTTATTTGGGCACCAGGACAGAGAGCAATAGTGACATAGAGCCCGGTTCCACAAACTCTGAACAACCACAAAGTAATACTATAAATTTTTTAATAACCAAATAAACAAAACAATAATACTCAATAACCAGTTAAGTATAAATTCTATTAATGTCTCCTTTTTACTAACTTTCACACACACATTAAAATACAGGAACTTACTGTAACACTTCAAATAAATAAATAAAATGGATCCGAGAACAATTAATTAACACACTATTTCTGTAACTCTGCATGAGTGCAATAATTGGGCAATGTACACCTCATATATAATTACCAATTGTACAGTGCAAGATTTATATGGCCACACAAAGTTGCAATACCTTATTATACACCACTGAACATCAATGTGTTTAAATAATAAGTAATAAAAGACACACTCGTGCAGGAATTTGCACTGTTAAATTAATTCAATGTTAAAAAGGTGATTAGAATTCCAATTATCAAATAATTACCTTCAGTACATAATATTAAACACAACTCTTATAGGCAATATCTAACCAGTAATAATGTAAAGTGGGTTGCTTAATAGTTTTCTTTCGTTAAACAAGTAATTAATTTAGAACTAACACATTTGCACCAACCAAAGTAGCGCTTATCAACATGCAATAATTGTAAACGACAATAATGAAAGAAAATATACCACAAATATTTATAGAAAAACAACATACGACCTTATTCTGTGTTGATTCTATAGATGCAGGAAATCCAAACCATTTACGCTCGAATCCTTGCAGTATTTCTGGACGATTAGGAATGAGCAGCTTATTTTAGACGAGATCAACAACAGGAAAGACTCTTCACAAACCATTAACAAATATTTTACGGCAGGCAATATTCGTACCAGCAGTAAATACAAACTTTAACTTGAATTTATAATTGAATCTATACTTAATTCCATACTAAATTCCCTAAAGTAAACACACCATTGTAAAACTATTTACACATGCGTTACATTAGGTAGAAAACTTACCAGCGATTCTGGGATTAATAGTTAATTGAAGCAAAGAAGTTTTTAACCATTTACAAAAAGATGTGCTCTCAACTATTGAGCATAACAGGCAAGTAGTTGTTTTTATCCGCATAAAGCGTACCTGATTACTAACCCACCAAAAATAAAAGGGTAGTAAATCAGAACAAACCATGAAATACTGTAAAATCTCCACAAAGTAGTACAACAAAAATACAGTGTTCACCTCAGCCACATTTAAACTCATCGATGGACACCAGAAGAGAGAGCTTGCTATTTGCAATTGCCACATTATCACTGAAATAAGTGATAACCACATCTAAACCCAGTTTTTCTATTAACTATTTAAACAGAATAACAAAGTTACCTTCAAATACATTAACATTGAGCTTACAATTGACAGATTAATATGACAGCCAAAATGTACTGACAATCTTACGATACACAGCAGACAACTGTAGGCTGCGATTGCAGTAAACAATTTTTAACATCCAAGGTCATACAATACTATAAATCAGAATGCGAAAATGAGGGTTGCATGGTACACTGGTTTATTTATAGATAACAATACATTTTGTAATAAAATACATTATATCTTAAACAAGTTAACAAATTTTTGCATGCAGCAAACACTTTTTCACAACTGCTTCAATTTTGAATCCCAAATTCATCCATATTCACCACATGATTGACTGGAAAATACTTAGACATAATGTTTTCTCAGCAATCCTTTAACATAAGCTACAGCTTTCACATAAGTTATCTCTTATAAATATAAGCTCAAAAAGGGAGTCTTCGACCCACTAGATGAAGGCGTATCTCAGTCCAGACCGTGTAAAAAGTAAGAAATTGAGCTACGCCAAGGCAAAAGCCAAGGGTTTGGAGGGTTTAAACATTTTTGGGGAAAACTAAACAACAGCTTGTGTGCTCGGTTAGTGAAATCTGCAAGTCCATACAGAATTAAAAGTCAAACCATGGACTCAAGTTGTTTATAAACTTATATTTTAAAGACGCAATTTTTGAGAATTTTTGCGCCAACCATGTTGGTGAGTTGCAACTATCATTTTGAATTGATTCCCATGTGGTTACTCATTAAAATTCAGGTCAATCTTTTTCTGTAACAAACCCATGCATCTTCTTTAAGTGTCTGGTCAAATTGTTTCTCCTGATGATTATTTCTTTATTTTTCTATTGATCGCTGTAGTTCAAGGTAATGCAACTTGAAATTAAACTAAACGACTTTTTATTGGGCTAATTCTACTATACCCTCTTCTCTCAGTTCTTGTATTATAGATGCCATTTCGTTTGTTTTTTTCGCTAGTAATCTCAGCTCGGTTGGATAATTCAATAATTATAACCGGTCGATTAATTCGTGAATATTGTGCCAATTAACGCACTCAACAGGACTCGCAATCAATTTTTAATAAATCGGAAGAACCTGAACCTTCCTTCTTTGATGATGTTTTTTTTTTTGGATTTCCACATAATTCTGTTAAATATTTCAGCACACGTTTTTCAAACTTCTTGTTATTTGTTGGGAATCCTGTTCATTTTATTGACTTGAATGATATGAAGTGTCTACTGTAGATCGAGGCTGATTTTATCATGTCGAAGTATTTTGGTAAATTCTCATGTAAATTAATTGAATTCAATGTTTTCGAAGTTGATGTTTTTAAGGGTTAGTAGAGTGTATAGACTTACAGTGCAGGGGTATACACTATTATTTAAGGTAATGTCAATATTTTCTGGATCAATTTCCAACGCACTTTTCCCAAGGTCCATCTATCGGTTTCGGAAATATATTTTGTTCTATAAATTGACCTGTTTATGTTTTTGTTTTCATCCTTCGTCAACACATCTGCATAATAACGATATAAATGTTCCTCGAAATTGGTTGCTTAATTTTCTTTAAAGATGGTTTCGCGCTTTCATCTTTAGCTTTTCTCGGTGTCTTGTAAATGAGTTGTTGTCACTTGCAACGGTTCAATCAATTACCTATGTGCTTCTTATAATTCTTGCTGGTAACTGGTAATATCCCTTCCATCTCCCACAAGCTTTTGACCATTTATGTGATCTCCAATACTTATATTTTGATCAATGTTTCTCCTATACCGCCCTTTATCAATATCAAAGTCTTTTACAATAGTTACAGAATTATGTTTTAAATCGTTTTCATTCCAGCAGCGTGAACACATTTCTTTAAATTTTGGGTATGACATGTCGGCGCATACATGGTTAGCAAATTAAGATGAAAGGTCTGTCTCATCCTGCTTCCATAATATAATTACATTTGCATTAATTTTTGAGCGTATACTTCAAAACGGGCACAAGTAAAAACAATTAATGCTTTTATGACTACCATATTAGAAAAACTGTGTGATTTCGCTTTGCTCGTACGCAGGAATATTGTCAAAACTGTAACTGAAGCTTTTTGGTATTTCCAGGTCCTATTAGGTCATCATAATTTTCATATTCGTGGTAACAAATTTTTTCATTTAAGGGCTCCAATACGCTTCTTAACAGTTCATATTTTGGTTGGTAAAGGTTTTTCGAAAACGAATAAACATTTTGAAATCTAAGTCCATTTTCGTGTAAGATTAGATATATTAAGGCGTTGGTTTTGCCACAGTTTGATGGTCCAGAGAATATAGCTCATATGTTAGTTTGGAACAACGATCCATGTTTACTCACATTGCTGGATGGAGATACCAAAAATTTGTCAAAGTTTTGTATTGCTATTACAAGATCTTGCTTATCAACATCCATATTCTCTTGTGTAAGAACAGTTTTTTAGTTGATATATAGGTTTTTCTCGGTCTGTAACTTTTTGACATGATTGTGTAGCGTCGTTCTTTCAACAAATTAAACAAAACTCCCTAACTATCTTTCACAACAAACTCAAAACCACAATAAACACCAAAAAAACATTTCTCATAAAAACAACATACCAAAATCACTAATCCAAAGCAACCATCGAACACCAAGACTATATGGACTACCTAAAATTCACAAATACAATATCCTAATTAGACCAGTGGTCTCATTCATCAACTCACCAACAATTCTATCAAAATTCTTTCTAAAACTATTCAACAACCTAACAAACTACCCACCCCAACACACCATCAAAAACTCAAACCAACTAATTAAAAAACTACAAGCAAACAAAATTCCCCCCAACTTATACAGCAACGTCGACCGACACGAAACCATCCCCTTAGTCGCAAATATACTAAAAAAAATAATATAAACAATACTGACATCGACAATATATTACCTTACTTACAATATGCCTACAACAAGACTTCTTCTTATTCAAGATAAACTATTATTCCCAAACAAACGGATTAGTAATAGGCAATAACCTTTCGTCTTTACTCGCCATCTACATCGATAACATAGAAACAAAAATCATAATACCCAACCACAAAGACATATACAAATAGTTCAGATACGTGAACGACTGTCTAATCTTCTTCAACGGCAACCACAATAACGACAACACACTTCTATCAAAACTAAACAACATAAACTTCAAAATCCAATTCACAATAGAACATGAACGTAACAACTCCATCAACCACCTAGACCTCAAAATCACAAAAAGCAACAACAATTTTAAATTTAGCATCTACCGAAAAGCAACACAAACAGATCACACACTAGACGAAACATATCCCATTACATGGAACACAAAATGGCAGCGTTTAACAATTACATAAACAAACTAATCAACACCCCATTGGAGAAAGAAAACTTCCTCTAAGAAAAAAACTATTGGAATACATAGCCACGAAAAACGGATACAACCCCAAAATCATCGAATCCATCATCATAAAAAAACCATATTAAAAAAACTAAAGCAAGAAGCATACCCAAACAATTACCAAGAAACTAACCAAATATTCATCAGAAGATCGTTTATTAACAACACCATAAACAAAATCATACAAAAAATTCATCCCTGACCTAAAACTAATCTACAAACCCAACTCAAACCTTAACTCATACATACACAACACCAAAAACAATCCCAGACGTATCAAAAAGTTGCATATACAGAATATGACGTCCTGAATGCAACATGACATACATAGGCAGAACATTCAAAAACTTCGAGACAAGAACATATTAACACACCTACACAATCAGCTTTCGGCCACTACCTAATCACAGAAAACCACAAATTGGACCAAAACAAAAACACAAAAATTCTACATCACCTCACCTCAAAAAAGCTCACACGACTTGACCCAACAGAAGAATTAGAAATCAGCAAGCACAAACAAAACAACACAAAACTATGTAACACCCAAAACCTAAATTCAAAAAACTACTACCCACTATTCAAACGACTATAACCACCCACAACTACACTCAAAATCCAATAAAAAGTTGATCTATGATATCCATGACTTCGAATAGCTTTATCCATAAAATCAATGTCGCAATCATATAATGTCGTTTCATTAGTATAAGGTATTTTTAAAACATTTTATCACATTAATTAACTTAATTTGTAGCTCTACACCGATGATGATCTATTATTTTATCGAAGGTGCTACGTATATTTATTAAACATTCAAAACTGCACGTATACGCAAAATACCAACAATTAATTCCAATATTCTAGTATAGGTTTTATCGAGCAGATTTGAATAAGTTAACTATTCTGATTGGTTCGTATATATGCAAGTAAGTAGAATTAACATTCTGAACATACCTTTATTAGTAGTTCGCAAGAATTGTCCTAGTAGAGCATGCGCCAGTATTTCTTACCTGAAAACAAAAAAAAACAAATTAGATTTTTTGTAAAATAGACACTAGTATTGTCAAAAAAGTATAATACACAAGCGTAAACAAAAGCATTCGTCCATTTTGTTTTCACAATTTAGCTTTTACAAAAACTAGTGTTAATTGAAATATTCCCTATAGCTAGTTAGAAAATAAAGGTGCAGCAAATAACGGAAAATGTAACTACTAATATTTTCATTAGCAAACATGTAACGCGAAGGCGTTACTTTAAGCAAACATTAGGTAACAGAAAATTTAGAAACTTCAGTTAGTTAGATAAGCTTTTAGAATGAAAGCAGCCTGAAATATTTCTAGTTGTATTGGTATTTTACACTAAGAACGTGGCTATTTTAAAGGAACATTAAAGTAGGATGTAGAAATAAATAGAAAATCACCCAATGTATTAAATACAGACCATAATGGCAAAGGGTATTTTAACCTATTCGTATTAAATTTAGAAACACGCAGATAAATCTCAGTAAATTTCCGGGCAACGGAAAGTTTAATTGTACACGAATTCAAAAACAAACCGTTGACTATGGAGTTGGACCAACACACCCTACTACCTTAATAATCATAAAACAAACCACATAAATTAATGCCTTACATGTAAACAGTTGGGGAATTAAAATCTCACATAGATTCAAAGAAACAGCAAAGAAACACTCATAAATATACAGTCATCAAAAATGTGTTGCTAACGTAAACAAAATGCTCCGAGTTTGAGAAGAAATGATCAGCACCGCAAAAAAAAACGACATTGGCCTCGACCTTAAGACAGCAGTTAGACGCACTACCCCACGAAGCAGAAAAATAGCATGCATTGAGTCTGGGTCGAAAATTTATAAAAGCCCGAATATTAGATGTCAGCCAATAACCTCCCATAACTCGATTGAGGTTCAAGACAATGTTTGAAAGACAGGTGCGTTATGTAACAGGATGGTGGTCATAAATCGAGGCTCTCCGAAATTGGACAGGTCCTTGGACGCGACTAAACACGGATGTTTTATACCGATCTTGTGAGAAGGTGACCAGTGTTTTGGAAGCTTTTGATCAACCATAATAGGTTGAAATTTTACCTACAAGGAGTCCTACCCGTTGATGTAGATGAAGCTTTGATGGAAAGTGAATTGAATTATAACCATCACGTCTATACATGTGTAGAGCTTATTCTTAACAAGAACTATTAATGCCGTTGCATGCTACTGTAAATTTAAAGCGTATTGTGTCAAATTTTCACATAAAACCTCATTGCTATAGAGGCAAAAGAGTACCTAGAAATTTAAGTTGTTTTTCTTATTTTAGCTACACACATATTTGGCCAAAGTACGAGTAGATTTTCATATTTCGCTCTATTATTATTTACTGTGATAATCATGTTTGATAAAGATGTACACCACGTGGTACTTTTTTTATTTTCATAGTATATTAATGCAAATATTTAAATCGAATTTCCATCATCCTGAAACAGCAGTAGATGCTGTTAACCGTTTCTCGGAACACCCATCTCCGGGCAAGTATTGTTTAGAAATATCCGTGTGGGTAGATGTTCAAAGGCGTTTTCAGAAAAAGAGAGTTTAAAGCCTTTTTGAGGTAGAGTTAAGAGAATTTAGTAAAGATGTTAGAATTTGTATACCCCTCCACGCATGTCGAGCCTGACCCTCTCAGGATCAACTTCCTTAAAGAGCCTAAATCTTGAGAATTTTACTGTTTAAATGTAATTACTGCTTGAATTTTCTTTCTTTGTTTAAGCTGTATCGTTGGTCTCGGTTTTCTATTAACGCCAGTTATGTATCCCCCAATTGAATATATATATATATATATATATATATATATATATATATATATAAAGATATAGAATAATTAAGAAATTATTAGAAAGTGCTAGGAATACGCTAAGTGAAATGCTACTATGTAAAACAAGGCCAATTTGTAAAGTTTATTAACGTTCATGAGAACGGATGCCCTACTTTGTATCGCAGACGATAGTGACACTGCAGATGTCAGGTCACAGGCGGTCACCGACGGTCAGGTACCGAGATCACTTAGAAAGTAAGATCGCAACAATGTAATTACGAATAGAGTTAAGAATAAGCAGACATAAGATCTGCAAGTTCCCACAGTCATATGAGGGGATAGGGATATTATAAAAAGCCCGGGAGCCCCAGTCGACGACAGTTAACTCATCGATCAGCTTTAGCATTGCAGTTCGTTAGATTACTCATTTTTGTACAATTAATTAGTGTAATTTCGATTGAAGTAATATTCAACTAAATTGTCAAAATTCCATAAGTCAATTTTGTATCAATAAAAATAAATTGTTAAGAAGTTTGGAAATGGTTTTTTAAAAAGGCCGCTCCCAAGCCACGAACCTTAACTCGCGTTGTGGAACACTGGCTGTCGGTGTAATGTTATATATGGTCGGATGTTCAGAGTTGTCCATCTTTTCGAATGTGTTGGTTGCCAGTCCCGCGAAGTGATCGTGATTTGCAGATCGTTTCTATGGTGTCGTTTCTAACATACCATGGAGCGTCTGTGATTAGTTGAAGAGTATTGCTTTAGTATTGTTTAAAATTGGGTATTGTAGTCCTTTTATTCGTCGTATCGTAGATAGAACGTGTCGTGTGGCTTGGTTGAAGTTGAGTTTTTTTGTCGATGTAGACGCCCGAATATCGGATGTTTGTTTGCCACCGTTGTCTTCTGCCCATTAAGGTTGGAGGTTGGTGTAGTATTGGTTTATACTTGGAGAATAAAATTGTTTCGGTCTTATCTGCGTTGAATTTCATTCTCCAATTGAGCCATTGCGGCAGAGGGTCCAGCTGTCTCTAGATTCTGCATGTGGCGGTTGCATGGTGTAGTCGGCATAGAAGGTGCATCTCACATTCCTCTCAGTCGTAAAGATATTCGTTTACCAGGGCGGGTGATAAACAACCGCCTTGTGGTACGCCTGCTTGGATTGGTGTAGAGTTTGACAGTTGGTCTTCCACTTTGACTTGCAACGACCTTCCAGTTAGGTAGCTGGCCAGTAGTTTCAGGTAGCTGGATGAAACTCGGTGTATAAGCTTGAGTTTGTAAAGCAGTCCAGCGTGCCAGATTTTGTCGAAGGTCTTCTCCATATCTAAAAAAAACCGCTACGGTGGCTTTTCTTCTGTTGTAGTTGTCGGCAATGTGATCGACTAGCTTGATGATCTCATGCGTTGTAGAGTGGTGTTCTCTAAATCCAAACCGTTCCTTTCTGATCTTCAGATGTGACTTCAGACGATGTAAAAGTTGTGTTTTGAAGATCTTCACCATAGAGTTCACTAAAGGTGTAGGACTTCTTGGCTTAGGTTTTGGTTTTCACCTTGCTTGGGAATGATTACAACTGTTGCGTGTTTCCATGTCAGAGGGAAGTATTATAGGTGTAGTATGTTATTGTAGATTCTTGTTAGTCGTGTCAATGTGGGTTTAATAACCATGCGTAGGGCTTCGTTGGTGATGCCATCCGGTCCTAGGGCTATTTGCGGTTTTGTGCAGTTATCGTTAGTTTTATTTCCTCTAAGCTGATAAAAGGAATGTCTTCGCCGGCGTTTTTCTGCAGGAGTCGAATGATGATTGTTCGGATGGTGTTTGTTTTGTCTATATTTGTTGTGGGATTCGTCGTGAATGTTTCTTGTAGAGTCCTGGCGAATTCGTTAGCCTTTTCGTCAGCGGCATACAGTAGTCCTGTTGGCCCTTGCAGTGGAGTCGGGAGTTCTTCTTTGTTTGTGAGCGTCCTGTTTAGTTGAAATAAGTTTTCTTTCTTGTCTAAGGTGGTTTTAACGTGTATGGTCGAAGGTTCTTCGGAGAATTTTTGAAGTAAAAATTTTTAAAGACGTAGGTCGATACTTCTGCGTCGGTTGGCTTTGCGCGTGAAAGTATTGCTTTCTTATGTGTACTAGCTTGTTTGTTTCATCCGTGCGCGACTCCGGTCCATCCTTCTTTGTCTGTGATTATTTACATTGCTGCTTGTGGTCGAGGAGGTATTTCAGTTGCTGATACGCCGGGCAGTTTTTATAATTGTCCGGGTGCATCCGTTGCAGTTAGCGCACGTGGGTTGCTCTTCCTTCTTCTACCTGCATTGCGCTGCATAGTGTGAACGTGAACACGACTGCAGTATAGTAATTAGTGATCTTATATATCTCCTAAAAATCACCAGCAAGGTGTTCAGCTTTGTAGCTTTCTCACGTGCGTTACTGGATATCACCTATCCCCAAGCTCGTCCTTAATGTCGTTGATAGACAAATTGCTGGCGAGTCCGCGTAGCATAACTTTCAATTCCTGTTTAGTTCTAAGCGTGTAGGTATGAAATTCTATCTTGTTCTTCTTGAAATAGTCTTGTAGGAATCTAAATTCGGTGATGTCGTTCGCATGAAAACGTGCTCCTTGTGCAGAAGCACGTATGTCTACTCGCTTCTTGAGTAGACCGTTGATGGCCTTAGCGTGGTTTAAAAAGTTCGGAAAATTCTCCACATATATAGGCCGAATCGGAAATGTGGTAACTTTCGTCATCATCGTTGCATCTTGCGGCACTGGAGCAGTCGATGATGTCGGGTCCGGACCTGAATGTTTGTTGGTATCGGAGGTGCTATCTTCTGGTGGTGAGTTGTTGGCGTTTCTGTCGGGTTTCATCGGCTGTTCTTTGGAGATGTTAATTGTGGCTCGTCGTGTGCACTTTCTGGGTTTATCGTTGGTGGTCGCGATCATGTCCGTAGCAGGGTCTGTAGGTTAAAATTCTATTTCGGTGTCTGTGTCTTGTATTCGTATAGCGATCGTCGTAGGGTCTGGTATTGTTATAGTCGAATTGTCTTCTTCCATTGCTGTACTAAAACAAATGCCTCACAAGGAATAACCAATCGGAGCTCCGATGTACACCGCCTTCTTGTAATTGGTTTATTCTATACTAGTAAATATTTTTTGTACAGCAGTTGAAGGTAGACGTTGCAAAAGCTTCTAAATTCGGAAGTTGAATCGTGAATCTGAGCGCGATGTGGTCACTTCCAATGCTGAAGTTGTACTGCACCTCTAAAAAGTTATTGGCTTATATAGAACGTTTTTCGCACACTGCAAGCTGGTCGGTATCTTATTTTACTGCTACGTCACTTTGCTCTAGTTGAGTAAAATTAACTCAGGTACTTAACTTAAATTCGCATGTAACAGTCATTAAAATGAATTCACTTCTAGCAGCCCATCTCAATGGAAAGTTTCATCGAGCAAAGATTTATTTTCGAAGATCGCTTAATGCGAAGTTTGCAATATCATCCATTTAGAAAAATGTCTTTTCAAAAGCGTATAATGGATTCAAATTCTCTATGTGGAAATCTAGTGGCAATGCAGCAATTATTTGCATAAAGTGAATCATTCAGTAGCGACTTATTTCTTTCTACAACGAGAACGAGAACATGGGGTAATAATTTACAAAATGATATTATATGGAAGGGATCAGTTCAGATTATTTCAGATCAGATTTCCAGACACCTTCCAACAACCTTTCAAAACTCAATCGCGACACAAGTGGCAGATACGACAAGGTACGGGACGGTATTGCAAATACCGAGACTGTTGTCAGTGATTGCACAGATTTTCAAAGGCTCCTAGAGGAGGTAACCGGTGTGGGGAAGCTTTATCAACCAGAACAGATTAAAATTTTACCTGTAGCTTCTGCCCGTGGAAGTGGAAAAAGTTTTGAAGGAATAACAATCAAAACAGCAATTGTTTGCAAATAATTATACTCGTGTGAAGCTTCTTCTGACAAAGAACTATTAATATTGGTGCACACTCCCGTACATTGAGAACGTATTGCATCGAATTTGCATACATAAAAGTTCGTTAGTTTTGAATAAAGTTAGTCAGTAAAAATTTACATTATTCAATTTCAACGGAGTGGTATTCTTAATTATCTTAATTGTGTTAGCTAAATGCAGATTTGGTCAAATTAGGGTAGATTAGAATTTTTGTTTGTTTTTGCTGTTGCCATTTACTGCCTTAACGATCATTTGTTGTAATATAGGTTAAATATATACGGAGTTGTGTTTCCATTTCTCTGTTTATTTTAAAGTTTGGAGGTAAGAAAGTGTAATCGAGGTTCCATCAATCTCTACTGTAGGAAGAAACGTACCTTAAAGTCTGTGTTCAACACGCCCATTTTTCGACTGGGCTTGTTTGAATTTGAGAATATTCATGAGGGTTGGTTGTTTAGAGTCCTTATTGGATAGAGGGTTCAAAGCCCTTTCTAGGTAGGCGTATGAGTAAATTAGGAGGTACAATAGTGTAATCAAGACTACATGAACCTCTTCTGCAGTAAGAACCGCTTAAGTAGGTGTTCGACAAACCAACCTTTTGAGTAGGCTTGTTTGAATTTGGAAATATCTAAGTGAGTTGGCGCTCAAGGTTTTATTAGACAGGGAGGTGTTATTAGGCGCAGGCTTCAAATACCTTTCCATGTAGGTGTAATGGTATTTGGTGAAAGTCTTAGAATTTCTATACCACTAAAAAGATTTGTATTTGCATTTATAGAACTTTCTGCGCACCTCTAAAAGCTTGCCGGTGCACTATCTACTATTACGTCACTTTGCTTTTGTAGAGTAAAATTTATTCAGGTACTTAACGTCAATTCAACACGTAACATAGCTCGCATGAGAAGGCATGCATGGATATGTCTGAACCTGTCCTCTGTCAAGGAGTACGCGAGGCTGCTACGGCAGTGCTGTTGTATCGACTTCAGAATTTTCCAAACAGAGTGCATCCAATAGCCATGAAGTAACAACACAACATTAAGTTCTGTTTCAAATTGGATAAAACAGTGACGGAAACCCATGATCTGTAGGTGCAAGTATACGGGTAAGATGCTGTGCGTTGAAAAGGCGTTTGCAGGCTTTGGCGTTGGCAAGCAATCGGTAGAGGACAAACCGGAAAACATTGAACATCTGTAAAAGTTGTTAGCAAAAGATTAGTGACTCTCTGCGATTAATAGCAAAAGAAGTGAGTATTAGCAAAGATATAGTGGGAACCCAATCATTCATGAAAATTTTAGTAAACGATAGATATGTTCACGATTTGTGCTACACATCCTAACAGATGAGCAAACCAGTGGCGATTTCTTGGACATGTTTGACCGGTATCCGTCTTTTCTAGGTTCTATTGTCACAGAGGCCGAGTGTTGATGTTTCAAGTACGACATCAAAATGGAAAGACCATTATTGAAATCGCAGTCACTTTCTTCCCCACGATAAACAAAGGTCGCGTGCAAAAATCCAAAATAAAAACCATGCTGATCACATTTTTCGATAAAGAAGAAATCATCTATAAAGAATTCGTCCTTGCTGGTCAAACGTTTAATGCTACATTCCACCTGGAGGTTTTTAAACTTTTGTTGCAACAAATCCGGCACGTTTCGCGTGGCTCTTTTGGAACACACACTTTACTCTCCAGATCTTTCTGCTGGTGACTTTTTATTACTTGTCTTAAGGGGACATTAAAGGGATCACAGGCTACGGACGTCGAGGAGATTTAAGAGCGGGTGACAGCTAAACCAAAATGGTCCAAAAAAAGACTTCCGACAGTTTCCACAAGCTATACGCACATTGTAAAAAGTGCGTTGTGCCTAGTGGTGACTATTTCGATGGCCAATTAAGGTATTTTTAAAGTGCATTCCATTTATATGTTTTTGTTAAACCATTCGCAGAATTTGATACACAAACCATGTACCTTTATCTTGAAACTGAAATAAAAAGCGAATAATTGGTTATATTTAATACTTTGTATTAATGATCGCCTGTTTTTCTTGAGAATCCTGCACAACATTAAAAAACAAATTAAACACACTAAACAAAAAAAAAACTTTTCTTTGGATAAAGGACAAAACTGGATGGACATTTCATACGTCGAAACCAAAGCCAAGTTATTGAAGGTAGTTAGTCAAATTAGTTTTCTGCAGTTTCTTCAATATTAAGTTTAGTTCCTAATGTATTGAGCTTTTATGCAAATCATGCACCACGTATGATGTTCGTTGATAGGAAAGAAGCAAACTAATAAAAAAAACCCAAAAGATTTTTCAAAGATATTTCTTCGTTTTTTGGACTTATTCAGTGTGTCTACTTAAGTTGGCGGCACATAAAACACTTTTTTATTTTTAGTTTTAGGGAAAAAAGTTACTCTTTATAAAAAATTGTGCTTGGTATGAAACCTAAAATAAAACCTTTAAATTTCAAAATTTATTAGTCATATATGAGGTTTATCAATAGATATGAATTTGGTGCAAGAGTAAAGTATCTTTATTTTTGACAATTTCGAAAATTTGTCACGGTAATTTGATGAGCTTACAAAGGTGGGTTCTATAGGGTAGATACGGTGAGTTTTTGCACCTCGGCTAATAAAGACTCTTCTGCAGTGGTGGATCTTGATTCCTGCAAGTAGGTCGTTAACATCTCAAACAGACCAACAAGTAAATATAGTATATAAGGCGCCAGAGACTTGACTAAAATGCCGAAAAAACTACGAAACCCCAAGTCCCAATGGTTTTGGATAATATCACACCTAAAGAGCAAAATATCTATAACAACGGCAGTCACTACAATCATATAACGATATTTCAAAATAACTGAATTACAAGCACGAGCACATTATCTGGAATTAAATACACACCACAGTGGCAATGCAAATATAAACGTATTTTAATAATACACATAAAGGATAATGTAAACCGATATCCCACTAAAAACAATGAATTTAAAGTATCTTTCGCCTGTTGGCGAGTACAAATTGACATTAAACTAGCCGCAAAATGTTTGTCGCTAGTAAGTAAATTTGAAAAACACAGAGAAGAAAGGCCTTGCAATAATACACACAAATGGCTTTTCACCTACAGGTTAGTAATAAATATTAATTAATGTAAATGATTACTCACCAGAAAGCGGCATAAATTGAGCATACATGGACGATGCAATCACTAGCTAGTGGATCGCAAAGCTCCAGGACCGACCTATAACATGAGTAAACACACGAACAGCTGGTGATAGGATACCAAGTGTTTAAAATAGTATACCAATAACAATACAATAATATAACCAGCAAACTGCTAATTACACGGATTCAATTAAGAATAAATAATAATTACGGCAATACTTGCATAACGTAACACACAACAAATACAGCAATATAACTAACCTGGAGTCGGGCTCACAAATCCATGCTTTCCGCTTCCAACGATTCTTCAGTACCTAAGCCACTGAATGAAGTAATATTTAATATTGAATTTAAACAGGAATCCAAACGCATGATTAGTACAGAATTGAAGTGGGCTTACAAGGAGTACCCAAGAGCTGGTATAAGGTTCTGTTGCTGGATCACTTATACATGTAACTAAATCAAGATTAAAAACCAAGATTAAAAACCCTGAAATAAATAGTATTAGTACTGAAATTTGTGAAAGTTATACTTTGACACAGAAGTGGGTTTCAATGAATTAATAGCTAACAGAGAGCAACTTTGATATTCGTACAATATAAGATTCTGAAAGATAAATAATTAATATCAGAAAACACAAATCCAAAAAAAAAAAATGGCTCACCTAATATAAGTAAAAGCAGTAATATCCGGAAGGCTGCATTGTGAATAGAAAATAAACGTATAAACCAATGCAATAACAAAATCTACTCCACAAATATATCATGTAATACATTCAAAACCGCTATAAGGCGAGATGAAGGTGGATGCATCAAAAGACTGCTTGTCAATAGCGGCGTTCGTTGAAAGAAGAACAATGGCTTCCTCGACAGGTTCTTATCAACCACCTCCAAATTGAAGTTATCAATTTAGCCAACATAAAAGGTATTACAGATCATGAAGATCTGAGCACAGAAATAATACCAAATTACTATGAATAATGGGAAATGTAGAAACTACAAAACCAACCGTTTCAAATTATTATTATGAAATGTTGTTTAGTATCAAAAACCACGTTCAAATATGCAAATCTTCAACGATGATAAAAAATTTTTTCCAACTTTTCTAAAATTTATTTAAACTTACGCCTTATTTTATTTAATCTAAAATGCACTGACAAGAACTGTCCATGAAATATAATTTCTCAGCATTTCGAATGACTTTTTTTAATAATAACAATAGTTCAATAATATGTAATAGTTTTTGTTACACATACGCATCTTATTATTCCGTCCCTCAATTAACTACCGCATCAACATATCCTCCTTCTCTGTAAATACAGGTAAGTACAGGTAATCTCGAAACTCTGTCAACACTCTTCTAAACATAGTCGGTGTTATATTCTGAACGGTTTCTTTAATGGTTCGTTCTAAATGGACAACATCTGTGAATGGCCCTTGGAGGTACACCTTCCTTTCAAGTAGCCCTACAAGAAAAAGACAAGTGGGGTCAAATCTGGAGAGCAAGGTGACCAACAAATTTCCGAAAACCGATGCACAACTCTTCCATTAAAACAATTTTCAGGTATTGCCTTACATCTAACCTGCTATGACATGGGGCACTACCCTGCTGGAACCATATCTGTGAAGTTCAAGTAGGAGTAGATCATCAAGAAAACCATCTAGTTTTTTTTTAGAAAGAGTAAATAATGGTCTGCATTCAAGGATTCTCGAAAAAAGAAAGGTCCAATTATTTCATTTTTAAAAATTCCACACATTAGTTTTGAAAGCATGCTGGTCACGAGTTTTGATTGTAAAATGTGGATTAGTTTCACTCCACTAACGGCAGTTTTGTTAAGAAACTGTTCCATTTGATGAAAATGTTACTTCATCCAAAAAAAGAATATGTCATGCCATAAATGGATTATCTTTTAACTTTTCTTGGATATTATAACAGAATTCAAAGCGTCTAACATGATCTCCTGGCTAAGGCCAGGTTAAGACGTATGAATAAATTGTGGCTTGTATGGGTGCAATTTGTTCTTTTTCAAAATTTTAAAACCGTGTCTTTACTTACAGTATTTGCCATCAAAGATGCCCTTTTTCGCAAAGAATGTTTCGGATGTTCAATTATTGAGACCTTTACTTCAAACTCCATCTCATCATTAGCAACCAGTTTTTGACGTTTGTTGGTATATCTAATTTTTACATCTCCAAAACTATTAAATTTCATTAATAGTTTTCTTACCGTTTCATTGTGAACCCTATTTTCTGGATGTCGTTATTAAAAATGCCGGCAGCTTCTCGAAATGTTTTATAATTTTCACCCACAATTAACACAATTTCAGTTTTTTCTTGCAAACTCAATGTTGCTGGCTTTTCTTACAAATACATTTACAAACTGAAGTCTTAACGTTTACTGTCAAACAATTTTAGTCAGTGCATTCTAGATTAATGTGAAACGACTTTTGTTTTACAAAGGCACAACGATGTGAGCGCCACTGAAACGTTATTTTTTCTACGTTGAGGCGCTAGTGTAACTTATTTTTCTTAATGGGCGCCCGTGAACAAAAATCTTTCGACATAGCGAGGGGTCTTCTCCTGGGTAAAGCAATAAGAAGTGGGAGGGTAAGTCGAATTCTGTTTGCAAACCAAAGCTAAACTAAGCTAAATAGGCGCCACCATGTCCTGAGATAATTACGATAATAGCAGAGCACAGTTCTAAGGGCAGACGTGGAAGCCCAAAGATAAAACGATCGCCTTCGTTAACAAAAACCTGTCTTATGAAAATAAGACGCAGCTCCTGTAAGAAATTGCAAAGATTAAATAAATAAAAAGTAGAACACCATTTGTGTCCTATAAAAGTATAAAAAAATTAAAAATGTATATCAATATGATATTGGCACCAAATTATTACTCAAAAATTTTACCTTTGTGTAATTAGATTTGATCGCATTTGACCAAAATAAAAGCTTCAAAGTTCAAGTAATTGTTTACTAAAAAAAACTTTCTTTTAAAATTTCGGAACTTTTTAACAAATAACAAAAATGTATCATTAACATCTATATCAAAGTCAAGGTTTTGACTTTTTAAAACAACCAACTACACTTTAAATATGAACCTGCTTTAAACATTTGAGTGAAAATAATTTGTAAGCATAATACACTAAATTACGTTCTAACCTGGGCAGATCTTTTCAGGTGGATTACAATTTCTAGAATCTTATTCAGAGTGTCTTTAAATTTTCAGATTTAAATTTTATGATTTACATGTAGATAAATGCTAATCACAAAAATAAGAATGTTTGGTTTAAACTCAATGACAGCTGCACGAAGCATTTGTTTTCATGACAACATCTGTCAATTGTGCAACACAAAAAAATATGACGTCGAAAACATACGTTAAAATCATCTAAGGTTCAGATGAAACCAAGCTTGTAATTATAAAAACCTAATCTGACAAAATTTTGTTCTACGGCTTATAAAACCAGTTCAACAATAATTGAGAATTACACAGATTACATGTTGAAAACATAATAGCAACTTTACGTGCTTTATATGATAGTCTGTTTATCAAATTTGTATGACATTCAAAACACATGCATGAAATATCTTATATCTAATAACGAACCAAACTGCTTTAGTTGCTCCACGACAAATCGAGATGGAAATTTATATTCTTCAAACAAAGTTACCAGCCATTTCTAACTAGAGACGACTGCAATCCAAACTAACATCCATAATTCCTAGTTAACAAATTTCTTAGTAGACAAATTTCAAATCGACAAATCCTAAGTAACGAATTTTAAATGATGAATCCTACATGACGCGCTAAATAAATTACACCAAATTAAATTAGTTCGTAAAATATATACTTTACCAACCGTTAGTAGAAGGTATCTTAATAGTTTCAGGTCGAGCACTACCTGACCTGCTTACTTTAGTAATTGGTGCGAAGGTCGCCTGCCTCTAGCCGAGAATACATGTTGATAAAGCTGTTGCTAGCAGGCGACTAACTTAACGAAACAAGAACCGAATCGTCGCGACGTTAGAGGTGTGGAATACGAAAGAAACAACTAGAGATGCGCGTGGAAATAACTTTATGTGACACAGATATTTTAATATAAGAAGATTAATAAGGAATAATGCACGCTTAGAGCATTATCCTCGTAATTCAATGCGAATAATTATTACTGAAATTAAACATGTTACAAATGTATTAGAGAAAAGTTTGAAAAAGTAAGAAAAAGTTTTTACGATAGATAGATACAATTGCATATTTTGCCGCAGTTTTTAATTTTAAATAACTTTTTGTAGTAACAATTTTCAAAATTCTCAAAAAAAAGGTACTTTCTCTTGTACCAAATTGATATTTATTAATAAACCTCGTATATAACTGATAGATTGAACTATTTGTATGTTTTATTTTAGGTTTCATACCAAGCAGAACTTTTTATAAAGAGTAACTTCTTTTCCTAAAACTAAAACTAAAAAAGTTTTCCATATGCCGCCAACTAAAGTAGACTCACTGTATATAATTTTATTTTAAAATTTTCTACATAATTGTACATTTTCCCTTTCATTCTTTTGTTTTTGGTGATTAAAGCTTTTAATTACAAGAAGGAAAGAGCTGCATTACCTACTATGGTGCTTATAAAATGTTCCGTTACAAACCATGTATTTTTCAAAATCCTAGGAGTTTAAAATTTTGGACATCGGGTGTTCGTTACTTAAAAGCACGAAAAAAGTTAATCCGACCCTAAAGTTATCCGGTTTTATAAACTTCTTTTATCAAATTGTTAGGAATCTTAGGTTGTATATTACTAGTTATTTTGTTTTTAACGAATTATTAAATTAAAACAGTTAACAAAGTCTAGTTACTACTAATTTGCCTACAGATATAATACCAGTATTTCTGAGCAGTATTAAGAAGTATGGACCCGATATCAAGGTGTGGTTTGGATTTAGTCCAAGACTACTTATCGGCGACTACAGGACAGCTGAGCTACTACTAACATCAAACACCATTATAGATAAATCTAACGATTACAATTATCTCCATCCATGGCTGGGAACTGGACTTCTAACAAGTTCTGGTACGTATTTTTTTTTTAAAATAACGCACACAATATGAACGCTACCTAAATTATAGCGGTACACCTGGGGGGATTACTGTTTGAGCTCCGGTTATCTTATAGTTTATTATCAAAAATATTTATTAAGACCACTGTAGGGATAATACCGAACATTACGCATAGAACTACTTGAGAAATTACAACGGGTTGCACAAAGTTTAGTAACTTTCCCCAAAAAACAGGAGTATTTACCCAAAAAATACCTCAAAAATTAATCGTTCTGGAAATAGATTTGATTTATTGATTGCTGCAAAGGAAATGGCAACTAGCTTAAACATCGAAAACAAATTCCAAAAGCAAGAGTCTAACAGGAACTCTGAGCAAAAAAACCAATTTGATTTTGATCGTACCGATGAACCTATCGAAAGTAAAACTAAGAAATTTAAAATTGATTGTTATTGTATTATTTTGGATAAATAACAGCAACTGACGAAAAATTAATATACTAACATTCTATTCAAATAATTGTTACGTTTTTCGAGGCAGCCACGTTGGGCGCCAAATTTATGCTACGTTGGCTCGTAGCCGTGCGTAACACCAAGAAAATCAAAGAAATGACCGGGCTCAATCGGAGATTAGGGGGGGTTGTAGAAAGCAGACCAACATATAATGTACGCGGCTGTAAGGAGTTAGTAACAATACCTGCAATAAAAAAAAATTAGAATAGTAAACCTGCAATAAAAAAAATTAGTCCTGCAAACCTGAAATAAAGAAAAAGCATAGCATGCTGATCGAGCATAGATTGTTCAGTACTTTGTAGAATGTAAAAAAAAACTGTTTAGATAATCTATATAATATAATAACGGTAAAAGCAATACAAAAAATTTTTAGTACAAAGTGAGGTAATATTGGGGGAGTAGCAGAAACGTTTCCTCACACACCAATTAAACATAAATCAGACAAAATGTTAACAAAAGATAAATAGATAAGACACAATTGATATGAGCAATCCAGTAGCATTGATTTTTTCTTTCCTGTCCAAATATTCAAATTACTCAAACTAATTTGTTTTGTTTCTCTTTTTTTTTGTTTCTTAATAGCATGCAATTCTATTGTAAAAGGTATCCGAACGACAAAGATATGGCAAAACAACGGATAGATATTTAAAGTAGTAACAAGTAGGAAATAGTTCAACTTACAAAAGGTCCTTCAGTAAGGCTTCCTTGCAATTGAAGTGTGGGATTCACGATGTCCGGCACTAACGCAGCACTTCACCCTTGACTGGGAGGGTGTTGATGGAACTTATCACACGTTACCCTAATCACACCTACGTATTTCACTGGTGTTAGCAGCAGACATTATCACGCGACGGAACTATGTAGCATTGATAAATTTCTTGTTAATTCTATTTCCTGAGACAATAATTTCGAAATATTTGGTAGCACTAGTTTAATTTCAACGGGGACCAAATGTATATTATTTTCATAAACATCCAAAAAAGACAGTGAGAAACTTCAACTAATACCTTTGTAAACCGGTAATCGGTTATATTTCGCAAATAACGAAATTTGCGCAAGCAACGATCTATTTTAGATACTTTGGGGTTGGAAAATTCAAAAACTACAGTATCAACTGTATTTGGATAATCCAATGTATGCACTACTCTGATAAAAAAAGAAAAGGACCGCGAAACTAGATCGCACACACCGTTTAAATATCAAGAGACAAAACACCAACAAAAAACCACAATGAGTAAAGCACGTGTATTACTAGAGTAAGTCCGTCAAAATGTTCCGTAAAACACGCGGCAGGTCGAGTTTAACAAGCTCTACCACTTTTATTTCCAACAGAAACTCAACCGAAAAACAATTAGTAAGGCACGCGTAAGCAATAAAACCGTCCGTCAAATGTCCTTAAAACACACGTGCGTCGACCAAACACGTTCGCCTATAAACCATACTACTTCAATCGGAATTAGCACTACACTTACTACAGTTAATATACAACTTTTATTTCACAAGACAAACAACTAAAATCGTGTCGTGCTTGTTCATGAACAATTCGAAAATTCATACCGCATTAATTCTCACTATTTTCAAAGCAAAAAGGAAAACAGTATTTTTACTGTAATTAATATATAGGAACAAAGAACAAACTACAACTGCTCTTCTGTTTATATCAACTCGTTGCTATTACAACCTCTTATCGTCTCTTATCTAGACTGGTATATCCACATAAGGAACAAAATTTATATGCACGGCAAGACAAGAACGATGCAATCCACTCATTATAATACGACGCATTCGCCTAAGGAGTTAATAAATATAAAATATAGAAATAGTAGTTACCGAAATGTATTTACTAATTGGGAAAAAGCGTAAAATGTTCAACTACAAAAATGCACGTTACATAATGTTTTATTTTTATGAAGTCTTGATAAATTCAAAAATTATTCTGAAAACAAACAACTAGAAGCATATAGAAAGAAATTGAAAGTGTTCGCAAATATAAATTTTAGCGAAAAAAATATAACCGCCCTAGAACTTGTAGAGGGATTGCAATTTTCACAAGGAAACATTTATGATAACGAATTGAAACTTTAAATTATTTGACAATGAGAAATTCGACCGTTCCCAATGGGTCTCCTTGAGGAAATTCTGGATTACCAAAACAGGCAGAACGGTTTGCGCGTTTCAGTGATCTAAAGAGCCAAACTACGGGTTCAACCAAATTAGTAGGATCTTTAGTAAGAAACCCACTAAGACAGGTCCCTGAAAGACGGCAGCAGCTCTTTTGGTACTTAGATTGGCAGAGACCACAGGGGTCGGTATGACATTCTAAGACACACTTTTACCTCCCGAGTACACAGCGTACTTAAATTGTTAATTAGGATGATGGCATCTTGTGGGGTAAAAGATTCCAGAGTTAAAACAGTCCTCCATTCGGATCTCCAGAAGGGGACTACTTAGGAGAATGTGATAAGAAAGTTTAAAATAAGATACGGGACCATTTTGCGAGTCGCAGCGTGTGAATGTGAAACGTATGAAGCTAGAAGGTAAACTAGAGAACTTGAAAATTGAAATGGTTAGGTTGATACTAGACATAGTAGGGATCAGCGAATTTCGGTGTCCAGAGGCGGGGTTTTTTGGAGTTGAGACCTTAGGGTAATTCATACAGGACTAAAGGAAGGAAATTCGGGTGTGCAGATATGCGAAAAAAGATAGGACAGTGTGTAAAAAGTTACTTACAAAAGAACGAAAGAGTACTTATTGTTAGATTAGAATCTATACCGGCAAATACAGAAATGATACAAGTATTCATGCGCATATCTCGCTACAGTGAGGAAGAGGTGGAAGCGATCTACAAAGATATCGAAGACATACTAAGAGTTAATAATTACAGAGGATTTTCATGCAGTGGTAGGTGAGGTTATGGAAGGACCGCTAGTAGATTTATTTGGTTTATGCACGAAAAATGATAAGGGAAATAGGCTGGTTGAATTTTGCAACAAACATTTATTTGATTCGGACAAATCTATCAAAATATTAGGACCACAATGGTCTCCTAGAGAAGACGTTTTTTTCATATCGAGTTAAGCCAATAGACCCAATTTGTACAAAGCGCACTATACTTTCTCAAATTGCAAGAATTTACGGCACTTTGGAGCTCTTAGCTCCTTCAACTCTTTTTTTACTACGGACTTAATTTAATACTCATGGCAGTTACCAGTAGATTGGGATGAGCATCAGTCAGCTGAGGTATCATCTAAAATGGAGGTCCCGTGTGTGAGTGTTGTCACGCACGTTAAAGATCCCTACCTTGCTTGGAACAGCAAGGGTTCGGCAAAATTCAAAATTTTCCAGGTAACAAAAACTCGCTTCCAGGCCAGTGTAGTACCTTCGGGTGGATCATTGGAAAATTACATGTAATGAGGTATCATCTCAGTGGCAACAATAACAAGAAGAACTACCTCTTTTGTCGTCTTTAAAAATACCTCGTTGTTTTCACCCCTCCGGTCAACTTCGTGGCTTTTGCGATGCAAGCGAGGTGGAGTATGCAGCAGTTGTGTACTTTCGTTTTCAGTCTCCATCTACCAGAGAAGTGACTGTTCAACTCATAGCAGCCAAAATTAAAGTTGCACCGATTAAGCTCGTTTCAATTCTACGTCTGAAATCCTGTGCAACCGTTTTATTATCTAATTTATTTTCGTTTAATATTATATTTATTATATTTCAGACATTTTTGTATGGAGTGACTCTACTGTAGCTCTTACGTGGATACGTTCTCTTCCATTTCGTTGAAAGATATTTGTGGCCAACCTCGTTAGTCACATACAAGAAATCATTGCACCTAGCCGATAGTTTTATGTTAACTCTTGCAGAAATCTTGCAAATCCTGTACCTAGAGGGTTGCTACCAAGTGCGCTTCTCTCATGTTCGCTTTGGTGGTGAGACATGACTGCCTTCCACATATTAGTGAATTATGGCCACCCCAACCAGTCGTCTCGGCATCAATAGAGGAGATTACTTCAGAAATGTAAATTTTACCGTTTATTTCCCAAACAGAGTCGAGATGGTCGATTCCCTGTTTTTCTGTTTTTCTTAATTCAAAATCCAAGGCATCTTAACTGGATAATTAACAGAATTAGAACTACACAATATCGTCAGGCACGTTCAAGTTAGCACATTTTCTAAAAAATAGACGCGGACAAAGCTAATTCTAAATTACCAA
Source organism: Platerodrilus igneus (assembly GCA_036346225.1). NCBI lineage: Eukaryota > Metazoa > Arthropoda > Insecta > Coleoptera > Lycidae > Platerodrilus > Platerodrilus igneus. The sequence goes on along the minus strand of JARFIW010000266.1, from coordinate 1,091,737 downwards.
AAGCCTTCCAAAAGCTGTCGCCATTTCTAGATTCACAAACTACTTTGAGAGTGGGCGGGCGCTTGAAACATTCATCGCTCCCGTATACCGAAAGATTTCCTGCCTAGCTACCGCTCCACCATATGTTAACTGAACTTGCTGTTCATTTTACGGATGAAAAATACTATCATCCCGCAACAGCGTATTTCATTCAACAAAAATTTTGGATTGTATCTATCAACGCAACCTCAGGTAAAATATAATTGGGTCAGCTAACCCTCCTAGCACCCCTCTCTTCGACGGTTTGTGTGAGAGAGACGTTAAATTAATAAAAATACATTAAGCCCAAGTAATCGGCCACCAAATCCTCACCTTCGAGGAACTATATACAATTTTAATTCAAGTCGAGTCTATTGAATTTACTACCGCTATGCGCTCTCACTTCAAATAACAGTTTAGCGTCGCATCCCCAACAAGTCCAGTGCTTATGCAAACAAGAGAATTGATTTCGGGAAAGGAAAAATTCTGAAAAAACCAATGCAACAATATTTTTAGGTCTTGATCGTCTCGTGAGATACGTGAAGCCCTTGCTACCACATGTTGCTTGGATGTAGCAGGATGAACGTCGTAATAATTCTCAAAAGCTCCGCAAACATTGTGCAAAGATATCATTTCCAAAGTCCAATGAACCAGTATACTATCGTTGATTCCTCGTTCACGAGTTAGGCCCCCAGAGCTATTCATCATTCGCATTAATGTTTGTTCGATGGTCATGTCGGACCAAATGCCTGACCAACAATTGCCAGTACGCCTAATCGTGAAAAAGTCTTCTGTCGTGAATTTTGTATATACAACTGGATCCATCTTGAGTTCCAAATCAAACATACTTTGCAAATAGAGATGAGCACATTTTGTATACTAGAAATGGCCGCTTGCATGAAAATAGGGCAGTATTATTTGAACAGTAATTAGATGCAGTTGCCAGTCCCCCATTCGCTCCGCTTCAATGAAATGCTTTACTAAAGTGGCCATTTGAAAATATTGAATCCATAGTTTGGCTATAGGATCATTATTTTCTAATTTTGCAAGCGCTTGTTTAAATTTTGTCGCAACATCCCTAACTACCTCGTTTTCATCTGCCCCAGAATCGTCGATTTATCAAAATTGCCAAGCAATTGTTGCATAACATCACAATCTTCGTCTGTAAATTCATATGATTCCAAAATTACCCTGTGCCAAAGCAAGATGGTATAACATGTGAGCACGAATTGCACGGGCATATGCGTGACCAGCTAGCATTTTCTCTACACTATTCTCAGCGTAAGTAGTACTGGATATATCTTTCAATCCGCTTCCGCCCATTATGTACCCAATGTTTTACTCACCTTTTACTCAACTAAAAAGGACATGAGCAATTGAAATCCTCCAAGTCTCACGATGACATTTGAAAATTTCGGATTATTTGCCACGATTTCTTCAGCTTTCGCATAGGGGAGCTGATTGAAGGTGACAAAGCATGTTTTTTGGTTAGACGCCTTACATTTTTCCATGGCAAAGAACTTAGATGTATATATCGTGTCATACTGGCTTGATAAAAACTTTATGAATCGAAGAAATATTATATTGGACCGCATAAAAGAGTCATTAGCTGTTGCTTCTTCCGTAAAGCCGTTCCATCCAGGTGGATTTAATTTTGAGGACTTGCCAAACAGCCAAAGAAAATCGTGAGAAGAATGCACGATGTCTTTTGAAAGAGGACGATTTCCTTCTAAGTCTGTAATTTGAATAGTTTTTAAGCCTGTATTTTGATTTTTATTGAAAAATACAGGAGGAACAGTGCCAAGATCTACAACAACTTGTGCTATTGGAATTTGCTTTAAATGTTGAACTTCTTGATCAGGTAATACAGCATTATGGGGGGTCACACACTGGATTGCTCCCATAATATGCACGGTATTTAAGCCATCAATAGTGTTAACGTTGTGGTCAGCATTATCACAAACAAATTGAGACAATGCAGTTTCGTCAATCGATCCTTCCGGAGGCATAATGGCAGGTGCTTTAAATAGTATCGTTTCTGCGTAACTCGCCGCAAAACCCAACGATGATAGCAGGTTGATGAGTTTTCTTTAGCCGAATTTTTTATACAAATATGTACCAACTCCGATTAGAATAGCGACAAAAAAGATCACGGTCTAGCCGCAGAGATCACAGAATGGGATAATGCTTCGCATATTTTATTCCATTTGACACAAGAACGGCGCTTTTTCTTTATAATTACTTCTTAAAAAAAAATTTTAAAGTTTGTGGAACTACAAAATTGGCCTCATTTAAAAAAGTGTCGGATAGTGGATATTTTGATATATTATAGTTCTGCGAACGGATATCTGCCAAAATAACAGTAGCTGCTTCTATAACAACACAAAGCCGTTCTTCATCGGGATTTAACCTTTTGCCGCCTACCATTGGTCAGCTAGGAGTTTGTAACCTGTGTCCCAGAAGCAGGCGACGAGTGATTTCTTATGTTTTCTATGATAAGTATATATTCTTCATGTTTATTCATAAGACGAGCTTTTACGGTTCTCTGATCTGGACGGTATTCCACTTCAATTTGGTCTATGAGCTCATCAAGCGAAAATTGATATTCTTCAGAATTTTTTGTAAGATACAAGTAAATATATCTCATCGCTTCGTCAACATTAGTTGCAAGCCGATATCTTCTTTTTTTCCCGATGGTACTCGATTATTTAGACGCTTTTGACATGACATATGATATCTTGCCTTTACTGTAACCAAGTCTGCCACATGCTGAATTCCTTTTATTATTTCACGTCCCCAGTCATCATTCCGTTTTTCAGCTGCTTTTAAAATTATAGTTTTTACTCTCAATTGTTGCACCATACAAACAAAATCTCGATGAGATAAATTATGTCCATCTTTTTTTTGTTGGTTATTTAAAAAGTCAGGTGTAATTTTTTCAGTACAGAGAAAACACTACTTTAAAATTAAAGTCGGTGTACTAGATCTGTGGGATGTTGACGTTTTCTTTTTTACGAAAATACACAACAATCAGTGTTTCATTAATAGAATTTTTTTGACCTGCGCCATGCACAGTTACAGAAGATAGTGTTCTTAAAATGCGCGTATATGCGCGATTACCTCGTAACTCACTCGATTTTAAAAGTGTCTTTACACCTCTTTTTTTTACAACGACAACGTCACTTTCACTTAAAGTTTTCTCACAAATAAAGCACAAATCAACTTGGGGTTTTTACATTATAACAGCGTAACCTTCTACAAGCTAGACAATAAGCACACTGACGCATACAGACTCAATGCACTAAAGGTCATTTATGACCCTCTCTCAATACCTACTAGACAGCAGTTGTGCTCTCGCAACCTGCCTATCCGTTAAGATTTAGGGCAGCCTATTAATATAAAATTAAAGTAAAGTCTCTTTAAAAATTATTTCAATATGATTCGCATTTGTTTAAATTATTTCAATATGATTTGCATTTGTTTAAATTATTTATTTTAGTTATTAACTATGAGGCGCCGTTTGTGTCTATAATAAATACCGAAATATATATATTTTTTAATATATATTTTTTCAAACATATGTATATATATATATATTATATAATATATATATATGTATATACATATATATATATATATATATATTACTCATATTTAGACCAGGGTAGAAAATTAAATAATCACATCAAATAATTTTAATCACCGTGTATAAGGAATTTCATTAAATAATACGCTTTATTAAAACCATAAAACATAAATAAACTCGGTTGTTTCAGTAAAAATAAGAAATTTAAATTATTTATAAGACGCTTTATATCAAAAGAAGCAGTATTGAAAAGCTCTGCGTGTAATGTAATTATTTCTAAACAAAGAGAAATTACGTGCAAAATTTATCTTAATTAACTCTATTTAAGTAACCGGTAGTAAAACAAAGTGTACATATAATAATTAATATTTAAGTTGTATTCGCTAAAATGAAAAGGATAGAAATCAATTTTAATTGGAGTTAATTAAACCGTTAATAACATATAATACCTATAGATACTTGTAAAACCCAAGATTAAAATACCACGGAATAAAGCTCTGAGAATTAATATTATTTTGAACACCTGCGTAGTTTAAATATCACATTCGGCGAAAAGTTTGCAGATAATTAATGGTTCAAAGAATCTTGGGAAAACGTCGCATAATAGTTACAAAGAATCTTGGAGAAACCGGGGCTTAGTATTCACGAGAATGTGCGATACGGGTTTATTAAACCCAGATAACAGTCCGCGTGGACTGAAATAATCGATAATGAAGAGTGTCAAGTTGCACCAATACGAACAGGTTAGAAAAGGAAAGAGAAAATGCGTCAAGCTAAGACACATATAGTAAAAGGCGTGATTTAAACAACGTCACGAGGGTCACAATTGGTTGAAAATAGAATGCAAATATCAGAGGTAGAAACAACAATTTCGGTACAAAATTAATTAGTTTTTCTCGGACAGGTTTGGGTGCTGTGGAAATTTTCTGAGATTTAAATGGGGCGAGTGAAAATTCGTAAAATCGACGTGCGAGCGGCAGACTGGGCACATGGCATGAGAAATTCTTTAGAATTACCCGTTTTAGAGACTCGACCGACAGACAGGCTTTTGCTATATATACCGAGATGAATATAAACGAAGCCTCTTGGACTCTTAGACTTTTGACGATTCGATGCGTTAAAAGCTCGTACATACGCGACTTGATTGAAGATATTAAACCGTGCATTTTAGTTTGATTAAATAATTTAAAGTTTGCTAGTATAATTTAGTGATTCAACATAGCTTGTTATTTACGTGCTAAACATGAATGTACTTCAGTGCACTTAGATACAAGGTAATAAAATTTAGTTTCACTGTACCAATTAGCAAAATTTACAACGACGAATGTATACACAAAAGTAGGCAGTTTTGGTGTATATTGGTGACAGAAGCTCAGAAGCATGAATTTCTTTGCTATTTTGGGGTGTTAATAATTAAATGGTTCAAATACGTGTCTGGATCCATGAAACAAGGGTCAGATAAACACAGATGAGTTCCGGAAAGGCCCAGAAACGACTTTGAATGGATGGTGATGGAGAAAATTTAAAAGCGTAGAGAATCAGAAGCCGTAAATATAGTCCTGTTGAATGGTGTGATTAACAAAAGAAACGATACTTTGAAGCTACGAGGACAGTAACCTTCAGGTAAATTATACTATTTTGTTTGACATTTTGTGTGTATTGAATGACTTTATAATTGATTTACTTTAAATGGACATTAGTGAAATTGTTCTAACCATAAAAGTTTAATTTTAAGATGAAATTTGCTTGTTTAAGTAAAAGGGTATTTTGTTTTGATGTTCGGGAATATGATGAAAATTTGGGTATGTCTTTGAGCTCAATTAGACGAACCTGGTTAATTAACGTAAAGGGGTGGTAGATGCTCCCTTTATACTCAGACTCCGGTCTGCTTATATTGTTATATTAATTAGTAGGCATCCAACAAGGACTTTAATTCTGGATGCACATTAAAATGATAATAAATTTAATTTTGAAATTTTCCGATATTCAAAATTTATGCTGAAATTTAATTTGAAAATTTAATGTATTCTGAATATTGATGTAAATAGAGTTAACGTTGATGTTTGTGGTAGGAATGTGTTGTTTAATTTTTATGAATGAGGAGGTTTATAAAATTAGGTGAGCAGCCGAGGCGAAAAGCGTAGTTCACATGAATGAGGAGGTTTCACAGCATAATTTGGCGCCCAATTCGTGAGGCTCGATTTTATACAGGGTAACACAGCAATATATATATATATATATATATATATATATATATAAATATTTTAGATAGTTAATTACACAAGGTAAGTTGATAAATACTATAGTATTACAGTGAATAAAATGAAATAATAACTTAGACTTTTATGCAAAGCCCAAATGATCATTTCAAATCGAGATAGTAAGACTTTATACAGTATTGCCCGAAATAAACAGTACTGAAACTAAGTTGGCGGTGTTTTTATGCGTGCGCTGTCACACTCAAGTTAGCTAGTATAGACCTGTCAAGTAAACCTCAAACAAGTAATTAGTAGGGCCTAATTGTTAAAAATGGTGTTAAGTACAGAGGAGAAAGTGTTTCTGGTAGAGCATTATTTTCGTTCATACGGAATCGGCCGACGTAATGGTGCAAGTTTGCTATACGTGTCTGTTCAATTCACACAAAGATTTAATAAACGTTCTCCAAGTAATGCTGTAATTTTGAAGGTTATTGAAAAGTTTAGAAATACAGGTAGTGTATTGTGCCAACGAAAAGGAAACTCAGGGCGTCCCAGGACAGTTAACAACAACAATAACCATGAACGTGTTTTGAGCAAATCTTAGAAAATCCGAAAGTCAGCCAGGCAAGGACAGCGTTACAACTTGATTTAAAAGAACTTCCTTTCAAAGAATCCTGAAGGAGCTAGGTACATTTTCGTATGTGATTCAGGTACATCAACAACTACATCCTCGGATTATCGCAGTAGAGTGGAATATTGCGCCAGAATTCTCGCGTTACAGTATGAAAATCCTGAATTTTTGAAAATGTTTGGTTTTTAGACGAAGCACATTTTCACTTGTCAGGCTATGTGAATCGTCGCACAAATCGATTTCTGGGCTTTGCCAGACCCGATGAGGTTCAAGAGGTTCCTTTACATAGTAAAAAGTGAGTGTCTGGTGTGCTGTTTCCGGACACGCAATCATTGGTCCGTACTTTATCGAAGAGAATGGTAGGCAAGTCACACTTAATCAACAGAGGTACAGACAAATTTTAACACGATTTATCCCTGATCTACGTCAATTCTGTCGTGCACGTAACTTGGCATTTCGAAACCAATTTTTCAGCAGGACGGGGCAACTTGCCATACTGCTGCCGCAATTCGTCAATTTCTTCAAGAACATTTTCCAAGCAAATTCATATCACGATTTACTGACTTCCCTTATCCTTCACATTCTCCAGACCTCACACCTCCAGACGCATACATTTGGGGCATGGCTAAAAATGCCGTTTTCAAACGGGCACCACAAACCATCGATGAATTAAAGGATGCCGTTAGAGTCTTCTTCGCAGCCCTGAGACAACCCTTATTCAATAACATGACCAGAAACTTAGAACATCGTTATGAAGTCTGTCTCGAACGAGGAGGTGCACATTTAGAACATATAATAAAGTGTCAATAATATGTATTTTTTAAATATACAAAACAATTACAATTTCAGTACTGTTTATTTCGGGCAATACTGTATTTTCCATTTTTCAATTACTAGCTCGATTTGAAATGATCATTTGGCCTTTGCATAAAAGTCTAAGTTATTATTTCATCTTATTCACTGTAATACTATAGTATTTATCAACTTACCTTGCGTAATTAACTATCTACAATATTTATATATTTAATACTTGGCTTATAGCCGTAATTTTGAGTGTTGCTTCCTAACATAAGTCAAGAGAAACTTGACAATATCAGATATGATTGACATGTATAGTTGTGTACACGATTTAAATTTGTAAAATTTCCCAATTGTGTCATCGGTCTTGGTAGCGTAATTGGTAGACGCATGGTTTCGGCAAAACCAGGATACAGGTTCAAGTCCTGTCCAAGACCTTATATTTTCCATCTTTCAATTACTAGCTCGATTTGAAATGATCATTTGGGGTTTGCATAAAACTCTAAGTTATTATTTCATCTTATTCACTGTAATACTATAGTATTTATCAACTTACTTTGTGCAATTAACTACCTAAAATATTTATATATTTAATACTTGGCTTATAGCCGTAATTTTGAGCGTAGCTTGCTGTCTATAACTGACATACGTCAAAAACTTTACAATGTCAGATATGATTGACAAAAATGCCAGACGTAATTGAAAGTTAGGTTTATGTGTAGTTGTGTACATGATTTAAATTTGTAAATTTCCTAATTGTCGTCATCGGTCTCGGTGGCGTAATTGGTAAACGCATGTTTACGGCAAAACCAAGATATAAGTTAAAGTCCTGTCCAAGACCTTATACTTTCCATCTTTCAATTACTAGCTCGATTTGAAATGATCATTTGGCCTTTGCATAAAAGTCTAAGTTATTATTTGATCTTATTCACTATATATATATAAAGACAAGTTATTTGCAGACCGCAATAAGAAAATTGTATATAAAGTAAGATGTATCTGTAAACAAACTCTTATGAAAATAATAAAAGCCATTGACAAATACAAATCGGGCTGGTAGTTATATAGCCATTAACAAAACATTAGCTTTATTACTTCATTACTCTTCCCCGCTGTTCTTATTCTGAACGCGTGCGTCTATTGGAGATCGCGCGTTGTCTTTTTTTCCTTCTTACGCTGTAATATCGTAGTTTTCCTTGACTTTGTCATGGAACTGCTAGAGCGCTTTTTTTTATATATTAAGAACTCCGAGAGGTCGCAGGACAAATTCGTGACTTTATACACAGCATCCGGCAACCCTACATGAAATGTAACCATTTAAATATCCGCTTCGCATATGACATAAAGGAGTGAAAGCGACAGCCGTGCATTTACATTTCCAATGCTCCACCAGAAGGTACTACATTGGCCAGGAGGCGAATTTTTTCTTGCCTGGAAATTTAGAACTTTGCCGAACCCTTGCCGTTCCAGGCAAGGTAGATATGTGTAACGTGCGTGACAACACTCACACACGGCCTTCCATTTAACATCTCATTCAAACGAGGGCGTAGTTTTTGTGAAAAATGCTTACCTGCCATTTTTCAAGCAGTCGGCCGTGTCGGGATTCGAACCCAGGACCTTGGGATCAGTTAGCTTACGCTTACTACATTGATCCACGACGAGAAAGCGACAGCCGCGTGCATCTATTGGAGATCGCACGTTTTCAGAGCTAAGCACCCTGTCGCTCTGGTCAGTACTTTGGACACTTCTTTTTTTTTGAGGAGCTTACATATACATATAGCAATTGCAGGGCCGTGTAGCACATCTCGACATGCACGTAAATAATTTTTTAACAATCCCGTACACGATGCTGTGTATAAAGTCGCGAATCTGTCTTGAGACATCTCTGAGCTCTTAATACTTGAAAAAAACGCGCTGTAGCAGTTCCATATAAAGTTGGGGTTGTGTAGTTTAATAAATATTACAAAGTCAAAGAAAACTACGATATTCCAGCGTAAAAAGAAAAAAGACAACGGGGACACAAGGTGTTCATGTTCCCAAACGGTCACCCATCCAAGTACTGACTGCGCACAACGTTGCTTAAACTTCGGTGATCGGACGAGAATCAGTGCTTTTCAACGTGGTCGTTGTCTATATTAAATGTCGCGTTCCGGGTATGTAAAGTGCTTAAGCGAATGCACCTAGCAAATATTCCAACTCTCTGTTTTCTTAAAATTACTCAAAAAATTAATAAACGACTGCCAAGAAGTGGACTGAACGACGAGGAGAAAGTCGTATAATCATTACATAATAGCAAGCAACATCTTCCGCGAATGCAAGTAACCATCCTTTTGTGTCCGCGTCTTGCAACCATCAACAGGTATAATAAATAAAATGTATGTCAAGCGAAAATCACACGCAGTACTAAAACTTGCATTGAACTCGTTTACTGGATTGTTAAAAAATTATTTACGTCCATGTTGAGATGTGTTACACGGCCCTGCAACTGCTATATATATATATATATGTATATATATATTTATATATATATATATATATATATATATATGTAAACTCCTTAAAAAAACAGTGTCCACCCACCCAAGTACTGAAGTGCTTAACTCTGAAAACGTGCGATCTCCAATAGACGCACGCGGTTAGAATAAGAACAGCGCCTCTATCAGGCGGTAGTCCAATGCAACATTATAATATATATATATATATATATATATATATATGTATGTATTTCATAGTTACTTAATTCAATATATATTTTTTAAATATATTGTACGGTTTTTTTATTATTTTATTAAATTTAATTTGAAGACGATCCGCTTCCTGTATCCTATTAATGTAGACATTGTAAATACGCATCCTGAATATAACATCCTTTTATCACAAAGGTTGCGCGTGATCAGTTTTAACAGGTAGAAACTTGTTTCGTTCTCCCTGCACCACTAAATACAGTGTACGAACAATAGTCGTTGTTATTCGTTCGAAGCGTTAAGACGTTATTTAGAGAAACATACAATTCGGTGTGTTTTCGAAGCTCTTTTTATGGTTCGTCATATATCATAAAAGATTAATTATTGTGTAGTAATTGGAATAAAGGGTCGTGGTTACATAAGTGTTATGGCCATAACAGTATGAACTTTGTGAGTGATAATAAATTTGTTGTTCAATGGATATTTCGTCTCGTCTTGCAAAAGAAGCACTACCACATCATTAAATACAGTCCACTAATTCGTCGTGCTATCAATCGTTGGACCAGCAAAATTCGTCCATCGATAGTATCTCAAGGTATGTAAATTGCTATATTCTAACTACAACCTCATAGGTACGTTCATATATATATATATATATATATATATATATATTAAATATATATATATATATATATATATATATATATATATATTTGAAAACATATATATTACAAAATTATATATATATATATATATATATATTTTCGGTATTAGTTATAGACACAAACGGCGCCTCATAATTAGCAGCCAAATAACAAGGTATAATACTTTTTTTCAAATAGTGCAACTTCCCGGAGCTGTAACTCCTAACCTATGTGTGCTACAAAAAAAAATTTTCTACAAAAAACAAAATGTAGAAAATTTTGTCCTTTTAACTTTGTATTGAACATCTCTTGTCGTGAAAGCCACCGTTTTTGAGTTATTATTAAGAAACAAAATTTTTGTACCTGAAATCCAAGATGGCGGCTCGAGCGCATGCGCCTCGAGGTCGAAAACTTAGATTTTTCATTAGGGCCCCAAGCCTAACAACATACTAAAAAATCGCTACTATTCCACCTTTTGCATCAAAACACCCCTTTTTGATACCCACGTACTGGACTAATTTTAATCATGGCAGGTTAACTTTGCAATTAAGTACCCGTGAATATTTTAAAACTGTTTCTATTGTTGGTAACAATTGACTATGTACACTTGGACCGTTAAGTCCAACGTTAAACCGCACTTATCAAGAGGAATATGCCCTTGAGACAAATTACCGACTGCTACAGATATGCACGACATAAGACCAATAGTCCCCACCTCAGAAGGAAAACATGTACTGAGATAGCTCAGCAACTTTAAATAAGGTAAGAAAACCCATGACCCTCACGTATCAATATTTTAACTAAGTCGACAACCAATGACATTTTCCAGAGGAGTTAAGTTATAAATGTATCACTACTGTTTATTTTATTTCTAATAGGAGACAAATGGAGAAGACAACGGAAGCTGATAACACCAGCATTCCATTTCCAAATTCTTGAACAATACATAGCAGTTTTCAACAATCAGAGCGACATCTTAATAAAAATCCTTAGCAAAATTGTGCATAATCAACCAGTCGATATCTATCCGTACATAAATCTATGCGCTTTGGACATTATTTGCGGTAATTTATATGCATTTCCTTACTTGTTTTAAAAAATATTTTTAGAAACCGCTATGGGAATAAAAATATACGCTCAAGAAGGACATGCTTCTGAATATGTCAGAGCTGTAACTGACGTAACAGAAATTTTTTTACGCAGAGCAGTTTCAGTTTTCAAACGCTTCGAGGTATTGTTTCGGTTTTCAAAAGATTATAGAAAACAGAAACATGCACTAAAGGTTTTGCATGGGCAAACCTACCGCGTAATTAAAGATAGACAAAATGAGCTTGCAGCACAAACAAATTGTACTGACAACTCTGAACAAGAACTTGGAATAAAAAAGCGAATAGCATTTTTAGATCTTCTACTTAATTGCAGAGTTGATGGAGCGCCATTACCTTTAGAGAACATTCGCGAAGAAGTTGATACTTTTATGTTTGAGGTATTGTATTGAAGTAGGATAACTACAACTTATACATTTTAGGGACACGACACTACAGCGTCTGCAATTTCATTCATCATATACTGTCTAAGTCAAAATCTGCACGTTCAGGTAAATTCAAAGCATCTTCTTTTGAGAATATATTAAATACATTATTTTAGCAAAAAGTAGTCGAGGAACTTTATGAAATATTTGAAAATAGCGATATTGGCGATCCAACATACAAACAGCTGCTGGATATGAAATACCTTGAAATGGTTATCAAAGAAAGTATGAGGCTCTATCCACCTGTTCCGCACATAGCACGAACGATTGTCAAAGACACCGAGTTTGGTTGTTTTAAAAATCACTATAAAATTATGTATTTTTCTTTTTGTAGATGGATCAACATACTGTAAAGGAGGTCAGCTTACAATATTCATGTATGGGTTGCACAGACAGGAAGAAATGTTCCCAAATGCAGAGAGATTTTATCCAGAAAGGTTTTCAACTGAAAATGTTCAAAACAGAAATCCATTTGCATACGTGCCATTTAGCGCAGGTCCTAGAAACTGCATAGGTTAGTTTTATAAAAGTTGAAGCGGCTTATCTGAAACTGTATACAGTGGAGTATCTGTTTTTTCCTTGTTAGATAAACAAGAGTCCAGATACTTTATCGTATCAAACAGCAACTTGATTAATAGCCTTCAAGTAAGTCGTATAGGTGCTTGATGTCTGATGAACCAACTGCAAAAACGCACCTAATATCAATATACGTTTGTAAAAGTGTTTGCCGCTGTCTACTGCTAGGTGGTTTTTTGGTGCAGCCAAAATTTCATAAAAACATTAACATCAAATGCTAAATTGCCTAACAGTTTAAAGTGCTAAAATCACGCACAAGAAGTCTTCAAATCGTCCAAAAATTGTCTTACTTATGGAAACGTTCAATATAGGGTTTAACAACTTTAAAAGCATTTCGTTAGGCCTTGACCGGAAAAAGGTACCAGAAAATTCCCACAGTTGGTCCTGCGGATGTCATGTTTTAAAATGCACTTGAGAGGTGACAGATAATGTAAATTTGTCAATATCCCCTAAGTTATTGCTATACAAATTCATTGTGTTCATCTCAAATTGCGACGCGAGATAGGTTTTGGGCCTCTTGGAGCGATTTTTAAAAAGCTTTTCCAAAAAACTTCTTCTAACAAATTTATTTTATACTGAATTACAATGGTTAAATTTACAAGTTCGTTACATGCAGTTAGGTATGAGATTAAAATAATTATAAGTTGACTGTAAAATAATTGCGGTTTAAATTTCAAATAACTCATTTGAAAGAGAAAAAGTGGACTGTATATAATTTAAAAGAATAATTTACAAACAACAGATAATTAATGTCTTTAATCAAATCAAAGCAAAGCGTTTACTATAAAGCATTCACCTGATTGTTTACAAAGTCGTGCCAATGCAAAAAACGATGTAGCATCTAATCTGCATCTTGCGGGGAAGCGAAGCACACTTAAAACGATAGCGGTGTTCCACAAATAAGCGGTTCATCTAATTAATTCTATGTAGAACGCGTAAACGCGATGCGGTGTATTAGACAGATGAAGCGAGACCCTGGTCTTGGATTGGAGTGTTTTCCAATTGAACATTACACTATTTGCACATGCGGAGTAATGTTTATCACTCACGGCACTGTTGGCACGTGCTTAGTAAACACATGGGGCTTTTGCAATAACAAATTTAAATATGCCGCGGCGAATTTAAAATAACCAACAAACTCAATGAAATAAAATTTAGCTTTAATTATTTACTAAAAACGGAACATTGACTTTCACTAATTAAATTAATTAAAAATACGGTAAGTACCTGATCTGACAACAATGTTAAAGTTGAGAAGCTCTAGACTGACTGGCCATCTTGGACTCTCGAAGGTATTTATGCTATCCCTGCTTATCACATTGCTTGTGGGAACTGCAAAGCTCATGTCTGCTAATTTTTTTAATTCATTTATACAATACAAAGTATCAATCTTAATTCTAATAGTTGCTGTCTTATAAGCTACTCTGACCAGCAACTGAAGTATCACGTTAGTCTGGAATACAATGTCTGTTTCCGTTCTTACTGTCTGGCTTGTTGAACTTTTAACATTTTTATTATGTTCTTCAATTTATACAATGTAACATTTAACTTAAGTTTGAATAATTTTGTTTACATATATATTCTAATATGGGGAATATGTAACTCATCCCGACGTAGATAAAAATTAGGGGGTTTTGCTTAATTTTTGAAGTTTATTGTCCCTAAGGGTTCATTTATTTCTTATTTATTTACCTTTGTTTCTTGTTTCTTATTACTAAAATTTGATGCTTTTTTTCTATATCTAAGATACATTTTTTACAATACATACATAGTTAATAAAATGATTAATAAAATTGTCCAAACACTCATATTATCATAGTGTACTTTTGGCACTTTTAATTCACTTAAATGTTCTTTGTTATTGTCCATTAGCTTTACGGCTTGGATAAAATCGTCTAGGACTAGGTGCTCTAGTTGCATTGGTTTCTTGCTGATTTCGTCGTCTTCGGGTTGCGTAATCTTGATTTGTAGTTCCAGTAAACTTGCGAATTTCTTCGTTACTGTTGGGTCTTGGTATACTCGAATAATTTGTTTTTCAATTTTAAATGGCAATCTTCTTTTATGGTGATTACTTTTCTTCCAGATAATGCTAAATTATTTTCGTCTTGGTTGCAATGGGCGGTTGCTATTACTTCTTGTAGAAATACAGCAATCCAATTGTTGTCCATAACTTTTAAATTTTCATATTTGTAATTTGTACTGATTTTGGATCACAATTTTCATAGTGATTAGAGAATCTTAGCAATTGTACTTCACAGCGGCTATATGCTTGAATAGCTGTTGACGTTAATGATTGGCATAAGTATTGACTTGGTGCTGCTTCTTTGCATTCTTGATTCATGAAGCCATACCTAAGTTCATTCAGGGAAAGGAACTTGGTTTTAGGAATAATAACTTGATACTTGCCAGCAACTTTCATGGGGAAAGCAAATAAATGATAATAATTATATGTGTTACTTTTTACTATGGGAATTTCTATTAAAAACGTAATTTCATGATTTTTACATAACTTTTACTATGGCTATTTTTTCACATATAAGTATATTGGATTCTGTTACTTCAAAAGGTAATTTACTATTAGTTATAAGTAATCTAATCTTTAATAATTCATTCAATAAATCAATTGGTTCTATTATACTAGCGTGTTATGTGCTTAGTTTGGAAAATGTTACAGCGTCCTCTAATGTGACTAAAATTTGTTGGATTACAGTAAAGGTTGGCATTATTTGATTAAATATCGTGTTAAATCTGATTAAATCTCGCATTACTAACATTGTGGTTTGCATGTTACTTTCAAGGGTTAGTATTCTATTGGTGATACTGTCTTGGTTCTTTACTAGCTTTCTTAGTGTAACATTAAATTTTATTATGGTTGATTGAGTTAGAGATATATGATTATTATCAATGATCTTTATGTCATTTTGGTTTTCAATTAAGTGTTGTATGGCGTTGTCATATCGTTCTACATCTTGGTTGTCTAAGCTGCCTGTGATAGCTTTTAAAATATTACCTAATCCTTTAAAAGTCCTCTCTTTCGTCCTGTAATTTGATCTGTTGGTATTAATCTATTAAATTTATCGTCTGTGTTCTTTAAGATATTTTCCATTATACTGTTATAATTAAGCATTTCTATCGCTCCGAATTTGGCTGTGTCCATTGATTGTTTCAGTCTGTAGTAATTGTTTCTAATTATATAAAATTCTTGTTTCAATTCTGTTAGATCAAATTTCTGTGCGAATGTCCAATAATCTATTGTATTTTGCATACTTCCCAATTTTACTGGTAGTATACGGAGGTTGTTGTTAATGTCTTCGACTAAAATGTCATCGTCCGTTCTACCTGGGTGGAGGTTGACGGTTAGGGTGCTGGCTGTCCATCTGAAATTACAGGATGTCTTAAATTCTTTAAGTGGATATATTTTACCCCGTTTCCGTTGTCCACTACGGCTAGATTTTTGTCTAATATTTTTTTGATTTTAAATGAACCTAAATTTCTAGAGGCTGTTTTGTCTCTTTTACCTTTAAAATTCCTTTGGTATACGGTTTGTCCTATTCAAAATTTATTTATATCGGCGTTCTTGTTGCGGGTTGTGGTAGTGCATTTTTTATCGTAATCTAATTTATTCTTTATATTGTCATAAGTTATTTTTAATTTCTCTTTATGGTCTTTAGAATACTGTTGATATACTTCTTTACTGTAATGTATATCGTAAGAGTTACGGTAATCGGAGTGTCCTAATGTTAATTCAAGCGGTGTGAAATTAGTTGATGAGTGAATTGTGTTGTTGTAGGCAATTAATGTGTATGACATTAAATTAGTTATGTGTCCTTTCTTATAAGTTAGTCTTAACAGTGTAATTTGTTTTAATAAGATTAGGTGTAATCTTTCAATTAATCCGTTTGATTCTGGGTAATTTTCCGTTATAAAATGAATTTTTATTTGATGAAGTTTTAGGGTATTTTGTATTGTTTCATTTCTAAATTCGTTGCCATTGTCTAAAGTTATTGTTTCTGGTGTACCGTAAAATGTAAGATATTGTAAGAATCCTTGAGTTACGTCGATACTATTTTTTCAAGTGATGGGTATCGCTTGTCTTACTTTGGTGAACGCGTCTACGATTGTTAGAAAGTTTTGAGCTTTTACTACTAGAGTGTCTGCATGTAATTTTTGAAAAAGTTTGTCGGGTGTTTTGGTTAATATTAAGGGTACTTTTGGGGGTGACCTGTCGTATTTCGCTTTGTTGCATAATTCACATTAGTTAATAAAATCTGTGGTTAATTCTTTCACATCGTTTAAGTAATATCTCTTTATGAGTTGTTTTAGGGTTTCGTTGATTCCACGATGGTTGGTTTTACCTTTGTGTTAATTTGTGATTACGACATTTATTTCGTCTGGGTCGTCTAAAGTTATTAATTTTCTTGTACATCTAATAATTTCGGGTCCTGAGTTATTTAATAATCTAACATATAATTCTGAAAATCTTTTGTGTAAATGTTCAGTGGTGAAATAAAAGTAAAAACGTTTTTTCTCTGGGGTATATTCTTTTAAAATTTTAATTATTTGCCCCTCAATATTGTCTTTAGTTATTTGAATTTGATATATTTTCTTATTGTCTGTTTTTGTGTATTTTATTGGATTGGGGTTTGTTAAAACTTCGGTAACTATGGTTTGGTTTTATGTCGATAACTATATTTAAAATTTTAATTGTGGTTTTTGGTTCTTTGTTTTGTGTTGAGTGAATAGTGTCTATTTCTTCTGGGTTTTCTCTTATCTCTGTTTCGTCTACGTTACCTATAATTGATTGTGTTTCTAATGCGTAGGTTGAAATAGTGCATCTGCATTATTATTATAAATTCCTTTTTTGTATTTAATTTCGTAGTCCTCTAGTCTTTGTAATTTTGAATTTGGTTCCTTAAGTTTGCATAACCATACTAATGGTCTATGATCGGTGTATATATAGAATTTTCTTCCATAAAGATATGTTCTAAAATATTTTGTTGCCCAAATTATTGCTAATAATTCTTTCTCAATTATACTATACTTTTGTTCAGTTTCGTTTAATGTTCTAGATGCGTAGCTGATTGGTTTATCGCTACTTACTTTTCTTTGGCTTAATACTGCACCTAGTGCTACGTTCGATGCGTATGTTGTTAATATAAACGGTTTTGATAAATCGGGGTATTCTAATATGGGGTGATTTGTAAGGATACATTTGATTTTCTCTACTGCTTTGATAAATTCTGGGGTGTGCTCAATCTTATTGCCTTTCTTTAAACAGTTTGTTAGTGGTTTAGTTATTTGCGCGTAACCCTTTATGAATTTTCACAGTCGTACAGTTCTGTACCATGCACATATCCTTTCAGCAATCCCTCCTTGTTTTCATGTTTGTTGTGTTCGAACATAGCAGCGGCTTCTCTTGTTAACAATAGCGCAGCCTTGTGCTAATCCTTTTTTTGTATTTTTTGCATTTTCCCTTGTATTGCATTTCAACAACATACCGTACTTCACCGATATTCTATGGTACGCGAAAGGGGATAAGTAACGGCTACCAAGATCCCCGACGACTTAGACACTTATCAAACCAATACTTTTGCGATTACTCCTTACGCACAATCAACATTTATTCTATTCTCCTATTCTCTACTATTTTCCATATATTTCGTTCTTCTCCTACCATTTGTGATATTTACCTAATCAACCGTCCGTCGAGGGTCTGTAAAGACCAGTCAAGACGGTTAATTAAGGCCAGGCAGACTAAACTCAGCGGCGTAGGTCGTGGTTCAAACTCATAACTAAAACCTTGCTTGTACTTACCAAATATGCGATATGAATAAAAAACATCAATACATATATTAACAATTTATAATAAACACGGGCGCCAACCAGCGGAAAGGCACTGATACCTAATAAAAGTAATCATGAAATAAACTTCGTAGTTTAGAAAAAGCAATAACATTTTATTATACCATCGACTGTCAGGAAAAGCATATATAAACAAATAAATAAACAGTCTGGAACTCGAAATGCAATAAGGCCTACAGGGCCCACTATTCCGACGTAAAATAACGTAACTCTATCTAACCTAATTATTATCTAGGGACGTGCACGTCGTCACATATACCTAACCTTAGCCTAACTATGATTAACTTAATACCTTTAATTAATTTAACAAAAGCACTTTGAAACACAACTATGCAATACCGTCCTTTCAACACGGTATCCGTATGTACAAATTAAATCAAAGATTCCAGGGGTTAATACCGCATGCTCTCTTCACTGATTATTTCCGGAACACGCGACGTAATTTACTGTCAATATAACTCACCACAAAAGCAGACCGGCCTATAGATCGCAACAACAGCTCCCGCACCCCGTCGTTAGCGTCTATGTAAAATTAATTAACGAGGGTTGCTTTGTTCAATTCATATAAATGTAACATGTGCTGTAACCGAATAGTGAAACAGCCATCACAAAATAAAATCAGTCTTTCCTTACAATTCAATAATGGTCTACATAAATCGATGTAGTATCAAAATGAAATTTATAGCAAAGGGTTACTTGCATTATTAAAAATAAATGTCCTTTCAAACAAAATAAATACTTACGTGTTCTAAGCAACACTCAAACACGTCTTCACCCAAAGACACACATCAAAAAAAGCCCGGAATCATTGCCGTTTCTTTACATCTGCCCACATTCCTGCAAACCCCCAATGAATTCGTCCGGCCCTGCGGCCGCACCATATGTTTAAATACCAGAAACTAAACCCTCTCAATACATTGCATTGTAAATATTATGCGATCCCAGGTACCGTAGATGTAAAACGAAAGCTTTTTAAAATATAGAAGCATTCGCTTGTATGAGATTATTTCACCACGGTCTATGCAGTCTTTGTAACCCGTACATATAATAATTCAACCACGGTTCGTAAAATATACAAGTAATAATTAAATTGTGTCAACTATTAATACTATAAGTATTGGTACGCAGTAGCGTAACATTATATAAAAATAATGATAAAGTTTATGCTTAACAAGGCGATTGAAAATCGGGTTGTTACACATTTCTGGAACCTCTTTGTTCTTAATTTTATCTATGCATGATATTTTCATCATACGTTTGCAGCACAACATTTCAAAGGCTTCTATCTTTTTCCTATCCGCTCTTCCTACTATCCATATTTCACAGCCATAAAGTGCTGTGCTTCACACATATGCTTTCGGTAATATTTTCCTTGTTTGTATGTTTGTTGTCATTGAACGCAACCGTTGTTTTTTCTTGTTGAATGCAGCAGAACCTTTTGCCAGTATTTGTTTTATATCTTTTGCACCTTATCCGTCTTGTTATTTGACTTCCTGAGTAGCAAAAATCCTTAATTTCTTGTGAGTTCTCGTTTCTTTTAAATAATAGTACTTTGGTATTATTTTAGTTAATTTTCATACCGCATCTCTCTGTTAGTACTGTTTCCATTTCATAAGCAGCTGCTTCTAACTCTTTCTTGGTAGATGCTAATACCCCTTTATTATCTGTAAATGTGGGCATATTAATCGTTTGTCCCTGCATAATAATTCCAAATGTCTTTTTGCATTCGACAGTATTTTTTACATCTTTGATATACAAGTTCAAGATTAACAGAAATATGCACATTCTTATCTTATCCTTTTCCTTTTCATGTTTAAGCTGGATTTGAGTTATTCCATTCTGTTTCTACTTCCTTAACGTCAAAAATTTTCCTGAGGTCATACATCAATTCGTTTGACTTTTCCTGAAATCTTTTAGTTTTAGTCAAAATGCATTTTGCTGTTCCCCTTTTTCAAATTTTTTAATTTAAACACGGCTTTCATAACTATTATGTTGTGGTCAGTGTCTATATCTGCTTTTTTGGGCAGCTTCTCCAGTTTTTTACTTGATTCCTAAACCGTTGTCGAACAAGAATGTAATCTATTTGATATCTAACTATATCTTCTGGCATCTTCCACGTGCATCGTCTTCTAGCATGATGTTGAAATATTGTGTTTGTGATGGTTAACTTGCCCTTGTCGCAAAATTATACCAACCTATTTCCCCTGCCATTTCTCATGCCTAAACCAAATAAACCTACCACCGCTCCTTCCCTGCTTTCACCTATCACTGCATTAAAATCACAGGTAATTATTAAATTTTCATATCCATTTACGAATCTTAGTATGTCTTCGATATCTTTGTAGATCGCTTCTATCTCTTCTTCACTGGAGCTTGAGGTGGGCGTGTATACTTGTATCATTACTTTATTTGCCGATTTGGATTCTAATCTAACCATGAGTGCTCTTTCGTTCTTCTGTAAGTAGTTTTTTAAACAGTATTTATCCTGTTCCGCTTAATTACCGCACAGTTTAAAAATATTTTCAGTAAGCTATGTACTTGGAAAGTCGTGTGGTGGTTTTCCGTTGCCTACCACATCGCACTAGTGTGTCTTAGAATGACATACAACCCCAGACCCAAAGGTCGTTGCCACTATTAATTACTAAAGAGTTGCGGCCCATTTTCGGGAAACAGTTTTGATCTGGTTTCTCACTAAAGACCTCACTAATTTCGTTAAACATATTGTTAAGCTTTTTACTGAAACCATTCTATTAGTTCCAGTATTCTAAAACTTCTTCAAGCTGAAAGTCCGCTCTGAATGGATTGCGCAACATTTAGGATAAAATGGCTAATTAACTAATAGCTTTCTTATGGAGTATAGCAGTACGTATAAAAATCATAGCTAGATTTTGCTTATTACTGGAACAGTTATAAGAGTCTTAAAAGGAAATTTGAAGTTGACAAATTATTTTATAGATCTAACAACCATGTTCTTGGACACATTATTCGGTTTTAGGTTAAGGTTTAACTTTGATTTGATAGAATAACGCTTAAAATTAATACAAATGACTCTGGTCCATGTCATAAATTTTGCTTTTACTCTCGTGACGCAATTTGAAGTTTTAATACTTTTAGATAGAACATCAGATACTGTTATGTCGCTGACAGGAGGCGGATTTGTGGTTTAGTTGGTATACGTGTGACTACTGTGACCAAAGTTCCGGGTTCGAATTGAAAAATGGCAGGTGAGTATTTTTCACAAAAATTCACCCTCGTTCGGATGAGAGGTAAAATGTAGGTCTCGTGTAAGAGTGTTGCCACGAACGTTAAAGATCCCTATCTTGCTTAGAGAAGCAAGAGTTGGGCAAAATTCAAAATCTCTAGGTAAAAAAATTCACTTCCCGGTCAATGTAGTACCTTCAGGTGGTGCATTGAAAAATCAATTGTAGTGTCAAATGTAGGAATTTATTTATAATAAGGGCATACAATTAGAATTCAAATAACAAATGGGATTACAAGTCACGGATACTGTGATCATACCACAATATAGTAGTTGATGTTCCGAGACGTCAATGCAACTGTTGCTAGAATCTTTATAGTAAGTTCAATCATTCTAAAACTTTATGCACTAGTTGTCTTTTGCGGAAGATTCGTGAAGTAACGGTGGTCTACGTGACTGATTCCAATGCTGTTGTAGTTAGGCTGTTGTTCTGCGATAAATTCAACGGTGTACATTGTAAACAACAAAAATTTTACCTTCGTAAATATCAGATATTTCCTAAACCCTTACCTGATATCACAAGGTCGAGAATTTCTTATTAACAATGAAAGCCCAAGGTAAAGTTGGATTGAAAACGGCTTGAGGAAAAGAAAACTCTTTAGACATAAACGGCTAGTAGAGTGTTAGCTCTGGGTAGATCATGAGCTTGGGTCATGGGTTGTCAAATGACCAAAAATATAAATAATGAGCGCCGCCGTATTTTTCAATACAGCAACCTACAAAAATTATCTGTGCTTGTATTAGGGGAATGCGGAAACCTTATATCAACACCACTAATATAGCCATAAAACCTGAATTTCACTTTTTTAAAACACTTACCAAAATCTCAATAACCAGATGTCATACAGATGTCTCGACTTAACCTGTGAACAAACAAATGCACAACATGGACACCGTATTTACCAAAAATAATATAATAGAATTTAAGTTCTAAAGATATACACCCAGGGAATTTGTTATCATTACACACAATGTCTGATCATTAATGACCTGTAAGTTTTACTTGTATTTTGAATATAAAAGAGTCATGCAAAAATGGATTCTATTTGATTAAATTCCTTGATTTGTTTTAATATATTTTTTTTTACTATTAATTTTATAGAACAGAAATATAATAAGGTTTTGTATTCAAAAAACATAAAGATCTCTAAATTGAATATTTCATAATAAATTTTCTAAAAAGTTTGAGCTCTCTTAATAATTCATATAACTTATTTTAATCTTTAGCCATCAGTAGTACTGCGTTGACCTCACAATCAAATTTAATTACTTAAGTTCTGATAAAATAGCATGTTTCAACATAGAGTTAGTTTTACTTAATATCTATAAAAAGAATTTATCACGTTGATTAAGAGTCAAAGTACATGACCTCAAAATTATTAAATATATTTTTAAATTAGCGTAACATAACATGTGATATTTAAATTGAATAGCTGAATATTTTTTGACATTATATGCCACTAACAACTTTTTCAGTTTAGTTAACGCTATCTGTTTGTGAAATAATTATGATAAGCTAACAGCATAGCCATCTTTAAAATTTATGCAAGGTTATAAATTTATTACGGAATTCTTTCTTTCACTAAACAATTTTTAAGTTACTTTAGTCTAGGTAAAGTTTCAACCTTATATTTTCGTATTACGATTAAATAATTATAAATGTGATTAAATGCTAAATATCATTCACGTGTGGAAGTACAGTACGACCTAAAGAAATCGAACCATGACCTCAGCTGTGGTATATTCCATTAACATTTGCGTTCTGCGATGCACAAACAGGAAACATACAAATACGGACAAATTTATCGGTGGAACTATGAGAATTTTTCTGAATAAAACATTATTTAACGAAACCAATTCCTCCTTAATTACATCTTATAAAATTTAGTATTCCAAATCCCAAACTAAATTTTCTATTCAGCATTAAATATGCTTCCGAGATATTGCACTAAGGGGAAAATATTAATAAAATTTATTTACTTGATTATACCAACTGTTTTAATGATGAGGAGGAGTTTCTATCTCCTTTGGCCTGCAGGAATCAACTGAACTGCTCTAGGTGGAACACAAAAATGAATACAATCACGCTAAAGCCGCTAGGAACTACCTTCAGACACGAAGATTCAATCAGTTCTATTTTTATTTCGGACCGTATTACAGGCCACGTGCCTGGATACGACCATCTTGACGTTTCTATGCCGCTGATAGCGGCTTACCTGTTCAGACGGCGATAGAAAAGTGACACGAAATGACAACTCGACGAAGCTTATTAACGAAACTTAGACCTCAAGAGTAAAGGAGTTTATATGCTATTATATATTTTATGAACTATTTTAATTGTACGGAAATTTACAAATTATGTTTTCATATTATTGCTGTATTATTTTAGATTAATAAGCGAAGTGTAACTACGTAAAAAAATACGTTACAACATCATCACGCGCACATCGCGTTAGACCGACCTACTGGATTGGAAGTGGTTTTGCGTAGCCGAGATTCCATTACTGCGCTATAGTTACGTGTTACTTCTAAGTATCTGGGACTTTAGAAGGCCGTAGAAGAAAAAAATCGTGTTTGTTAGCCGGCGAATAGGGGCGCAAGTAGAATAAAAATTTAATACAATTTCCCATTGTGGACATTAGATAGTTATAGAATAATAATAGTTTTGTTTGCACGAGTTGCTGCCAAAGACAGTTTAGCTATTATTCAAAACGACTAAAAGAAATCTTTCAATAATTTTTTTTATTGCTAGGGGTTAGAAATATTGCTGAATTGTTTCTGGTGACGAATTGCACTTTAACAATGTGCCCGTTTCTGTTCATTTTCTTGCTATACGCGTAAGCGAGTAGTTATGCGAATATTGCATGCCATTTTCCGTCGAAAAATAATATGTAAAAAATGTATTTGTTTGGTTATTTAACTGTTCGGCGTTAGTAGATCCCTCAAAACCTATGCTGCACGCTTAAAGATATCTATAACCTGTAAAAATCTATCGCTAGCAAACATACGTTTAACAACCTGTACGAGTTTCAAGAACCATCTAGCAGATTTGACAGTTTTAAAAAGTCCTTTTACCAGCGCCATATAACAATTCGATTTTATATTTATTTTATACACTTTTAGGTCAACGTTTTGCTATGCTTGAGATGAAATCAATAGTTTCAAAAATATTACGAAATTTTATAATTTTGCCGGCACCTGGGTTTGAACCAATTTTATCTCCAGCTGCTGTCTTGCGATCGACTAATGGGATACTAGTAATCCTAAAGGAACGAAAACTTTAGAGAAGTTTAAGGAAAAACGCATGGACGTTTTTGTTATTTTCTAAATTAATGATGTAAATAATGATTTTATTGCGTTGTAAAATGTCAACGTAATCTTTTGTACCACATTGTATTTAAATATAGTGTATAAAATTGTAAACTTGTGATATTGTAACAAAAATTTAAAATGAGCAATGTTATTTTATCGATTGCGAAACAATTAAACAATTATTTTGTACATACTCGTGGATGTACCATGTAAAATAGCCTACACGTAGAGTTTGGCTCATTAAAGTAAAGTACTCCAACACCCACCTAGCACGGGAGCTAGATGATTCCTACGAGTCGTGGAACGATAACGCTTTCCGAGCAATTAGGACGCGTACAAATATGCGGTGGTGGTTTTCTGTAAGCGTGCCAAAATGGGACTTTTAACGTAATTACCTATCTTAAAGGACGTGTGCGGTAGTGCATAATAGAATGTATTGATGTGATACCTGATAGTTTCTATACCAATCCCTTATCGTACTCTTACCTTTGTTTAGTTCTCGTTTACTGTTATAGAAAAAAACCAACGAGCTTTACTAGAAATTTGAGCTAGGCGGCAAACTACACCCGCGCATTAACTGAGATAAACAATAACTAGTTGGCACACCATCTTGCCAGTATGCATTAGATTTGAAGAACAGGTTATTAATTAATTTACATTGTTGATTAGAAGTGTAAATTATGCTATCTCGTTTGTGAGGTCTGTGTAATATAGTACACCTTCTGTTCAGGTAAGTGATTAATTAAGACCGTTACCTTTGTTATGTACTTATAAAAGATGCCTTTTTGTGTCTGTTTGCCATGATTAAAACTACTATTGCAAAAGCGAAAAAATACAAGCGGGAAAAATATGCAAAGGCAAAAGAAACTTTTAATGTATGCACTAATATAAAGCAGGCAATTAATATTGATTACCGCGCTTTGTGTGAAATTCCAAATTAAACATTAAACATTAAACATTAATCAACCAAGTATGTAACTATAAGATAACTACTACCAAAATACCTTGATAAGCGATATCTAGCAACGTAAGGTAATAAAAATTATAGAGCTTGCAAGTAACATTCAAATCCGGCCCGAACTGATCATATATGTTAATGCGGCGGTTAATTTCGATAACCACAGATGGTGAGATCAGTGGATATGTATATTTAACAATAAGAATAGCGGAAACCTTCAAGTACTTACCTCAGTTATTAGATTTATCGGTGTTCGAAAAACTAGTAATAAAAAACGTCGACCTTTTGACAGAAGATTTATATCTGTTTTACTAAAAACCATAGCGACGCACAGCACACTTTAAACTAAGTTTTCGCGGTACATCAATAACACGGAGTAGCTTGAAGACTGAATCGCGACAAACCTAATAACATTTTAATGTACACAGGGCGGATGCGAGTTTACCTGCAAGCTTCATCCTATGTTATAACTAGCCGTAAATTAACTATAAACACAAATGGAACAGTATTAGTATAAAAATAACAAGATCCACAAATTTGTTTAAAACTTTGACCTGCAAATGCTTAAAAGTGATAATAGGTTCCATTGTGCTCTAAACTAAGCAAAGCAAGAAGTTGTAGTAGGTCAGGTTCAATAATTTTGAATATTCTAAACTGAAAGGTACTGTCGCCATTTTTAACAAGTGTCCGTGTTGAACAAAATAATACTAAATCAACAGTCTAAATCTGTTGAATGAAACCATATCTTAAAAATCTTTGTAACTGATGTACCTACTTCACTGTTGTATTGTGAAAAAACTGTATATAAGGTTTTCTATTTCTATATTTTACTTTTTAGTATAAATCGCTATTCCTGCATAGATTGTGAATACTTGAAAAATGTGTGCTTAGTGTTGGCGACAGGTAAGTAGCTCTTAATATTTTCAACAGTATTTTCATTTCGTTATTTAAATAGGCTTTACTTCATCATTTTGACACAATATAGTGATGCATTTTGCTATTTACAAGATTTGTTGTGTCGCTACTTTGTATGTAAAAATAGTAAGTATTTTGAACAAAAAACATTACTCTCAGATGATAGTTATAGAATTTCCAAATGCTTGATAGTTTCGAAAAAATTATCATTTACATTATTATAAAACCAATTTTTTGACGGAATTATAACGAACGAATAACTATACTTTATTTTATCAAAACAAAATTGACATATGTAACAAGTTAGTTTATTTTTTCTTATGGACGTCATAGTAGATTGTTTTACATTTAAATAGATTATTTTTTGACGATTTCAACAATGTGCCACATTATATACTTTTATTTGTAAAAACATCGATTATTGACAAAATTGGAAAATATGCATTGAAAAATAATTGAAACAAGATTAGTAGAGGATAATTGAGAAGGAAAAATTGATAGGTTACGTCAGCGCCGCGGCGCTGACCTAATCTATCAATTTTTCCTACTAACTAACCTAAGTCCACACAAGTCCAACTAACCTAACCTAATTCCAGGCAACACCGACTAACCTAACTCCAAACAACGTAAACTAACATAAACCATCTCCTCCACCCTGCTTTGCCCTTGTCTCTCCTCTCGCATCCGTATGACATACATCCGACATACATCCGACTTATGTCCAGTATACATCCTACATATATCCGACATATATGACATATGTTCAACATATGTCCAACATGTATCCAATATATGTCAGCCGTGTCCGCCATTTGTCTGAAATGTTCAACATTTGGAATAAATCCGACCTAGGTCGGGGGCAATATCACTCTATGAGGCAATTTCACCCTATGAGGCAATTTCACCCTATGAGGCAATTTCATCCTGAGGCAATTTTACCCAATTAGGCAATTTCACCCTATAAGACAATTTCACCCTATGAGGCAATTTTACCCTATAAGACAATTTCACTCTAATCTAACATCGTACATATATCCGGACATATATCCCGACATATGTCGATGCGCACCCCTGCCCAGTCCGACCTAGGTCGAATTAAATCCGATCTAGGGCGGATAACAAAACTGTTCCTAAACAAGAGAATAATATTCTTTCATAAAGTTTGTTATACCTATTTGTATTGCCATTATTAGCAAAAATTATTAATAGATGTATTGAACTATCTTGTTTTTTATTCTTAGGTTTAAAGTGGTGTAACCGATAACTGCATTCCTTTTAGCCTCACCAAATATGTGGTTAATAGTTTGGAAAGTTGTACGGGAAGTTTTTGAAAATGAGCAGTATAAACGACGACAATTTTTAATTCTGATAAATACAATTAATCGCCTCGTAAGAATATTCGAGCTTCACTTCCAAATAATTTACAAAACTAACCTCGTCATGTATTTAAAACAAATTAGCCTTTACACTAATTAACAGCGCTTGTAAATGAGATACAACTTTCGCTCGGCGATTCATTTGGAAACTAAACAAATCATAATACCAAAAATATTACGTAGAAGTTATTTAATTATTTTATTAGTAACTATCCTGTAGCCACTAGCATGATATAAAACGTTTAGTGTTTTATTGAGTTTTTTTCAAAGGTTTAATTTGATTTACAAAAACCCAAATTGATTATTAAGGTATCCAGAGAAATCTATGTATATTTGATCGTCTTTTGCGCTTATAAGAGTTGATCTTATTTTGAAAAAGTACTAGAATTCTAATCCGTGTATTTTAAAAATTCTAGCGGTTTCAGATTTTTTCGGAAAATGGTCGGTTAAAGCATATGTCTTGGGTAGCAAAAAAAGGTTTTAAAGATGGCGTTAAATACAGATGGGCAAAAATTAGAGGTTTGAGCCTTTAAAAGGCGTAACTTTGTAAGGGGTGGTCCTATTTAAAATCTATTTACAGATGTGGGTTCCCTAGAAAAATCTAATATTAGTTGATACCAAACAAAATATATTTATCTTAAAAGAGTGACTACCACGCCGATAATAAATACAATTTACCGCTTGTCAACAAAAAAGTTGTAGGGAATTCAAAAACGAATATAATGGGGGCTACTATCGGAATTTGCTGGTAGTAGGACTAAGCCCTACTGTAATGTAAGCGAGAAAGACACGATTAAAAATATTAAAGGGGTCCTACGAAGTGTAGTTAAGAATATTAATGTAAATAGTTTTAAGGACATTGTACATAATAATTATGGTGCCCTTATGCATAGCATGGTGTGTATTTGAAGTCATAAACACCAACTTTATACCCAATTAATTAATAAAACCAGTTTGTCGGGCGACGATGACAAAAGGTACGTCATCCTTAATAGCACAGCAACCTGTGTATGGGGGCATAAAGATATAGGTTAAGTTTTTTTTAGTTTTTGTTTATAGTAGCATGTAAGTTAGTTATAAGACATGTCCACCATCCTCATTCTTAGTAATCCCTTCGCTCCTGGCGACATGTGTTTATCTCCACGCGGTGTTGCTGGACGGTAGAACATATTGTTAGATTAACGACAATATGTCTTATTGACCGAAAACACGTTCCCCCTCTTTTTAGACAACACATTAATGTCTTTTTTTGTTACAGGTTACTTTCAGCTGCTTGGATTCGGCTACACGAAGAAAATAAAATAATGTTATACTCTGCAATGTAAAAATTGTATTCTATTAGTTTATTAAATTTTAAATCGGATAAAATAAATTATTCAATTTTTGTATGCTTAATTTCTTTGTGTTAATACCTCTAAGTGTTTGGTTAAAGGACTCTAGAAGTTAAAAAGGAGAGGTGATTAGAAGTGCTGCTGGTAAAAAAAAATCTTAAAACGAGGGTAGCCCCCTGGGGGATGATACAATCTGAAAAATTCCTAGAAATTCGGATAGCTGAGAAAAATCTAATATTAATTGATACCAAACAAGCTAGATTTATCTCAAAAGAAACAAGAAATAATGTTTTATATGCTCGCTAAAGGGTATGCGTGTAAAACGGTAAAAGGTTGTCCCGATTTTAAATCTGTTTGCAGATTCGGATTTTGCGTGAAACAGCAAGATGGATTCGTATCTCAAACCCCCTAAAAAGTATATAGGGGTGATTAAAAAACCAGCTGGTAAAAAATTCTTGAAATGAGTGTAGCTCCCTGGGGAATAATGCAATGTAAAAAATTCTTGGAAATTCGGATAGCTGAGAAAAATCTAGTATTAATTGATATCAAACAAGGTACATTTATCTCGTGGGTGGAAATGCGGAGAAAGATTTATCTCGAAGAGGGTATGTGTGTAAAATGGTAAGTGGTGATTCTATTTTAAATCAGTTTACAGATTCGGATTCCACGTAAAATTTTAGACGAATTTGATGTGTCGCATGATTAAAAAATTTATAAGAACGGTCAGAAATCGCTACCGGTAAAAAATCTTAAAATAAGAGTAGGTCCCTGGGGATTGATGCTATTCGAATTGAGTTATGAATTACAAGTTACGATGGGGAAAAAGTAATGATTTGACAGTTGCCGAATTGTGAAAATATTTAGATGTTAGTTGTGAAGTCGAATGTAATGTTAGAGGAACAATTTTGTTCTCTCAGACGATACGGACTTCTTCAAGGCCTGGTGCATATTTACGATTGTTGATAAAGTTTTACAAAGATGTACGAATTAGCGATGATATAAGCGCATTCCGAGAGACTTGGCAAGGAAAAGATTTAAAATCCAACGGGATATATAATGAGCGTGATGACAAGACTTTAGATTAAAAGTATTTTACGTTGAAACTTAGGGTTAGATCAATTCAATAGGTTACTTACATTATTGTTTTTGTTTTGGGGAAATTGTATCTATAGTTAAGCCCAGTTTAGTACCTTAGCTATTTTTTTATTCTGCAATAGGGATTTACACTTTGAATTTAAAAAACGCGTTGGAAAATTTTTTTTTATGAGTAAGATAAGATAAGCGGAATAAAGAGAGTGATAGAACCTTCTTAGCGATTGTGCAATCGTAAATTATACCCAAATGTTTGCTCTATTACGTGATGGAAGATGTAGCCAGGTGATAGTATTCTAGCAATCTAGCACCCAAAATGAAAAACCTCATTCTAGTGAGTGTTGTATTCACTCGTGAAAAAAAGGCCGCTTCACGACCTTTCACCTTCAACGGCACTTGCAGTGTTGCGGAGTGTATTGTCAGAGAACTTTTTACGTTTAAGCTTTTTTTTTATTCCTTTTTTAACTTTTTTCTAGTCTTAACGATGGACGGAGTACTTGATAAGTGTTTGGGTACAAGCTTGTTAAAAAAAATCTCATAAATCTTCATAAATTGTTTATATTAATTATGCATAACATTTTAATTCTTTTAGTTTCTATAAAGGTAATTCCGATAGTGGACTTTAACCTCAAAGACTATAACTTTATTAATTTTATATATAGGTTACTGTAATAAACCAGGATTATGAATTGTTTCAAAGCCGCGGAGTAAACAAATCTAAATATTAAAAGACGCTACGTATGCGTTTCCCATAGAAGGATAAGCTATATCGTCCCGATAATAAAAGACACACAAACAATACCACATTACAGCAATAATACAGATGACGTGACTTTTACATAATTTGAGGTACACTAATCTCGCACTTAATCACAAATTAGGTACATTACATTGTAGAAACGGGACTTTGACCACGTTTATTATGTATTACAAAAAGACGAAATGTCGTATAATGACTAATCCAAGTAAAGATCGTGTAAAATATCGAACTTAAATTGGAACCAAACACAGCTTTAAGACATAGACATTGATTTCCCCAAAGGAATAAATTCGGTGCGCGAGCTTCTATTGAACTTCGCTTAAGTTTTAGCAAGAAATGTTAGCCCGTGCGCAGTTGTGGATACCGGTAATAAAGGGTTGCCTTTGAATACAGTTTAACGTGATGGTTTTGATTGATGTTAAGGAAGTGCTGTTAACTCAAAAAGATAATGGGAGAAAGATTGGTGTTGCTAGACATCCTTAAATATTGATAACTATACCGTGAGTAAAATAATGAGCCTTTTTGTTTATGATATATAATTATGCACATGCGATTTTTTAATTTAACTTATAAATGGTTTGTATCAATATAGTGAAAAATTAACAGAACGTGAAAATAATTATTTTGTTGAACTGCGGAACAGCGATGGAACTCGTTTCGTTTTAAATTTAAGTATAATATTATTAGAAAATGTAGTCTAAACATTTTGAAAAATTAAGAAATGTGTGTGTATTAAATTTAAAGTATTTTTAAACGACAGTTAAAGATGATCGCGATAATTAAGTTTGTATTTCAGTATGTTTTCTATGTATTGATGATTATAATATTTCTAAAAGTGAGACTCCGAATGTCATCTTGATCAATATGGAAAACTAGAACTGAGTACGTGTTAGCATTAGTGATTGATTTATCTTTCCCTTTAGACCTGGCCAGTTTGATATTACGGAATTAAAGGTTTCTCAGAAAAGTATTTGATTGCTTAAAGTATTAATTTAATGTTAATAGAGGTTAAGTGTAGGTTAAATTTATTTGGCCTTATTTATAAAGTAGGTCTTTGTAAAAGGATATCCAGTCATTGCAGTGATGAAGTCGTATTTGAGAGCCCCCTCCCCACAATTTTGTTAAATTTGACTAAAAGTTAATGAGTGTTTTTGAGATGTTGTAAAACAAGATAAAGAACTTAAAATGTGATAAATCTAGGATACCAAATACAAAGGAGATCGATTCGGAATAACCATGTTATGTGTAGAGAAAATATCGAAAGAGATTGCTGAGACAAGACGTTTTAGCGTTCCTTAATTTTAACAACAGAACAAGCCTTTCAAGGTAAGTGGTAATTGCAACATAGTTTTTGTATTTCAACAATTTCAATTGTTTTTTTTCCATTGGTAGCCACTCCCGCACTACTGTAGTTAGCCAGTTATTTTTAAAATTATTTCCGAGTTCCCGCTTCTTCAGCGCAAATCTAAATTTGTAACGTACCGCTCAATTTACCCGTGACACAAATTAGACATAACAAATGTTACGATAGCTAGCATAATTTATGAGGGGCAAAAGTTCGGCGGACTCATTGAAGCATAAAACATATACAGTGTTAGTTCTAAGACTTTTAAAACTAGTACGTTGAATTTTATTGGTAATGTTTGTAGAAGGCTATAATTGGGCGTTCTATCTAACCTAAAAGCTTTAAATAGTTTTATTGATTATTAGAATGCAAAATAACCTACGCAATCTAAACCTTTAACCTCAGTGATATGGTAGCTGAGAATATTAATGTCGCGAAAAGATTCGTCAAGTAGTTTTAAGCTTCAGTCCAAACACCTCTGTCAATTAATGCAGTACTAAGTACATTATAAAAAGAAGGTTTAGTATAATAGTTAGAGGAGGAGCTTCTAAATCTAGAGTATGATTCTATATATCTTTACAATTTTATTTAGCTCCGTATTTATTGGATTGATATCAATATGGTATTATCAGTATTTAAAACACAATCCATATTATCAGAAATATAAAGGACCGCCTCCTATCCCACTCTTTGGAAATCTGTATAAAATTTTTTCAGCTAAAGGTACGTATACATCAAATACAAAATTGATGCAGTTCATTACATGTCAGAAAGGGTCATGTAATCTACAAGGATTATTTGTATGAGGCAATATGTTCAAATGAATATACTTTCTCTAGATAATGTAGACAAAGACTAAGAATCACATGAGTCATTAGCAACACCCTTACATACTACCTTGATATACCATAAATCGGATCAAACCGTTGGAAATGTCCT
Organism: Platerodrilus igneus; assembly: GCA_036346225.1. Lineage (NCBI taxonomy): Eukaryota > Metazoa > Arthropoda > Insecta > Coleoptera > Lycidae > Platerodrilus > Platerodrilus igneus. The sequence goes on along the minus strand of JARFIW010000266.1, from coordinate 1,057,922 downwards.
TCTGTATTGTTAATTGAGCATTAAGCTTGATTTTTGTTTGCACAGGTGAGTGATAATTTATGATTTTTTACATGCAACCAAGTAAACAATACAAAAGGATAAATATGTTTTATTAAATAATGTTACGTAATTAACCAAAGTTGAACGCGTAACTAGACAACGCATGAAATAAAAATACCTGAATGATTTGCCTTGTGTCCCTTTTCGTTTCGCATATAAACCTGAAAACAAAATTATTTGTTTTTTGTTTTATTTTTACCCCAAGGTCGAGAATTTCTTATTAACAATGAAAGCCCTAGGTAAAGTTGGATGGAAAACAGCTTGAGGAAAAGAAAAACTTTTTAGACATAAACGGCTAGTAGAGTGTTAGCTCTGGGTAGATCATGAGCTTGGGTCATGGGTTGTCAAAAGACCAAAAATATAAATCATGAGCGCTACCGTATTTTTCAATACAACTACCTACAAAAATTAACTGTGCTTGTATTAGGGGAATGCGGAAACCTTATATCAACACCACTAACTTAGCCATAAAACTTGAATTTCACTCTTTCAAAACACTTACCAATAATAAAATAATAGAATTTAGGTTTCAAAAGTATACACCCAGGGTATTTGTAATCATTACACACAATTTCTGATCAGGGATGACTTGTAAATTTTACTTGTATTTCAAATAATAAAAAAAGTCATGCAAAAAAAATAGATTCTATTTGCTTAAATTTCTTGATTCATTTTACTATAATACAGTATTGCCCGAAATAAACAGTACTGAAATTGTAATTGTTTTGTATATTTAAAAAATACATATTATTGACACTTTATTATATGTTCTAAATGTGCACCTCCTCGTTCGAGACAGACTTCATAACGATGTTCTAAGTTTCTGGTCATGTTATTGAATAAGGGTTATCTCAGGGCTGCGAAGAAGACTCTAACGGCATCCTTTAATTCATCGATGGTTTGTGGTGCCCGTTTGAAAACGGCATTTTTAGCCATGCCCCAAATGTATGCGTCTGGAGGTGTGAGGTCTGGAGAATGTGAAGGATAAGGGAAGTCAGTAAATCGTGATATGAATTTGCTTGGAAAATGTTCTTGAAGAAATTGACTAATTGCGGCAGCAGTATGGCAAGTTGCCCCGTCCTGCTGAAAAAATTGGTTTCGAAATGCCAAGTTACGTGCACGACAGAATTGACGTAGATCAGGGATAAATCGTGTTAAAATTTGTCTGTACCTCTGTTGATTAAGTGTGACTTGCCTACCATTCTCTTCGATAAAGTACGGACCAATGATTCCGTGTCCGGAAACAGCACACCAGACACTCACTTTTTCACTATATAAAGGAACCTCTTGAACCTCATCGGGTCTGGCAAAGCCCAGAAATCGATTTGTGCGACGATTCACATAGCCTGACAAGTGAAAATGTGCTTCGTCTGAAAACCAAACATTTTTCAAAAATTCAGGATTTTCATACTGTAACGCGAAAATTCTGGCGCAATATTCCACTCTACTGCGATAATCCCGAGGATGTAGTTGTTGATGTACCGGAATCACATACGAAAATTTTGCCAGCTCCTTCAGGATTCTTTGAAAGGAAGTTCTTTTTAAATCAAGTTGTAACGCTGTCCTTGCCTGGCTGACTTTCGGATTTTCTAAGATTTGCTCAAAAACACGTTCATGGTTATTGTTGTTGTTAACTGTCCTGGGACGCCCCGAGTTTCCTTTTCGTTGGCACAATACACTACCTGTATTTCTAAACTTTTCAATAACCTTCAAAATTACAGCATTACTTGGAGAACGTTTATTAAACCTTTGTGTGAATTGATCAGACACGTATAGCAAACTTGCACCATTACGTCGGCCGATTCCGTATGAACGAAAATAATGCTCTACCAGAAACACTTTCTCCTCTGTACTTAACACCATTTTTAACAATTAGGCCCTACTAATTACTTGTTTGAGGTTTACTTGACAGGTCTATACTAGCTAACTTGAGTGTGACAGCGCACGCTTAAAAACACCGCCAACTTAGTTTCAGTACTGTTTATTTCGGGCAATACTGTATTTTCAACTAATAATTTTTTATAAAACTGAAATATACTAATAAGGATTTGTATTCAATAACATATAGATCTCTGAATGAATCTTTCTTAATAATTTTTTATGTAAGGATTTGAGTTTTCTTAATTATTTATGTTACATATTCTTCAAGTCATAGTAGCACTACTTCGACTTTAACAATGAAATTTAATTACCTAAGTGCAGATAAACTAGCATGTATCAACCTAAAGTTACTTTTACTTAATAGTTATTAAAAGAATTCCTCATGTTGACTAAAAATCAAAGTACATGACCTCAAAATATTTAAACATATTATTAAATTAGCGTAACATGGCATGTGAGGTCTAAATAGGACAGCTGAATATATGTTTTTTATATCTGACATAATATGTCACTCACAACTTTTTAGCTTAGTTAACTTTATCTGTATGAGCAATCATTCTGACAAGCAACAAATTTGTTACTTAATTCTTTCTTTCCTTAAACGATTTTTACGTGACTAAAGTTCAATCTAATATTTTCTTATTGCAATTTAACTAATATTGAAAGTGATTAAATGCTAAAAACACTCACGTGTAGAGATACTGCTGTGAACAAAAGAAATCGGACTATAACCTCAGCTGTCGGAAATTCCATGAACATCTGCTTTTTGCGACGCACAAATAGAAGCCACGTGAATACTTACGAAATTATTACTGGAATTGCGAGAACTCTTCTGAATAAAACCAGTATTTAACGAAACTTACTTCTGCTTGATTTTACATCATATCAAATTTAGTACTCCAAAATCAAAAGGAAATTGTATATGATATTTTCATATCATATGGTTACGTGATATTGCATTATTTGATACTGCTTTATTTGATATTACCATATATGACATTGTATATGATATTGCACTATAGGAAAATATTAATAAAATTTATTTAAATAATTTATGCCAACTGTATTAATGATGGTGACTTCAATTTCTCCTTTTACGAACTCGACAGCAGGCCATGTGCCTGGAAACCATCTTGACTTTTTTACGCTGCGGAGCAGCTTACCCGTTCGAGCGCTGATAGAGAAGTGATCAAATTGACAACTCGACAAAGCTTAGTAACGAATCTTAGACCTCAAAGGTAAAGGAGTCTATATGCTATTATTAATTTTATGTATTTTTTTTATCGTACGGAATTTTACTAATTATATTTTTTATATATTTGCCGTTTTATTTTATATTAATGAACGAAATGTAACTACGAAAAAAAATACGTTACACTGCCTCTTTCCAAGAGAAAAAATTCGAGGTATTTATAAAATCGGAGAATTTTTTCTAACAAAACTTTAACGACAGGAGAATCAAAATACTCATATTAACTATATAAACACCTAACTCTTCAATACAAGACAGCACAATCTTTTAACTATAACTAAAGACAAGTTTAACCAAAAAAATAAAAATCATTACCTAATGATATGGGGAGATATTAATGCATGGGAATGAGTAATCAGTAACTACGCGTACTACACGCCTATAAAGGGACAAATTTGAGAAGTCATAAGCGGTATTTAATCAGTTAAGAATTTTTAGGGGAATCTAACACTCACTAGATGCATGTTACCAAAAAATTTCAAGTAAAATAACCATATCAAAGTCTTAAGTTTAACCAAAAGCAAAAAAAATTTAACTATAAATCAGAACTAAAATGAACAAAATTGATAGTATGACAAAATCACTACTAAACAAGAATCTGTACAACAAATACTCTTCTTAACTTTATCTTACTTGTTATAAATATTTATGTACATATACTTCCAGATGCTGACAAAATTTGCACAAATTGATGAATTTAATAGGTACTAAAAAATTTTTATTACTAAGTCCATTTACGAAACAAATCACTAATACTCGAGAAGCAGACAAAGTATTAACAACACCTATCCATCAACAAAATACCTTCAATCCTTAAGTGAGCACCTCATAACATTTTCTGTATTACTACTATCATACAGACTCAACTATCTTAAACAAAAATTCTATAACTTCAGTGATTCAACACTAAAGAACTCCAAAATCACCAATAGACCATAACTTGAGCCAACTGAGACACATCCACCAGCAACTCACCAAAAACTTCTCATGAACTATCTTAGGTCATCTAAATCTCAACTAGAATAAGCACTTCAAGCTTAGTCTCAAACCACTAAACCAAAAATTTAAGCATTTCTCTAATGCTCACTATATCATCTCGCCTTAACTATATTACTAAATATTCTCTAAATTCTCAAACACATACTTCATCACAAAATACATACTTCATCACTAAATACTTGCTTCATCACTAAATACTTACTTCGTCACTAAATACATGCAACATATCTAAACACATGCTGCATTCTTAAACACCTCATTAAATACCTCATCAAACATCATCATTATCATGATCAATAAACACATCATTAACGTCATCAAATATATCATTAAACACATGCAATATCAAAATCAATAAACACATCAAGCTCTATTACTACTAAAACTAAAAATTACTTTAAGCAAATCAAAAATTTCAACTAAGTTTAATCTCATCCTACTTAGGAATTCAAAAGATGGACCAAAAAAATTACGGCTGACATCAACTATAATTGGAGAATACTTAAGGAGCTGAAACATTCTGAACATCTTCATCTTCATCATCACTTATCGCAGAGTTATAGGTACTAAACATTTCCTTTCACCTAAATTTGAAGATAAGGGTAGATTGGAGGGAAGAAATTTAAATACAAAATTATTTTCTACTTTCCATTATGATAACTATAAATAAATGTTCTGGTACACTCTTACACTACTCATAATTAAACTGTCGATACAAACTAAAGTGCTTCACAACGCATAAGTTTGCTAAAATGACAAGCTCCTCTTATGAGCCTCACCTAGACTTATAAACAAAATTGCTAAAATGACAAACTCTTTTATGAGTCTCACCTAGACTGATAAACTAAATAAGCAAAAAGAATTACATCATAACTTACTTCAAATAATCTCAAGTGACGATGCCAAAACTGCTAAAGCGACAAACTTACCACGATTCTCGTATAGACTTATATAACGCTGAGCGACCAACCCTTCCTGAGTCTCGTCTAGACTAACATAATGCTACGCAACAAACCACAACGACAAGTCTCGCTTAGATCAAACATAACTTAACATACTACGTTGCAACGCGGATATACATAAAAATTGCTACCCACAACAAAGCAAATCAAATCAAAACGTGCCTATGCACAAGAGCAATATTCAAACTATATTTCAACAGTGAAAACTAGTGTACCATTAATCAAACAACTAATATAACTAATAGGATTGGAAGATGAACCTACTATCGATGTAGTACATCCAGAATCAAATAAACCTGTAATATCTATATCAAACAACTTTAGCTTTTTATCTAGAACAGGAAATTCGCTACTCAACTTCTGTTCCTTTACTCGTTTCCTTGGACACGACGGACAAGTGATACTAGTTACTCCTTTACGACCACAACCATAACAAAATAATCTCTTAAAAGATCTACAAACACTGAAAGTATGTCCATAACGTGAACAATTCCAACATACTAATTTATGTTTAATAAAAGGGTCACCTACTCCACTCATTTCTGATATTGGGGTAGCAGAATTAAGAACTTGAACTGGAGAATGCGAAGACTTAGGGGTATAAACACGACTTAAAGCATTCTGAAATAAACTAGGGGGTTTACTTTTAAAATGAGGATTAAAATTATTAATAGGCTGCTTGTTCTATATGACACAACTGAAATAGATTTAAGTTTACTTAAGGAAGCTTCTTCTAACTTCTTACATAATTTAACTAAAGCACTAACATTTTCTATCTCTATAAGAGCAAGGTGCTGAATAAAATATGGCAATAAATTTTTCTTGACTATTCTAACTTTAGTATGTTCTGCAGGAATAATAGGTAATCGGTTAAATAAACTTTCCATATTAGCAATAAATAAAACAACGGATTCACCATTTTTCTGAAATTTATTTTTAATTTTTTCCCAAATATCGTCCTCAGGATGTGCTGGTAAGAAATCTTCCTTTAATCTAGTAACCAACGAATTACAATCTGTTAACGAACTACGAACGCAACGATACCATACCAATGCATCACCAGTAAACAATTCAACTGCAGAATTTAACAATTCTACATCAGATACTTTTCGTGACTGTGCAATGTCACTAATATTTTCTAAAAATTGATATAAGAGGGATGGGTTTCCTGAATATTTTATAGACCAAGATCCAATAGGAACTGTCTGTGTGACATATGTACCCGTTGGAATGGACACATTAGATGCAGCAATAGAATTTATACTTATATCATTCTGATTCGAACCTAAATCTTAATTTAATCTCTCATAGAGATCTGCCTCCACAACAATAATAGTAGCCAAACTTTCATTTTTAAATAACACAACTTCCTCCAAAAATTTTTTAGGGAGCTTTAACGATTGAATTCTACCTGTAAGATGCATTAATCTTGACCGTATCCTTTTAAAAATAGAATCGGCGGGATCATCAATAAATTCTAACAAAACATTTTTTACTGACTCAATACTAAACTCAATTTCTTCTTTCTTTATTTCAAAATCCACCTTATAACTTGAAAGATCAATCAAACAACCTGGTTTATCTGTTTCTTTGGCCAACAACCTAGCTAAAATTTTTCTTTTATCAGAAACTGGTCTTGAATTTTCAATGCCTCTAATGTTCAATTCATATTCTAACTCATTTTAAGTAAATGAACGATGCTATATATTTCTGCCATAATCAAATATCTATATTTCTCTAAAGTATCCCAACAATATAATCTTTGAAGATGAATTCACAAACAAAAGGATGTCCTAACAATATTGAGAACCCACTATAAACTGTAACAAACTGTAACAAAAATGAAACTACAAAATCATATTAGTAAAATCGATTCAAACCTCAGTCGCTGAGTACAAGTGTAATGAATATAAGTGCAAACAATTTAGCCCCAGTGTACAAATAAAATTATTCGAGCCCCTAAGTGAAATTATTTCGTGCCCCACGTTGTGAGCGCAAGTGAAAACAAAAATAATTTGTTTTTTGCTTTATTTTTACCCTCGTGACTATCAGCTAATAAATTGCACCTTTATATTTCCTAAACCCTTACCTGATATCACAAGGTCGCGAATTTCTTATTAACAATGAAAACCCAAGGTAAAGTTGGATGGAAAACGGCTTGAGGAAAAGAAAAACTCTTTAGACATAAACGGCTAGTAGAGTGTTAGCTCTGGGTAGATCATGAGCTTGGGTCATGGGTTGTCAAAAGACCAAAAATATGAATAATGAGCGCCACCGTATTTTTCAATACAACAACCTACAAAAATTAACTGTGCTTGTATTAGGGGAATGCGGAAACCTTATATCAACACCACTAACATAGCCATAAAACTTGAATTTCACTCTTTCAAAACACTTACCAATAATAAAATAATAGAATTTAGGTTTCAAAAGTATACACCCAAGGTATTTGTAATCATTACACACAATTTCTGATCAGGGATGACTTGCAAATTTTACTTGTATTTCAAATAATAAAAAAAGTCATGCAAAAAAATAGATTCTATTTGCTTAAATTTCTTGATTCATTTTACTATAATATTTTCAACTAATAATTTTTTATAGAACTGAAATATACTAATAAGGATTTGTATTCAATAACATATAGATCTCTGAATGAATCTTTCTTAATAAATTTAACATAAAGATCTCTAAATGAATCTTTCTTAATAATTTTTATGTAAGGATTTGAGTTCTTGTAATTATTCATATTACATATTCTTCAAGTCATAGTAGCACTACTTCGACTTTAACAATGAAATTTAATTACCTAAGTGCAGATAAACTAGCATGTATCAACCTAAAGTTACTTTTACTTATTAGTTATTAAAAGAATTCCTCATATTGACTAAAAATCAAAGTACATGACCTCAAAATATTTAAACATATTTTTAAATTAGCGTAACATGACATGTGAGGTCTAATAGGACAGCTGAATATATGTTTTTTATATCTGACATAATATGTCACCCACAACTTTTTAACTTAGTTAACTTTATGTGTATGAGCAATCATTCTGACAAGCAACAAATTTGTTACTTAATTCTTTCTTTCCTTAAACGATTTTTACGTGACTAAAGTTCAATCTAATATTTTCTTATTGCAATTTAACTGATATTAAAAGTGATTAAATGGTAAAAACACTCAGGTGTGGAGATACTGCTGTGAACAAAAAAAATCGGACAACAACCTCAGCTGTCGGAAATTCCATGAACATCTGCTTTCTGCGATGCACAAATAGAAGCCACGTAAATACTTGCAAAATTATTACTGGAATTGCGAGAACTCTTCTGAATAAAACCAGTATTTAACGTAACTAACTTCTGCTTGATTTTACATCATATACAATTTAGTACTCCAAAACCAATAGGAAATTGTATATAATATTCTCATATCATATGGTTACGTGATATTGCATTATTTGATTCTGCTTTATTTGATATTACCATATATGACATTGTATATGATATTGCACTATAGGGAAAATATTAATAAAATTGATTTAAATAATTTATACCAACTGTATTAATGATGGTGACTTCAATTTCTCCTTTTACGAACTCGACAGCAGGCCATGTGCCTGGAAACCATCTTGACTTTTCTACGCTGCGGAGCAGCTTACCCGTTCGAGCGCTGATAGAGAAGTGATCAAATTGACAACTCGACGAAGCTTAATAACGAATCTTAGACCTCAAAGGTAAAGGAGTCTATATGCTATTATTAATTTTATGTATTATTTTTATCGGACGGAATTTCACTAATTATATCTTTTATATTATTGCCGTTTTATTTTATATTAATGAACGAAATGTAACTACAAAAAAAAACGTTACAAACCGTCTTGTTTTACAAGGAAATACAGAATTCTTACTTCTAGGTTGGAACCTTTCTTCAATGCTTCATCCAAATGTACTACATTGGCCAGGAGCAACTAGCTATTTTCTATTTCAGCCAAATTCATTCAGTACCAAGAGAGTTACATGCGCGACAACACTCAAATGCAATCTACAGTTAACCGCCTACCTAAACGAAGGCGCGTTTTTAGGCAAAATGTTGGCATAATACTTTAAAGCGACCCGCGCCATAAAATCCAACCCAGAATCTGAGAAGTAACTACACGCAAATGAAATTAGACCACAAAATCCTTTGTAACATTAAAAACGTTTGGGTTCTACACTATTCCGCCCCAAGATACTACACTATCCATGAACCGAAATTTGCCTACCTCGAATACTAAGCAAAAAAGGTCTGACATATACGAGGTTTACATTTAGTTGTCATCCAAACGCACCTCGACAAATCTCCAAGTAGACTTCTGAAGGATAGCGCATACGACGCTCGAGTTTCGATGTTTAAAGTTCTGTTGGGTTAGGTCGCACGATGGTAACGTAGGAAACGAAAGGGCTGATGAATTAGCTAAAGAGGCCGGGACAGGCGACTTTCGGATATCACATTCGTCGATAGCTGGGTCTCTAATTACAAGAAAACTGCGCGAAAGGTCTTTTCGACAATGGAAAGAGAGGTGGAACGACGCTGCCACGGGCAGATTAACCCACAAATTCATACCGAGCATAGAAGCTAGAGGTAACATCGAAGTAAAACTCGATCATAAAATGGTGCAACTGATAATAGGGCACGGCGCCCTGAAAGCGTATTTACAAAGGTTCGGTTGAACCGACAACGACCGCTGCGAATGCGGTGAGAGCGCAGAGCACGTGCCCTTCGATTGCCCACTCGAAGTGCCAATTCGAGTGTTAGCTGATATGAAATTAGCTATCACAGGACTAGCATGGCCAAAGAGCTTAGAGAAAGTTAGGGAAGTGGCTAACCAGAAGGCGTTCTGGACAGTCTTCAAAGAATTTTCGGGAAGGGTGGCGAGATCAGACGGTGATAACCGCGCGTAAATCGGAGGGGGTAGGAGAGGATTAAAAATTTATGATTTTGACTTGGCATTAGAAACAGACATGAGCATGATATAACAAAAACCTGTATTAAAAAAACAAACAAAAATAAATAAAAAGCAAAAACAAAAGCAAAAACTAATAACCGTAATCTAATATGCACGACAACCCCACACCACTAAAACAATCACTGTCCCACCTTATACGCGCGGAAAAATCGGAATCGAGAATAAACTAAAACAAATAAATAACAACAAAATAAATCAGTAAACCCTAATTACCTTAAATCAGCAAATAAATATAGAAAATAAAATAGAGTAAAACCGCGCATCTCCCCAGGACTTAAAAGTGATAGTGATTGTGATCCCCCTAGAACGTTTAGTACATACCCACCAGAACTTTAACAGTGCATCATCTTCCCTTAGCAGTAAGATACCAATAGACGTAAGAAGACGACAAGATCTTCGGATGCTTGGGAAATTTATATACGAGGTAGTATTAAAATTGTGGCGGTTGTACTCGCATAAGCATTGACTTGTATTAACAAGGAGATTTTGAAATAATCTAACGAGCATGTTTTTGTCGTAATGGCGCTAGCCATCATAATGCTTATGCGAGTGCAACTGAAAATTTGGGCGATGTTTTTGCTAATTTATGCACTGTTGCATGCTTCTGCTTATTTAGAATTTTATTAATTTATTTATATATTTATTTTATGTTTATTTATATACTTACATTATATTTATACTTATTTTATATTTATATTTATATTTTTGCTTATATTTTTGTTCTGTGGCTTGATTTTATTTGCTAGACGTTTTGCCGCCAATTTTTGGTGGCATTATATATAGGAAAGAAAATTGTACTTATAATATGTAAGTTAGGGAATGATAGGGAACGCTAGGGACAAATTTAGAATAAAATTTGAATAAATACTTAGGCCAGGGAGGACGAATTTGTAAATATATAGAACAGGCAAAATAGCTGGATTCACTATTAAACAATTGGCGAATGCTTAGAAAATTTGAATCCATTTTTAATATTAGCTAGCTAAATTTGAATAGCTTTAAGAAGACCTTTCAGATCGCACCGGTAAGCAGAGCTGCCAGCTGCTATCCGGTATTATGGATCCCTCCCCATTCATTTTTGCGTGTGTCTTGTGGATCAGGCTAACTCCAGAATCAACGCTAGGGATATCATTCTATAAATCCTATTTTTAGTTTCAGTTTGTTAGATTTTTATTTAGTATTGATTAACCTAAAGTTAGATTAAATTTGGAGCACGTTTACTTTTTGCGTTTAAATCCAATGTAGTACCTTTGGGTGGAGCATTGGGGACGTGGCTGCAAACATAGCGGCCCTTAATTACATTATAATGTCGTCCAAACGACCGCGTATTTACCTAAAAAATACCGTCCTTGTAGGAAAACGAACCAGAAAGGTTGCCGTTAGTAGCCACATACAAATCTGCAACCGTAAAACCTAATACTTATATCCCAGATGCTCTACCCAAAGGTGCTATTTGACCAGAAAGCAAGTTTCTCTACCTGGAAATTTTTAATTTAGCCGAACTCTTGCCGACCCAAGCAAGACAAAGGTCTATAATGAGCGTGAAACATTCATACACGAAACCTACACTTTATTTATTATCCTAACAAAAGCGTATTCTGATCATTTTGTGAATGCACCTTACCGCAAGCTTTGCAATATTCTTCTTCCCGTAGTGTGCTCTACGAAAGTGCCCTTATGAGTGCTTCCCTTTACTGTGTGGTTTCTGATTCTAATTTTATTAAAAAAGCGTTAACTTTATTCTGCTGGCATTTGTTTGAAAACGCCAATCTGTTACCCACTTTATGACCTTGTTGATCATGCACTCAGCAGGCAGCTGCCATCATAGTCTGAATTATTCTTCCTGATGGTAGGATGATGACATCATCTTGTTACGGTATTCCGCGCGTTCACACCGAATACTGCAACAAAACAGGGACACAGTGATAGAATCGAATTGGAATTCGGGACAGCTTAAAAACGTCGTAGAGTGCGGTGGGTGAAACAGAAAGAACACATTAGTAAGCTTAGTACAACTATATTATTAACATAGCATTTCGAAAAACTATTTACAAAATAACAAAAATAAACAATTATTTACGTAATCGTCTTGTAACAACGTAAAGTAAACAAGGCGTCATAACATAAAAATATAAAATTGGTAACCAAATATATCATCTTAGAATCTAGATACTTACTTAATGCTTTAAACCTTAAATATATACAAAAGAAAATTAAACATAAACTTTACAGTAATTCTGAGAAAAGATATATACATAATATATACATTCTGCATTGTGAAGTGCACCTCCTCAGGAAATAGCGTAACATTAAACTTATGCACCCTACATTAGATTAATCAAGTGTTAGCTACTTCTAATTGATGCGCAAGCTGTTGACGTTAATAAAAAGACAAAGGAAACAGTAAAACTGGCTCTAACACAAATTTTGATCAACTGATTTTTAACTTGAAGAATGATTACATAATCGCTCGTGCATTGTAAACGTGAATTTTGTAACCTGGTGTTGACAATTTACGGGATTATTATGAGTATTGACATTATGAGCAGCAAGTAAAATGTCTATTCTTCACAGCAGCATCAAAAATCAAAAAAGCTGTATTTTGAGCTATTGGCTTCTTACTGGTATCATCTTAGGATGAGGAAATACCGCTGCATTTTTCTATGGGCTGGACGCTGGAAACACCAACCTAACTCATACTAGCACAAAAAGCATTTTAATAGCGCGACTTTACAACGTGTCTTTTAGCTAAGAGGACGTTTTATTCAATATACCGCTTTCAAAGCACGATCTCCATTTATAAGAAAAAATAAATAATTGGCTTTGAAAAATATAGCCGAAGAATAAAGTGTGCAGAATTCTCAAACGGTAGCTGCATAAATACAATCTGTAACAGCTTGCCAACAAGGGGATAACATGTTAACAAAGAATTTTTAAATAAAGGAACAATCTTATTACTTTGAAACATCTGCACAGCTGCAGGATTACATATAACAAACCCATTGCAATTGTTCATTTACTAGGCAGATAGTTAAGTGGCATTATCTTTTAGAAGAAAGCTGTGTATTTATTTGCAACAGTACTTGAAATGTAGTCACTGCAGGTGTTAAATTTATTTGTAGTAACTTTATAATGTGAAGTTTTTAAGCAGCTGTCCGATTTTATAAGGAAGAATTTTATAAAGCAAATAACACTAATTTACATGGCGGGAAATCGAGCTTGTTGAACGATAGTTTTAATGATTTGTCTAATAATTTTAAGAAGTTTTAAATAGAAGTTGAATGAATAAATATTCATACAGAAAAAATTACTTGCAGGGTTTTGAGCGTATCAATCCGCACACTGAAACGTTTTGGTACGCGATCCTTTGGAATATCCGATATCGGTACCTTGAAAAACGTTGGAAACTGCGGAACTCCTTCTTCTGCTTCAAAAGGTAATGTGTGTTGTCCTATTTTATCTAGGAAATTTTTGAGTGTGTTTACCAGATGTCTCAAAACCTTCATCTGTGTAGCTGGAAGATAATTCCCACTCGCCAGGCTTTGTCATACACCTTTTTCGTGCTAAGTAATACTGTAATTTGTTACATCCGTTTTACTTTTGCTATTTCTAAGTTTTTGGCAAATTTTCCTGCCTATTTTGCAGCATCTTACTTTTTTCTGAATAAAAATTAAAGCTTGAAAATTTTGAAAATTTTTCTAAATAACTTTGTGGATCTACGTTTTGAGGTTTTCTAAAATAGCTTAGACATAAAGCATATCCACCCCAGTTGACAATAGTTAACATTTAAAATTCGCCCCTAACGCAACACATGTTATCCTCATCTCACTTTACCCTACACGCTAAATCAACTATCTCTCTTATACCTTGTTTAAGTTTCGTTGAAACCGAACCCTTGCTTACCTACTCAAATTAATGTTCAAACTATGCCTATGGTAACACGTGCCATACCTTTCTCACTTCAACATTTGCGCTACAAATCACCTACCTCTTACTCGTTTTCCATGTCTGTGGTATAACCTTTAGAAACTGACATATGAATTTGACCCTTGACTATTGATCAAATATGATGCAAATTAATTTTCTCTTAGATTAAATTTTATAGTAAGCTAGAACATTTATTTCTTAAATGTAATAATCTAATCCTATTGATGGACTGTTCTAATACAAAAACTATTAAAATGAAATATGATTATATGTGTTTCTAATGGAACGTCACAACTTAAGTTAAAAGATCACTAATGCTCTAAATATGAAACAAATTAATAAAGATAGTTCCTGTACGATAGTATTAAATATAAGTACAAATCGCTATTAATATATCATTATTTGGTTTTGAATTTACTTAATCTTCTTTTCAGTACATACTATGCAATGCATAATTATATGTTGCACTTGTTTACAGATGTAATCCCTGCAATCATGGACTACCACAAAAGATATGGACCTGTAATAAAGATGTGGTTTGGTTTCACTCCTCGAATTTTTATTAGCGACTGTAAGACTACCGAGCTCCTGCTAACATCAAACACGCTAATCGATAAATCGTACGATTATTATTTTTTTGAGGCATGGTTAGGAACTGGATTGTTAACTAGCACAGGCAAGTAATGTGCTTTGATTTTTGTGTTATAATAGCTGAACAAAATAAAAAGTATTTTTTTGGCCGATTATTGATATTTGTAATCAAATTAATGTATCAGAAGTAAATGGAAAGTGCATTAGAAACAAACTTGTTTACCCATTAGTGAAGGACGAGACCCCGAGACCAGTTCTGTCTCGGACTTGGTCTCGAGACCACAATTTTTTAGTTGAGATCGAGACTGAGGTCAAGAGAATTTTGGTTTCGGTTTCGATTCGAGACTTTCTGTTTCCTAGCTTATCTATAGCGCATCGTGTATTGTTTTGTAGTCAATTTATTTATTATAGATATTTTACCCACGGAGGAGAAAAAGTTCACATCGATTTTCTAAGTCCTAAGACAAATAATCGTGAAAAACAATTATTACATTTCGATCGTTGAAATTAAAATGCTTCAAATGTACGAAGCACGCATCGAAGCCGATTTATTTTTTATCATTTTTTCTTTTAAACTCCGAAATTAATAATGAATTAATGTTGGACTCTTGGTTGAAAATGTATAACATTATGTATTCTTATATCGATGTCACAGTTTACAAAAATTGAAAAGTATATCTTAAGTGCACTTATGAATGTATGAAAATGATCTATTAACTCTATTGGATCTGGAAATTTCATTGTACCTTACCAGAGATTTCTGATTTACCTTTTATAAAGTATACCAACTGATCCAAAAAAAGGGAACT
This sequence comes from Platerodrilus igneus, assembly GCA_036346225.1. NCBI lineage: Eukaryota > Metazoa > Arthropoda > Insecta > Coleoptera > Lycidae > Platerodrilus > Platerodrilus igneus. Next base: position 1,042,433 of record JARFIW010000266.1, on the reverse strand, counting down.
AAAACAGGCCCTATGATGGTTTTAAAAGTTGGTATTGTGACAAACTCAGGTTTGCAGGTTATTCCGGTTGTGTTATTCATATCAAGAATTCAAGTGTTACTAACAGTAATAGCACAATCCTTAGTTTGCACTAATTTCCATTTTTTGATCAGTCAGTGTGTAACATTTTCAAATGTTACGTTTGCCAAAATAACCCCAATAAGTACTTCTATTATGTGGTCATACATAACCCCTAATATATGCAACACATTTTACAATACCTATTACACAGTTGGTATATTTAATCAGCTATGATTAATACGTTGGGACAAAAAAATTAGATCCCAACAATTGATCCAGTTGTATACAACATTTAATTTATATTCTCTTGAGATTTAATAAAAATTTATTATTACATTTATAATGTAGATAAAATAAATAAATTCCTAATTTACATTTTTTATAAAATATTTGGTGATATATACAGCCATCTGCCGTAAATATACAAAGTTACAAAGGTGTCGAGTAGATGACAACTTGTTCTTAATCGGAAAAGGAGTCTAAAATCGCCTTTTATCAAACGAATATGGCTCGTTTAGCGTCCTCTGACCAGAGGATCGGGATAGTTAAAAAGAAGAGTTAAGCGTCAAGAATGACGGACGTGATGTTTCCTTAGGGAATTAACAATGCAAAATTTTCGGTACGTTAGTTTAAGATCTAATACTACAGTTCGTTTAAGATGCACACACAAGATTGTTAATCTGGTTTTTGGAAGAATCGCCGTGATATTTACTTACATCTATTTTGGATGTTCGTAATTTCAATGTAGTATAATTGCTTGGTACAAGATTGCAAGACTTCACCTTATTTGAATTAAATAAATAGATTAATTACCTGCGAAGAGGCATGGTCAAAGTCCGTTCAGCCATAATTCATCGCATAAATAGCACATCAACGATACATAAATCTGGTTGCTATAACAGGTGTTGAACTGGATTTTTCAAGGTGTCTACTCTTTATAATTTTATTCAAAAGATGTCACTTGTCGACTAAGTTTTGTTTACATTCTAACAATGGTATTATAAAACCTAATTTGGCCAAAAATATTTCATGAAATTTAAGTGAATTTAAAAATTAGGAACAGGGCGTATTTCGCATTGATTATGTAATTTGATAATATTGATCAATATATTTAAACATAACCTTAGTTCTAGCTTAATTAATTATAACTTGCTATAGCAGCTATCAAGTGAATTTTTATATTGTTCACCTCTTATTATGACTAAAGAGAGACATAATAATAATCTAGCGAGTTTATGTTGAAGCTTATTTGTTTATCAACATTCCATTCTTCAAATTATATTAATATCTAACTTGTATATCTCATACAGCTGATTTAATCTTTGACTAAATATATTTTTGCTTCTTTTGTCATCTGATTATAAAACGTTACTCAATTTATTTACTATATCAATGTATTTAAAATCTATACATTCCAATTGTGAGTAGTTAACTGATCCGATTTCTACATAGAATAATAATTGTTGCATTTTATTACAATCAAACGTTAAGCTTTTAGCATTAACGCGAAACTTAAAAGCAAGAGAATTATATTTTCATTTTATATATATTTAAAGAAAGTTAAGTTGCTATTGCACAAACACTTTTAAATACCTGAATTATAAATACGTTCCATTTTTACTATAACATATAAATCTATTAAAGGATATTATGCTACATTATACTTTTCTAAGAAACCTAAAACACTTTTATTTAAACAAAAAAGTATACAATTTTTTAGTATATAAAATACTTTCATAAAGGTTAATACTACAAGATATAAAGGTACTTACAATATCATGTTATTTTGAAATGTATTGGAGGAGCGAACTGCTGCCTCATATGTTATATTTTTAATCTTGTAATTTATTTCAGGTATCTTATCGTGGTAGTCAACTTTTGGGTTCTGCATTCCCCTTTTTCTGAATGTAGTGGCGTTCAATATTTTGTTAATTTTTTTTAATATCTATTCCCACCCCTGAACCATTGCTTTCTACCGCTTAGAGTAAAGTCTAGAGCATAGCATCGGTAACATCCAATTCCCTAAATAAGGTTTTGGGTTTAACTTGCGCAAAGAACGTGGGGCGAGATTGCTTACACTGGCGCATCCAATGCAGTGGTATCCAATAAACTGGCGCATCCAACGTATGGGCCTCGATTTTCTTACACTGTCGCTACAAGGTGTAGCACTTGATCTTGATAAAATAAAAATTTTAGATTGGCACACATCAGTGTAGTCTGATTTTGTTGGTCGTTCGTTTACACTTATATTTAACGTACTGGCTCAGCAAATAGTAGCTTCATTTTTTTTAAATTGGTCTCGTCAATTATAATTCTAAAGAAGGATACCAAATTTCTATATTTTTTTACTGAACCCTTGCCATCCTTTCAAATTTAGGCGTTGTGAAACATTTTAGTTGTTTCGACAGTTCGGTTGGTAGTAGTGTGAAGGCGTACCTGAACACAGATATTTTTTTTGTTAGCTATCGTCCTGATTAGTTTTTTCTTATTGACGAATCGTTTACTACACAAAAGCCGGTAAATTGCACGTGAAAGATTTAAAACCTTTCCACGCCAGTATTGTAGACGACGAAGCTACTGATTAAATAACTAGTTTCGACATCGATTACGTTTGTGTCATCACTATAAATTTTTTTTTATGTCGTTTAGTATCTTGATGTTAAACAGAAGTATCATGTTATGCGCATTGTTAATTAACTAATAATAATCATTAAACTTTTTTTTGTTCTGGTTATTGGCCACATTGACAATTGACCACAAATATACCGTATTGCCCTGATGGTAGATATTCTAAGGAGTGTTAACCATTTCAGTTACACCCTGTCATTCGTAAATGATGGTGGTGACATGTTTATCGCATTGGAATTTTTGTATTTATAAAGTTCATGTAGATAAATATTTCCGACAAACCCGTGAGAGGACAGTGGTTATGATCTATCCTCGATCTTTGAGTTATGTTTAACTCATTAGTGTTTACTAGAACCGCGTCTGTGTTATATCTATTTGATATGCTGAGTTATCTATCCACAACGAGTTCACAAGTAATCGTTTTTTTTAACAACATCTCAAGAGATATGTGTTCATGTTGTATCTACTTTTTTTATATAATTAATATGAAACAATTGTTTTATACTATTGGTTGAGTTAATCGTCTAAAACCTGATCAACTCTCTCAGTTTAAAGATCTTACATTTTCATACTTATAATTTTTGTAGATTTTATATAGTAGACATTGCTCCTTCAAACCCTTATTTTAGTGTGAAGAAGTAATATAAGTATAAGATAAATAATAAGATTAGTGATACATTAAATCTAATGTTAGGATAGGTGAATGTCATTTAGTTTTGTTTTCTTCCGCGTATACGAGTGTAGTCTACTATATTTGACCCTCTACCGATTATGTCTATTTTCTCTATTTAGACTTCCCTTTCCTAAATAATGTCTAAATAAGGTTTTGGGTTAAACTTGCGCCCAGAACGTGGGGCGAGATTTCTTACAAGTTGCCAATTGCTGCTAGTAGATAAAAATATTGTGAATATATCCATTATTGCCTATTGTCGGCGTCAATGCATAATCATCCTTCAAGAGTATAAATAATAAAAATATAATAAAATAAATGTAAGAAGCAACCGACCTTTTTCTGCGTTCTAAATCTTGTCTATTCTATATTCTATTGTAGATAGTTTTTACATATATAACCTTGCGATTCTGAAATACCTAAATAATAACTGCTGTTTAAAAATATATATCTTGTTTTAAGAAATGTTTTAGTCCAATAGATTACTAATAGACAACTATCTGAAGGACAAAGAACTACAAGTAAGGTGAGAAGAAACTTTCTCTGAACCAGTTACAACGGCGGTAGGGTCTCAGTGGGAGGTTGCTTGTCAGCCGCTGTATTTAACGCCTATATACACAACATCTCCTGCAGAGACCAAATTACAAGAACCAATTACTCAGACGAAATACTCATCATAGCCAAAGGCAGCCACCTACGATTCGCCACAAAAAAATTACACAGGCAACTAGACGACCTACACGAACGGTTTGATAAGTGGAGGATTGCACTAAACTAGGAAAAATGTGATGTTATTCTATTCTCCAGTCACCGCACCTAATCCCAAAACACACCCAAAATGAGAGGCTCCAACCTCGAGTAGAAATCCATCACCAAATACCTAGCAGTCCACGTAAATCAACAATTCAGTTTAAACAAACACGTAATAGAAACGATACAAAAAGCAAGACGAATCAAAGGTCTCCTACACCAGTACAAACACACCGCAGCAAGTTCCCTATAGACATCAGTCTAGGAAACCATACCACCTATATCAGACCAATCATAAGCTACGCTTCGACAGCGTGGTTCACTTACTTGAATACCATCATCAATTACTGCACAGAAGCGATTTCTATCACCACCCTTCGCTACATCACAAGAACTTTATAGCTCGTCCGGAACGAAACCATCAAGTAGGATCTGAAAATAGACGCGCTCCACAAATACTGTAAGATACGCCATCAACACACAAAAAACTTAGACGTCTAAGCCTATTAGTCGTCAGATCAATAGCACCGCTGGACGGACGTCTGGAATAAACGAAGAGGAGACCACGAAAACCCTTATATAACTAAACCCAGACCAGGACAATCAAACTACAAAGTCGGACTTAGAAAGTACCATATAATAGATTGTAAGTATACTGAAGGACTAGACCAAACTCTAACCACAAAACACAATAAGAGAAATAATTATCAACAAGCAGCAAAAACCTGAAGGTTCAGGCAGTCACACCAATTGGCCCTGAAAACGCCAAGACCGATATATTGGCTGTTATTAAAAAGTTAGGTTATTTAATACCATTCATATTTAGAATACACCGACAAAAGGCCATACCGAATGGAATTGCACCTTGAAAGAGTTTTAGATTACTAGAACGGTGGAATTGCTTGCGCGTTCCAATGATCTAAACAGCCAAACTACAGGTCCAACCAAAGTAGTAGGGTCTTTAGTGAAGAACTAGACTAAGACAGGTCCCCGAAAGAGGGCAGCAGCTTTTCGGTACTTACACTGGCAGAGACCATAGGAGTCGGTATGGCATTCTAAGACAAACTACTTCGATGTAGAAGGCAAAGGAAAACCACCATCTTGCCTCCCAGATACACAGCGTACTTAAATTAAAGATGATGAAATCTTTTGGGGTAAAAAACTCCGGAGTTACAATAGTCCTTACATGTGATTTTACAATGCTCCAACCGAAAGTACTACATTGGCCAGAAAGTGAGTTCTTTTTATCTGCAACATTTGAAATTCTGACGAATCCTTGCTGTTCCAATCAAGGTAGTGATCTTTAACGTGCGTGACAACTCTCACACACGGGACTTCCATTTTACCTCTCGTCCGAACGAGAGTGTATTTTTGTTAAGAATGCTCGCCTAACATTTTTCAAGTGGACCATGCCGGTATTCAAACCCGGGACCTTGGGCGTAGTAGTCACACACATACCACTACGCCACAGAGCCGACAGTTACAATAGTCACCCAATCGGATCTCCGGAAGGGGACTACTTCGGGGGATGTGATCGAAAAATGTAAAAGAAGAACCGTGAACATTCTGCGAGTCGGAGCGTGGAATGTCAGAAGTATGAAGTAAGTAGGTACGCTAGAGAACTTGAAAATTAAAATGGATAGGTTAGCATTAGACATAGTAGGGATCAGCGAAGTTCGGTGGCCAGAGGCGGGGGATTTTTAAAGCGGTGAGTGTAGCGTAATTCACACAGGATCAGGAAAAGGAACTTCAGGAGTGGGGATAGTTATACGAAAAAGCTAGGACGACGTGTAGAAAACTACTTACAAACAAACGAAAGAGAACTCGTGGTTCGACTAGAATCTCAACCGGTAAATACAGTAATAATACAAGTATACATGCCCACCTCTAGTTACAGTGAGGAAGAGATAGAGGCAATCTACAAAGATATCGAAGACATACTAAAATACTTAAAAAGACATGAAAATTTAATAATTACAGGGGATTTTAATGTAGTCGTAGGTGAGGGTAGCGAAGGTGCAGTAGTAGGTTTATTTGGTTTAGGCAAAAGAAATGAGGAAATAGGCTGGTAGAATTTTGCGACAAGAGCAGTCTAACAATCACAAGTACATTATTTCAACATCATGCTAGAAGACGATACACGTGGAAGATGCCAGGAGATATACGAAGATAACAAATAGATTACATTCTTGTTAGACAGCGGTTTAGGAATCAAGTAAAAGACTGTACAAGCTACCCAGAGACAGATATAAACATTGACCGCAATATCGTAATTATGAAGGTCCTCTTAAATTTAAAAATTTGAAAAAGGAAACGGAAAAAACACACTTTGACTTTGAGAAACTCAAAGATAAGGATATCTACGAAAGGTGTGAAAAAAGTCAAATAAATTGCTGAAAGATATCGAGAAAATATCTTATACTAAAAAAGTAAAAGCAGAATGGAATAACATTAAATCCAGCTTTGACATGACGCCCAAAGATATTCTTTGGTATACACAAAAAAAAGATAAGAAACCATGGATAATAAGTGATATCCCGAATTTAATAGAAGAAAGACGAACATACAAAAGTAGATCAGACGAAAGAGGAAAATAAAGATACACAGCTATAAAGTGGGTAATTATTTGCAAATGCAGGAAAGCTAAAGAGCAATGGATTAATGAAAAATGCAAAGTGGTACAAACTAAGATGGAAATAGGAAAGACAAACGAAGCATACAAACTGAATTTTAGGGATATAAAACCGTATAGCAAAAATATAAGGGACGCATGAGGAAACGTCATATAAAACAAGTTGAAAATGCAAGGCATTGTCGCAACGAACTTCCAAATGTAGACTTACTTTAAAACAATTTATGTATCGCACATTAATTTTGGACCTATTTGAAATTTTTGATAAAAATTAATTCCCGGGGGGGGATCCGTGGTCAGATTTTGAGGGGGGTACCATATTTCGACTCAGCTATGTTAGGGGAGTCCAAATATGTATCGCACATTAATTTTGGACCTATTTGAAATTTTGATAAAAATTAATTCCGGGTGGGGTCGGGTATCCGTGGTCAGATTTTGTGGGGGTACCATATTTCGACTCAGCTATGTTAGGGGAGTCCAAATATGTATCGCACATTAATTTTGGACCTATTTGAAATTTTTGATAAAATTAATTCCCCGGGGGTCGGGTATCCGTGGTCAGATTTTGTGGGGGTACCATATTTCGACTCAGCTATGTTAGGGGAGTCCAAATATGTATCGCACATTAATTTTGGACCTATTTGAAATTTTGATAAAAATTAATTCCCGGGGGTCGGGTATCCGTGGTCAGATTTTGTGGGGGGTACCATATTTCGACTCAGCTATGTTAGGGGAGTCCAAATATGTATCGCACATTAATTTTGGACCTATTTGAAATTTTTTTTTTCCCGACGGAATATCGCGGGGCACGGCGCCCCCGTGGCCCGATTTTAACTGACATCAAAACTTAAGCTCTGGACACCGAGCTGAATCGATTGATGTATCACACATTGATGTCCGACCATTAGAAAGGCCTCGGACGGACGGACAGACGGACGACAAATCGATTTCATAAACGAACGAAGTTCGTTGAAAAATGTAGAATAAGTGGATAGATTGCAAAAATAAGTAGGGAATTTATATGCAGGAGAAAAACTAACAGTATTAGAACAGAAATCAGATATTGAAAAGGATGACTTGGAATATTCTATACTTAGGAATGAGTTTGAATTAGCATTAAAAGGTCTGAAAAATGGGAAGGCACCAGGTACAGATAATGAGCAAGCAAAAATTCTAAAAATATGTACAATCTACATAGTTGGACAACGAGGTAGTTTTTACTATAAGGATGGATTGCATGGTTTGAATAATGTTACAAGCTTTGATGTTGCTGTCATGCGGTTGTTGCGTTCACTTTCGACGGTAAGTTAAAACCTACCCTTCTTCGTCTTACATTATTCATTCACGTAGAATCTGTTTCAATACTCCAACAACATCTTGTATCTTTTACCTTCCTACAATAAGTACGTTTTATTATAATTTTATTTGAACCTATTTGCTGCAAAATTGAAAAGTTTACTCTATAATTAAAATATTCGGTATCTTGTTTTCGGTGTCCGCTGGCTTCCTACACATTGCTATAGCGTACAACTAATTCTTATACTGCTGCGACAAAAAGACTTGTTGAAATAGTGGATCGTACTTCTCCGATAAAAAAGTGTTTCCATGTTTCTATTTAACATCTGTGTATAGTAACGCGAGTATTGTATTAAATCCCTGCTAGAAAACGAATTCATTTACTCGATTCCTTCTGTGATATGACAACGATTAATCGTCGTTAACTTTTTCTTTTTTTTGTTATCTTCACACTTTCGTGCACACACTGTGTGTGTGTTCCGTTTATATTGTAGATTTTACTTGCAATTTTATTAATACATGGAGTTTGTTGATTATTTTTAATTCGCCGCGGATATTTAAATTTATTAGAGTGGAATTTCCTTGGTTTACTGAAGCACGCGTCAACAAGTGCCGTGAGTAGTGAACGTTGTTATTTCGCATGTGCAAATCCACGAAGCTTAGTAGAGAATCGATTCGTTGTTCGAACGGGCCGCATCGCTTTACACACACGTTCTACATAGAACAAATTAGATAAACCGCTTTGCTACAGAACCGTTATCGTTATAAATGTGCTTTGTTTCACCCGCAAAAAGAAGAGTAGTATTGGTTCCATCGTTTTTTTCCTCGGCACGGCTGCATAAATCACCAGGTGAGTGTTTTAGTAAACGTTTGATTTGGTTAAAAACATTAATTATTTGTTGTTTGTTTAACTATCACTTAAATTTTATATACAGTCCACATCTCTCTACCAAAGAGTTATTCGTTATTTGTTAAATTATCATTTTACATTCACCGCAATCATTTTACAGTGTGGTATTTGCGATTTTTAAGGAAATGTACTTTTCGGCGTAAATAAATTAATCTTTACTCGTTATTATAGCTTCTTCCTTCGGTGGACTTAACGACCCGTTGAATTGCCGCTCCTTTTTGGTATGGGAGGACACCAACACTGCGTGATCCTGAGCCCCTCTGTTTCAACTGTCACTAGAGGGTGTGACCAAACCTACGCTGTGGTCTCGAGGGTGAGTGTTTAGCCACCTTTTTCTGATATGGGTTTTATGTACTTGATGAAGCAGCCTATTTATTAGCTTCTTCTATTGCCAACTAAACTTTTTAGCGGTAAAACGATTATCTTTATGTGAAATGATATTTATGGATAATATTGTAATATATCCTAACCTTTTACTGTGATAATTTTATGTAGTTAACTTAATTCTCACGATGGTGATTTGGAGCTGTAATTGTAAATTTTTGTTAATTAAGACCTCGCAGTGAAAACCTTATAGATTTAATTTTATATTTACAATGAGAATATAGAGCTGTTGTTTTTAGACTTGCAATTTTTTTGGGTAATTAACATAGGGGAGGACCTAAAAACTACAGCTCGCCATTTTAAGATGTGATTTTTATGTTCTTCCTGATATATGTATATTGTGGTGATTGATTTTTTTTTTAGATTTTTTTTTGTTATACTACACTGTTGTCTCTCCAAAATGTCACTTAGATTAATAAGTATGTTTAATTTCTTATTTTTATTTCAGGCTTTTTTATTTTTCTTCTTGTATTGGTAAGACCCCGCCTACTCACCGATTGAGCCCGGTCATTCTTTCTTTGTCTTTTAGGCTAGGTCGATGTACGTAGCACGGTTGTGCACTTCTCCTTCACAACACACGTTAGCTGAGGCTATTAAAAGGGAATAGGTCTCTTGTATCTCATATTTAGTTGTGAAAAAACAGATGTTTTTAAATCCTGTAGTAATCATTCGTAGTGTCAGACATTCGCAGCACCTACTACATGTAACAGTTCGTACTAATATTGCATTTACTTCAACAGGGGCCAAGTGGAGAAGACAGCGTAAACTATTAACACCTGCTTTCCACTTTAAAATTCTCGAGCAGTACATTAAAATCTTCAACAGCCAGAGCAATATCCTTATCAAATTATTACAAAATCACACAGATTCAAAGGCTTTTAATATATACCCGTATATAAATTTATGCACGTTGGATATTATATGTGGTAATTAGAAATTTTATTTAACTTAATTAAAGCAGCAATTTTCAGAAGCCATCATGGGTATTCAGATAAACGCCCAAACAGGTAGTGCAAAAGAATATGTCAAAGCAGTAACCGAAGCCACAGAAATATTTTTAAGACGAACGTTTTCGCCCATTAAAAGCTTTGACTTTGTATTTAGATTGTCACGAGATTATTGGAAACTAAGACGGGCCTTACGGGTCTTGCACGGACTCACCATTTCAGTTATAAATTCTAGACAACGAGAGTTTGCAACCCTTCAAGATAATGAAAAGGAGGAAAACACATTTGGAAACAAAAAGAATAAGGCCTTTCTGGATCTTCTCTTGCAGTTTAAAATTGAAGGTAAACACTACTTACCTTTTGAAAATATTCGAGAAGAGGTAGATACGTTTATGTTTGAGGTATTGCAGGTTATGTGGGGTTATAGTAACATTTATTAAATTTTTAGGGCCATGATACCACCACATCGGCAATTTGCTTCATTTTATACAATTTGTCGCAATACGTTGATGTTCAGGTAAATATAACTGCAAAAAAATTATAGAAAATGTACTAGCATGAATACACTAAAATGATGCGTAAACATTTTGTAACAGAATTAAGACCAAAGAGTGACAATCGACATCTAGTTAACGGTCAAGCATAAAGTGAAATGAAAGTAACGAACCAAATAAGTAAAATTGTAATATAAATCGAATTCGCATGCTGAATAAAAAATTATTTTCCATGCAGTGCTGTACGGTGGTTATTATTCTGGAGAAAATTTATTTTCTTTCTTAGGTAAACTATTATCATCAAAACAAGTAGATGATTTTAGTATGACAGTCTTTTTCATCTGAATACCACTAGTTTGAAATTTGTAATACTCCCGATCCACCTATAGCCAAGGTGCGCTACAGTCTAGATTTGATGATCGTAACTTATTTACACCAAACGATGGTTAGAATAAACTAAGTTAAATTGGATGTGAAGATCTTGACAGACCGTGAACTTTATTTCTCCAACGCTGTACCCAAAATTACTATATTAGCCAAAAGGTGAGTTTTTATTAGGAAATTTGGAAATATAAACTATGAAATGTTGGCATCTTGCTACGTACTGTTTTGGTCCCAGTAAATGTAGCCGGTAATCTATAGAACAAACTCGGTGAAGTACTCCATTAAAAATCTTGTTTAGCCGAAAACCTGGACTGTACTAAAAAAAATGGTTGCAACTAACTCTCGGAACGCTATCGGGTGTGAAATACGTCTTATTTGCGAAGTATCTTGGACGTCGCCAACTCTCGCAGAGTTTCTAGGAAAAATCCCTAAAGAGAATAACAAGAGGGTGTCAGAACCTTGTAATCAGGAGGGTGATTCTGACTTAAAATTTACCTAAAAAATCCTTAAGTACACTATTGCTTAAACATAAAACAAACCTTAACCATAAAAACACTATAGACCTATTTAAAACTGCTAGCTGAAAGGAAAGTTCTCTAAAATCAAATGTTAACTAACCTGAATTTTTAGTTGCGCTTCTAGGTAATTGCAAAATAATTTATTACAGCAAAATTGTAACTATACGTTTTTATACACGATTCTTTTTCTAACTATATATATATATATATATATATATATATATATATATATATATAGTATATAACTTTATGGGTTTTAGGTCAGCAGAATTGAAGAATTCTCTTTTTTATAAACTCAAGCTTTCGGAAATTTATTTTTCCATTATCAAGAGTATAAAGTGAGATAATAGTCAATTGGATGATTAATAATAGTAAATAGGATGGTTTTGGTGTGTAGTATAATTAAATATAAAGATAAAAATTTTTAAAAATGTATAAAATGAGTCTAATACTCAATTCTAAACAGTAATATTTTTTTGATGAGTTTATAAAAAAGAGAATTCTTCAATTCTGCTGACCTAAAACCCATAAAGTTATATACTATTAAAGAAGCAAGGTCGTTACCAATTCTACTATATATATATATATATATATATATATATATATAGCACACATACGTCTTCATTACAAATACATGATAGTCCTAAGCAAGTATTAAAAATCAAATATAACGCAAATTTTCCATTCTGAACAAACCAGCACCTTGAAGAAGTTCTAAAATACTAGAACGGGTAGAATGGCTTGCGTGTTTCAGTGATCTAAAAAGCCAAAGTATAAATAAGTTTAGTCAAATTAGTGGGGTCTTTACTGAGTAACCAAAGTAAGACAAAGTCCCCGAAACAGGGCAGCAACACCTTCGGTACTTAAAGTGGTAAAGACCGTGGGGTCGGTATGATACTCTAAGACACACTACTGCGATGTGGAAAGCAACAGGAAACCACCGCATTACAGCCCAAGTACATGCGTAGTAAAAATGTTTTAAAGTCATGGCATCCTCTGTGGTAAAATATTCTGGAGATAAAATAGTTCCCCATTCGGATCTCCAGGAGGGGACTGCTTCGGAGGATTTGACCGACAAGTTTAAAAGAAGAGCAAGGAACTTTTTACGAGTCGGAGCGTGGAATTTCAGAACCATGAAGCTAGAGAATCTGGATATTGAAATGGCTAGGTTAACATTAGACATAATAGGGATTAGCGAAGTTCGGTGGCCAGAAACTTGGGATATTTGCAGCGGAAACTTTATGTTAATTCATACAGGATCAAAGGAAAAAAATTCAGGTGTGGGAGATAGTCATGCGGAACGAGATAGAACTCTGTGTAAAAACTACTTATAAAAGAACGAAAGAATACTCATGGTTAGATTAAAATCTAAACCAGTAGATAGAGTAATAATACAGGTTGGGTTGGCTTAGAGTTGAGATCAGATCAATATTGGAAGGAAGGTTTGTTCTAATTGTTGGTGTGTCTGATACTATACATACTCGGGTTCGAGAGTGATGGACGGAAGTTGATCTTAATGACTTTTAGGGGTTGTGGGGGAGTGATATTAAATGAGGTGGGTTTTAGCGTAATTATTTTCGTGGGAGTCATGTGTGTGTGTGTGTGTGTGTGTGCGCGTGTGTGTGTGTGCGCGCGTGTGTGTGTGAAAGGAGAATGATGATGGGAAACAGGTTTTAAAGCGCTAACACCTGTGTATGAAGTTGTTTCTTGTGGTATCGGCATCAGTGCTTGTGCGTTTGTGCTCGTTTTGTCGGTCTGTTACCTTCTCCAGGATTTTTTCTGTGGTTTTTGGTTAAACTGCTGTTATTTTTTTCGATAATACTGAATCATTAGCAACAATTGTAACTCCTTTATATTTTGTCAATGTGTTTTGCTAATTTCATTCGATTCCTTATAAACGTAGTTCATGAGTTCATTTTTTATTTTGCCTTTAAGTGAAAGTAATTAAAATTCAAGTAATTTTTTCACTAAACCCCCATCCCTTGACGTTTTGATTTTTGCTTTAAAAAGCGTTCGAGCGTTTTGCTCATAGATTTGCTGTAGGTTCGGAATGTTCTTGGAATTGCACCTGGTCTTGTAAAAGGGGTAAGGGCATTTACTGGGGAGGGGTTGTTGTTTCATTTCGTATTGTCTTTATTTGTTACCTGGAATAAATTTCTAGTGTAATTTTGTGCGGCGTTGTTGATAATACTGTTATTTTTGTTAAATATATGTGTGCCATCTGGGCAACAAAACTTTGCTAGCGTTGTTATGAGGTTCCTTTATTTGGTAGTTAAATTGAATTATCTTAAACAGTTCTATCAGTCTTTTCTTCTATCTGATGGTAAGGTCTTCTGCCCTAAATAGAATACTAAGTATTAAGCAAGTATCTACCCCGTAACGTTCACCGACGCATAAATAAACATCACAAACCGCGCCATAAATGGGAATAAATAAAAGCTCACTCCGCAGCGTTGTAAGTGGCGTCAAAAGATTCTTTGTTCAGAATAACTCTATAAAACAGCACGTGAAATTTCAACTACTGCTATTTTTGTTAAATAAATACACGTGTACCGTCTGTGCAATAATATTTTGTTGGTATTAAGTAAAGACCTCTTCCCTAAATAAGGTCCTATCTATTAAGGTAGTATCTGCCCCAGGGTTCACCGATGCATCGATAAACACTACAAACTGTGTTTTAACTGGAAATAGATGTAAGTTTTCTCCACAGTGTTGTAAGTGGCATCCAAGTATTCGATATTCAGGAAGGGAATAGCACTAAAATTTCACGTACTGTTATTGCTGTTGAAAGATGTGTGCTGTTAGGGCAACAAAATTTTGTTGGTATCGTTTTGAGGTTCCTTTATTCGGTAGTTACATTGGATAATTTTGGGCATTGAGAGTTCTAGCAGCTTTTCTTCTATCTGGTGGCAAGGATTTCTTCTCTAAATAGGGTACTAACTATTAAGGGAGAATCTGTCGCATAGGATACATTTATGCATCTATAAGCACCGCAAACCGTGCTATAAATGGGAGTACATAAAAGTTCACTCCACAGCGTTGTAAATAGCGTTAAAGATTCGTTATTCAGGATAACTCTAGAAAACAGCACTGCAACTTCACGTACTGCTATTGTTGTTGAATACAAGCGTGCCGCCTGAGGGAACAATAACTTTTGTTGGTATTATTTTGAGGATTCCTTTATTTGGTAGTTACATTAGATTATCTTAGAACTAAGAGTTCTATCAACTTTTCTTCTATCTGGTGGAAGGACTTCTTCCTAAATAGGGTAGTAACGATTAAGGGAATATCTGCTGCAGGGTTCGCCGATCATTATCAATAAACACCATAAACTGCGACTATAACTGGGAGTAGATATAAGTTCACTCCATAGCGTTGTAAGAAGCGTCAAATGATTCGTTATTCAGGATAACTCTAGAGAATGGCACTGAAATTTCACGTACTTTATTGTTGTTGAAACATTTGTGCCGTCTGGGCAACAATACTTTGTTGATATTTTTCGGGTTCCTTTATTCGGTAGTTACACTGGATTATCTTGGACACTAAGAGTTGTATCAGCTTTTCTGCTATCTGGTGGTAAGGACTTCTTCTCTAAATAGGGTACTATCTATTAAGGGAATATCTGTTCCATAGGGTTCACCGATGCATTCATAAACACCGCAAACCGCGCTATAATGGGAGTACATAGAAGTTCACTCCACAGCGTTGTAAATGGCGTTCAAAGATTCGTTATTCAGGATAACTCTAGAAAACAGCACTGCAACTTCACGTACTGCTATTGTTGTTGAATACAAGCGTGCCGCCTGGGGAACAATACTTTGTTGGTATTATTTTGAGATTCCTTTATTTGGTAGTTACATTAGATTATCTTAGAAACTAAGATGTTTCTATCGGAAGCTTTTCTTAAGGCTATCTGGTGGTAAGGACTATCTTCCTAAATAGGGTAGTAACGATTAAGGAATATCTGCTGCAGCGGTTCGCCGATCAACCAATAAACACCATAAACTGCGACATAACTGGGAGTAGATATAAGTTCACTCCATAGCGTTGTAAGAAGCGTCTAAATGATTCGTTATTCAGGATAACTCTAGAGAATGGCACTGAAATTTCACGTACTTTTATTGTTGTTGAAACATTTGTGCCGTCTGGGCAACAATACTTTGTTGATATTTTTCGGGTTCCTTTATTCGGTAGTTACACTGGATTATCTTGGACACTAAGAGTTGTATCAGCTTTTCTGCTATCTGGTGGTAAGGACTTCTTCTTAAATAGGGTACTATCTATTAAGGAATATCTGTTCCATAGGGTTCACCGATGCATTCATAAACACCTGCAAACTCGCGCTATAATGGGAGTACATAGAAGTTCACTCCACAGCGTTGTAAATGGCGTTAAAGATTCGTTATTCAGGATAACTCTAGAAAGACAGCACTGCAATTCACGTACTGCTATTGTTGTTGAATACACGTGCCGCCTGGGGAACAATACTTTGTTGGTATTATTTTGAGATTCCTTTATTTGGTAGTTACATTGATTATCTTAGAAACAAGAGTTCGTATACAACTTTTTTGTATCTGGTGGTTAAGGACTTCTTCCTAAATAGGGTAGTAACGATTAAGGAATATCTGTGCAGGGTTCCCGATCAATCAATAAAACCATAACTGCGACTAACTGGTGAGTAGATATAAGTTCACTACCAATAGCGTTGTAACGATTATGCGTCAAATGATTCTGCTTAGTTCAGGATAACTCTAGAAATGGCACTGAAATTTCACGTACTTTTATTGTTGTTGAAACATTTGTGCCGTCTGGGCAACAATACTTTGTTGATATTTTTTCGGTTCCTTTATTCGGTAGTTACACTGGATTATCTTGGACACTAAGAGTTGTATCAGCTTTTCTGCTATCTGGTGGTAAGGACTTCTTCTCTAAATAGGGTACTATCTATTAAGGGAATATCTGTTCCATAGGGTTCACCGATGCATTCATAAACACCCAAACCGCGCTATAATGGGATACATGTAAGTTCACTCCACAGCGTTGTAAATGGCGTTAAAGATTCGTTATTCAGGATAACTCTAGAAAACAGCACTGCAACATTCACGTACTGCTATTGTTGTTGAATACAAGCGTGCCGCCTGGGGCAACAATACTTTGTTGGTATTATTTTGAGATTCCTTTATTTGGTAGTTACATTAGATTATCTTAGAAACTAAGAGTTCTATCAACTTTTTTCTATCTGGTGGTAAGGACTTCTTCCCTAAATAGGGTAGTAACGATTAAGGGAATATCTGCTGCAGGGTTCGCCGATCAATCAATAAACACCATAAACTGCGACTATAACTGGGAGTAGATATAAGTTCACTCCATAGCGTTGTAAGATAGCGTCAAATGATTCGTTATTCAGGATAACTCTAGAGAATGGCACTGAAATTTCACGTACTTTTATTGTTGTTGAAACATGTGTGCCGTCTGGGCAACAATACTTTGTTGATATTTTTGAGGTTCCTTTATTCGGTAGTTACACTGGATTATCTTGGACACTAAGAGTTGTATCAGCTTTTCTTCTATCTGGTGGTAAGGACTTCTTCTCTAAATAGGGTACTATCTATTAAGGGAATATCTGTTCCATAGGGTTCACCGATGCAATTCAATAAACACCGCAAACCGCGCTATAATGGGAGTACATAGAGTTCACTCCACAGCGTTGTAAATGGCGTTAAAGATTCGTTATTCAGGATAACTCTAGAAAACAGCACTGCAACTTCACGTACTGCTATTGTTGTTGAATACAAGCGTGCCGCCTGGGGAACAATACTTTGTTGGTATTATTTTGAGATTCCTTTATTTGGTAGTTACATTAGATTATCTTAGAAACTAAGAGTTCTATCAACTTTTCTTCTATCTGGTGGTAAGGACTTCTTCCCTAAATAGGGTAGTAACGATTAAGGGAATATCTGCTGCAGGGTTCGCCGATCAATCAATAAACACCATAAACTGCGACATAACTGGGAGTAGATATAAGTTCACTCCATAGCGTTGTAAGAAGCGTCAAATGATTCGTTATTCAGGATAACTCTAGAGAATGGCACTGAAATTTCACGTACTTTTATTGTTGTTGAAACATTTGTGCCGTCTGGGCAACAATACTTTGTTGATATTTTTTCGGGTTCCTTTATTCGGTAGTTACACTGGATTATCTTGGACACTAAGAGTTGTATCAGCTTTTCTGCTATCTGGTGGTAAGGACTTCTTCTCTAAATAGGGTACTATCTATTAAGGGAATATCTGTTCCATAGGGTTCACCGATGCATTCATAAACACCGCAAACCGCGCTATAATGGGAGTACATAGAAGTTCACTCCACAGCGTTGTAAATGGCGTTAAAGATTCGTTATTCAGGATAACTCTAGAAAACAGCACTGCAACTTCACGTACTGCTATTGTTGTTGAATACAAGCGTGCCGCCTGGGGAACAATACTTTGTTGGTATTATTTTGAGATTCCTTTATTTGGTAGTTACATTAGATTATCTTAGAAACTAAGAGTTCTATCAACTTTTCTTCTATCTGGTGGTAAGGACTTCTTCCCTAAATAGGGTAGTAACGATTAAGGGAATATCTGCTGCAGGGTTCGCCGATCAATCAATAAACACCATAAACTGCGACATAACTGGGAGTAGATATAAGTTCACTCCATAGCGTTGTAAGAAGCATCAAATGATTCGTTATTCAGGATAACTCTAGAGAATGGCACTGAAATTTCACGTACTTTTATTGTTGTTGAAACATTTGTGCCGTCTGGGCAACAATACTTTGTTGATATTTTTTCGGGTTCCTTTATTCGGTAGTTACACTGGATTATCTTGGACACTAAGAGTTGTATCAGCTTTTCTGCTATCTGGTGGTAAGGACTTCTTCTCTAAATAGGGTTCTATCTATTAAGGGAATATCTGTTCCATAGGGTTCACCGATGCATTCATAAACACCGCAAACCGCGCTATAATGGGAGTACATAAAAGTTCACTCCACAGCGTTGTAAATGGCGTTAAAGATTCGTTATTCAGGATAACCCTAGAAAACAGCACTGCAATTTCAGGTACTGTTAGTATTGTTGAATACATGTGCCGTTTGGAGATCAATGCTTTATTTGTATTATTTTGAGATTCCTTTATTTAGTAGTTACATTATATTACCTTAGACACTAAGATTTATATCAGCACTGTCTTCTGTCTGATGGAAAGGCCCTTACCCTGAATAGGGAACTAACTATTAAGGGAGTACCTGCCCTGTAGGGTTTACCGATGCTTCGATAAATACCACAAACTGTGCTATAACAAGAAGTAGATAAATGTTCACTTCACAGCGTTGTAAGGGGCGTCAAAGGATTCGTTATTCAGGATTACTCTAGGAAACAGCACTGCAATTTCATGTACTGTTATTATAGTTGTATACATGTGTGCCATCTGGGGAACAATACTTTATTGGTATTATATTGAGGTTGCTTTGTTTGGTAGTTAGATTGGATTATCTTAGATACTAAGAGTTTAATCAGCTCTACCTGTATCTGGTGTTAAAGTCTTTTACCCTAAGTAGGGTACTAACTGTGTTACGTTTATTTTCAGCATAAATTAATTACCCTATTTTTCTGCCTTGTTAATTCAATACCCGCTCGAATAATTCCCTTTCTAATGTTAAATCCTTCAACATAATAAACACGCTCTCGAATAAATTCCTCAACTCAAATTCCTTTTGCTTTTAAAACGAAAATTTATTCAATAAATTAAATAGTCTATGCCTTGTTTTAGGTATCCAGAAACTCTTAAATTCTTCAATAAGTACGCTTGCTACAAATTTTCATTTTGACTTTATTTATATCGAAACGACAAATTTATGCTACAATTAAATAGTTTATATCCTGTTTTAGGTTCATGTTATAATGGTATACCTTATGACCGCATATAATGACTTTCTCTATTGTTCCGGTGTAAAGACTGGTTAAAATAAGGTCGCGCATTATCCGATAAGACCCGGGTTTTCCAGTTTCTATCGCGCTTCCATAAGCGAGGGTTTGCAGTTCGAATTCGTGTTAGTTGAACCCTTGTTGAATTTGATTCTACGACTTGTACTTCGAAATATTTTCTACAGTATTCGTCGCCGTATTTCAAAAGCAATACACGTTTGTTTTTTCTGTTCGACAACTACGGAGTGTCTTGCGTGTATTTGTGAGTCCCCGCGCGCGTACCCATTCTAATCAGATTCTCTTTTAAGCTTTTTTAGCTGGAGGTCAAATGGGTTCTTTCTTTATGTAAAGCACCTGCTTTTATCTGTACGCCAACTGCTTTTGTCCGCAAACCGCTACTGCAGTTATGGTAGCAGGATAAATGTATCCTGACGACCATGGTGTTGCTGTGCTGGCTTACCCCCCGTAGGATTGCGAGCTAAGTATATAAATATCTACAAATATGCAACTCGTTTTCTCTCGTGTGTGTCAATGGCATATTCCGTATCAACGTTTGGTGTAGTTAAGTGACATTGCAGAACTATTGTTCGTTGCTGCTCTAGAGGCGTGAGGTACCTTTGCTAAGAATGTTGGACAGACGTACGCTAACTCTTATATACTGATTGGTTTATTTCACTAACAGTACTATGTACGATTTAAAAGATGTCTGACAAAACTTCCCACACGTTAATCCTTTCCTACTGATTATATATTTTACAAAACGAATTAGGTGAAATTTTAAAAACGCTTGACAAAAGCTCTCACAGGTTTATTTACTACTGATTAATTTTATTTTATGCGAAATATGAAATGCGCACTTCGTATCTAAATTCCTAAATTGTCCGTACAATATAATTGTTTGCTGTGAAATAATAACACTTGATTTATTTTCTTTTTGCTTGTTTGTACAGAATCCTTTATTTATTTTATGTGTTAATAGATAAACGTTGGCGATGTGTTTTTTCTTTGGTATTTAGGTGAATCCCCTCACTCTCCGCGTTTGATAGTTAGCCTGGTATTTACTTTTCTTCCGGCTACGTCTAGGTGCGTAGCATAATTTCTGACTCCCTGGCGTGGGACTGCGAGTTTGTTTTAGTTAATTTTTTTTGTGCCCCGATTTTATTTTGTGTACGTTGGCTTAACTTTTGCTTCGATTTTGGTTTTGGTTAGCGTTCGCTTCGATTTTGTTTGCTTAATTTCTGCCCCAATTTTTGTTTTGCTTCTCGGCCTGATACTACTTATGTTTTCTTCCCTTACGCTCGAATTTGTATTTATTTCTTTTCTTTATTTCTTGCGTGGGTTCGATTTTCTTAAAATTTAGTTCTGCTTTCCTTCTTAATTGCTAAATATCCTTGGTTAGCTCATGTCAGATTATCGGACTTGTATTTTCGCCAATAATCCCAGTCCATTGAAAACGCTGGCGCGCAAGACTTTTCTTTCTTCTTCCTTCCCTCTCGGTACATTTTGTTCTCCCCGCCAAGTCTAGAGTTGGTTTGTTTCTCTGATTTTTCTTTTATTCTACAGTCCTATTCTACTTTGTTGTTTCGTTCCTATTAGTGTTCCCGAAGTTTATCCGTCGGATATGTGTTAAATTGTCCTATATTTGCAACAATTTGATTTTTTTGTGGCTTTTCTCGAGTTACGGTTAGCCTTTGTTTAGTTACTTTCTACCAATTTCTTTCTTGTTAGTATTCAAAATGACTCCTTTTTTGGCTTTCTACCAAGGTCTTCCTGTGTGGGGATGGAATTTAAAATTTTCTGGTAACCCTAACACTCTTGCCGTACATGATTTTTTGAGACGGGTCCGGGAATAGAATAGTCCCACGGTACGACCTGCCTGTCGTAAGAGGCGACTACAGCGGTCCAACTCATACACACACACACACACACACACACACACACACACACACAGTTTATACACGTCCAATACATACCCAAACATTTCATACACACACACATACACCCACACACTTCATAAACACACAGTTCTACTTGGTTCTCATTTCTTTCGTTTTCTTCTTGTATTCTTTGAACCCATGTTGGTCCGGGAATAGAATAGCCCCATGGTAAGACCTGCCTGTTGTTAGAGGCGACTACAGCGGTCCAACACAACACACACACACGCACACTTTATACACCCATAACACATACACACACGCTTCTTACACACCCCTTCCCAACACACATACATACACACACACGCGCACACACACGTCCACACCTACTCGTACATAACTACACTGGGATTCTACTTTAATTTCTTTAATACAATTCTTAGTTTTTTTTTGAATTTTGTATTTGGTGTTGGTGTTATTCTTGTTGTTTTTCCTTTTTTTTCTCGTTCGCTTCGTTCCATTTCCCTTTTCTTATCTTTTGCTGGTCTTCTTTGCTGTCAGTCCCTATACTGATTGTGTTTCATCCATCCGTTCATGTGGTAGGCGCTTTCTAGTCCGTTATTCTTTCTTCGGAAATCACGACTTAGTCGACTTTAGGACTAGTCTGCATTTCTTTTCTATGGTTTTTGGGTTACGATTTTTGGTTACAACAGTTTGTAGTACACCGTTTCCTTTTACCAGCGTTCCTCCTCTCTTCCTCTTGTTCTCTTTTGTTGTCCCTTTGTTTACTTGAGGCTTGATCTTTGGGTCTTGTTTTGGTTGGCACTGTTGGTTTTCTTCCTCGTTCCTTTTCTTCTTTTGAGGTCGAAGACTTTCCTGTTTCTTTACAAGAAGCATCCGTCCTCCGAAGACTTTTTCAGTGTCAGTGCCATTCCGTCCTAGTCCTCGTTGCTTGTTTCCCTTCCTTCCTTCCTTTTTTCTATCTTCTATTATTGCCTCTTCGGGCCGGATAATAATTCTTTTTTTTTGCTGCTTTTGAAGTGTTTTACTTTGTTTTTCCTTTAAGCGAAATTTTTTTGTTTTGTTCGGGTTTTTTTCTTTGGCGTTTTTTTGTCCTGCCGACTCCCATTACTTTTGTTTTCCTACCCCGATCTGCTAATTTTGGGAGGGGGGGACGTTTATTTTTAGCATAAATTAATTACTCTACTTTTCTCCTTTGTTAATTCAATACCCGCTCGAATAAATTCCGCTTCTACTGTTAAATCCTTCAGCATAATTAATAATAAACACGCTCTCGAATAAATTTCTCAACTTAAATTCCTTTTGTTTTTAAAACGAAAATTTATTCGATAAATTAAATAGTTCATGCCTTGTGTTAGGTTTCCGGTAATCTCTTAAATTCTTCAACACCGTCCTGTTTACAATAAATACGCTTGCTACAAATTTTCATTTTAAACTTATTTATTTCGAAACGACAAGTTTATGCTACAATTAAATGGTTTATATCCTGTTTTAGGTACCTGATATCTTGGTATACCTTATGACCGCATATAATGGTTTCTCTATTGTTCCGATGTAAAGACTGGTTGAAATAAAGTCGCACACTATTCGATAAAACCCGGATTTCTCCGTTTCAATCGCGCTTCGATAAGCGAGGGTTTGCAGTTTGAATTCGTGTTAGTTGAACCATTGTTGAATTTGATTCTACAGCCCGTACGTCGAAATATTTTCTACAGTATTCGTCACCGTATTTCAAAAACAATGCACGTTTGCTTTTTCTGTTCGACAACTACGGAGTGTCTTGCGTGTCTTGGTGAGTCTCCGCGCGCGTACCCATTCTAATCAGATTCTTTTTTAGCTTTTTTAGCTAAAGGTCAATGGGTTCTTCTTTTATGTAGACCAACTGCTTTTGTCTGTAGACCGCTGCTGCAGTTATGGTAGCAGGGTAAATGTATCCTGGCGTCCATGGCGTTGCTGTGCTGACTCACCCCCGAGAGATTGCGAGCTAAGTATCCGAACACCTACAGGTATGCCAACTTATTTTCTTTCGTGTGTGTCAATAGCATATTCCGTATCAACGTTTGATGTAGTTAAGTGACATTGTAGAACTGTTGTTCGTTGCTGCTAATCGATATTATCGCTCTACAGGTGTGAGGTACCTTTGTTAAAAATATTGGACAGACATACGCTTACTCTTTTATACTGATTGCTTTATTTTACTAACCCTACTATGTACGATTTAAAAGATGTCTGACAAAAGCTCTTATACGTTAATCCTTTCCTACTGATTAGTTATTTTACAAAACATATTAGGTGAAATTTTAAAAACGCTTGACAAAAGCTCTCACAGGTTTATTTACTACTAATTAATTTTATTTTGTGTGAAATACGAGATGCGCACTTCGTATCTAAATTCCTACATTTTCCGTACAATATAATTGTTTGCTGTGAAATAATAACACTTAATTTAGTTTCTTTTTGCTTGTTTTTACAGAATCCTTTGTTTATTTTTATGTGTTAATAGATAATCGTGGGCGATGCGTCTTTTTTTTTGTTGTTTTGGTATTTAGGTGAACCCCTCCACTCTCCGCGTTTTATAGTTAACCTGGTATTTACTTTTCTTCCGGTTACGTCTAGGTACGTAGCAACTGTTAAGGGAATGTCAGCTCCGTTGTGTTCATTGCTGTTTCGATAAACACCACAAACTGCGCTATAACTGAGATTAGTTCACTCCGCAGCGTTATAAGCGGAGTTAAAAAATTTGTTATCCAAGATAACTCTGGGGAACAGCGCACTGAAATTTTACGTACCTATTTCAGCTGTAATTCTGAAAAATTACAAAACAATTTAAAAAACGTTTCTTTTTCGGTGACGACGCAACGACATCCTGTATCTTAAATATCGTTTATAATCTTCGCTCCTTTGAGTCTCATTAGTATTAATTTGTTTACGATTGCAATTTTCTATTAATTTAACCATTTCCCCTTCCTTATAAAATGTGGGTGAAATACTTTTGCGCGTGTGCAAGTGTAGTGTAGTATAACATTATCATTGTCTATTCAAACGTGTTCGTGTAAGTGTGTGGAAAAACAGAATCCCGTGCCGATCACCTGAAGTACTGCATTCTGCCAAGCCCAAGCTGCTTAACACACTGTCTTCATTATAGTTACCCACATCAATGTGCCGGTGAGTACCACAGATTTTATAGGTTCCTTTCATTACTGTTTTTCCTATTGTACCTGCAATTATCAAGTGTACCAACCCTTACAGTCCGCTCTTAATACGTAACATAATTCATGGTCGGTTAAATTTGTGCTGGTTTTTTGAATAATACGTCTGACGCCGTTTCTCTCCCGCCTTCGCATTTACATTGATTGTTCTCGCTTAGACCAAACTTTACCTTGACGGCGCCGTCCCGTTATCTTCTCGTCGTTGCTCTGTTCATTATTATATGCATTGTCTATTCGATCTATTGCCGCACAGATTTCTTTTAATCTATCGCGGGAGATGTGTTTTTTTTTCAGGATTATACAGTTTCGTAATTCGCGCTATTAAATTTTAATTTATATTCCTGAACCCCAGGTGGATGTAGTATATATTTACATGACAACGCCAAATTTTACAAAAGCAAAGCGTTTGCGAATCCTGCGGTTCTGCATCTTTTAGGTATCTGTACATTGAGAATGTTATAGTAAAAGAGTTTCAAAAAGTCGGTCCCAAGCGCAAACTCTGTGGACAGACCTCTTAAACTTGCTGCGAGGCCATTGTAAAATTTAATGGGCATGAGAATCTAAAAGCAAAAACGTTTTAGGCATCATTTCAATTCGTGTAGAGCTAGTAATAGATGCTGGGTGAAGGGTTTTCAGTGCTTGGGTGTTAGTGCGCAAATGAGATGAATATTGAGCAGAACGTTCAATCAAAATTATTTTGCTTTAACTTAGGTTTGTACCATTTTAGGATCAAGTGATTGAAGAACTTCATAGCATTTTTGACCATGATAAAGATACGCCTGCTTCATATAATGATCTACAAGAAATGAAATATCTTGAAAAAGTAATTAAAGAAAGTTTAAGAGTACACCCAGCTGTTCCAATTATGTCACGCAGTTTTCCAAAAGGCTCAGAGTTTGGTTTGTAGAAGCCATATAACAATCAACTTGATTGATCATGCCCTAATTTTAGACGGAACAATATTTTGTAATGGTGCTACAGTATCAATATTTCATTATACGTTACACAGACAAGAAGAATTCTTTCCAGATCCTGATCGGTTTGATCCTGAACGATTTTCGCATGAAAATTGTGCAAATAGGTCTCCTTTCGCTTATGTGCCATTCAGCGCTGGAGCGAGAAATTGTATAGGTGAGTTTTTTTTCGCTTTTAATATAGACACTATCATTTTATATATATTTTAGGCCAGCGATTTGCAATGCTAGAACTAAAATCGGTGGTATCTAAAATACTAAGAAACTTTGAGGTTTTACCCGATCCTGGATATAAACCAATATTGGCACCAGATGCTATTTTGCGATCACTGAATGGAGTATGGTTATGTTTAAGAGAAAGAAAGTTTTAATGCGGTTTAAGAGAAAGCAAAGTGGAAAAATCGCTAATAAGTATTGGAAAGCAAGCATGACTTACGTTATTTGCCATTTCTTTAAAATCCACCCCTTATACTAAGGTTGGATCTTCCTCATATACTCATGTACTATACCGTTTTATTCAATAAATCTTTTATTTAACAATCTTTGTTATCGGTTTCAGTCTAGGATATCTTTACGCTGACAGTTTGCAGAAGGCTTAAACGAAAGAATAGTTGCAAGCTAAAAATATATTGAATACTTGAAAAAACATACGGCTAAAAATTGTGAATGACTAAAAATGAAAGTTTCAAGTTGGTCGAAAACGGTACAGGACCGAGTTAGCAATGGCAAGTGCAAAGCAAATAAAAAAGTGGATGGTGAAAATATGGTGAAGTCGAAAAATTACACAAACAAGATTGTAGCGTTATGTAGGACGTTAAGTAGATGGATCCTAAGTAAATAAGTAAATTTGTATATAGAAAATGTAACAAAATGGAAGAAAATTGATTTTAATAATTTAGCCTTTGGTTCTGGAGTTGGGACTTTGTGCCCTTGCCCTTATTGTCTGAGAAGCACGTGGTGGTGTACTGTAGGTGTGGGAGCTGGAGGGAATGTAGGTGAGTTGGTGTTGTGTGTATTTTAGTGCCGAGGAAGGTGGATAAATGGTTTTATCGGAGGATTTCGTTGAGGAAGTGGTTTAAAGCCTGGGGATGATCTAAAACCAGAAATTTGATTTTGGGGATAGGAGTGAATGAATCTAGGAACATTGCAGTTTTTAGTTCAGATTGAAATTGGGATATAAGTGAGCAGGAGTACATGAGGTGCATGTTGGTTTTTGGGGATTGGTTGTCGTAAGAACAGAATGGGGATGAGATTATGCGAAATTAATGTAATTTTTGGCAAATTTGCCATGGCCTGATAGGAACTAGACGGCCGGTGGAGAGGAGGGAGCGATGTGAGATGGGATGTCTATGATTTTTGGTAGGATGTCAAAGGTATATCTGTCGATGGACGAGAGGGACCAGAGTTCTTGCCATGTGCACAAAAGGTAGATGTGGATTAAAGATTTGATTTTCGTTTTTGGAAGGTTACGATTATCTTCTGGCGATAGGGTTCTGTCATGTAGCGTGATAGGTAAGTTATTTTTTAGATTCCGAATTTGTAAAGTAGACTGGAGTTGGATCTGAATTAGTGGAATTAAGAGGAGGATATATGGCGGTGTAGTATAGGTAGTTCTATAGGCTGGAGAGGTGTATAGTAGTAATGGTCCAATGATGGTGTTTGGAGTTCGTCTAGAGGATTTGGGGAGGAAGTTAGGCATCTATTAGGCATGTGTCCTGCGTGGAGTCCAAGAATGAAAGCCATAATTTAATATAAACAGGAGCATTCCAATTAAAAAGAAACATACATGAAAGAGTAAGAAATACTTAGAAAACTAAAAAAAGGTGGCAAAGTGAACTTTAGAAATCAAAACTGAAAAGATAAGAATAAGACGATATAAAAGAACAATAAAACAAAGAGTGAGGATAGCGGGATACACAAGATTAATAGTTTGAGCGAAAAAAAGTGTAGTCGATTAGCAAGTTATATAAAACAGTCAACGGCCTAAAAATTTTCTTAATACAATCAGCGCACCTTTAAAAACAAAGAACGGAATGAAGTACATAGAACACAAGCAAATTTAATTTTACGTGCAGCTAAATCTAATAAGAATACTGAATTGAAGTTTACTAAAACATAGACTGCATCGAAAAATGAGAATTTGAATTAAAAGACTAACAAATACGTGACATTTCGAACTAATAGGAAATATAAGTAAAATGTACCAAAAAAGAAGGCAAAAATACTATTTAGAATGTGAAGATTTAAAAAAGCATTTGGTAGAGCTTTTGCGGATCGTTCCAAAAATATGGTTAAAGACAGATGGAATACTATAGACAGAGAGACGACTATTGCTACATGTTAAGTGAACTACCTCATAACATGCCTTTTGCATTTATTGGATAACTAGTTTCCATTTTCTATATTTATTGAATTTACTCTGTTTAGTACAAAAGTAAAAGTAATTCCTTTGTGTAGGTTATAAATTAGTATGAATGATTTACTATGTATAAATACGCTAAGCTACCTTCTCGGGGATTTTTATAGTTCTCCGGAAATGAATGCAACTTTTATTTGACCCCGAACTAATTCTGCCGTAAAATAAGTGGGCACTTTTAGTACCGGGACTCAACTAGAGCGATTATGTTTTGGTCGGAGTGCGGTTTAGTGCGATGTAGTGACTTACTTATCGTGCCCACCTATATTTACTTTATCCTTTTAAGGCATTGCCACAATTGGAAAATCTGCATGATGAAAATCTGATAAAAACCTGGACTACGACTAAATAAATACTCGACTTCGACGAGAAAGAAAACGTAAGTAAAAACCTATTATAACCTTGGCATAAAAATTTGCATGCCAAATCATAAAATTTACTATGTAAGAGTAAATATGTATTTAACGTATAGCAATTGAAGCCCAAAACCAGGGTTGTATTACTACATGATAACCAGGAGACTAAGATTGCATCTATAAGAAACATGAACAAGGAAATTGCAGTAAGAAGAAGGAAATGTAAAGATAATCTGTCTGTTGTCAATTTTCACATTCTTTTACCTGCATTTACATTGCAAATAAATTTCTAGAACTTGTAGCAAATAATATTTATAGCTACGAAACAGCTGTGAAAGTTATTGAAATTAATTTAGAGAACGATATATCGTTGGTAGCCTGGAAACTTCATCTTTGAAAGGTTTTGATACCTATTAGAAATCGTACTTTATTTATAACAACTTTAATGCCTGTAACGTAAGAAAGTATTAGGGAGTAGAAATGAGTTTATTAATTTCAGTTAATTAAATGAGATTTTAGAACGAAAGTGGTGTGTAAAATTAAAAGCTTTAGTAGTTTACATTTAGTAACGCTGTTATCGCAATGTATCATTAAATTAGAATAAACGAATAAATAGTAAAGCACGTAGTATATTAAATAGAAACAGTAATGTATAGTAACTTTACACCCGTTCGAATTGAATTCAGAAAATTACCACTTTGGAAAATACTCGATACATTAAAGTTATTTGTACAAATTCACATGACTGCAAGAACCATCAACCATAAAAGATACAATCCAGTAAACACATACCAATAAAAAATGTCGTGAAATTAATGCGTTGTGAACAACGAATAATGCAGCTTACATGTTAAATGTAAAAGCGTAGGAAAATATTACTGTTTATACGGACAGAACGACATTGGCCGCAAAATTAGGATAGCTTAGACGCACAATCAGTGAGAACGAGAAATAGCATGCAGTGACCCTAAAATGTAAAACTCATAAAACCAACAGATAGTAAAACAGAAGGATAAGATTATATCATTATTAGATAGTAGACAGAAAACTGTCGAACTTGATTGCGACGTTGGAAAAGCAGGTGCGCGAAGTTAACGTTACGATATACAAACCCCGAAGCTGTTAGTTAAAAAAAGGACTTTGAACGTGAAGAATACGAATGTGATTGACAGCATCGTTTATAAGTGACTAGTGTCGGGAGCTTTTATCAAGTACAACAGGTGATGAGTCCTGTCCAGAATGTTGACGGAGTTTGCGAGGGAATAAAAGAAAAACTGAAAGTTAGTTAAATTTCTTTTTATCCAGATTGTAACCCTCACATGCTGCTTATTGTATTATTTAACTGGAATTGATTGCTAACATATGTAAAAGTGTAGAGTTTAGTAGTAAGGACTATTCACGTTAGTGAATTTATGTACATTTAAAGAGCATGTTGTCGAATTCTCGTATATAAAAGTTCATTCTATACAAGGAAAATAGTAAGTAAATTCACATTGGTTAATTTTCAACGAAGTTGTATCATTATTAATCTTACACTTCTTTTAACTAAACGCGTATATGACAAAACTAGGGGTAGATAATAGTTCTTGTTTTGTTTGTTGTTTACTGTTTTTAAAATTGTGTTTTACAATATAGGTTAAGTAGACACGAAGTAAAGTTTTAATTTTCTCTCCGTTTTCTAATATTAGTAGGAAGTGAGAAAGTGTCATCGAGGCTCTATCAACCTCTAACGGCAGAAACGGCCTTTAAACCGTTATTCAGAACATCAACTTTCAGGGCAGGGTCTTTTTGAGTGTTTTTCAGGTGGAATGGCGTTCAATGGCTTTACATAAACAAGGAGAATTTAAAGGCTTTTCAGGAGCAAGTAATTAGTTGAAATGTCAGAATTTTATACCCTCAAAAGTAAAATATTTCCTTTTATAGAATTAACCCGGCACCACTAAAAGCTAGTTATGTTATATTATTCCGCCAGTTAGATTTTGGGCCTCTTGGAGCGACTTTTTAAAAAGCTTCTTCAAAAAACTCTTCTAACAAATCTATTTAAAACAGAAATTAAAAGTGAAAATTAACAAATGGCTGCGTTATGTTCATTAACGCTTTTAACAATCAAAAATTACTTTTCTATTACTTTTACTAATTACATTTAATTAAACTAATTTTGAGTGGCGTGAACAACCAACAAAGCTAAAGTTGTGAAGTTCGAGACTGACTGGCCATCTTGGGCTCCTTAGGGTATTTATGCTGTCCCTGCCCCTCACATTGCTTGTGGGAATTGCAGAGCTCATGCCTACTATTTTCTTTATTCATTTATACAATACAAAGTAACAATCTTAATTCTAACAATAAGTTTCTTACAGTCTATTGTGACCTGCACCTGCAGAGGCAGGTTACGTCTGGAATACAATGTTTTCACATCCGTTCTTTTGTCAGGTTTATGAACTTCCATTAACCTTTCGTAATCTGTCCTTCAATTATACATTGTTGCATCTACTTTAAGTTTCAATAATTTCTATTTAATTATACATATACATTGATTTGGGGGTTATGTAACTCGCCCCCCATGTAGAATAAAATTAATTCAAAAACGTAATTCGATACGTAACAAGTCTTGCAAGTAGTATCTCGTACTCAGAGCACACATACCTAAATGTATAATGCTTTCTAAAAGTGAACAAGCAATATATATTTTCTCCAACTACAAATTAATTAAACTAAAACGTAATTAATGTATTGTAACTTATTGTAATTGCGATTCCGTAAGGGTTTTTGTTGTATAACGTATTGCGCTCTTGTAAATCGCTTAGAATTGGAGTGATGATGCTGGGTTAAAGTCAGAGTTTCCTAATATTAAGGTACTCTCTTCTATGATATTTATATATCTTAGCAGTATGTATAATAAAATACTTCTTAACATGTTTAAACATGTCAGTTAAACTTGCAACTTCTTAAATGCAGTTCTTTACCTATTTATTGCAGGCTTTGATACAAACAAAACAACTGCTTTGTTGCCATTGTTATTTGTCTTAAGTTCAACAAAAGCAGAAGCTCCAATACAACTTACTTAATTCTAGAAATGCTTAATCTTGTCATGTGCAAATGCCAGTACAAGGAATTATTTCTAGCAGTCATTATCAGACTACATTATATTGTTTAAATCCAATTCAGTAGCAGTGTGTTGTTTTTTTTTTGGTAATGAAAAGGAATTTGTTCGTAACTTGGTTTTACATCTTAGAGCTGTTAGCTTACTCCTAACTACGTTCCTTCTCTTTAATCAAAATTTTTTTAACTTTCCTATATGTTTATTTATGTTAATAGGGACGTTCAAAAGTAACCTTTTTGCGTCTATTATTATTTGAATAGATGAATAGATAGAAATTTTGGGCTTCGCAACTGAATTGAAATTATTTATATATCGGGAAATGTACAACACCTTTTTTCTATCTGCCGTTATTTTACTTACAGAGCACTAACATGTTAGCGTTGCGCGTACAATATCTAGAGATACGTGCAAATTAGTTTGACAAAGCTTTCTACATTTCTGTGATAAACCACACTAAAATATTCCCTCATAATCTTTCAATAAAATTATTTTTATATGGATGGTGATCGTAAATTGTTACACATTTCGAGCCCCAAAGCGTTGGGCGTTAATGTAACTGTCCCTAAAGAAAAAATAGAACAACAACGCCGAGCTTTAGAAAGACATGTACAATTTTTACGCGTACCAAATGGAACTATAACAATTTTCTGTGGCAGCGGTTAGCTTGGCTATTATCCTATGGGAGATCATGAGAATGACAGGGTTAAAATATTCTTCATAAAACGAAAAATAAAGTGAAGTTAGACACCACTGTATTTAACAAGTATAAAAAACTATGATTTTAGGGTCGATACAGAAGCCCTATCGGAGGGTTAATTTTAAATTTTTTAATTATCCTGGTTAGAAAATTGAAGATATTAAAATCAGAAAGTGTCTATTGTATAACCAATAATTTTTATTTGATCGTGGTTTAAAAAATTAAATAATTTCGCATGCGTTAGTCATATTAAAATTATTAGTTAAGCAGAATTTCATTTCTTAGGATTTATATGAGCATCAGATCTGATAATCACGTATAAACATAAACAAAAACTGTAATTCAAATAATCTTGCATTAGTTATTATTGAAAATTCCAAGCATACTAGATTTAGAGCAAATATTACTTTCAAAAAGTAGTATATTCTCAGTAAAAAATTAAATAATCAACATAAAATTATAACTCGTGATCAGTTGCGTGCCGGGTCTTGCCGACTGGAAAGATGGAAGTTTTTACGGCTCAAAACATAGCCGTTGTGGAAAAGGGAGTTACAAAAGTAATTAACAAATACTCTTGGGATAATGCAAAACATCACTAATTTTTAACCACTGGCTACTGGCGACTACCTTTAGGTTGGTTAAGGACATTTTAATTAGGTGACAAGTCGATGACCCCAAGGTGATGTCGTCGTTTGTATACAAAAAAAAATGTTATAAACGTATGATTGATAAGCAAGTTTCAGTCCATGCTAAGAGCATCATTATTTTTGCTTACATACTGTTTTTTATTCATTAAAATAAATTACATAGCTGAATATATAAAATTTTCATTTGCAATTTATTTTTAGAAAACGATGCAAATTTGTAATTTTTTTCTAACAGACCCTGCAAAACAACTGTAAAAGATTTTATTCTTATGTATACAAAAAAAATGTATACAAAATGTTATAAAACGTATGCTTGATAAGCAAGTTTTACAATAATACAAAATTGCAAGAGCATTTATTCCTATGCAATCAAAATAATTGCATAGCGAATTGCTTTTGGAAGCAGTTGTTAAAATCATGTTTATTTACGTTTTGATTCATGACCTAAAGTAAATAAAGACGATTTTCAACCATGAGTGGTTTAATTCCCAAAGAAGGTTCAGGCTAAAAGGAATTTATATATATATATTATATATATATTGCTGTGATATGCTCCTGTGAATGCGGGAACTGGGTCCTTTCAACAAAAAATTCTAGTCCCACCGATTGGGCGTCATAAACTGCTGTGATCCTGTTTTCGCCTCGGCTGCTCACCTATCTCTATAAACCTCCTCATTCATAAAATTAAACAACACATTCCTACCACAAACATCAACGTTAACTCTATTTACATCAATATTCAGAATACATTAAATTTTCAAATTAAATTTCAGCATAAAATTCAGTTTTAAAAGAATTTCAAGATTAATTTTATTATCATTTTAATGTGCATCCAGAATTAAAGTCCTTGTTGGATGCCTATTAATTAATATAACAATATAAGCAGACCGGAGTCTGAGTATAAAGGAGCATCTACCACCCTTTACGTTAATTAACCAGGTTCGTCTAATTGAGCTCAAAGACATACCCAAATTTTCATCATATTCCCGAACATCAATACTAAATACCCTTTCTACTTAAACAAGCAAATTTCATCTTAAAATTAAAATTTTATGGTTAGTACAATTTCACTAATGTCCATTTAAAGTAAATCAATTATAAAGTTATTCAACACACACAAAAATGTCAAACAAAATAGTATAATTTACCTGAAGGTTACTGTCCTCGTAGCTTCAATGTACATCGTCCCTTTAGTTAATCACACCATTCCAACAGGATTATATTTACGGCTTCTAATTCTCAACGCTTTTAAAATTTTCTCCATCACCATTTATTTAAAGTTATTTCTGGGCTTTTCCGGAACTCCTCTGTGTATATCTGACCCTTGTTTCGTGGATCGAGACACGTATTTGAACTATTTACTTATTAACACCCCAAAAAAATAGCAAAGAAATTCATGCGTCTTTCACCAATATACGCCAAAACTGCCTACTTTTGTGTATACATTTGTCGTTGTAAATTTTGCTAATTGGTACAGTGATACTAAATTTTATTACCTTGTATCTAAGTGCACTGAAGTACCTTCATGTTAGCACGTAAATAACAAACTATTTTGAATCACTAAAATATACGAGCAAAATTTAAATTATTTTATCAAACTAAAATGCACTGTTTAACATCTTCAATCAAGTCGCGGATGTAAGAGCTTTTAACGCATCGAATAGTCAAAAGTCTAAGAGAGCTTGTTTATATTCACCTCGGTATATATAGCAAAAGCCTGTCTGTCGGTCTGTTCCCCAAAACGGGTAATTCTAAAGAATTTCTCATTCTATGTTCCCAGTCCGTCGCTCGCGCGTCGGTTTTACGAATTTTCACTCGCCCCATTTAAATCTCAGAAATTCTCACACGGTACGCAAACATGTCCGAGAAAAACTAATTAATTTTGTACAGAAATTGTTGTTTCTACCTCTGATATTTGCATCCTATTTTCAACCAATTGTGACCCTCGTGACGTTGCTTAAATCACGCCTTTTACTATATGTGTCTTTGCTTGACGCATTTCTCTTTCCTTTTCTAACCTGTTCGTATTGGTGCAAATTGATATTCTTTATTATCGATTATATTTTAGTCCATGTGGACTATCTGGGTTAAATAACCCCGTATCGCACCTTCTCGTGAATATTAAGCCCCGGTTTCTCCAAGATTCTTTGAAACCATTTGTTATCTACACAATTTTCGCCGTACGTGATATTTAAACTACGCAGGTGTTCAAAATAATATTAATTCTCAGAGCTTTATTTTCTGGTATTATAATCTTGGATTTTCAAGTTTTATGCTTATTATTAATAATGGTTTAATTAACTCCAATTAAAATTGACTTCTATCCTTTCATTTTTAGCGAATACAAGTTAAATATTAATTATTATGTGTACACTTTGTTTAATACCGATTACTTAAAATAGGGTTAATTAATATAAATTTTGCACGTAATTTCCATTTGTCTCCTTCCTCGGAATAATTACATTACCCGTAGAGCTTGTTAATACTGTTTCTTGTGATATAAAGCGTCTTGTACATGATTTTAAATTTCTTATTTTACTGAAACGACCGAATTTATTTATGCTTCATGGTTTTAATAAAGCGTATTATCTAATAAAATTCCTTATACACGGTGATTAAAATTATTTGATGTGATTATTTAATTTTCTACCCTGGTCTAAATATGAGTAATATATATATATATATATATATATATATATATAGAAATTAATAAGATGAAATAATAACTTAGACTTTTAAGCAAAGCCCAAATGATCATTTCAAATCGAGCTAGTAATTGAAAGAAGGAAAATATAAGGCCTTGGACAGGATTTGAACCTGCATCTCAGTTTTGCCGGAACTGTGCGTTTACCAATTACGCTACCAAAGCCGATGGCTATAATTGGGAAATTTACAAATCTAAATCGTGTACAGTACCATATATAAACCTAACTTTCAATTACGTTTAGCATTTTTGTCAATCATATCTGAAATTGTCAAGTTTTTGACTTATGTCAGATATAGACAGGAAGCAACGCTCAAAATCACGGCTATAAGCCAAGTATTAATATATAATATATATATATATATATAATATATATATATATATATATATATATATATATATATATATATATATATATATATATATAAATATATATATATATATATATATATATATGCTGTGAATCCACCAAAATCCGGGAACTACGGTTTTCGAATCGAGCCCCACAGATTGGAAGTCAAGAATGCTGTGAAACCTACAAAAGCTATTAACTTAACTGGTCCGTTGACTTTTACTCTTTAATCGCCTCTTTACTCTTTTCCGCCTCGGCTGCTCACCTAGTTAAAACTTTCATCTTCAATCATAAAAAAACAGACACATTCCTACCACAAACATCATCGTTAACTCTATTTACATCAATATTCACAATACATTAAAATTTCAAAATTAAAATTCAGCATAAATTTCAGTATCAGAAAATTTCAAGATTAAATTTGTTATCATTTTAATGTGCATCCAGAATTAAAGTCCTTGTAGGATGCCTACTAATTAATATAACAATATATGCAGACCTGAGTCTGAGTACAAAGGAGCATCTCCCACCCTTTACGTTAATTAACCAGGTTCGTCTAATTGAGCTCAAAGACATACCCAAATTTTCATCAAGAACATAAATACTAAATACTCCTTTCTACTTGTACAAGAAAATTTCATCTTAAAATTAAAATTTTGTTTTTAGTACAAATTCACTACTGTCCATTTTAAGTAAATAAATTATAAAGTTATTCAACACACACCAAAACATCAAAAATCGAACAACAAAGCATAAGTTACCTGAAGGTTACTGCACTAGTGGCTTCAAAGTACATCGTCCTTGCTAATTTCACCATTCCAACTGGGTTATATTTAGGTCCTCGGATTACTGGTCGCTTTTCAAGATTTTCTCTACCACTATTCATCTAAAGTTGTTTCAGAGCTTCTCAGGACTCCTCTATGTATATCAAAATCTTGTTTTGTGGATCCAATCACGATTACGAATACCATTTAATTATTAACACCCCCGAAAATAGCCAAGAAATTCATACTTCTTTCACGCTATACGCCAAAACTGCCTACTTTTGTTTATTCATTTGTCGTTGCAAATTTGAATAATTGGTACAGTACTCGCGATTATAACTAGACTTTATTACCTTGCATCTTCTTTTCTAAGTGCACTAAATTACTTTCATTGTAGCACGTAAAGAACAAACTGTTTTAAAGTATTAAATAATCACCAAAATATACGAGCAAACTGTTTAAATTATTGCATCAAAATCGAAAAATTAAGAGAGCACTTTTTAAAGCATCGAATAATCAAAATCTAAGAGAGCGAAACTCATATTAACACGGGTATATATAATCGCTAGCCTATACGTCGCTTTTGTCCCCAAAACGGACAGTTTCTAGAATTTCTCATACTATGTTCCAATCTCGCCCGCCCGTGCGTCGGTTTTTATTAAATTTGCACTCGCACCAGTTAAATCTCAGAAATTTCCACACGGCACGCAACCACGTCCGAGAATAACTAATTAATTTTGTATCGAAATCGTTACGTTTACACCTCATATCTGCATCTTATTTTCAACCAATCGTGACCCTCGTGACGTTGCTCAAATCCCGCCTTTTACTATATGTGTCTTTGTCTTGCGCATATTATCCGTCTCTATCTACCCTGTTCTGAGTGGTGCAAATTGATATTCTTTATTATCGATTATTTCAGTCCACGTGGACTGTTATCTGGGTTAAATAACCCCGTATCTAGCCTTCCCGTGAATATTAAGTGACGGTTTCTCCAAGATTCTCTGTAACCATTTGATATCTGCAAAATTTACGCAGAACGAGCCTTTTAAAAATACGCAGGTGTTCAATCGTCCTACTTCTAACTAACACTTCTACGATTTGAATATTATTGGGTTGTTACAAGCTTTTATGCGTATTATATGTTCCTAACGGTTCAATTAACTCCAATTAAAATAATACCCTTTAATTTTTAGTGAATCCTAATTAAATATTCAATTATTATCTGTACATTTTGTTTAATACTTGTTACCCAAACTTGAATCAATTAATATAAATTCTGCACGTAATTTCCATTTGTTTTTTTACTCAGAATAATTAAATTACACGTTGTGCATTTTAATACTGCTTCTTTTTATATAAAGCGTCTTGTAAATAATTTAAATCTCTTATTTTTAATGAAACGAATGAATTTTTATTCTCCACGGTTTTTTTAATAAAGCGTATTATCTAATAAAATTCCTTATACACAGTGATGAAAATTATTTGATGTAATTCATTAATTTTCTACCCTGGTCTAAATATGAGTAATATATATATATATATATATATATATATATATATATATGAAGCAAAGTATATAATTACGTTTATTTTTAACAGTAGCGTCGACACGACCTGGTACCTTTCATTTATGCTTTTATTTACGGAAAATATGCTTGCAGTACTATTTTATGGCTAGCTATAAAATTAGACATTTGCAATTTTTTCAGAAAATAAAGCAAATTCGAAGCTGACAGTTTTACTATTTCTTCTTAATACGGGTACCTTACATGATTAACTTTAAAAATGTATATTTGCTATTTTTCAGACAATGAACAAATTCGTTATTTTGCAGAGCATCATTATTTTTGCCAGTCATGGTTAAAAATCGTCTCTATTTACCTTAGGTCATGAATCGAAACGTAAAATAAAGATGATTTTAACAACTGCTTACAAAAGCAATTCGTTATGCAATTATTTTGATTGCATAGGAATAAATGCTCTTGCAATTTTTGCATTATTCTGAAACTTGCTTATCACTCGTAAGTTTTATAACATTTTGTATACATTTTTTTTGTATACATAAGAATAAAATCTTTTACAATTGTTTTGCTTACGTCAGAACATATTTATGTATATATATCAGGTGCATTTCCAATTTCAGCCACAAAAAAAATGAGAGCATCTATAGGAAATGTTTAATAACTCAGAGAACATTTAATGCTAAACTCAGATTAAAAGTCCAAAAATTGTTTTACACCGTTCTGTAAACTGAGATTAAATCCATCTAATCCAAGGATAAATTAAACTGTCAATCTTTTGGGTTTAATAATTTAAACTCATGCTATGTGGGATGAAA
This sequence comes from Platerodrilus igneus, assembly GCA_036346225.1. Taxonomy (NCBI): domain Eukaryota; kingdom Metazoa; phylum Arthropoda; class Insecta; order Coleoptera; family Lycidae; genus Platerodrilus; species Platerodrilus igneus. The sequence goes on along the minus strand of JARFIW010000266.1, from coordinate 1,003,343 downwards.
CGTTAAAAGAAGCAACCTTGTACCTTTCATATAATTTTAATATCTTGCTTTTAAAACAAAAATAGCATGCCGTTTTCTGGTTGTGCTTATGTACACAAATTTTAAAAACCGGTATTAAAACATTACTGCAGTTATCCTAGAATTAACATTGTGTGTAATTTGAAATAAAATCGCACACCACAAGCGTTTTTCTTGTTGCCAGGAAGGTCTAGTCCATTACACTTCCGATGTTATGTCTGCATTCTTTGATAGTTTTGAAGTTAGAGCATTTAATAAATTTTTCAGTTAAATGATGCTGGTATTTTAAACAGCGAGAATGAAAAATTGATGCAATCAGTCTGTCTGTCTTTGGCAAATTTCGAGATATCTGTACATTGGGAAACCAGTAACCAGTAAATAACTCATAGTATATATTTCAATAGATTTATTTCTAGTTTTGAAGTTGGAGCATTTCATAAATTTCTCAGTTTATATTTCTTGCAGATAACTGAGTTTGCGATTTAATAACTACGACTTGTTATTTTTTAAAAGCGAGAATGAGAAATTGATGCAATCAGTCTGTCTCTCTTTGGCAAATTTCGAGATATCTGTACAATTTGTTAAATGTTGTGAAACCAGTAAACAGCTATTGCGTTGATCAATTATAATTGCTTTTAGGGTTGAGAGTATAATTCGTGCTGACTGAGTTCAATCGTTTATCTGCAGACATCAGCATTAAATTTCTTGCTGACTACAATAATACAGACACAATTTTTCTTTTGTTTTTTATTATTACTAAACCATTCTTTTAACAACAAGGTATTTTATTTTCCACATTGCAGACTATTATTTTTTACATGCACCTACATTTTTTCATCGCAGCATACGTGTGGACACGTTTTGAAGTCAAACCGGCCTATGTGTATTTGCAGCCTCTAAACAAAAGTAAAAACATAAATCAGAATCCACTTTAATTAAATACAGTATTCTTTATACAATTGACTTAGATGCGATATTTTGAATCTGACCTACTTTATAAATTCATCTAATACGCATTCAAAACAGCTCCACATTTTTTTTGCACTCACATTTTTTCAACGTAGCATACGTGTGTTTTGAAGTCACACACGTATGTTCCATTGAAAGTAATATAAAGCCGGTCTGACTTCAAAACGTGTTCACACATATTTTACATTGAAAGTAATATAAGACCGGTCTGGCTTTAAAACGTGTCCACACGTATGTTACATTGAAACTTTCAACGGAAAACATACGCGTGCACCGTTTAAATTAAGCGCTTTTTCTAAACGTCTGCGTAATTTCCTGTGGGGGATTATGTTATTGGCTATCTACGATCACATGACCGTCGTAGGTCAATGAGAATTGGCCATTTAGCGCCAGTGGGGAATGAGATAGCTTTTCGGGCAATGAATAAACACTTGAAAAAGTGAGTTCTACAGGAGAAGATCTCTTCATTATCTATTATCGTCCGTTTATCTCTTTTCCTAGGTTTTCTCGAGAAGGTGTGATTTTGCTAATAGTCATGAACTCTATCTCGAAGATTGTCTAGAAAGAAATATACTTACTTCATCATATTGCATTCCGATATTTCACCTAGTGGCCCATGTCAACGCATGTCATATCATCAATTAAGGAATATGTAAAACTAATTCATTTAGTAGGTTTGAAATGAGTTTGTGGATATTTGTATTTAGGTTAAAAAGTTTTTCGAAAAATAATATATCGCTTGTTGAGAGCAACATGTTGGTAGCTAGCACTTTAATGACCACCTTAGGCTCTCACACTCTGCTTTCACCGAATCAGTTTAGAATTCGATATTACTTCTCTTCAGATAATCTTGAAGGAAACGGAATCTGCGGAATCTGCAGCGTGTATTTTGACGCCTTGCCCATGGCTCTAATGTCCATTTCTTTTTTTTGGGAGTTTCTTCATTTGTTTTACAGGTTGTTGAAAGTCCGAGAACTTGAAAATAAAAATAGTGATAGTGTTGAGATTTTAGGTGATAATTGCTCTAACAAACTAGCGGGTAAGTTTGCTACTAACAATTGATGTCGTGTTTGTTCGGTTCGTATACCGTGAGCTGCGTTTGTAGAAACCATAGCTCCGGCGTTGCCCTCCAGAACTCCGTTAATCCAATTTGGCTTTTGACTGTTTCGACGAAAGTTGATACATGCGCGTGCTGTTCGCTAGTTTCCATGTTCGTCAGATTATTAATTTAGTGACTGCTATTCTTGTGTCGGGTTTGTAGTTACCAATTTTTTGTGTAGTGTTAGTTTGAGTGCGCGTTCGTCAGGATCACCAATGGTTGCGTGCTCTATTTCGTCAGGGCCACCAATGTAATATAGTGACCGTCACGATACGCGTTCTTCTTCGTCGGGGTCACCAATGTAATGTGTAGTAACCGTCAGGGTGCGCGTTCTTTTTCGTCGGGGTCACCAATGTAATGACCCGTTGGTTGCGTATTTTACTTCCTTCGTCGGGGTCACCAATGTAATGTTCTTGTCTAAAGTCACCGGCGGGGCAGAGGACAGTGGTCACTAACTAGTATTCGGTATGATACTACAGTGATCTAGCCGTTGCTAGACCTGCCGGCTTAGTTGCGGGAGTCTAGGTCTACCGACGTACTCTGTGACAAGAGGAAATTAAGGTTGGTGAAAAAAAGTATAATGGCGCCGACAGTGGGCACGGCGAACCTCATACCGGAACGCAGCGAAAAAAGAGAGTAGACGTCAGCTATGGATACGATGTCTATGGGTTCGGAGCACCGGCTATGGGCACGGTGCGGTACGTGCTAACTATTTAACACTGGCTATGGGCACAGTAGCAAAAAAGTCTTTAAACTTTCAGAGCCAGTCGGTAAAGCAGACTGGTGTCTCTCGCAAATTGCGCGCTGATCTATACCGCTGCTTGGCTGGCTCGATTTGTGTATTTATTAGCCAAAAAGCGGTATAGCATGTCATGCGGCTCCGTGGCGTAGTTGTATGTGTGTGACTACTACACCCAAGGTCCCGGGTTCGAATCCGACACAGTCCGCTTGAAAAATGTTAGGCGAGCATTTTTCACAAAAATACACCCTCGTTCGGATGAGAGGTAAAATGGAGGTCTTGTGTGTGAGTATTGTTACGCACGTTAAAGATCCCTACCTTGCTTGGATCAGCAAGGGTTCGGCAAAATTCAAAATTTTCCAAGCAAAAAAAAACTCGCTCCCTGGCCAATGTAGTACCTTCTGGTGGAGCATTGGAAAATCACATGTAAGGTATAGCATGTCGTAGGCATACAATTAACTTATAACTAATTGAAATGTCACATTGACATCAGTAAATTGTCATTACAATTCCATTCCAAAGACTACCTGTCTATCTTACGTAAGTTTTTAGGAATTCCATATTTTATTACCTCATTAGCGTGTTTTATTTCTTAGTGACATGCGCTGCCCATCCTTGTTTAACATTAAAGGTTGCTGGACGCATCGCATCTTTCCTACAGCGATTGCAAAAGCTACTAAATAATTCTTATCTATTTTTATGGGGTTTTAATGTTCCTTTGAAATATTTATTTATTAATTAGGTTTTTATGTAGTTCTAAATACAGATGTTGCATTCTTTCTCTATTCCTCTCGAAAATTTAAGAACATGTTTTACTTAAACTTGAATTTATGTTATACAGAGTCAATTTAGCTAATTATTTTATAGCTTTAATTGCTCTACTAATAGGTTTTTACATGCAGAAAAACCCGCATTCTCAAGGATTGTAAATGAAAATATTCGCTGTCGTGGTAAACTCAAACGTGTTTTCAATACACAAAATTATTTTATAAAGATTAAAGACGTATCAAGTTTGATTTTAATTTTTATGCTAAATTATGCAACGGGAAAAGTATTTTTGTGATAATTAATAAGTAAAAATAAATAGCATTGTCCTCACGCTTGAAATTGATTGATTTTCATAAGGTATGAAGTTCGCATTTAATGCGTTTATACATTGTTTCTTAATGATTAATTATTTTTACATATACGACTTACACAGCTGTATTATTGATTTGAATAGGGGCTTTTATTTACACGAGAAGTGGGTTTCCATTATTGCACATTAATTGCTATGTATTTACAATACGCTTTTATTATACAGGGCGATTATTTACATACACGGAATTGCATTTTTGCATAGCAAAAAAATAAGTTTGTATTATACAAGGTGTAACCATGAATTTTCGGAGATTTCAATTTTTTTTTGACTCTTTTATATCTTGATGGGATTTATTTGTAGAATTTGGATTATAATCACCTCTAGTGATCCCTTATATAAAGACATATTTCCATTTAAATAAACGAAAACGTTCGTTAAACAAATTCTAAGATGTGGTAAACTCGGAATTATTATTTTAAACGGAAAGTTGCTTCGAAGAAACACCTGTTAGTTAAAAGTCAAGTTCAGAGAACAGAAATATACGTTGAGACAGAAATTCTGTGATATTCAAAAAATCGTTTCTCGTCCTATGGATTGGGTACCATAAAAGTGCAGTGGATTTCCCTATACCAATTCGAGCCCTAGTGTCGATAACAATCGAGACCGCCTTCTTGGGGCTGTCATAAAATTTTTCTGAAAATAAGAATAATTCTTTATCTTTTGAACGCCTACTTATTTCTACACACCCTGGCCAGCTCAGCAATCTGCTTCTTCTTGAATACCTACCATCCTAAGTACATTCCTTGCTCACCAACACATCCAAATGAAATTACCACTCAAATAATGCAACAAGACATACAACCTTTTATTTACCAAATCTTTATAGTCGAAATCCACCTAAACTTTATATATATATATATATATATATATATATATATATATATTACTCAAATTCAGACCAGGGTAGAAAATTAATTAACGACATCAAATAATTTTAATCACCGTGTATAAGGAAGCTTTGGAAAAAAGTACGCGTAATTAAATCCCTAGTGTAAAGACTTAAATCATTCAATTAGAATGTAGGGTTTGTATAGAATTTTATTAGATAATACGCGTTATTAAAACCGTGGAGCATAAAAATTTATTCGTTTCATTAAAAATAAGGGATTTAAATTACTCACTAGACGCTTTCTATAAAAAGAAGCAGAATTAAAATGCTCAACTTTCATGTAATTTAATTGTTCCAAGTATAAAGAAACAAATAGAAATTACGTGCGAAATTTATAGTAATTAATTCAATTTTTAAGTAACGGGTATTAAACAAAGTGTAAAGATAATAATTAATATTTATTTAGTATTCGCTAAAAATTAAAGGGTAGAAGTCAATCCCATTCATTATTATTTTAATTGGAGTTAATTGAACGATTATTAAGGTATAATATGCATAAAAGCTTTTAAAAACCCAATAATACCAAATATGAGACGCGTTGCTAGCATACAAATCTATCAAGAAAGTTAAAATACGTGGAATATCCAAATCGTAGAAGTATTACAATTGAACACCTGCGTATGTTTAAATGTCAAAGTTCTGTTTAATTTGTTTGGATAAACATGAAAATTCTGCGAATATTGCAAACGGTCGGATAAACCGTAGCTTATATTAACGGGAAGGTTAGTTGAGGGGTTATTTAACTCAAGTAAGTCACGTCGCGAGTCCACGTGGATTCAAATAACCCATAATAAAGAATATCGATTTGTACCACTCAGACCAGAGTAGAAAGAGACGAATATAACGCGCAAGGCAGAGACACGAATAATAAAAGGCGTGATTTGCGAAGTTTCACTAGGGCTACGATTGGTTGATATAAGATGCAGATATGAGAGGTGTAAACGCAACAATTTCTATACAAAATTAATTAATTGTTCGCAGACTCGTTACGCGACGTGTGAAAATTTCTTAGATTTTCAACTGGCGCGTGTGCAAATTTAATAGAATCGCTGTGCGGGACGGTCGAAAGGGAACAGAGAATGCGAAATTCTAAAAATTGTCCGTTGAGGGACAAAACCGACGTGCAAGCGCGCTATTATATAAACCCGTGTTTATAGGAGTTTCGCTCTCTTAGATTTTCGATTTTTATTCAATACTTTAAACAGTTCGGCTCTTAGATTTTTGATGTTATTGAATACTTTAAACAGTTTTGCTCTTTATTTTTTGCTGTTATACCATACTTCAAGCAGAATACGTGCTACGATACAAGTTATTATGCTTTAGTGCACTTACAGAAGATAGATAAAGTAATAAAGTCTAGTTATATTTGCGGGTATTACTGTACCAATTATCTAAATTAGTAGCGATAAATAAATACGTTGAAGTATGCAGTTTTTAGTATAGCGTGAACGAATTATGAATTTCTTTGCTATTTTGTTCGGGAGTGAGTAATCAAGTGTTATTCGTAACGTAATTGGATCTACAAAACAAGATTTAGATATACATAGATGCGTTCCTGGGAAGCCCTAAAACTTTTTAGATGAATGGTGGTGTAGAACAATTTTAAAAGGTGACCCGAAATCCGAGGACGTAAACATAACCCAGCTGGAATGGCGGGGTTAGCAAGGACGATGTACAATGGAGCCCCGAGTGCATTAACCTTCAGGTAAATCATGCATTTTGTTCGATCTTAGATGTTTTGGTGTGTGTTGAATATCTTTATAATTTGTTTGATAAAAAATGGGCAGTAGTGAATTTGTATAAACAACAAATTTTGAATTTTAAGGTAAAATTTTCTATTTTACGTAGAAAGGAGTATTTAGCAGTTTATGTTTTATTATGATGAAAATTTGGGTCTGTCTTTGAGCTCAATTAGACTAACCCGTTTAATTAACGTAAAGGGGTGGGAGATGCTCCCTTTTATTCAGACTTGGATCTGCACATATTGTAACTTAATTAGTATGCATCCTACCAGGACTTTAATTCTGAATGCGAATTAAAATGATGACAAATTTAATCTTGAAATTTTATGATACTGAAATTTATGATGAAATTTAATTTTGAAATTTTAATGTATTATGAATATTGATGTAAATAGAGTTAATGTTGATGTTTGTGGTAGGAATGTGTTTGTTTTTTTTATGAATGAGGATGAAAGTTTTAACTAGGTGAGCAGCCAAGGCGGAAAGAGTAAAGAGGCGAGTATCAGAAGAGATTCAACAGGGCGAGAATCACAACAAATCTTGGCGCCCAATTCGAGAGGCTCAAGTGTTTTTGTTTACTTAGGTGAGTTTTTTTTGTAGGTTTCACAACATAATCTTGTCGGCCCAACGCTGGGGCTCGATTGAAAAACCTTAGTTCACTTATTTTGGTAGAATCACAGCAATATATATATATATATATATATATATATATATATATATATATATATATATAGAAACGGAACAAATATAGATACGTCATTATTTGTACTTGATACATACGTTTGTAGAAATGATGTGTATAAACATATGCCTTACCTAGGCGATAATATACACAATTTTCTTTGAGTATGATTTTTTTTATTTAACTATTTAAAAAAAAGTTAAATTATCGTTTCTATCTAACTTTATCTAAGTATCTTTGCCTCACCCTGAAATTTAAGTCTTTTGCGTTCGCCGCAGCTGATGAAGGTCGATGCAAGTTCCGCCAGAGTATTTTTTACTCTGATGTTTACCTATTCTTTTACTTCCTGCAAAAAGAAGGATACAGTAAAGAAATATATAACACCCGGTTTATGCCAAGTTAGTTTTGTTAAAAATTATTTTCGGAATAAAAATAATATATAATGGAAAATTGATCTTTCACCTCTAACAGTTATATGTCTACCATTGGCGATATGAGTTCTTATCTCATGCTAAGGGGCACAAATTAGCTTTGAAATGAGGTCTTAATTGCTGCATAAATCCAAAATTGTGTCTGATTTATTAAGATGTCACACAGGTCAATTTGCCCATCTGAGATGGTTGGTTAATAAATGCGAATTCATAATACGCTATTGGTTTTTCCATACGATATTCTGGGAAGTTTAATGCGGATATAAGAACATAATGACCCTGTATTTGATAATAACTTTGATTACACTAAATGAGATTCTAAAAGACTTTTGTAAGAACTATGTTTTCAAAAATGCTAATTTATTCTTAAATATTCTAAAAACATTCTTTTCTTAAAAGGTTGCGTAAGCTTATCTCAGAACAAAACAAAAAGTTCTTTATTCGGATTTACCAAGTTTTAATCTCTAGAGCATAATATAAAGCAATTAATAATATATAATGCATACTAGTGTAGACTGTCATTTATATAACATGTTTCTGTTATATATTTTATTTATTTTCCTTATAGTATTAATGGTACTAGTAGGTTTATGGTTCTACGAGTTTCTCAAGTATAGCCCATTTCTGTCAAAATATAAAGGACCTCGACCAATACCACTTTTTGGAAATGTTTACAAGATATCATCAACCAAAGGTAAGTTTTAACTTATATGGGAATCGTTCTATGAAAGATATTTGTGGTATCATCTTCTGCAGTTTTCAGATTTGCAAAATTTTGAATTAGTTTTGAAGGTGCCGCCAAACTTAGCTGAAACTGCTATTTATAATTTAAGGTTAGGTAAAGCACAATCGCATTTCCTATAAGCTATTGTATGCTACATTCTGTGTTCCATTTATTTATCTACAGTTCTTTTGCTTCGATTGTATTAACTGTGAACTGGAAATGAATTGCGCACATTAAATATTTTACAAACCATACCTTTTTACAAGTTTCAAATATTGTTTAATGAGTTACTCATTTCCGTTTTGTTAATCAAACCTATTCTAACGATTTAGCTTCAGCTTTTAAAAGCTTATTGAAACAATATATGGGAAATTGTGGATTGCTAAACTAAGCACTGAGTGCTGTTTTAATCTGTTGTAACAGTTTTTTTAACCGCCACACTATACCAACGAATTTTAGTTTTAATAACTCAAGTATAGCCATTAAATCATGCGAACCATTTTAAACAAACAACTATCGATATTGAATGCGCTAACCGCCATACAGAAATGTTAGTTTGGTTGCTAACATCAGGCGCAGAAAGTTAATACAACTATTATCAAGGCCAAACACCTTTCCTGTTTAATGCATAGCACATTTGCGCTCACTTTTAGCCAGAGCTCTTGTAGAGAAAATAATGGAACCACTAAAGGTTCTGGCGTGTAACTTGCGCCTAGCTTTTTGTGCGGAATACAGCCCTAGTGCGCTAAAACACTAGGCTTTGTGATTTTAACGATGCGTTCTTGTGGTAATTGCTTTTTTGATAATTTAACTTATAGAAGATGTTTGTTTGATAAATTTCCTTTCTCATAATTACACTCTTCGTAATTTTATTTTTAATAATCTTCAATATTTTTGTTATAACGTTCCGTTTAAAAGTCGATTTTAAATGACTTCTAATAAATAACTTCGTTTCGATAATTACTAAGATAAACTCATTTAATTATTCTTTGGACATTTGTGTAAATAACACAGAAAACAATCCTTTAATGATTTCGTAAAAGTACGATAAGATATGTTTTTCAACGCTTCGTAGAATTCGTCAACTAGATTTTTATATTATAATTACCAACTTTAAGAAGTCGTTTTGTATTATCTGGTTTTACAAAACTAAAGCAGCGAGTAGGCTGTGTTTAATAGAAGATAAAATTCGACTTTTACATCTGTGAATGTAAAATATGAACGTCCTTCAACCGTACGATGGATAGTTGGATTTTGTGTTATGTTATGGAAAAGCAATAAGTTGGAATGAAAAGAAACGTTCTACAAAGTAGGTAGAAATTTTTATGGTATATAAATTAAGTCCGAAGATGCTTTTGAAAGTATTGGAATTTTGTTGGTCCAGTTCGTGCGTATAACAAAAACGCATGGAAGTTAGCATGGTCCAGTCCAAGTATTGGAATTTTGTTGGTCCAGTTCGTGCGTATAACAAAAACGCATGGAAGTTAGCATGGTCCAGTCCAAGGGTCACGCAGCTGTTCGTGTTCTGTGGAACATGTGAATTTGACGTCACTTGTTTTCTGAAAATGTATGTATAAACACCAGCCCCAACATGTTGTGGAGACAACATGTAAAGAACACCTGCAGAGCCAAGGTAAGAGATTAAATTATTCTTGCATCATGTCTACATTTGGCGATCTCTAATATCAGGCTGCTTCAGAAAATATTTTTGTAACTATCTATTCTGACAAATTCATTTCGCATATTAAAAAGGACCTTAGTAAATTTTTGTTGACAATATTAGTTCGATACAATTACAGTTATTAAATTTTATAAAATAATGTGAACTTAAAGAGTTCTTATTGATGTTTCATATATGCATGATTTCACTTACAATTTTTAAATAATGAATTAATAGAGAAGTAGTTAAAGTTTTATAAAGTGTAAACAGAAAAAGCAGATCTGACATTTCTGGTATAAATTCAAGTTAGATTTTTGTAACTAAAGTAACATTTAAAGTTTTGGTATTTTTCTTTGAATATATAATTCTACCTTATGAGTAGATGAAGCTTGTATTATCTTTTCTTAAACATAAATTGTATATCTACAATTTTTATGAAAATACCATTTTTAATTAAAGAAACAACATTTAATTTTCTTAATTAATTGTTTTATTCTGAACAAGTATGTTTGGAAGTAAGGTGACAAAGAATAAAACCAAATAGAGTAAAGTGGTAAACCCAATTTAATAAGAAGCTTTAATAGCCTTTTTCAGTATTTAAAGAATAAAATCTGTGTTCATATTATTGTTGCCTGATTAATCGTTGTTGTTTTCTTAGATGAGGTAGGAAGAGAAAACTTCTTGTGTCCTCATTTTAGTATATTTAATTAAATTTTTTTTACAGCTCCTGCGTCAGCAGTTAATACGGTATTCCTCCTTAAGGACGCCTAAGTCCCCCTTAAGGAAACCCTGTGTTTAAAATTACAGACTTGGTGCCGCCCTGTTTAAACCCCTGTTTTGTCGAGAATCTAGCCCTAGTAATAAAATAATGCTTTGTAAAAAGAACCACGACCAATCCTCATAAGCTCTGCCCAAGGAATAGACCCCTAGCATAGTCGGAAGATAATTGCGTTCCATCATTTTAAGGGAATCCTTCCTTAAAGGTTACTGGTCACATTTGGGGATATAAAAATAACCCCTAACTATTTAAGCCCACCAGTAAGTTGAAATTGTGTTATACTGTATCACCTGATGGTGGGTGGTTTCCCTCTTTCTTACTGTTTATGACTAAATGATATATAGGACTACAATTTTTTTATTTGCTGGCATTTTTGCGAATGCTTAATGTTAGTATTTTTAACACATAATTTACATTCCTTTTTCTGGTCCAATATAACTCTAATTATTCATAAATATCACGGATCAACACGATTTGTGCTTCCTACTGTTTGATCAGCGCCTTTATATATTATTAGTCATAGAAAACGTATCAGCCCACAAAATTTTCCTACCGCCTTCAAGTATTAATATATTCGTTAAATACGGCTGATACTGTAAACTTTATTGTAACAAACGTAATCCGACGAGTGGAATGTAAACAGCGTCAAATTATCTGGTGAAGGTTCTAGAAATCGCTGAAAATGCCTGATTAAGACATATAAACAACGCGGATAGGATGATCAGCAGTTGATATCCTACACGCGTTTATAAATAGATATGAAATATAAATAAAGAAATAAAATTTTACTGTACAGTATATGCTCCTGATTGATTTTATTTTCCTGGTTCAACGGAACTGGAACAATCACCTTATGAATGGAAACTTCAGGGGCTTGAGGTCTCGAAAAGAAGGCATCTCAGGAGGACTGGGTAGTAGCGAAGAAGGTGATTATCTTCCAAAAAATTAAATGTGCGATAAATACTTTCAAACCACATAAATCTCCCGGCACTGACGGAATTAGCTCAGCCATGCTTCAAAACGGATCAAATCTTCTGTTGAGCTGGATCTGCAAAGTTTTGAGAGCTAGCTTGGCATTCCAATATATTCCGCGCAGTTGGAGGTTATCTAGGGTAGCCTTTATTGCTATACCTGGTCGTACGCACCACTCACAGGCAAAATCTTACAGGCCCATCAATCTTCTGCCTTTTCTTCTTAAGACGATGGAAAAACTGCTTGACAGGCATATCAGGGGGAGTGTTTTGGCAACTAGCCCTTTACACCAGAACCAGATAAAGCAGGACTTTCAACATAATCAGCTTTCATCACCTGGTTTCCAGGGTCGAAAAGACTCTAGCTAACAAAGAGATATTTCTATGTGCCTTTTTGGACATCGAGGAAGCCTTTGATAATATACCCTTCAGTTCCATCTCGACGGTCACCAGATCAGTTGGGATGGAGAAAACTTGCTGCAGGTGGACAGACTGCATGTTAAGTGGAAGGGTGACCGTCACAGAACTGCTTGGAGATACCATGGCGGTCCGGGTGACAAGGGATGTCCGCAAGGGAGTTTTGTCTCCCTGTTGTGGAACCTAGTCCTAGACAGACTGTTGTGAAAGCTGAGCAGAGAAGGGTTTACCCCGCTAGGATATGCTGATGATTTGGCTCTTTTAGTGGAGGGTAACTACAATAATATTATCAGGGACCGAAAGCTAGACGCCCTGAAAATAGTAGAGAGGTGGCCAACGCGAAAAGACCTTAGAGTCAACCCCCAAAAGTCCAGTTTAATGCCTTTTACCTGGAAAATGAAGATTGCGGACATTACATTCCTCTTCCTTAACGGTAACAAAATCAGCCTGTCGACGAAGTGGTGTACTTAGAAGTCACTCTGGACTCCAAACTCGCATGGAATCTGCAGATCGATAAGATCGTACGGTTGCGGGAACTTCTTTAGCAATAGTTAGACGCACTTGCGGCAAATCCTGGTAAGATCAAAAATGGTACACTGGTTGTACACTCGGGTGGTCAGACCAGCATTAACATATGCAGCCTTTGTATGGTGGCCCGAGACTGAACAATCAAACACCAAAATAAAGTTGGGAAGGATTCAGACTGGCCTGTCTAAGTATTACAGGGGCGATGTGTTCCACGCTCCTTGCTGCTATGGAGACTCTCCTTGGCCTTCCCCCGCTACACTTGGTCGGTGGTGGGGGTGGCTATACAGAGTTAAGAACCTTCACTCTAGGATTATTTAAAGGACGGAGCATACGAGATTGCTTGAGAATAATTGGAGACATCTGTTTGAAATGCGTTCCGACCAAATGACTTCCCAGCAGCCGCCAAATACACTCTTCAAGACTATTATCCAGGATGTGGAATGAGAAAAATGAAGGGTATATTACTTCCGGGCAGCATGGTCTGGTACATGGATAACTCTATGGGAGAGACCGGGTCCGGGTATGGACGTTCCACTAGAGGCAAACGCTACCATTTTTCAAACGGAAATATACGCCATACTTCAAAGTGTGCGGAAAAGAATAAGAGGTGCCTTTATTAAAAGATATATCTATATAGTGCCTGACAGCCAGACGGCACTTAAGGCTTTAATAAGTCAGAAAGTGTCATCAGGACTGGTATGGGAATATATTGAGGCACTTAATGGACTGGCACAGCAGAACTTTTTTACATTACAGTGGGTGCAAGGCCATCAAGGACTCAAGGGAAATAAAATTGCAGACAAACTTGCGCGACAGGGGGCGCAAGGGTCATTTATTGGTCCCGAAGCTGCTTTGGGAGTCACAAAAGCTGCCATCCGTAGTTATATTAGCGAATGGATGTGCAACAAATACCTAAGAGACTGGTAGAACAGACCAGAACTAGCACATTGCAAAGCGCTGGTAAAGAGGCCTAGCAAAAACAGAACCCAGGAATTGCTTTGTTTAAACAGGAAACAGCTCACAATCACTGTGGGGTTCCTGATAGGACATACTTCTGTCAAGGTTCACCTCCAGAGGATGTACACATATAACGGAGACTTGAAATTCTAACTTGGCTTAGAGGAACCGGAGCCTGCAATGCATGTACTATGCGGATGAGAAGCGTTGGGTAGAACAACACAGCGACTATTTGGGCGACCAAGATTAGACCCGAAGGAAGTAGATACCCTTTCATCGAAGGATCTGTATGCTATAATTCGGGGTGCATGTTTTGCAGACTGGGTATGATAATTAACCAGGGTCAGCACAATAAGTCTCTTAGGCTGCAGTGCGGCGGAGCCGCTTGGCAGACACACCCGCCAGAGGGAGTGGTTTTAGTGAGTACGCCGCTAGGAGAGCCCCGCACTTTGGGTATATATCCACTCCAACGGGTTCGGATAACTATAAAAAAAAAGAGACATATAAACAACGCGGACAGAATGAGCAGCAGTTGGTATTCTAAACGCGTCTATAAATAAATATGAAATATGAAAAAGAAATAACATTTTAATGTACAGTATATGCTATTGATTGATTTTATAGATTGTCGCAAACCTGTAAATCAAACGATACGTATTGTTGCGTATATGGCGAGTTTACATTAAAACTTACAAAAGACAATAACTACGTTAATCTAAAAGCTTTATTTTGGATGCAAGCTAGGAGATCAGGATAAATATCGAGCGTAGGATATCGTTTGAGCAGCGAATGCTCTGAATTTAATTTTTGTTTGACGAATATATCTGGAATTTTCACTGAAGTCCGGTTATGTAGTTGCTACGTACTTAAACGTAGCCGAAAAAAAGGGCTAACTATCAAACACGGAGACACGCAGGATTCACCTAAATACCAAGAAAAAACAAAAAAAAAGTACATCGCCCACGATTAACTACTAACACATCAAACTAAATAAAGGATTCTGTACAAACAAGCAAAAGAAAATAAATTAAGTGTTATTATTGCACAGCAAACAATTATATTATACGGACAATTTAGGAATTTAGATACAAAGTGCGCATCTCGTATTTCACACAAAATAAAATTAATCAGTAGTAAATAAACCTGTGCGAGCTTTTGTCAAGCGTATTTTTTTAAATTTTATCTAATACTTTTTGTAAAATAACTAATTAGTAGGAAAGAATTAACGCGTGGGAGCTTTTTTCAGACATCTTTTAAATCGTACATAGCACCGTTTGTAAAATAAACCACTCAGTATAAAGGAATAAGCATGTGTCTGTCCAACATTTTTTAATTATGGTACTTCACCCCTGTAGAGCAGTAATATCGAATTGCAGCAACGAACAATAGTTCTACAATGTCACGTTTCTTGTCACGTAACAACACCAAATGTTGATACGGAATATGCCATTAACACACACAAAAGAAAACGAGTTGCATACCTGTAGGTGTCCGGATACTTAACTTGCAAACCGCCTAGGGTGAGTCAGCACAGAAACACCATGGTCGTCAGGATCCATTTACCCTGCTACCATAACTACAGCAGCGATCTGCGGACAAAGCAGCTGGTTCACGGCAACGAACAGGTGGGCCTACACAAAGAAGAACCCATTTGACCTTCAGCTAAAAAAAAGCAATCCACGCAACACCTCCTAGTTGTCGAACAGAAAAAAACAAACGTGCATTGCTTTTGAAATACGGTGACAAATAATGTAGAAAATATGTCGACGCACAAACTGTAAAAGCAAATTCAACAATGGTTCAAATAACACGAATTTGAACTGCAAATTTTCGCTTATCGAAGCGTGGTTAAAACTGGAAAACCCAGGTTTTTTCGGGTAGTGCAATACACTATGTAGACGAATGTTTAGATGGAAAACACAAAAGAAGCAATTATACGCTATTGGAAGGTTTAACAAATTGTAGGTTACCTAAAACAGGATTTAAACTATTTAATTATAGCATAAACTTGTCGTTTCGAAGCAAGTAGATTTGAGTTAAGGAATTATTAGGGAGCGTTTTATGATTAATTATGTTAAAGTATTTAACAGTAGCAACGGAATTTATTCGAGCAGGAAAATTTTAAAGCAAAATTGGAACGTAGCATAGTTTAATATAAAACAATATGCTAAAAAACTATTGGGATTATAAGCAGGTATTAGGTTAAATTAATGTTAAAAGAACATTGGAATCATTACAATTTACTCAATACATTCTTACTGTCAAACTTTAATCTATTTATTTATATTTTACATCATTACATAGATGTGGTGCCCGTGATAATGGATTATCAAAAACAATTTGGACCAGTCCTGAAAATGTGGTTTGGATTCCGACCGCGACTTGTCGTCAGCGACCACAGATTAGCAGAGTTACTACTAAAGTCAACAACCATTTTGGCTAAGTCTAATACTTACAAATACTTTTATCCCTGGTTAGGAACAGGACTCTTAACTAGTACAGGTAGGTATTATTAATACATTCATTATCACACAATATGCGCACCCATGTGCACATAAACGCATGCGCGCTTTTACACGCACGTGCGCGTACACACACACTCACACACCAACGCATGCACACACATACATTCGTACACACGCACAAACACACACACGCACGCACGCACGCACGCACCCACACACGCACGCACGCACACACACACACACATACATATATATATATATATAATAAAAAGACAAGTTATTTGCAGTCCGCAACTAGGAATTTGTGTACAACAAAAGTAAAACTAAGATGTTCTTCCCTTTGTGAAAGTATAAAGTTGATTGTTTTGTTTATGGCTATACAACTATTAGCTCGATTTGTTTAGGTGAATAAGCTTTTATTATTTTCGGAAGAGTTTATTTACAGATACATCTTAGTTTTGCTAAATATAATATATATATATATAATATATATATATATATATATAAATTGTGTAGAACAATATATAAAATAAGATGTATCTCCTAACATATATAAAATAAGATGTTCTACACAATTTCTTATTGCGGACTGCAAATAACCTGTCTTTTATTATTTGATTTGCCTTGGGGCATGAAGCCGGGTGTCGCCGCGAGAAGGTTTGTTACGTTTGCAAATAAATTTTGCAGTAACATTCCGCAAATCTCAAATGGCCACACGTACTTGTATAGCCATCTATAGGATTTACTATGTAGTTTCGGTTCAATTCTGTACTTCCACACTTTAGTAGTGTTGGTGTTTTATCACCTGATGGCGGTTTTATTTACTTTTGCCATAGTACAGATATTGTTTCGAAATTATACCAGTATAATAGCTTCGATTACTTCATAGGGTTCTTGGAGACTATTTCACTCTGAGGAGGCTTAATAAAGCCGAAACCGTCGGTCAGTGGATGTTTCCTCCCCTATGAAGTAATAAGCTAATGTTTTGTTAATGGCTATATAACTACCAGCCCGATTTGTATTCGTCAATAGACTCTATTATTTTCATAGAGTTTGTTTACAGATACATCTTATTTTATATATATATATATATATATATATATATATTGCTGTGATATTTCATTTATTGCTGTGCTATTCCCTTTATTATATGAAATATTATTTTAAGTTTTTTTATTTTTACCCCGACTAGCTTACTGAATAAATCTTATTGAATTCAAATAAAGCAATTTTAGAACACACAATATAATAGTTGATGATATGCACAATACTCAAAATTTTCCTTTTTTACAAAGTATCTATATTTACCAGATTTATGTTTTCTGAAAGCCAGCAAAAATATCTTTTAATTACATTCAGGGAACTTCAAACGTTGCAAGATGCCTTCCTTGTTTTCATATTTTTAACTGACCTCTTTGATGACTCTTACAGATATACAATGTATAGCAAATATTAAATTGAAACAGTCTTTCGATAATAAAGTGTATTAAAAACTGCTAACCTGGAATGGGTTCTGGAGTTCCATCCTTAGTCTATGATCTCCCCTTGCTGTATCCGCTTTGCTTAGTGGTATTTTATGTTTGCGTTAAGACACCAACAAAATTTGCTCCACAAATGGCATCAACAAAATGCCGTCCCCATGTAAGAACTGCCTCCCATAAAAATCGCTTCCATTTAAAGTCGTACCAAATTATAGTACGTCCAAAATTAAAGTATCACCAAATTAAAATACATCTCAAAATTATAGTACGTCCCCAAATGAAAGTATGTCCAAAATTAAAATACGTACAAAATTATACGTCCCAAATTAGAGGCCCTGTTTTGTTAATATTAGAAATAAATTTAATTAAGTTGTTTAAATTACGTCTATCTGTAGATCGGCTCATATTTCGTTGCACAAAATTCTTGCACTTTTAAATTTTAATTATTTTAATTTTCATTTCACTAATTACGTGAGTTTTACCACCATCGAACATAGTTGTTGCTCAGTTAAATATAGACTAAAATGTTGTTCAGTTTCTATTGTATATATAAGCCCTTCCTCCAATAGTTTTCATTGGCATGTTTACAATCAAGGCTGGTACTTTTGCCTTATCTGGCAGAACTCGAAATTTTTACAAATTACCTACTTTAAATTGTTACGTATTTCTAGTAGACGCCACGTTGTGCGTCAAAGTTATGTCACGTTGGCTTGTAGCCGTGCGTAACAAAAGAAAATCCAAGAAAACAACAGTGACCGGGCTCAATCGGAGAGTGGGGGGGGGGTGGTGTTGTAGAAAGCAGACCAATCTAGAAGGGACGCGGCTGTCAGGAGTTAGTACCAGTACCTGCCAGAGAGAAATTAGAATAGTAAACCTGAAAAAAAAACAAATTAGTCCTGCAAACCTGAAACAGAGAAAAACATAGCCTATGGATCAAGCATAAATTGTTCAGTACTTTATAGAATAAAAATAAAAGAAACTGTTTAGATAAACTCTATAATCTAACAACAGTAATAGCAGTACAGAAAAATTCTGAGTACAAAGTGAGGCCATATTGGGGAGTAGCAGAAACGTTTTATCACCCACCAATTAAACACAATTCAGGTAAAATGTAACAAAAAAAATATAAATAGGTAAGACATAATTACTCTAAGTAATTTAGAAATTTTTTTAGCAAAGACATAAATAAGTAGATAAGCACAATTGTTCGGAGTCATTCAGTAGGGTTGATTGTTCTTTTTAAATAGCGGGCAAGTCTATGGAGAAGGTATCAGAACGACAAGGAATATTGCAAAAACAACGGGTAGATATTTACAGTAAGAACAAATAGGAAATAGTTCAACTTACACAACCAGGAGCACAGGAAGAGTTTCTATAGAATTGGACCGGTTCGGCTACTGATAGCCTTGCAGTTGGAGCTGGTGGAGTATGGGGTGTCCATGGTTCCATCCCATTATCAACTTGAAACTTGGTAAGCCGGATGCCCTGGTCTAGCTTGGCAAAGATTCAGTCTATTCGCGGGGGTGGAATTTGTGGTACAACAGACAGGAACACAGGCAACACACGCAACTAAGAACAATTAAAGTTAGTATAATTCCGATCCAAACATCCGCCAAGAACTTTTTGTATTGCGGATCTGCTTCAGCAGAAAGAACTTCGTCAACTTCGGAAGCTAATTTCAGTTGGTACAGGCATTGTTTGAATACGGTGAAACATTTAAAAGCACGATCACTCTCACAATCTCGTCTTTAAAAAAAAATGTACGTTCATATCTTATTTACTTATTAAATGCCAGGTAACTTTCACATATCATTCTTGACGTTTTGTCAGCAAGAACCAAACACGACCCTTTTTTGTTTATCTCTATTCCTACTAGTACAACTTCTGCTCGCCTACCTAGACCTGTATATCCACATAATAATTGCAGCGGTTTTATTTATCAATGACAAGTGGAAAGTAATTTTACGAGTATTCCAATTTACCACTAAACCATCTTTTAAAGTTAATACAGGCGAGTCAACTTGCATATTAATCTGAAAACTAGGCGGAAGTATTTACTCTATACACACAGCGATCCAAAAACGATATATTTTAAGCATTAAGTAGACGAAAAAGGTTAGGCCACCAAAAATGCACGTTATAAATTCCCCCCTAGCAAAATAAAGACGTCGGGGTAAAAAAGAGAAAGAGAAAAAAAAGAAGGAAAAGTGGCAGACCAGGAACCAAACAACAAAAAAAATTTTTATCCGGTTCGAAGGGCCAACACCAGTATAAGATAAAGAACATTTTTCCCAAAAGAAGACAAAGTCATCTATCGTAACCAACAATGGCAGAATAGATAAAGAAAGTATTAAGTAAACACCCAATGAGGATTAAAGGTTATAGCTACTTTCAGAATCGTCACAAGACGGATGTCCCTCAAAAAGGACATTTCTGTTTTCCACCTCAAAGAAAAGTTTTGGCTTCCCGCGAAGAAACCAAAAGAAAATAAAAGAAAAAAACGAGGAAGAGAACTCGTAGCAAATCCACTAAACGACATAACTGTCAACCTCAAGTGTGCAGCAAAGAAAGAACCAAGACAAAGAAAAGAGCAAAGGCAAACTAGTACACCATCTGGAATACTTCCAACTGCGGTAACACAGATTCGTATGAAACGATTACTCAAGCAGAGTATGGCTAACAAAAGCGACTAAGTCGAAATTCCTAAAGGAAAAGTAAATAGATCTGAAGCCTACCTCACGGAATGGATGTAGAAGGCGACTGTAATAGTCCAATAATGAACAAATGGTGGGACTGGCCAGAAGAACAAGTCACGAGAGGGGCTAGCTACGAAATATACCTAGGAATACGAAATGGGCGCCAGTGTTTTCGGACACAAGCTTATCAGAGAAAACACAAGACCAATAAGCCAACAAAACAAAAGAGGAAGAAAAAAAAACAAGTCATTAGGGATAGCGATACGTAGGGGTCAAAATAGAATCAGCCGAAGGGAGTCCATTAGGATCCGGCGGTTCAGGATCAATGTCTGGTGGGTCTAAAGTTTTATCGGGTTTGAGGTCCTTAATATGCCAAATACCCAGATCGTTACCAGAATCATCCACTAAGATATAGGTCCACGGAGAAAGTTTAGTTCGAATAGTAAAGGGACCTACATACTTGGAAGCAAGTTTAGCATTGAAGTAGCGAGTAGCATCCGAAAGAACATAATTGCGTTTCCACACGCGATCGCCAGGAGATAAAGTTAAGGGACGACGACGAAGATCGTAGTGTTTAGCATTTTTCTTGTATGCTAAGGAAAGACGTTTCGAAATTTCTTCACGAAGTAACTCAAATTTGACTAAGTCAGTAGGAGGAATAGGACGTTCGGGATCCATAAGAACATCATCAGGATCAGGAGGTTTTCCAAAATGATCGCCGTAGAGAGCATGTTCACGACCATATAGAGCAAAATACAGGGAGTAACCAATGACCTCATGTTTGAGCGTACGAATAGCACAACCAATTTTTGCTAAATTAACGTCCCACCGACGTTGATTATCAGAAACGTAAGAAGAAATCATAGTTTTCAGGACTCTATTAATACGTTCGGCCGGATTCGCCTGAGGATGATAGCGAGCATTAAACAGAATTTTTGTTCGATAAGAATTACAGAGTTTAGTGAAAATATTACTACGAAATTGTACACCATTGTCCGCAATTAGATACTGAGGAGTACCATACACCAGGAAAATATTTTCCTCCATGGTTCGAGCAACAGCAGCGGCCGTAGATGCACGTAGAGGAAAGAAACAAGCATATTTCGTAAAACAATCGGCCACAACTAAAATGAAAGAATTACTTTTAGAGGATCTAGAAAGAGGTCCGACAATATCAGTACATAGGACTTGCCAAAGACGAGTGGCAGTAGCACGAGGAGACATAAAGCCAGGAGGTTTCTTTTGTTCGACTTTGTGTGCAGAGCAAATTTTACAACGACGGAAGTATCGATCAACAGCGGCTCTAAGTTTAGGCCAATAGTAACGCGTGGAAATTTTAGAGACAGTTTTGTGGACACCAGGGTGACCTGAAGTAGGTAGATCGTGATTCTCGCATAGAACCCTATTCCGTTGTTCGCTGGGAACTACTAACTTCCAATCGTCTTGAGGATGTTGGAGCAAAGACTGTTTAGATTTTACATGTTTGTATAGTAATTCGTTTTCCACATGCCAGTTACTGTATAGCTTAGGATTGGAATTAACACGTGTCCGTAGTTTAAGATACCAAGGATCCAGAATTGGCAGAGTAATAGAAGATTTAGGAAAGTCATCAATTAAGTCAATTTTAGGTACCGAGCGAGATAAGGCGTCGGGAACGATGTTATCTTTACCTTTCCGATGTACGATGGTGAAGTTATGTTGTTGAAGTCGTACAGACCAACGAGCTAAACGACCGTTGGGGCTTTGTAGATTATTCAGCCAGATAAGCGAGTGGTGATCCGTGATCACAGTAAAGTGAGAACCCTCGATATAGGGACGAAATTTCTATTGCCCATATAACACCAAGACATTCTTTTCGGTGGCGCTATAGTTGCGTTCCGCCTTTTTAAGAGAACAGCTAATGTAGCTAATGACTTTTTCGTCATCACCCTGTTGTTGAGTCAGCACAGCACCCAGACCAAAATCAGAGGCATCAGTCTGTGTAGTAAAGGGTAAAGAAAAATCAGGACAACTCATCACTGGAGCTGTTACCAAGTGTTCTTTCAGCAGCTTAAACGCCTGCTGACATTCTGAAGACCAATTAAATTTAGAATTTTTCTTAGTCAAAGCAGTAATCGGAGCAGTACGAGCGGAAAAATTTGGGATAAAGCGACGATACCACGAGCACATACCAACTATGCGTCGTACTTCAGTTACAGTAGTAGGAGGAGGAAGATTAAGAATGGCCGAAACTTTTTCTGGGTCGACATGGAGTCCATGGCGATTTACTACGTATCCCAGATAACGGAGTTCCGGTCGGCATATAATGCATTTATCTCTGTGAAGAGTAAGACCTGCAGAATTTAGACGAAAAAGCACTTTCTGTAGTACCACCAAATGTTGTTCGAAAGTCGGGGTAGCGATGATCACATCATCTAAGTATGCGAAACAGAAAGGTTCGAGATCAGCACCAAGCACACGATCTATAAGTCGCTGAAATGTCGCTGGAGAATTATGCAGACCAAATGGCATTTTAGTAAACTGGTATAAACCTCTACCAGGCACCGTAAATGCAGTAACCGCTTTAGAATTAGAAGAAAGAGGTATTTGCCAATAAGCAGAGCGAATGTCCAAACTAGTTAAGAATTTTGCATCTCTAAGGCGGTCTAGAATCGTAGAAATGTAAGGCAAGGGATAGGCATCTTTTTCTGTAACCTCGTTGATCTTTCTAAAATCGATGCAGAAACGATATGTGCCATCTTCCTTAGGCACCATAACAATAGGGCTAGACCAAGCGCCATTAGATGGTTCTACAACACCACTTTCTAGCATCTCGTCCAGAGCTTGATTGACATGTCGAAGTACCGTAGGGGACATGGGATAATATCTTTGCTTGATAGGACTGGATGTCGTACGGATCTGATGTTCAATGAGATTAGTACAGCCCAAAGGTAAAGTATCATCGTTAGGAAACATATGTTGGACTATACGAGACAATTCGGATTGTTGTGTGTTCGACAGATCGGAAAGAGCATTGATCTGACTGATCGAGACAGTAGAAGAAGAACAGAAAGTCCATTGACCCGTTCGAAAATCCGGGACAACATCCATGGATTTCCAGAAGTCAATGCCTAAGATCAGAGACTGAGAGATAGAAGGAACGACTAGGACGTCAAGAAGAATAGTTTTATTTTCGACTGACATGGGTAAAGTAAGTGACCCGAGAATGTCACAAGATTGACCATTGGCTACCGTACAGCTGTGGATCTCCGTTTGGGACAAAGGCAAGGAAAGAGAATAGAGAATATCCCAACCAGGACCACCAATAATAGTACGAGAAGCGCCAGAATCAAGCAAACCCTTAAATTCGATGTCGAAAATAGTAACAGTAAGATAAGGTCTGTCGTCCTCACGAGAACTAGCTAAAATAAAATCCAAAACATATTTAGATCGGTCATCAAGACCAGAGAAAGGATTTTCTGAGGAGATAAGAGGTACCGAGACAACTGTAGAAGGAATCGGGTCGGTTTCTCGGCTTAGCGACCCGATCGGTAGTTTAAATTCCTGTTACAACCCGTACAATTGGTACGGGTAACATTAGGTTTACCACAACTATAGCAATGCAGTATCTGAGGTTTAGTACAGGAAGGAGACTTGTGTACTCGCTGGCCACAGTTCCAACAAGTAACGGGAGAATTAGAAATATTTTTAGGAGCCTCACTTGCCCCAGGTGCAAGTGTTTTCGAAGTAGTGACATAAGAACAGGGAGGGACATAAGCGGACGTAAGTTTGCTGCGGACCACAGGACCTGTATAAGCTAAGTCGGGCTCTAGGAGTTGAGAAAAGTTCAGAGCAGGAGTAGACTTGAACTTATCTGCTTGGATTTTGCGCTGTTCCAGTCTGCGACCCACACGCAAAAGTTCGGCAATGGTATTCAGATCCAGCAAAGCTAAGTTGGTTTGGTATAAAGGGGTAAGATTTGGTAAAATAATATCGAGTTTCTGTAGTTCAGAGAGAGAGATTGTTAGACGAGCAAATAAATTTTCCATCGTAGCTAAATATACACCAATAGACTCTGAGGGACCCATAGTACGTTGCTTTATTTCCTCCAAAAGTTTTTCGTTGTAATTAACGGGTTGGAATTCTTCCCTTACTAGCCGAATAACATCCCGCCAATTAGTTAGGGATTTTCGATGTGCTCTGAATAAAATTAAAGCTTTTCCTGAAAGTAGGTCTGATGCCGAAGAAAATAGTTGAGACGCAGAAACGTTGCGTGCCGAGCATAATTCTTCCACGCGTAATAGAAATGTATTTAAAGACATACGGTCATCCCCCGAAAATTTTAAGTCCCATTTAGACACCAGCTGTCCATAACCAGACGTAGCGATTGATTTAGAAATAGATATAGGTATAGGTAATTCGTCCGAAGATTCAGCAGAAGTAAGATCATCCTCAGTATCAGTAGTAGTCGGATTAATAGTAGCCGTAGAAACAAGTGGTACCCTAGGGGAGGTGGAAGAACGTTTAAAGCGACGGTATAATCTCTCGCAATCACTGCGGAAATTGCTAACACATAGCAACAACTTTCGCTGTATTACGGTTTCAGCGTCGGAAGTAATATTCATACGTTGGATTCTCCTTTTAAGATGCATAGCAAGGCTAATAATACGTTTGCCGTCGGCAGTTGAAATATCACCATTAAAGTCTTTGACCTTCGTCGTTAACTCAGTTAAACCCTCGCTCACGGCTTTATTATCCGCCTGGAAATTGACACCAGATTTAAGTGGACTTTGCGCTTCGGAAGATTCCATTTTTAAGATATTCCTCAAGGACTTACGAAGTTCGGATACAGGTATCTTTGCATCGAACCCACGCGAACGACTTCGTATTTGAGTTCAGCCTCATGTAACCGATCAACTTTTAATCTCCAAAAATCACCCATTATGACAGAATCAACAAACAACTCCCAAATATATTAAGAAAAATCAAGAACAAATAAAAGAAATCGGGCAGAAAAGAAAAAAATAGAGCATGAGAGAAGAAAAAGAAATCGAGAGCAACTCAAGAGAAATCAAGCCTCTTCTTTATCGGGCAGCCACGTTTATCGAGTCGGGCCCCGTTTATTGAGTCGGGCCCCACGTTGGGCGCCAAAATTTCTGTTACGTATTTCTAGTAGACGCCACGTTGTGCGTCAAAGTTATGTCACGTTGGCTCGTAGCCGTGCGTAACAAAAGAAAATCCAAGAAAACAGCAGTGACCGGGCTCAATCGGAGAGTAGGGGGGGTTGTAGAAAGCAGACCAATCTAGAAGGGACGCGGCTGTCAGGAGTTAGTACCAGTACCTGCCAGAAAGAAATTAGAATAGTAAACCTGAAAGAAAAACAAATTAGTCCTGCAAACCTGAAACAGAGAAAAAGCATAGCCTATGGATCCAGTATAAATTGTTCAGTACGTTATAGAATAAATAAGAGCAACTGTTTAGATAAACTCTATAATCTAACAACAGTAATAGCAGTACAGAAAAATTCTGAGTACAAAGTGAGGCCATATTGGGGAGTAGCAGAAACGTTTTATCACCCACCAATTAAACATAATTCAGGTAAAATGTAACAAAAAAAATATAAATAGGTAAGACATAATTACTCTAAGTAATTTAGAAAATTTTTTAGCAAAGACATAAATAAGTAGATAAGCACAATTGTTCGGAGTCATTCAGTAGGGTTGATTGTTCTTTTTAAGTCTATGGAGAAGGTATCAGAACGACAAGGAATATTGCAAAAACAACGGGTAGATATTTACAGTAAGAACAAATATGAAATAGTTCAACTTACACAACCAGGAGCACAGGAAGAGTTTCTATAGAATTGGACCAGTTCGGCTACTGATAGCCTTGCAGTTGGAGCTGGTGGAGTATGGGGTGTCCATGGTTCCATCCCATTATCAACTTGAAACTTGGTAAGCCGGATGCCCTGGTCTAGCTTGGCAAAGATTCAGTCTATTCGCGGGGGTGGAATTTGTGGTACAACAGACAGGAACACAGGCAACACACGCAACTAAGAACAATTAAAGTTAGTATAATTCCGATTCCAAACATCCGCCAAGAATTTTTCGTATTGCGGATCTGCTTCAGCAGAAAGAACTTCGTCAACTTCGGAAGCTAATTTCAGTTGGTACAGGCATTGTTTGAATACGGTGAAACATTTAAAAGCACGATCACTCTCACAATCTCGTCTTTAAAAAAAAATGTACGTTCATATCTTATTTACTTATTAAATGCCAGGTAACTTTCACATATCATTCTTGACGTTTTGTCAGCAAGAACCAAACACGACCCTTTTTTGTTTATCTCTATTCCTACTAGTACAACTTCTGCTCGCCTACCTAGACCTGTATATCCACATAATAATTGCAGCGGTTTTATTTATCAATGACAAGTGGAAAGTAATTTTACGAGTATTCCAATTTACCACTAAACCATCTTTTAAAGTTAATACAGGCGAGTCAAATTGCATATTAATCTGAAAACTAGGCGGAAGTATTTACTCTATACACACAGCGATCCAAAAACGATGTATTTTAAGCATTAAGTAGACGAAAAAGGTTAGGCCACTAAAAATGCACGTTACAAATTCTTCGACGAATGCTCTATTCATCACGTCCGCTTTTAGCATTTTGCAGTATTATCCTAGGATTTCCAACTTTTGGCTTTTCATGAAGTCACGTATTCAATGTTTGTCAATTTATCATATAATTAAACCGCCTGGTGTTTATTCGTTTGCTACAGAATGTTGGTTTTCTGAACAAATGTGTTTTTTTCTAGTCACGTAACGATTTTCTAATAATGAAATATTTAAGATTCGTTTACGTTGATATTTTCGACTCAGTTGTTAAATATATGCAATGCCAATTTATCTATGTTTCTCGGTAATTTAATTTTGATGCAATTTGTTGCGTTTTCAAATCTTATCTTTACTTGTAAACTATACTTAAACATCTTTATGTTCTCCTGCATTCAACTACATATCTTTTATATACAGTGTCCCCTTAATTGACATTATGTAGAATCGTCAATATACTCTTATAATTTCTGGAATTATTTGCTTTTTTAAAATTGAAGTTGTTTATATTTATCTTACGACCCCTATGACTTAATCTACCCTTAAACTACCCTATCATTATAGCATTATATATATATATATATATATATATATTAGGTAGTTTTTTACACAAGGTAAGCCGATAAATATTAACGTATGACAGTTAATAAGATGATATTATAACTTAGATTTTTATGCAAAACCCAAATGATCATTTCAAATTGAGCTAGTAATTGAGAGAAGGAAAATATAAGGTCTTGGACAAGACTTGAATCTGTAACTTAGTCTTTCCGCAGATATTTATCCGCACCTTCTTAAAGAAGGTAAAATATTAGGTGACTCAAGCCAACCTCCCACCTTAAATACGATCTTTGGTTGGGTGGTTCTGGAAAAAATTACAAATCATATTGAACGTTTAAATATTCATTCTCTCTCTGCGGATGCTGCAATTTCCTTAGAAGCAAATATTTGTAAATTTTGGGAAATTGAACAAATTCCTACTAAAACAATTCTTTAAGCTGACTAAGTTAAATGCAAACAAATAGTTCAAAAATTCGTTAAGCAAACCGCATTCGGTCGTTTTCGGTAGACCTGCCTTTTCGGAATGGTGAACCAGATTTAGATGATACTTATTCACATACATATCGCCGATTACTTTTACTTGAAAAAAGATTGATTAAGATACCTGAATTGTATATCGTTTATTCGGATTTTATGCAAAACTATCTAGAAAGCAATCAAATTACTATAATTAAAGACACTGACAAGAAAGACTTCATATCATATTACCTTTCGCACCATTGTGTGCTAAAACCACAGAGTAGTAGTACCAAGCTTATGGTCGTTTGGGATGCTTCTTCTAAAGGTTCTAATGGGCTTAGTCTTAACCACATTCTATTTTCTAGGCCTAAATTAAAAAGATATTTTTTCCTTACTATTAAGTTTTCAAAATTTTCTAGTGGTTTTTATTGCCTATATAAAACAAATGTTCCGACAAATACTAGTTTCTTCTTCACATAGAAAATTTCAAAAATTCTATGGCGATTTTCACTGGAAAAACCGGTTTTATAATATCTATTAAACACAGTTACTTTCGGCTTAACATATCTTTCTATTTAGCTAAGCGGACTTTGCTTAAACTTGCCGATAAAGAGCAATAATTATTTCCGCATGCTAGTTTCATTTTAAAAACACAAATTTATGTACATGACGTGATTGGAACTAGTACATAAATTTCAGCTCCGCTCTTTCTTCAACAGGAATTAATAGATTTATTAAGGTTGGGATGGTTTGAACAACAGAAGTGGGCAAGTAACGCTTCTGAATTGTTATCTGCAGTTGTCGATTCAGATTCGGTAACTTCGATTTCGTTTGATAAAGATGAACTCCCCAATATGATGGGACTTCAGTGGCATCCTTCTAGTAATACATTTTTGTATACAGTGGAAGTCACTGGACGTCCTTGTACAAAACGTACCATTCTTTCTGAGATCGGTAGAATTTTCAATATACTAGGACTTTTGTGTCGTATTCTTCTTTCTGCAAAATATTTAATGCAGTACCTTTGGAAGTTAAAAATTAACTGAGATGAAACACTTCCTCCAGATATTGTCAAAACTTGGACTCGGTTGAAGCGTGAATTTTATTACATTTCCGAATACAAAATTCCATATCACATTAACTTTCCAGACAACTATAAGGCTGAACTACATGGTTTTTGTGACACATCTAGTATAGGCTATGCAGCAGCGATCTATACTCGCATTGAAGCTCCTAGTAATCATTTTATGGTGTCACTATTGTGTGTTAGGAGCAGGGTTGCACCACTTTAATCGTTGAGCTTACCACGGTTAGAATTACTAGAAGCCGTTGCTAGCAGATTTAATTTCCTTTCTTAAAAATACATTATCTTCGCAAATTCACATTAATGAGATTTACGCGTGGACAGGTTATCAAATAGTGCTTGCCCGATTAAACGCATCTCGTAACTGTTAGAAAACTTTTGTGGCCAATAGGGTTACCCACGTTTAAGATATTACTGCGATATCAACTTGGCATTATATTCATTCAGAATTGAACGCCGCGGATGCGGCATCGCGGGGTATGTTTCCTCAGAAACTTTTGTCCCATAAATTATGGTGGGATAGTCCTACATTTTATCCAAACTCAAAACCGCTTGGGTTGACTTTTCTAACAAAATTACAAGTTTAACTCCGGAAGGGGACTTGGAAGAAAAAACCAACGTTTTCATAGTGACTGTTGAATGTCGCATTTTAGCGTTATTGATTGACAAATTTTCATCATTAAACAAGATTCTGAGGATTTTAGTTCACTGCATTCGCGAACTTGATAATTTTCGAAAGAATTCAGTAAAAGTACTAGGAAATATTACTTTAGACGAGACATTATATTGTCATGCTAAATGGTCAATATATATCGTTTCCAGATGTTACATTACATGTGATTTTCCAATGCTCCACCCGAAGGTACTACATTGGCCAAAAAGCGAGTTTTTTTACCTTAGAAAATTTTGAATTTTGCCGAATCCTTGCTGTTCCAAGCAAGGTAGGGATCTTTAACGTGTGTGACAACACTCACACACGAGACCTCCATTTTACCTCTCATCCGAACGAGGGTGTATTTTTGCGAAAAATGCTCGCCTAACATTTTTCAAGCGGACCGTGTCGAGATTCGAACCCGGGACCTTAGGCGTAGTAGTCGCACACATACCACTACGCCACGGAGCCGCCTTTCCAGATGCTACATTACATTTGATTTTCCAATGCTCCACCCGAAGGTACTACATTGGCCAGGAAGAGAGTTATTTTACCTGGAAAATTTTGAATTTTGCCGAATCCTTGCTGTTCCAAGCAAGGTAGGGATCTTTAACGTGCGTGACAACACTCACACACGGGACCTCCATTTTACCTCTCATCCGAACGAGGGTGTATTTTTGCGAAAAATGCTCGCCTAACATTTTTCAAGCGGACCGTGTCGGGATTCGAACCCGGGACCTTGGACGTAGTAGTCGCACACATACCACTACGCCACAGAGCCGCCTTTCCAGATGTTACAACGAAAATTCAGAATAAATAATTGTTACCAAAACAGTTTAGACCGCTATCCCTTTTTCTTGATCCCAACGGGTTATTAAGAGTAGGAGGTCGCTTTAGAAAGTTCCAAACTATCATATGAAGCAAAGCACCCCCTACTGCTGCCGAATTCACACCAGCTTACTACGGTAATTATCGAATCTACCCACTTCAAATATCTACATCCAGGATTTAAAACTCTGCACTATTTGTTAAGGCAACAATTCTGGATATTATCCGCGAGAAAGGTTATTCAAAATATTCTGTCTAATTGTTTCAAGATTTCTCCGAAGACATGCGAACCGCTGTTTATGGGCGATTTACCGTCCTTCAGGATTCCTGAACACAAACTGTTCATATACAGCAATCGATTTCGGTGGACATTTTACGTATCACTTCATCGCTCACGTGGTTCCAAATATTTTAAATCTTACGTGTGCGTGTTTGTATGTACTAGTGGTAAGGCAATTCATCTTGAATTACAGAAAGTTTTATTGCCGTGTTTCGCAGGTTTGAATCTCGACGTGGTAGGGTTTTCGATTATTACACAGATAACAGATCAAATTTTATCGGTGCGAACAATCACTTTCATAAACTTGCTAAAGAAGTGGCTGAAACACTTTCGTTGTGTTGGCATTTTAGTCCTGCTTCGTGTGCTCACTTTAATGGTCTCGCCGAAGCAGGTGTAAAAATATTTAAAGGACATTTATTTCTGGTTGTTGGTGAACAACGCCTTACCATGGAAGAATGTACTACTTTACTTTGCCAAATAGAGGTTATATTGAATTCCCGTCATCTTTGCGCTCAAAGCAACGATCCTAATGATCTAACTCCCCTTACACCGGGACATTTTTGATCCTGGCACCCCTCAATTCAGCCATTTCGGGGCCTCTCCAGATTGAACTCAATATTAGCCGCCTTTCGCGGTGGCAGCTCATTCAGAGGCTTTAACATTCTTTCTGGAAGAGGTATTCCTTGGAGTATTTAAATATGTTACATAGGAGAAGAAAATGGAATAAGTCTGTGCCTAAAATGCAACTAAATTCTTTGGTGCTTGGGTCATGTGATTGAGTTGCCTCCAGGTGCCAATGGTCAAATTCGGGTGGTGTGTTGTAACGGGCATTTTTAATAGTTAAACATTTCTCGCTTCCTTTCTGTTAGAGTACTTAAAAATACATCGTTTCTTTGGGATCGCTATTTGTATAAAGTAAATACTTCAGAATAGTTCAGATTTGTATGCAATTTAACTCGTAGGTATTACTTTAAAAATAGATTAATTAAAGATTGATTTTCATTAATAAATTGCGAGGAACGAATTCTTATTGAAAACGATAAACAGCCTGTAATTAATTATTAGATACGATTGTTACATTCACGTTTTAGATGTTCCTTATGTGGTTATTAGCAAGTCTAGATAAGAGACGATAAGAAGTGTAATGGAACGAGTTGAATAAACAGGCGAGGAGTCGTGTTTTGTGCTTTCTTAATATATGTTAATTACGTTACGTTGTTAGTTTTCGTGCTTGGTTCTTATATATATTACTTCCGTAAAAGTTACTGTTTGCTGTTTTGCTTTGACAATAGTGAAAAGTTAATGCGGTATTAATTTTTCGAATTGTACATGAAAAACACGGCACGATTTTAGTTGTACTTTAACTGTAGAATGTGTTTACTCGACCGCACGGGTTTTAAGGTCATTGACAGACGGGGTTTATTGCTTACGAGTAGTTTTACTAATTATTTTTTGTTGCTGTGATACTGTGGTTTCTGAGTTTTCAAACAACAAAGAATCTGAAATGGATCATGGCTCGCGTGAGTTTCGTTATTCAAAAGCATTAGATTTTTCTTTGTTACCATATGTAGCAAATAAAACACCTCACATTACTGTTAGTATAATGCAAGAACTTATCAGATGACATGCATTACATCGTGCCTTGAAAGCACGTGATTCTAAATTCTTATTATTATTTTTCTCTACAATTTGTGTTACAAAATATTTCGGAATTATTGTCTCAGGAAATAGAATTAACAAGAAATTTATCAATGCTACCTGGTTCCATCAGCGTGATAATGTCTGCTGCTAACCCCAGTGATTTGTGATTAGTGTAACGTGTGATTAGTTCCATCAACACCCTCACAGTCAAGGGTGAAGTGCTTCATTAGTGCAGGACATCGCTGAATCCCACACTTCTGTTGCAAGAAAGCGTTCCCGAAGAACTTTCTGTAAGTTGAACTATTTCTTACTTGTTATTGCTTTAAACATCTATCCGTTTGTTTTGCCATATCTTCGTCGTTCTGATATCTTTTACAATAGACTTGCCTGCTATTAAGAAAAAAAAGAAAGAAAAAAAAACAATCAATACTACTGAATTACTCATATCAATTATGTTTTATCTATTTATCTTTTGTCAACATTTTATCTGATTTATGTTTAATTGGTGTGTGAGGAAACGTTTCTGCTACTCCCCAATATTACCTCACTTTGTACTAAAGATTTTTGTATTGCTTTTACCGTTGTTATATTATATAGTTTATCTAAACAGTTTTTTTTACATTCTACAAAGTACTGAATAATGTAGACTTCTCATGGCTGCTATACTTTTTTTTTCAGGTTTGCTTAACTATTTTCCTTGCAGGTACCGTTACTAACTCCCTACCGCCGCATACATCATAGGTCAGTCTGCTTTCTACAACCCCCCCTACTCTCCGATTGAGCCCGGTCCTTTCTTTGTTTTTCTTTGTGTTACGTACGGCCACGAGCCAACGTAGCATAAATCTGACGAACCAACGTAGCTGCCCCGATAATAACGTAACATACATTTTTGGCGCCCAACGTGCCTGCCACGAATAACGTCACAGTGTGTCAAAACTTCCACAGGAACTTTTCGAAGGCCAGTTATTAAACTGTGTCCTTTGCCAAATATGTAATTATTTTTTCTTTCTTTTCTAGAGAGGTTACTTAATTCTTTTACATTTAATTTGTAGTTAGGGAAAACACTGTGTTTTGGCAGCCGGCATTTTACGCACCGCGGTTATTTTATAATCAACACTTATTTCAATTAAGTTTAAAAAGGTTTTATTAATTTATTTTTTACAGTTTACATGAATTTCGGTCGTTTAATAATAAACAAAATCGCTAAAGGTCGGAAGGTGTACGAGCATCATTTCATTTCGAACTCTAGTATCAGTTTTAATTGATAAAAGACATTCACTTCCGTATGATAAAACAAACAAGACGGTCGATCACCGGCATGGTACTTGTGTTCCATAATTTTTTTCATGCCCTCTGCAATAATTTCGTAAGTGATAATAATTAACTTCATTCCAATACGGACATTTACGGTAAGTTATTGTTGTTTACATTACATGCAACCTGTGTTTATCAACGTATTTCTGCCTATGGTTTAATTTATTGCAAATTTACAACCTCTTGTATGTTAACTCAATTCGGATGGTCCTCTGATAATTTTAGCTATCGAAAGTTTCTACTGTTTACTTTACGTTTCTAGTTGGGTTAACAGTCACCACTTAATGATGAGATGTCGAGTCTTACGGACTACTAGCATGTGGCTCGGGACAGCCCTAGTGGAAAAGGGTGTTGCCCAAACAATATAGAGACCCTTTTGTGATCCAGGAAAAAGTCACTCGCCTTAATCACTAATGGTTGATGGTAGCCTTCAAGTTGGTCAAGCTCAGGTCCCGGTTGTATGGTCACAACACGTTGGCCCCAAGCTAGTGCGGTATGGGTATAATTTTGATCAATAATTGCAATCTGGTTGTCTCACCATTGGGATGGTTAATCCTGCATGGGTTTTGCGCTACAATAAAAACCGATTAAAAGACTAAAGTTTTTAAACAACGGTCTTAACATCAATGACTTTCCAGTTCGGTTGCTTCGAAGATGTAGTGCAAGTGAGCGGATTAAGAAAATTACTTCCCAAGACAGTTGAAGAGGGGGAAGTCATATCAGAACAAAACTTTCAACGCTCACGCGCCGTGTATATGAAACAAGTTGGACACTATGAGATATTTCCTAAACCATAAGGTGTTTACACGGGCTCTTGAAAATTAGACCACTCAGCTGGGGTTGTACGACATATTTCATTTGAAGGAATAGGATTTAGTGGTGAAAATATGTGGTTAGAAACATAATTATTGTTCTTATGTTTCAAGGGTAACGATATAACTGGGTTTTGGATTTAATTGTGGCGATAACTGTAGTTTTGTGGGCTTGGGTGTTCCTTCTGCGATAAAGGGTCGTTTACACCCTGAATAAAGGTGTGCCTTCGGTAGTTTTCTGGAACCTTACAATGAGA
Organism: Platerodrilus igneus; assembly: GCA_036346225.1. Lineage (NCBI taxonomy): Eukaryota > Metazoa > Arthropoda > Insecta > Coleoptera > Lycidae > Platerodrilus > Platerodrilus igneus. The sequence goes on along the minus strand of JARFIW010000266.1, from coordinate 968,473 downwards.
ACAATTATTGTTATAAACATTTGAGTTTCCACAACCGTAACATAAGATGTTTCTGTACACTTAGTGTAATTGTCGTTACTTTTTCGACAATTCTAACAGTAAACATTGGATATAGGTAAAGAAAAATGAACGATACGGGAAGACTCATTACGGTAAGATACATTTGGTGACGAAAGGTTTTGTTGAGGGACGATATTTTTCTAAACGGAATTTCACCTCTTGTGGAGATCGGCAAAAGTCTTTAAGTTGAGTAATTGATTCAATTCTTTGTAAAGCAAGGTGTTCCAAAAATTAAGCATTTAAATTTCGAATAAGCTGATTTAAGATTTCTGGTTCATTACTTTTTCTATCTAACTTATTAAATAAAGTTTGCATATCGATAATATATAGTAAAACTTTTTCATCAGTACCTTGAAAACGAGCACGAATTTGCGATAGAATTTCGTAATCATTATCAAAGGTCGAAAAATTCCGTTTCAGAAGATTAACTAATTCAGGTCAAAAATGAACACAGCACTATGAAATAATTGTTGGTCTGTACAGTTTCGAGAGATTTTTAAATCCTCTATGCGTTCGAAAAAGAAGTTCAAGAGATCCTGAAAATGTAAGATTCCACTTATAGATCAGAACAGATTTGGTAACGGTAGATTATTTAAGTTACGACTTGTAACAGAATGTCTTGAAATAACATCTAATGTTCCCAAAACGTAATCTTCTGTAAGAAATAGGTCGGACCTAAGTTCACTTCGGATTTTATAAAATTTATCGGCGTCATAATTTAAAAATAAATTTAACCGCTGTTTTGCAGGCAATAAACGGGATCGGACGCACACTAATTCTGTTTTAGTAGGAAGGGGATCGCTAGAATAAATGATCGTTTTTATATCTTCAATAATATCTTGTATTTCAGTCAAGTCTTTATCGACATCTATAAGGTACGCATTAGAATTAAATTGAACACCTAAATTTTGCGAAATAACAGAACGAAACTGCAAGCGCCTTTCGTTCTGTGTGGGAGCAGAAATTATATTACGGGTTAGGGGCTCCCAAATAAGTTCCTTAGTTTTTAAATGAACGTGATTCATAGTTATTAATACTTGAAATGATAGTTACCATCTTATAGTCATAAATTAATGAGTAGGTAAATTTGATATTATCAGCAAGAAAAGCTCGCGAGTATTAGTTACTTCGATAGACAACTACAAGAAAACCTTTAATACAAAATTTGTGAGGTGAAGTATTTATATAAGGCTAAATATTTCCAAATTATATTAGAAATTACTTGCATTAAGGAAAACGCTCTTTTTGCACACTTCCTCAACAAATTACGTAATTAGTTTCAAATAAAGAATGTTGCACCACTGTTTAAACAATAACACAAAGCCTCAAAATGGCGTCTATTATTTTTAGGGTTGCTGTTAACATTTATGGTGTCTAACAATTCAAGGAAGTGGCTATCACTTGTTATAGAAAAAATCTAGGAAAATATTATTTACTCTATAAAAAATACGATAAAAGGCTATATTTTTAAAATGCGGTTACATTAGTTAAATACATTAATTTAGATAATAGATAAAACTAAAAGCGTTGGTCAGATAATTTTAAATTAATTTTTTTTAAAGCAGCAAACTCATTTTCTAATTTTTACAACAAACAAGCCACTTGGTTGGGCGCCAAATTATCACGCTCAACCTATTCAGAAAATCCCCGGACAAATAAAGTACAGTTATTAATAACACTCACCCTATAGGTTACTTCACGTTGATAATGTCATGCTCTTAGGGACGTTGTCCTTTCTGCTTTGTCCTGTTGTGAGTTGTGGAATCGCTGCCCCGCCTACGGCTTGTGTTGGGCTACACTGACGAGACGGTAGGATGGGTTGAAAAGGGTGGGGAATAGAAAGCACTCGCGCCAGTACTGTCCGGTAGCGGTACAGTAAGTTTATCTGTAAGATAGATGTGACGGTACGATAAAATCTGACGAACTAAGCGATGGTCTTCGCCTTAAATGTTTTCCCCGCCAGCAAAAATTTTATTCTTAATCATTCTCCCTAGTCATTATGTTCGAACGAGTCCCGCGTTAGACTTTTTGAGGTTAGGTTACTGTTAGAAATAGATATTATTATTAAAAAAACACAAATCTCTTAACACGCATATCAGAACAGTCTTGCTTTTTGTTGTTAAAACTATTGCAGACTGTTCTAATATGCGTGCTAAGTGATTTGTGTTTTGTGTTTTTTAATAATAATATCTATTTCTAACAGTAACCTCATCGAGAACTCGTTCGAGCGTAAAGACTCGGGAGGATGGTTAAGAAAAAAAATAGTGCTCCCCGCCAACCGACATTGATGTGCTTCCGTCTGTATTTGTGGGAAGATAAACTTTTTCTCACGCCAGAACCATACGTCAGCACATACAATTGCAAAGATAAGCAACTGGCGCCGAGATACCTGTGAACGTTACTAATCCCAGGGTTTCACAACGTCAACGAAATTGATCTAGTTAACGGGGATTTCTAAAAATTCTAAAAAGGTCTTTAACTTCTTAACTATATGAATCGAATTCCTAAAATCATTAAAATAAAACGTAACAAAGTTCAAAAAACTGCATCTACAAAATACCGTGTGAATGTAACAAGTTTTGCAGAGGGAGAGAGTTCCAGACCATTTGAAGTTCGCTTAAAAGAACATAAATCATACAAAAAATAAAAAATTTCAAAATTTATGATTTGCCAACATGTATGGGACTCCAGTCATAAAATAAAATGGGATGACGCAAAAATTATTGACAAAGAAGATAACCACCAAAAACAAAAAATCAAAGAAGCTGCTTATATAACCCAACATAAAAATAACTGCGTAGCAAACGAACCCGTGACTTTCAGTAAACAATGGATTCCATTACTAAAAGAAATAACAAATAAAAATCAAATGCCCCCAATATCTAGGTAGCATTGCAAGTTTTTCCTGGTTTTCTTTGCGATATTGACATGAAATATATCCTACATACATTATTTCTATTATACATGCAATAACTAATTACAACACAATAGGCATATTAGCAACCCCCGTAAGTAGTTATGCTAGGCCGATATCAAGACAAAATAGCATAGAATCTCATGTGTATCCAGGTAAAATGCGGACGAAGCGCTGGGGCTCCGGTGCCTTTGTTGGTAGCTAGTTTGCTTAATGATGAATGTGTAATGGGGCTTCTAAAAAAAAACAATCTATGGGAAATAAATCAGGAGAACTACACCATCTCTTGTTAGAGAAGCACTACGCAATATGCTAGGTCAGATTATTAGTGCTTATATTATAACAAGAAAGTGAAGCTCACTTCCTTTAACTTTAAGGTATAATATATCCAAAACCGTAAGTGTGGCTGGGTTGGGCGTTAAAGCACTAAGAAGCACTATTAAAGCACTAATAATTTGCGAAATACGGTCATTAGTGCTTCCATAACAAGAGACGATGTGCCCAACTTCAGGCAATTTTGAGGTGTGATATTGCCGAAACCGGAAGTGCGCCTGGGTGGGGCATAGAAGCACTATTGAAACACTAATGATTTTGCGAGGTCAGTTCATTAGTGCTTCCATAACAAGCGATGGTGTGGTCAACTTCCAGCAACTTTAAGATGGGATATTTCCGAAACCGGAAGTGTGTTTGGGTTGAGCGTTGAAGCACTATGGAGCACTATTGAAATACTAATGATTTTGCAAGGTCAGATCATAAGTGCTTCCATAACAAGAGATGATGTGGCTAACTTCCAGCAACTTTGAGGTGTGATATTTCTCAAACGGGAAGTGTGGCTGGGCTGGGGTTTGAAGCACTAAGAGACACTAACGAAGTACTAACAAAAAATTCGTACAAAGTTATTAGTGCTTCCGAGTTGTGGCCAGATGCGAAGTCAGCCACAGCGACTTTGAAGTCGAATAACTACTTAGCGGTAGGTATGGCTGCATTTTTCTTAGAAGCATTAAGACATACTAACGAAGCATTAACAAAAACCCATGATTGATTGATTAAATTGGGAAGGGCGACTTAAAGCCACGCGCACTTAGGCCTCCTGGTGGGTCCATTGTGCTGCCTTCCTTGCCCTAGGTTGGTCCTTCATTGTTCAACCACCCGACCTTGCAGGTGAATTTGCGGATGTCAGACCAGGGGGTGTCTCGAATTCCGGCCTTCTCGGGCCAAAAGTCCCCCAGCATGGATCCTCGAAGTCGGGCGAGTACCGGACAGGTGCACAGAATGTGCTCCGCCGTCTCATCCTCCTGTTGACAGCCGCGACAGGTGGGGTTGTCTGACAGACCCATCCTGTGCAGGTGCTTCCTTAAAGTGCAATGCCCTGACAGAATACCTACTAGTAGCCGTAGTTTCTGTCTTGGCAAGCGTATGACAAATTTTTCTATTTTGGTCATGGGAGACCTTATAAACATTTTTGCCTGCCGGCAGCTTAATGTACAAGCCCACCTATCCTTGTGACGGCGGTGGGTTATTTGTCTTATCATGAAGAACACCACCGATGGCGCAATAGCAACCGATGGCTCAGGGCCGACAAAACCCCGAGCCGCTCCCTGCCTCGCCAAAGAATCTGCCTGTTCGTTACCATGTACTCCTGAATGCCCTTTGATCCAAACCAGTTCAAGGGCGTTTGTATCAGAAGCGAGCTCGAGAACACGATGGCATTGGTATACTACCCCCGAGAGAAGCTTCTGCTTGTTTAAGCTCAGAAGAGCTGCTCTACTATCGCTCAAGATGCGTATAGCTTTGTTCTGAATTCCACGTTCCAGTATGGCGTTAGCGCCATGCATGATGGCTATGACCTCCGCTTGGAAGACAGTTACCAGCCTGCCCAGCGCAACACTTTCATGAAGGTCTAGGTCATCGGAGAAAATGCCTGCCCCGGTACCTTCATTTGTTTTGGAACCATCTGTGTAGATGGAGATCTCCTTTAAGAAGGCGTCCTCAGTGTTTAGACAAAGCCCAAAGCGCTTCCTGGAAATCATTATGGGTGCGATCGAATCAACCACTCCTCCCAAGATAGGGGTGTTTTGCACCGCATCTCTTAGTATGTTGAGATGTCTACCACCGCCTCCCTTATCGATCCATAGACCTTTGAACCGCAGCCTCATTGCCGCTCTCAAAGCCATCTCCTCCACATGTAGGTCCAGCGGAGTGAGGCTTAAGATGGCTTCTAAGGCTGCAGTAGGTGTGGAACGCAATGCACCTGTAATGTTTAGACAGGCCACTCTTTGGATATGAGTAAGGTCTTTGACTGTATGGGCTAGTCTGGTCCTGCGCCACCAGACTACAGCGCCATAGCAGAGCATCGGCCTTACTACCATGATGTATAGCCACAGGAAAGTCTTTGGTGGAAGACCCCAAAGTTTGCCTATGGCACGTTTGCATTGCCAGAACACTTGGTTGGCTTTGCTAGTTTTCATTTGTAGGTGTTTGGCCTAGTTCAGCTTCTTATCAAGTATAATGCCCAGATACTTGACTTCTTCTGATAAGGGCAGAGAAGTTTGGAAGAGCATTGGCAATTTGGTTACCGTCAGCTTCCTTTTATTGGAAAACAACACCAACGCCGTTTTGTTGGGGTTGATGGTTAAAAAGTTATCGGAGCACCAGAGCTCCGTGATCCTTAGTGCTGCTTGCATCAAATTACACAGCACTTGTTCGAATTTGCCGATTATTAGGATAGCTAAGTCGTCGGCGTAACGTATCGTGTAGAAACCTGCATCATTAAGATGTTGGAGAAGGCTGTCCACTACTAAGTTCCATAGTAGCGGTGACAGCACGCCCCCCTGGGGAAACAAAAACCCATATGAAATTATTAATGCTTCCGAGTTGTGGCTAAGTGCGAAGTCAACCACCGAATTTTGAAATGCGATAACTACTTAGCGGTAGGTGTGGCTGCATTTTTCTTAGAAGCACTAACAAGGCAGTAACAAAAACCTATATGAAATTATTAGTGCTTCGTAGTTGTGACTAACTTCACGCGGCTCATATCAAACATATCAAAGTCACCTTCAATTTATGCAATAAATGTCAAACTTAAAATTGTTATTATTTTGACAACGATCCTAGATCATGGATCGAAACGTAAATAAAGACAAATTTTAAAAACCCTGAGTGGTTTAATTCCCAAAGAAGATTAAGAAAAAAACAACTATTTCTAGTTTTAGTTACGCTTTTAAGATTCATGCATTGCACTGATAGTAAACATCTGCAAAAATACAATCGTTGAGTAATAATTGTTTTTATAACTAGCCGTGTGTGGTGTCATTGCTGTGGTGGCACTTTTGGAAGGCGCGTGCAGTGGTTTGATAATAGCTGCTACGTATTCGTCGATTATTGAACACCGAAGGAGAACTGACTAGAATTAGCCAGACATGACTTGATGATAGAAATGATATAGGATCAAAGAACTTCTAACAAAAGAAAAATTCAATAACTTAAGTTCAGTTGACGACTTGCCAAATTATTTTTTTATTTATTTATATCCTTTTTTTTAATTTTAGTTCCTAAAAAATTGCTAAAATAGACAGAAGGGTTCAGATTTTCCTACGATATTGCTAAGCATTATGTATCTCAAATTTGCTTAAAAAAAAACTGCATAGAAATCAAAACACCTTGTTATGTATTTATTGTTGTACAACATATTATTACTTAAAAATTGTTATTAAAAAACAAACATTTTGCATAGGAGAAAAATGGAAGAAGCACCGAAAGCTTATAACACCAACCTTTCATTTTAAAATTCTTGAAGAGTTTATTGTGATTTTTAATAGACAAGCGGAAATCTTACTTAAAAAACTTGAAAAATTTGCTAATAAAGGACCTGTTGATATCCACGATGACATTGGATCTTTTGCGTTGGACGTAATAAGCGGTAGGTATTTTCAACTAATCAATTGACTTCTAATAGTTACAATTTTAGAATCTGCGATGGGTATACAATTAAACGCACAAAAAGGACATTCGCAGTTATACGTTGATAGTGTCAATGATATGACAAATATTTTGATTACGAGATTAATTTCGCCTCTTAAAAGTTTTGAATTCCTTTTTAGGCTCACAAAAGATTATAGAAGACAAAAAGAAGCCGTGAATATTATCCACGAGCACAATGATTCTGTTATAAAGTCAAAAGAGAATGATTTTCTTGCTGCAAAGGAGATGAAAAACGAAAACTGTTTTGGAATTAAAGATCGAGTTGCTTTTCTTGATCTTCTACTTAAACTTCGTGCGGAAGGCGTTGAGTTGTCTTTGGAAGATGTTCGTGATGAAGTTAACACGTTTATGCTTGAGGTATTTATAACTTTATTCAACATTCATTGTATGAAGTCGTTCCGTTCCTGATATTAAATAATTTGACGCATAGTTAATTTAAGATTTCATATTCCGTACGGTATTTAAGAATAATTGCGTGTGTTAGCGAATCCGCTAGCCTTTGTCAATCGAAACGGTCACTTACTCTTCATCCTGTAGAATTTGTGTTAAATATTCACTCATAAAATTTAAGGTACTTCGAACTTATTTCGAGTTAGCCGTAAAATTTGCGATTATTATTATTACTAACAAAGTTAAATATTTTAAATCTATTCTATTTTGATAAAGTGCTAAACTTCGGGTTCTATTATTACAAAGTATGGAAATTTATCTTGGTTATCAAAGGTTAAATATTTCCATTTCTTCAATAAGTTTTATTGGTACGTGCTTTTATAATTTAAATATAGTAAATTACTCTTTCAATATAGTATTAAAAGCTGGTATCTATTTATCAAAAGATTTACTTTAGAAATATTATAATACGTTTAAGACGTGGTTTTCAATGGTTAAAACGTTTGGCTCGGAAATTAGCCCAGTACAATGACTCGAAATTTGTCGATTCTGAGAAAATAATACTGACTGGGCTGAAATTTTGTAAACAGGCTTATTTTAGAGAAATATTCAACATGTTAAAAATTCCCACGTGTAGATGCTACGTTACGGGCAGGGAGGGTCCAAAATTTGTTTTTCGCAAATAACTCGGAAAATATCAACTTTACGGAAATTTATGCTGATATCAAAATTGTAGCTTTCAAAATCCCGCACAATTTCATTTTTTAGTCAAGTCTGTAGGATCAAATGAAGCAGAGATATAATTTTTTAAAGCACTGGTAGTTTTGCGACGCAACGAAATCGTGTACGCGCGTCACGCATTTTTCGCTAATATCTCGAAATTGGACTCTCGAATCAAAAAATGTATTAAATAAAAGTTGTAAAAAAATCTAATTACAAACAATTTCGTTTTTTATTCATTTATGTACCCACATTTTATTAACCAATTGCTATTTTATTGCTTCGGATCCTTCTCAATCTTTAGTACCTACGTACAGTACTATCGATCCTAAAAATATCAGCCTTGTACCAAACGATTCAGAAAGACCCCAAAAATCACTTCTGATACTTCAATAAGTACAGAAAAATGGTTAAGGACACGCTTTTTCATCATTTCAGGCGACTCACAGTAGTGATCTGCTATATACGTAAACTTACCTGTCTTTTGAAACGCTAGTTTCCCATCACTATGCATTCAAAATTGCATGCCACAAACTCTGTTTTATAGGAAATTTTATTAGCTTCAATTTCGGTCTCTTAAAGTTTTTTTGTAAAGTTAATAGAAACGAAGATATTTACAAAAAAACGAATGCTAATGCAATTTTTCCATAATTTATCAAAAAAAAAAACAGCAATAATCATAAACTTTTTGTTAAATAAAACATACTTTGTGAAGGATTTATACTACTCCATCACGTTTATATATATGAAGTAATGAAAACAAGATAAAATAAATTTTTGAAAAATTATTCTCCACCTATTTTTTGGACTAAAATGTTAATTTAACAAAAATTTATTTTTTTCTTAAATACTAAACGCCTGTAACTCGTCAACGCTTTAATGAAAAAAGCTCTACGACGTCTCATTGTAAAGATAATTAAAATATCTTCAAGAAAAATACATAACATTGCTGCCTTCAACCAATCAGAAAAAATTATTTCCCAAAATGCACTCAAAAATGACATTTTTTCATGTTTTTTGCTGTTTACTTCAAGCTATCTTTACCAAAATGGATTCATGCATACATCAATATGTTCAAAATTAATTCTCTTCTAGTTTCATTATATATACTAATATGTGTACGACCTATACTTTCAGAGCTAATACCGATATTTACATGCAAAACATCCACTTTCAACATAAAAATAATTGTCTTTTAATTAATAACTCGGCGAATTTGGGCCGTACAGAAATGAATAAAAGACAGTATTGTTCGCAAATAGATTCTCTACAACTTTTAATTAAAACATTTTTCAATTTGAGAGTCCATTTTCGAGGTATTAGTAAAAAATGCGCGACACGCGTACGCGATGTTTAAAAAAATTATATCTCTGCTCCATTTGGTCGTTTAGACTTGAATAAAAAACGAAATTGTGCGGAATTTTGTAAGCTATAATTTTTATGTTAACATAAATTTCCACAAAGTTGATATTTCCGAGTTATTTGCAAAAAACTGTTTTTTTGAACTTTTTGGACGCTCTCCTACCCGCAACGTAGGGTGTAGACATGGGGGCTTTTAATATGTTAAATAGTACTCTAAAACAAGCCTGCTTACAAAGTTTCAGCCCAGTCAGTATTATTTCCTCCAAATTTTGTCATTTTACTGGGTTAAATTTTAAATCCGTTTAGCGACGTTTTTTATCAAATGGGTTTTCTACGAGCGGTTGGAAAGGCGAGGTCGTTACTATCTAACGTGGTTTTAACACTAGACACCCGAACGCCCTTAGGAGGTTTTGGTTGTTGCATGCGTTGGAGTGTTGGAACAGTCAGTTCTCTACTAGCTCCACGATGAAGTAAACAAATAAAGTTATTTACAACACAAGATAATACGAAGATGTTTACTTTGATTCGTTAGTTACTTGAGTTATAAACAGAATCGCTCTCCCTTTTATCGTAAGAAGGATGTAATTTTCCTTGTAGTCGCCGATGATATTTTTGTGTAGCAGCTTGTGCTTATTGCCGGTGTCGCGATGGTTAAATTTTATTAGATTGGGATGTGGTTTGCAAATGCTTGGACCATTGGAACATTAGAGTCTTTCCATATTTTTATTGCGTGGAATAATTACCGTGCAGAAGATTTTCGCTACCCCCTTGATGCTAGGAATTGACGGCGAATGATGTTACTTTAAACTTGTGGTCAGACAGGCCGGCGATCATATAGAATTAGCCAGCGGGATTTGTTGCTGATTTTTTTCCTTTTTCGATGGTAAGTTAGCGATGAAGCAAATAATCCAATAATCCTACTTATGCAGAACGAGGCCTTCCCAGAGTGCATCGCCCGCATTCTTCCACTAACTGTATGTGTTTAAGCTTGTTTTATCTACAGTCATAGAGCAACAATATTTTTTTTTCACCTTTATTTTATAACTTAGACAATGATACTTCTTGGTATAAAAATTTAATTTAGAAAAGCTCGTAAATACCACCGTCTATCCCAAAATTCTTTGTTAAATAATCAATTAGGAATATGATGTTTATATTTTAGCCACAATAGGTTAACGTTTATAAAATTGTTTATCACTACCTCGAAGTGCACTTCGTCGATTGAGGGGTTTCCTTATTTTAACTATTCCTCAACTACTACTGAATCTTTTTTTTTGTTTACTTATCAGGGGTTAAATCTTGAGAAGTGCGGGTAGACATTATGTAGAATATTTCATTTAGGGAAATATTTAGCAGATGATCTTTAGAAAATCTGTAAGATAAGGTTTTTAATTCTTTCAGGAATGCTAGAATGGATGGTAAAGCTTTTCCTTTTGATACGTAAAAAACTATTTTGATGTATTTAAAATTAGGTGCAAATACTTAAACAGCTTTTTATGTTGTATATATAAAAATTTAGATTGTCATATTATAAAAAAACTCTTCGAGACGAATGCGAACAATCTCTTTTCCTTTCTTTTTTTGGATTTCTCTTTTTGTGTATATTTTATTTTAATAATTTGCCAATAAAAATTGTATCAAGGTTTCTTTCCTTTTTTCTTTCACCCTCCCCATTCTACGTCTTTTTAGCTAGCACGGCAAGTTCTTAAAAGCTCTTCATTTCCCTTTTTTGTTGTTGTGGTACTCGGTGCGGCCTGCTTTCTTTACTTTCTTTGCTTTTGTTGCTTTCTTGCTTGTCCGCACGGATTACCGTAGCAAAGTAGTTATCAAATCGTATTTGAAAAATTGTCTTGGTGCTCAACAAAAAATAAAATACGTATAATTTTTCAAATGTAACAAAGACTGATGTGGATTAGTTAACAGTGTAACAAAAGCTCTGTTTACACAAATAACACTTCTATATTTTCAACTAATTGCACTAGTAATTTTACTCGCAGCTACAATGAAATTCTAAAAACTTTCACAGCAATTAATTTTCAACTAATTACTAACGGTACAAATATTATCTTCTTAAATTACGATATTATCTTTTTAATTACTTACGATTAAAGCACTAACCAACTACCCCTACCCAAACACTAATTATTAATTTTTGTCGAACACTACGTAATTGATATCACATATGGCAATTTATATCAAGAGTAATTCATTTCACATCTGTACCACTACTTTATATTATATCACGACTTTCAAAGCTCTATATTAGAACTTGTACTGCAATCAAAGCTTCAATTCGAGCTAAACTGCAAAACCCCTTAACAGCCATTTGTATCTTATTCAAATCGACGGATCATTTCGAGAACATACCAGAAATTATGCAAATAATATTCTCGAAATTTACTATTGTGATGGTTAATAACGCTTTTGTAAACTGTTAATCAAAAGTGATGCACCGCAGTACCAATCAATCATCCTTTGTGTACAAACGTTCCGCTTACATTCCGGCATACTATTTTAGTCAAAGGTTGAGTAAACGGCGCTTCTTTGCTAGATGATAATACCGTTATATCATCTGTAATTGTAGGCATATAAAACGTTTGTCCCTGCATAATAATTCCAAATGTTCTGCGTTCGACAGCATTCGTAGCCTTTTCGATGTACAAGTTAACAATTAACGGAGATAGGGAACATCCTTGTCACACTCTTTGCCAAAAAGCTACACCTCTATGTTCCTGTTTTAATTACATTATAGTTGTTTGCTCTTTGTACAAGCTATGTACTATCTGTCTATCTCTATGACTCATTCTAATCTTTTTAAATATTTTGAATATTTATTTCCCTTTTTACATTGTTGAATAGTTTTTCCAGATCTGCAAACTCTATATACACGTTTTCTCCTTTTTCCATTATTTTCTCATATCGCCCTTAACGCTAAAATACCCTTACGTGTTCACCTGCTTTCCTTCAACCCAATTTATCTTGCACTAGTATTTCTTCTGCGCCTTTTCCAACCCGTATTTGTACAATTTTGGTAGATATTTTTGACACGCGAGCTTTCGAACTTATTATTTGAAAGTTTTTACATCTATCAGTACCTCTCTTTTTTGCATAGTGACAATGGTGTTAGTTTTGAAACCTTGTCTCATTCATACAGCTTGCATGTTGGAAGAGACGTTTCGTACTGATTGCACCTTATCTATACCCGAAGCCTCATTATTTTTCAGACTCTTTAATGCTAATTCAAACTCATCTCTAAGTATATGTAGCCCCAAGCCATCTTTTTCAATGCATGAATCCTGTCCTAATGCTTCTAGTTCCTGTCCTGCATATAAATTCCTCATATAGTATTACCATCTGACCACTTCCTCTACATTTTCTATAATGATGTCTCCTACCGCACCCCTTATATTTCCGATATACTGTTTTATATGCCTAAAATTCATTCTAACGAGTTTGTATGCTTCGCCTATCTTTTCTATTTCCATCTTCGTTTGTACTTTATGGCGTTTTTCATCAATCCATTGTTCTCTAACTTTCCTGCATATGCGAATTATTTCCTATTTTATGCCTCTTTACCGCTGTTTACCTGCTTCGTCTGGTCTGTTTTTATAATTTCGCGTTTCTGCTATTACATTGTACATCGTACGCCGAACATCGTACGTATTTATCAATAAGAGTTTTTCCATTTAAAAGGTGTTTGATTCCCGACACCATGGAGTTACTTCTATTAATTTTTTTTCACTCGCGCGATGCATTTCAATGACGTTTCCAATGTACAACGACGTGCGCGGAAAAAATTCGAGTGGTAGGTTATATATTTTAGAATGTCTTACTATTAAAGCATACTATAATCAGACTTGCAAGCGGGTGTTTAAGCCAATTATTTGTTCTTTCCTCTAAAAATTAAATAAATAGAATTAATTAAGGGTAGTGGAAATATTCTCTTCCGATGTTAAAATATTAAACGGCGATGTGCACGCTCTTCTATAGTTAAAATAAATAGTCAAAGGCAGAAATCTAGGAATAGGGCGAATATATATTTATGTAAAGAGGGGTTGCACTATCGAGATGAGTGAGTGAATAATTTACTTTGCGCTATGGTCTGGGAAAGAACCGTGCTGGTTAGGAGATAATAGGGAGTGCAGTTCTATTAGAGGATGGAGCTTAAGGAGGATAACCTGTTCATATAATTTTTCTAGGATTGGAATTAGGGCTACTTTTCAGTAAGAATTGGGATTTTTCGTTGGTTTGTTTGGTTTCAGGGTGAGGGTCATGGAAACTGATTTGAAAAGATGGGGGAAGTAAGGGAACAGGATGTAGGTGTTTTTCCTAATTATGAGCCAGGATTTTTGTAGAATAGTGTTTGTGATTTGTTTTGAACCAGAGATTTGGTGCGGAGATAATTTGACTACAATGGAATTAATAAGGTAGATGCCTAGATCTGTGTTTGAGACACTGCCTGGTGAGCTTTACTAGATGGTGATCGGAAGTTATGGTGCTTGGGTGGAAACGTTTGAAGCAGTGCAGGGGATTGCTAAATCTAACAAGATAGACATGGTGTTTTCAAAGCTGGTCAGGTTTTTATGTGATAGGATGGTTAGGACGCTTAAGGGGATTTCATTTGTTTATGGTAGATGACCCAAGGGTGTGTGTGCTATTCGTGGATGAGCTTGTGATAATGCAGTTTCTAAGAGGTTGCAATGAGGTTTCTGTATCATCTTCTATCAGTCGTATAAATTAATGAGAGGCTATTTATTAAATTTGGGTCTGTGTTACTTCTTTGTTCCTTGTAGCCTATGTCAGGTTCAAGAGAGTGTGCGACGTGCAGCGGTGAATAAAGGCGAGCTTCTTGGGGTGTAATGTTTTTGTGGGATGGAGTTCGTGGGGCTGCAGTGTCGATATTTTGGATGATGGATTTGGCATGAGAATGGCGGTTAGACTCCTTACATGTAATTTTCCAATTCTCCACCCGAAGGTACTTCATTGGCCAGGAAGCAAGTTTTTTACCTAGAAAATTTGGAATTCTGCCGAACCCTTGCTGTTCCAAGCAAGGTAGGGATCTTTAACGTGCGTGACAACACTCACACATGGGACTTCCATTTTACCTCTCATCCGAACGAGGGTGTATTTTTGTGGAAAATGTTCGTCTAACATGTTTCAAGCGGACCGTGTCGAGATTTGAGCCCAGGACCTTGGGCGTAGTAAAAATGCGGTTAAGTCCATGTGAGCGACGGAAAGAAAAGTAAATTTGTTATTTTGTGATTTTCGAAAGCAGTTTAATCTTTCCTCAATAGTCGTTCACCTTGGCGTAGCCAGGACACGACGTTAAGGAGCGGGAGGCGCAATGCGGGTTGCGATGCAACCGATCTCGTAGCAGATCCGAGTGTAAAAAGATACGTGGTCGTGAGGTAAGTTGTGATAGAACAATCACCTAACAGATACGACCGCGTACAACGGCACGGTGTCGTACACTGACGCAGCCGCCCAGCGGCCATAACAAATGGAAACTGTTTCTAGTTTTAAACATTAAAACTGCATCATATTCCATCACCTTAATTTGTTATTATTATTTTAGGGACACGACAGCACGTTGACCGGAATTTCTTATACACTATACTGCTTAGCCTTGCATCCAGAAATACAGGTAAAAATTACATATTTCGTTTTATACGTATTCCATTTGTACTAATTCAGGAAAAAGTGATGGAAGAACTTCGCGGTATTTTTCAAAGCAACAGGAACGCAGAACCATCGCATCACAACTTACAAGAAATGAAATACCTTGAAATGGTTATCAAAGAAAGTATGAGATTATATCCTCCTATTCCACTTATTGCAAGAGAACTCCCACACAATACTGAATTTGGTTTGTACAAAGATGCGATAACAATAATTGTATTCTGGTCTTGCAGATGGAGTTGTGTATAGTAAAGGTATGACAGTATCACTCTTTGTTTATGGATTGCATAGACAAGAAAGTGTTTTTCCTGATCCAGAAAAGTTTGATCCAGAAAGATTTTCGATCGAAAATATTTTAAACAGGTCACCATTTGCTTACGTACCTTTTAGCGCTGGCCCACGAAATTGTATAGGTTAGTATACTCATATTGTATTGCACATAAAAAAAATTCTTTAGGTCAACGTTACGCGATGCTTGAAATGAAATCCGTACTTTCAATAATATTAAGACGATTTGAAATATTACCAGCGCCTGAATATAAACCTATACTAGCTACAGATTTTGTTCTGCGCCCAACTAATGGAATGGTGTTGTGCTTAAAGGACCGAGAGTTTTAATATGCCCAAATGTGTAGCATGAGCAAAATGTGAAAAATTTACATTCTCCAAATAGCTTAATCCTGAAATTTTTGTACAAATATTATGTCGTTTGTAGTATTAATGAAATAATTATACAGGGTATCCCTAAATAATAGAACAGGTGACAGTTATAATTTTATAACCTTAACGAGTGTTTGCATAAACATTATTTAGGGTATTGCGCATAGTATATGTTGTGTAGGTGCCTTTTGGCAATGTTTTGAGGTTTGAAACATGGTAAAGCACTGGATGTAGATAAGGTGCAAGCAGATACCCTAAAAGCCGCTGGACAAGCAATAATAAAACGTTTTTTCCAGCTTGTTAGCTATATGTATGAGACAGGCCAGATAACCAAAGATTTTAAACGTAATATCATAGTCACTATACCAGAAGAGAGTGGCGCGGATGAACGTGAAAATTTTCGAACAATAAGTTTGATAGCACATGTGTCATGAATATTAATTAGAATTGTTCAAAGACGCATGAAAAAACGGGCTGAAGAAGTACTAAGAGAAAATTAATTTGGGTTTAGGCGCAACAGGGGAACACGGGAAACTATTTTAGCTCTGAGGGTGATAATGGAAAAGACAACAGAAAAAGGAGAATGCGTATATATAGGGTTTGTAGATCTGAAAAAGCATTCAACAATGGAAAATGAAAAAAGATGTTCGAAATATTCTAAAAGATTGAGATGAGTTTTAGGGATAAACGGATAGTACATACCTCATACTAAGAGCAAACAGCGGTAATAGAATTAAAGCGGGAACGCAGAGAAGTAGATATTGGGAAAGGGGCGAGACAGGGATGTGCCTTATTCCCGTTAATTTTTAACTTGTACGTCAAAGAGCCAATAAATACTGTCAAATGCAGGAAGACATTTGGAATTATTATGCTGGGACAAAAGATTGATATGCTTAGATTTGCAGATGATATAGCGGTATTAGCATCTAGCAAGGAACAGTTAGAAGCAGCTAGTAATAAAATGGAAACAGTTCTAACAGATAGATACGATTCTAAAATTAACAAAAATAAAACTAAAGTACTAGTATGCAAAGGAGAGAAAAATAAATCAAAATCTAGAATTCTGCTACCTAGGAAGCCAAACAACGCAAGATGGGAAAAGTGCAAACGATATAAAACAACGATTAGCACAACGTCGTGCTAAATTTAACAAGAAAAACAATTACTGTGTTCAAAGACAACAAACATAGAAGCAAGGAAATGATTGCTGAGAGCATATGTGTGGAGTACAGTACTGTGCGGTTGTAAAACTTGTACAGTAGGAGAAGCAGACAGGAAAAACATAGATGCCTTTGAAATGTGGTGCTACAAACGTATAATTAAGATATGATTGACAGACAAAGTTAAAAACCTAGAGCTTCTAGAAATAGTAGGGGAAGAAAGAAATATGTGGAAAACACTAAACAATAGAAGAGATAGGATAATAGGCCACATACACATGAGGAAATAATGCGGAATATATTAGAAGCAGAGATAGGAAAAATAGAGGTTGAGGTAGAAATAGGTTAGACTATTGCACACAGGTAGTCGAAGATGTAGGCTGTGCAAATTTCAGGGAAATATGTAGACTAGCTCAGAATGGAGGTACGCGACCAACCAGCATCAAAACGAAAAATCTTATGACGAATAAAAAATAATTGTACTTAAACCTGATGATTATCATAAGCAACTGCAGGTGTAGGTTTTGCACAATTTGCTAAACTAATGTTAATTGTGTGAAAGAATTTACTGATAACTATTAATTTGGCAAATGTCTGTGTTGAGTATCTTGGCAGACGCACACTACTTAACCCCCTTTACACACCCTACATTTTATTTTCCAATGCTCCACCCGAAGGTACTACATTGGCCAGGAAGCGAGTTTTTTTTTTACCTGGAAATTTTGAATTTTGCCAAACCCTTGCTGTTACAAGCAAGGTAGGGATCTTTAACGTGCGTAACAACACTCATACACGGGACCTCCATTTTACCTCTCATCCAAACGAGGGTCTATTTTTGTGAAAAATGCTCGCTTAACATTTTTCAAGCGGAACATGTCGGGATTTGAATCAGAGACCGTGGGCATGGTAGTCACACGCATACCAACTACATCACGGAGCCGCCCCCTTTACATACCACTGAATATCGGTGAAATAGGGCATATATTTATAAAACAATAGAAAGAAACCGAACTGTATCTAAGCTGTAGGAATGTCAGGGAACTGTTTGGGCTAGCTCAGAATAGATATCAGTAAAGGTACGCGTCGAGCCAGTTCCAAGACGGAAAATCTAATGACGAAAACTTAATTGTACTTAAACCTGATGAGTACTATAAACTAATACGGGTGTTGATTTTGCAATATTTTTTACTAATCCTGATTGTGCTGAAGTATTTATTGGAAAACTGTTAATTCGGCAAATGTTCAAGAGTTGGGGGATCTTAGGGGTCACAGTCTGATTAACCCCCTTCACATACCATTAAATATTGGTGAAATAGGGATATATTTACAAAACAACGGTAGGCTAGCTTAGAATGATTATCATAAGCAACTGCAGGTGTTGGTTTTGCAATATTTGCAACTAATCTTGTTTGTGCGGAAGGATTTATTGGAAAACTATTCGTTCGACAAATGTTCAAACGTTGGGGGATCACGGTAGCCACAGGCTGCTTAACTCTCTTCACATACCACTGAATATCATCGAAATACGGTATATATTTAAAAAACAATACAAGGGGAACCGAACTGTATCTAACAAGAAAGAGCAGCTGTTATATTCGTAGACAACAAACATAGAAATACGGACAAAAGTGATGGAAGCATATGTGTGAGGCAGAACACCGTGCACCTATGAAATAAGGACAGTATGAGAAGCAGATAGAAAAGGGAAGAAGCCTTTTGGAATGTTATGGTTCAGATGTATGATAATAGCATGGACAGGTAAAGTTAATAACAAAGAGGCTATAGAAATAGTAGAGGAATAAAGATATCTTTCGGAAATAAAAAAAAGAAAAGAAATAGAAGACCAAGATACGTTCTAAGGCATTCTTGGAGAATAGTGCGGATATATTACAAGCAGTTATAGGAAAAGGAGAGGTAGATATAACCTAAATCAGAATATTGCACGCAGATAGTGAAAGGTGCAGACTCTGTGAAATTTATGGAAATGTGTAGGTAAGCTCAGGATAGGAAACAATGGAGATACGCGTCTAACCAGTTCCAAGACTGAAGACTTAATGATGATATATATATATATATATATATATATATATATTGCTGTAATTATAGGGTTAATTTAGGGGTAAGTTAAGTCATAGAGGTCGTAGAATAAACAAAAGAAACTCCCACATAACCAAAGCACATAATTACAGATATTAGAAGAGTAAATAGGTCATCATAAATATCGTTAGTTGAGAGCACGCTGTATATAACAGTACAAGCGATTAAACGCATATCTAAAAGTAGCTACGAGCAAAGATAAGAATTTAAAAATGTAACGAAAATCCATCAAAATTAAATCAATGGAAGACCTGTATGAATTAGCTAGATAAATATTCAACAAGTGCGTTAATATATCATCATATACGCAGGCAGAAATTATGCATTATTTGAAAAGCGTACGTGATATAAAAGTATTACATTTGTTCAAAAATCCAATTTAACTAGGAAATAAATAAACACCAAATTTATTTCTATTTAGATTAGAATAAAGCAAACAACAATAATACGTGATTTGATGAACGAAGGTTCCTGGATATTCTGAATTACATGTGAGGTATGTGAATGAATTACGTGACAATTTGAGCGTTCTTCTATGCAGTTAAACTACACAATTGGTAAAGTTTCGGAAATAACACAAAAGATAAGACAATTGGTGTCGCCCAGCACGTGGAATCAACGAATCGCAAAAAAGGGGCAAGGCTATAAATATGATAACCATTGAACAACGAGTGAGTATACATTTGAAACTGGGCAGTCACTATACTCGAAAGTGCTAAATTATTCACGCAAACAGTTAATTAAAAATAAAGTAAAAATCATTTATAAGAGTGTAAAAATTGTGTAAGCGAGCCGCTCTACTGCAGACGGCTCTTGGGTACGACTCTTGGATACGAGTCAGGAAGACTCTTGAGATTACTGCCTCTTAATTTAATTTGGTAATCTCTGACGATGGTAAATATTCTATTACTGTTTCGTTAATTACGGAGATGAAAAACCTTTTATTGGAATAAACTCACTAATAACGATTTGGATAGTATTTTGGTTGGATGTCGACTTTCAAATTCGACTCAAAACATTCAGACTAGACACGAAAACTCTTGGGGATGCAGAGAAGCTACTGAACCACTCCAAGTTAGATATATTTTGATATGATTTATTTCTGTAAACTGTTTTAATTCAATAATAATTCAAAAATGTTAGAGCCGACAAAACTGGGGTTTCTTAGATAAATTTATGAAAGGCAATAGGCATCTTGAAACGTTTCAAAAGGTATCTAAATGTAACAATAAAAATTTCGTTTTGCTGGTTTCATTTTCTCAAAATCTGACAGATGTAAATAATTTAAAAAGGGGAAGATATTTAAAAAGGTTGTAAATATTTAATCATTATACTGTGTATTGTAGAATTGCTTTATTTAATTTAATCAGCTAGTTGAGGCAAAAAGATTTATAAGTTAACATTTTTACAAGTGCTTGATTAATATAAAGAAAATAACACAGCATTTTATGACAAGCCCAAGACGCGTAGGGGTATAACACGGCATTTTATTGCGCTCAATTCGTGGGGCGAGAATAACAAATGTATATATATATATATATATATATATATATATATATATATATATATTGCTGCGATGTTTACGCTCTTGACTCGTGCCCCAGCGTTGGGCTGCATATAATACTGTGAAGTTTTATTGGCTAGGTTCCAAAATTAGTGGACGACATAAATGCTGTGCGGTTTTGCTCTAGAATCGCCTTCGGCTGCTCTACACTTGTCTCCGACTAAAATTTCTTAAAATTAACACACACACCTTCCTGTTAAATCTAAAAACTCTCGCTCACTATCATCATGCTGAAACCTAAATAAAAATTCACACCCTACAATCACACACTCAAAAATAACTCAATTCACAAAATAAATCACACTCTATCAACGTGACACTAATATTACATTTTCAAAAATGTCATTTCTTCATATACACTCGTATTGTCAACAATTTCATAATAATAAAAATATTTCAGATTGATAACCCTTTTAAACACATATTTTTAATTAAAACAAGAGGACATTCCTCATACATTACGTTAACCCTTTTGTCGTATCATGAGCTCATAGTAAAACTCTATAAATGTGCATACAACTTTACTGCCCTACCAAATATCAAATAAGCCGTCTATACCTCTTTACGACATCGCATGGGTATCTGTAAATTAGAATTATTCTTAATTTTCAAAAATAAATTTCAATTTCATTTTAAAGTCTCATAAATGTCATTTCATAAAATATATAACCTTAGAAAACACACCAAAACACAAATCAAAATAATCACAAAAACCATGGAAAATATTCACCATTCAATGTTCTATATAATGGTCTACCTAGTAGCTATCTTCTGAATGTTGTTCACCAAATAGCCCCTTGGAGATGCTGCCGTCCAGTATGTTCTCAGTCCATCAAAAAACTCCCCGGTTGAATCACCATGTCTGCCGCTACTCCAAACTATCTTTCCAAATGTAATATACAACCAAAAACATCCAATCTTCAATTTTTCCTCTTATTCCAAATTAAATTTAATACCCAAAAATCGCTGCTTCCATCATCCAAATAATTTTAATTTTTACTAATTTCGTTCATTCCAACAACACAATAACAATCTCTTTGTACTTGCATACAAGATTAACTTTCACTTAAATAGCTTTTTAATAACTTCTTATCAAACTGTACTAATTCACTTGAAAGTAACTAGATGTGTCGTGAATGACTGATGAAATTAAAAGAGAGCGAAAATGGTTAAATAATCAAGAATCACTCCCCCCCCCGTTTCTAAATCGCACGTACAACTCGTACCCGTTTTAACAATTCTTAACATTACTTGTTAACCGTCTCGTATTCCAGCAAAAAAGCTCTCACGGATTTTGGTTTCGCGTGAATTTCGATACCAAAAACACACAATTTCTCATAAAACGTTTCTAACTGTCAATTACCACTTCGATTCCATGAAAATTAGTCTCCACCGTTCAGTTCATTCCCACTACTTTTACGTCTCCTGACTCGAACAAAGCATCTTTCATCTCGCTTGTACCTATAACTTCCTTTCATGTATATGCCTCCACCAGTTGAATATTTACCCTTCTCCATCTAGACTTCTCGCACGTATATCTTTATCCACCAATCACCTTGCTTGGTTCCTTTCTCCCGCTTTCAATCGACGCGTGCCTGCTTCTAAAATTCCTTGAAATTATTGATTTTTTTTTCTGCTACAACATATTAGTACAAGTCTCCTTACAATACTAGCTCCATGATTAACTCTATGTATCTCTCTTATATGCATACGTTTTTTTGTTCCATCTTTGTTTTTTCGTGACAGTTGTCTCTGGCTTCCTCCTATATTAGCTCCAGAATTAAAATCTTAACAAACATACTGCGTCTTTGTCATATTTATGTGGTTTTGCTTTGTCCCTGTTGCAAATTGACTACGTTATTTCCAACGGTCGTTTGTGTCAATGTTATCTAGAAACATATTTCCCCTTGTTATTTTGCTCTGCTTTTAACGTTTGGGTTTTACTTAGAAAAATACGACTGCTATTCCAACACATATTCAGCGCTTTTACAATCTCTTATAATATTAAATTTGCTATACTTTTACTCCATTATTATTAATTCTTATACCCTATATTTAAATAAATACTATATCACATCATTCCTAGCTAAATATGACTCAACTAAATTAACCCTACATTATTATATATTACCTAAGCTCTAAAATAAGTGTTTACAATATCCTAACTCATCAAATGAGTAATTTGATTTTCTAATATCTAGCTTATGCCCTTATGTATCCCAATGAACCCTTAATTACACGATAATATATATATATATATATATATATATACATATATATATATATATATATATATATGTGTGTGTGTGTGTGTGTGTGTGTGGGTGTGAGTGTGTGGGTGTGCGTGTATGTGTATACAAAGTATAAAAATATTATTGGTAAGAGACTCAAATTCAGCCACGAGGGCGGGCATCCTGTCGACGCGTTTCGCCCTTATTGGGGCTCATCAGGACAGGAGTAGCAAAGTTGTAATATTTAATACAGACACCATATGGGAAGTTCAGCATCACCTAGCTTACAATTTGTGTCTTCGTGTCGTTTCACCTGATATCGCAGGTTTTTAGCAACAGTCTGCAAGCAGGAGATCCTGCTCAACTGCCTTTTTCCATAGCCAAAAGTTTAAATTTAAAAGAAAAACAGGTTTAATGAGTCTGAAATTAATACAAAGTAAAAAAAAATAATTGGCAAATGACTCAAATTCAGCCACGAGGGCACCCTATCTACGAAACGCGTCAAAGGTTGAAGGATATCTGGTGTTGGCAACTAGATAATTTTTATCTTATTTTCTCAGCATTGCATCTCTTCATTAAAAATAAACTAATTCTTGTTGAAGTTTGAAAAATAGGTTATTGAACTATGATTTGTTAGTCTTGTTGACTGACACTAATATCTTCAAAAGTTAGTACTCCCTACTTTTAATAAAATTCTTTAACAATGGGTACAATATTTTTAATATACGTGGTATGTTACCTATGACTGTTAATTCCGTTGTTTGGAGATTGCTAATGCAAACGCACTACGGTCTTAAAATTTGTATACTTTTAATATTTTAACGTAAATGGTACTAATCAAAGTGGCTGGAATTCAAACTATTATTAGAATAAGTTGTTTATATTATAAAAGACATAAATAAAAGTTTGATATGTATTTTCGTCGATTGCTTATAATTCGCTGATAACGCTTGCTCCCTAAGTGTCAGATAAAAGCTTTTCTCAATATCAAATGCAAATGTAAAAGATTTTCTCAATTCAGGAAGACGATTTGAATTAAATGTTCTATATCTATTACTGCTTCTATTGTAGTGTGATGTTTTCAAAGACCTGTGTGATATGACTCTAACAATTTCCTTTGCCCAAGTTTCCATTGAGTTACAAAATATTGTGAAGTCCTTTTGCGGTGGTGACGAAATCAAAAGCTACGGTGGCTGAGTCGGTATGAGATGGTCAGGACGGGGTACTAGTCTTCTTCAATGGACAAAGGGAACTATCGGGTCTAGTGGAATAAGCCACCTGCATCGAAATAAGTTTGTGACACAAATTATCCACTCTCTTGGAAGAGTCATGCAATCACTCCGTACAACACACTGCTGATAAAAGCCAAGATAACTAATAACAAATCATAAAGCAAAAAAATTAAAATACAGTTTTTCCCCACAAATATACAGATACATAGCAGAGTTGAACTCCAGGTGAATTTCAACGAACACAAAGTATCCAATTAAAAAAGAAAATCTGGAGCACAAGTCGCCCAAGTTGTCTTGTGGTCAAACCCAACTCTACCACTAAAAGGCAGAAAGCTATAAGGAATATCCTCTAAGTGGGACCACTAAACCTACAGCTAAATTTCACAACCAGGGATCAGCACACAAACTTAGAAAGTTCAAACACTGTGAGAGTAAGTTGTGCAAAATTTTTAAATATAAAGCCATAAAACTGAATGTTAAAAAAATAAAATATTGTACTGAATAAAGAAACTACTGCCCTAATACCAGCGAATACCCGAAATTACAATAAAGCACAAAACAGATTTTAAAGCTTCTCGTACATAGAAAAAATAACGGTAGGATATACTTTACAAAAACTAAGACATAACTTAAAGTACTCATAAGCTATAACGCAATACTGGTGACAAGATATAAAGTACAAGCAAGACACTAAACATGTGAGCAGCCACGGTGGCTTCATAAAATAGTTACAAACTTGAACAAAACCCGAACGTGGTTAACTACTTAATAATTTTGTAAACGGTGACTAAAATTTAAAATCGATGTCGTGACAGCCTATGAGAGCAATGGACTACGCTGGTGGCCAAACACTAGAATACACTAAATACTCTCACTTTCAGACACAAATTTCCTTTAATTGTTGGCAAGTAGGCATCCAATCCAACACGAATTGATTAAAGAAAAATGGGTGGAGTAAAGTTCAAGTCCTTCTAACAGCTTCAAATGCTCCACATTTAAAGAAATAATTAACTAAATTAATGCCAATTCATGAAAAATATTTTTAACTATTTTACTGACTTTTTCAAGACTATATAAAGGCTAACCAATTTTTTTTATTACTACAACTAATTGTTAAAGGGACATGATCTTACCTATAAAACTAAATATAAATATCGCTGTTTGCCAGCACCCCTTTCCGTAATTTGAGTGCCTTAAATTACATCTGAAGTAAACAAAAAGAACAATTCTTAAGCAAACACTAACTAACTTTAACTAATCAATAGAAGGCGAAACGTCTCATGCATTATAGCGAACTTTACAACCGGTCTGATATAGGAACCTTTAACGGTCCCACTTCAGCTGACCGTACCCTTCCATCATTACTTACGAATATCTTCATCATCATTAGGTCTTCAGTCCTGAAACTGGTTAGACGCGTACCCTCATTGTTTCCTAATCTGCTGTATAGCATCAAAACTTTCAGACCCGCCATTTGTATAGGTTACGAGCCGCCACTATAATACACCACGATTTCCTAATAATTGAGTTTGAAAAAATTAACTTGTGCCCTGTTTTACTGTATAGTATCAAAACATACAAATCCGCCCGTTTCTATAAGTCACGTGCGACTACTATAATTCACCATGATTCCCTTATAATTCAACATTTTTGTTGGCGGTTTGGCAACGAAAAATGTGCTAGTCTGATGAGCTGCAACCACAGCAAAAGCTGTCATCGACTTTTCTCTTTGTAAAATAACCAGTAATTTAATTTTCGTTTCCTATGCTTAAACTACTTGTCTAATGCTACACAAAGTTGTATCACCATTTATCCCAGTTGTTAAGTAATATACGAAGTTTGCGGTGCAAGGCAAATAGTCTATATATATATATATATATATATATATATATATATATATATAGAAAAGATTTTGTTTTTGGTTCTTGGGATAAAGTCGCTCATAAATTAAACACAAAACATTAAATGTGTATCATTTGTATTAAATCGTACGTTTCGGTGATAATTTACACCTTAATCATCGATCTACATGAAAAAGTATATAAATAGGTAATTCATATAACAGGTAATATATGTTTAACTTACTTATTACTTTATAAAATTATTTTATGTATTCACCCATAATAAAAGTAACAGAAGGAAGCTTGTCATATTACTGATTAAGAATTAAAATTAATTTTGAATGAAACGTCAGTTCACTTATTTGACAAAAATGTAGGATCAAGGATGACATCAAACAACAAATTATGACACTATTTGATTATATTTTTTATTTAAATAGTAGTATGTGGTTTATTTGTAAAAAATTTTTGTATGGTGGGTTGCATAAAAATAGTTAGATTTTAAAATCATATATTTTTACAGGTGTAGTAAACAGGTTGACTTTTGACTTAAATTAAATAGAATTCTGTGTGTAAGCAATATCATTATAGTTAGTATATTTTTTTGGATTAAAAGTGTATAGGTATGAGTAAACTGTATGTAAATTATTGATGTCTTCTTTGTGATTGATGGAATTTTGTTCTTGGTTTATATGAAATGATTCTAAGAAAAGTCTTTTTGTAATTGCTTTCTATATCTAAAATTTTACATTATCATAATTGACTTTGTGTTTTGTATTGTATAAATGTATAGAAAGAGCACAAGAAGTTTTTCCTAATTTTGCATCACTTTTGTGTTGTGTCATGCGATTTCGGAGCCACTGTTTGGTTTGGCCTACGTAGGAAGCTTTGCATTCACATTGAATTTTATACACTAAATTGCTACATAAAGCTTTATTTGTTTTTCTTTTAGTTTAGTAAAAAGTTTCCAATGGACTTAGTATTTGAATTTATTATAGTTACAAAAGGTTGTTTTAGTAATTTTTTATTAGTGGTGAAAGATTAGTAATATATAAAAGTTTTTGTAAATGATATCAGTATGTTTATTTTGAGGTGGAAATATGATTGTGTTAGTATGTAGTAGTTTTGATAAAAGTGGTTTAGGGTAACCGTTGTTGATTAAGATTGATATTAGTTCTTTCAGATTTTTTCCTTAAATTTGGGTTCACAGATAGAGACCATACGATGTTTCAGTCCTAATATGGTGTTAATTTTTGTTTCATGCTATGATTGGAATGGTAATTTAAATATCTTTCTGAATTTGTAGGTTTTTGTAAATATCAAAATTGATCTTGTTGTCATTATTACGGATAACTAGTGTATCAAGAAATGGTATTGATTGGTGAGATTCTAGTTCATAAGAGAATTTCAAATGTTCGTTAAAATTGTTAAAATGTTGAATGGTGGTTAGTAAAAATGTTCAGGAAGTGAGCAGAGAATGTCATCAACGTATTTGACTAGAAATACCATTTTGAAAGGTAAGTTAGGTAAAACACTTTCTACCAGTTTGTCCATTACTATTTGTGCAATAATAGGGATAATGGTGAACCCATAGGAGTACCAAAATCTGTAAGTAAAATTTTGAGTTAAAACTAAAATATGTGTTGTTGAAGATAAGGTTTATTGAAGTGATAAATAATTGTAATGATATATGGCAATGTGGTTCTATGGAATCCCATTTTCTGTAATAATTTGAATGACTAAGTTGACTGGTATGTTTGTAAATAAAGAGTTAACGTCGAGAGAAACGAGAATGTGATCTTGAGGTAGTTGAAAGTTACGGTATTGGTTTACGAATTGGAAGGTATCTACTATGTTGTGGCCTGTAATTGGGAAAGATTTTTGTAATATAGTAGATAAGAAAGAAGAAAATGCATATGTTGGAGAATTAATTGAAGAGATAATAGGTCTTAAAGGAATATCTGGTTTATGGATTTTTGGGAGTCCATAATATTTGCTTGGAACAGAATTATTGGTGATAAGTAGTGATTTTTGTTCATTTGTAATCATGTCTTTTTTGAATAATAATTTAATGTGATTGTTTATGGTGTTCTGTATGGTGAAAGTGGGGTCCTTTTTAGTTTTTATATGTAAGTTCATCATCTAATAAGGTGTTGGATTTATCTATATATGTTGATTTATTAAGTATAACTGTTACGGCTCCTTTGTCTGCTTTAGTGACAAAAATATCAGGATGGTCCTTTAGGAATTTCTTTAATTTATTAAAGATTACAGAATCTGAATTAAATTTATTATTAGGATTTTTTAAAAAATTGGTTATTAGATTTGTAACCTGACATCTTTTATTCATTTTTTGTTGTGAAGTAATATCCATGGAGTCAAGTAATATTTCAATATCTGCTAATAAGTGTCCCATATTGATGTCAGAAATACATGAGTTTAAAATAAACTTAGGGCCTAAAGATAAAAACTATTGATGTCATCAGGGATGTCTACATTACTTAAGTTACAAATCCATTTGCTATTGTTGACAAAGAGTTGTTTACTTTGGATTTGATGTGATTTTAAAGTATTAAATTTCTTAATTAGTAATTTTTTTATATATATACATTGTCTGTTATATGATTGGGCTTGTTTGTTCTTGAAATTAATATATAAATCTATAGGTATAGAATCTTTGATGGTTTCTTTAGTTTTGAAAAGTTGATTATGCCAAAATTGTATTTCTGCATGAGTGTATTCAATTTCTAAATTTAATAAAGATTTTTCTAACCTGTGATTTAGGTTAGTAACTTGTTTATTAATCTTTTCACTTCGAGTACCTATTAGACGAGACATAAAAATGGTTGAATCAAGTATATGTTTAGGTTTCAATTCTTCTCTTCGACATCTTTCTAAGAAGGTCTTCCTGTTATTGAAGTGGGCAAGTTTTTTTGTAATTTTGGCCCAATATTTTAAATTTGTGACCATTACTTCTCCATGTTCTATACGGATGTATTGATAAAATCCCATATTTTTAATATAAAAGGTTCTTGATGTCATCCTTGATCCTACATTTTTGTCAAATAAGTGAACTGACATTTCATTCAAAATTAATTTTAATTCTTAATCAGTAATATGACAAGCTTCCTTCTGTTACTTTTATTATGGGTGAATACATAAAATAATTTTATCAAGTAATAAGTAAGTTAAACATATATTACCTGTTATATGAATTACCTATTTATATACTTTTTCATGTAGATCGATGATTAAGGTGTAAATTATCACCGAAACGTACGATTTAATACAAATGATACACATTTAATGTTTTGTGTTTAATTTATGAGCGACTTTATCCCAAGAACCAAAAAACAAAATCTTTTCTAATTTAACTACGCTCAAGAATTATCAAGAACCTTTTATATATATATATATATATATATATATATATATATATATATATATATTATTGGATAGTTTAAGTTTTCCATCAGTTTTATGTATTACTGAACATTGGCTTAAACATCATCAATACATTCAAATAGAAAACTATAATTTAATTAATATTCATGTAGAAAACACAGCCAACATGGAACATAGTTTAACAACTTCTTTTAATTCCCTGGATACAGTATTACCATAGACAACATATCACATAGATGTTTCACGCAAATACGGCGACCTTGAATAGTCACGTGGTCATTTTGTATGCCTCCCAACTCATACCGAGCAATGTTAATTCAACAGACATGCACAGAATACCATTGCTATTGTCACTACAATCTGTACAAATTTGTTTTGTTGTTAGGTATTTTCATTATTGTTATAAAAGTTTTGTTTTTTAGTGTGGTGTTTATAAGTTAGTGACCTTTTGTTCCAGATGATGCTCCAGATGGGTATATTTTGGAGGTTTATTTGGAGTATACCAAACATTTGCATGATTTACACCGCAATATGCTGTTTTGTGCAGAACATCAGATACCTTCAGGATCAAAACTACCTAAATTAATGACCACTTTATCCAATAAAACTGAGTATATTCTACATTACAGGAATCTTAAACAGGCGTTGTTAAATGTGCTTAAATTAACAAGAATCCACTGAGTGCTAAAATTTAAACAAATCTGCTGGATAAAGTCATATATTGATTTAAATACAAATCTCCGGAAATACACAAAGAACGAGTTTGAAGAAAATCTATTCAAATTAATGAATAATGTCGTATTTGGAAAACAATGGAGAATATTCGAAAGTACCATGTTGTAAAGCTTGTTAAACGTTGGAAGGGTCGATATGGAGAAAAAAAATTGATGGCTAGCCCCATGATTCAGAGTTACACAATTTTTGATGATGAGTTGATGACTAGAGAGCTAAATTAACCCAAATTAATCTTTAATAAACCATTATATGTTGGCATTTACATAATGGATATATTTAAAATTTACATGTATGATTTTCAATACAATTATATGCTTCTAACCATTGGGGTGGCAAATTGTTAGCTCATGTATAGCAATACAGATTCATTTATCTATGAGTTAAATTGTATCGATGTTTATAATGATCTCATTAAGTCAAACCTTTCAAAGTTTGACACTTCGGGGTATGATGTAAATAACCATTATGATTAACAACAAAGCATTGGGGTTCATTAAGGACGGAACAAATTGCGATCGAAAATGTATAGTTACAAGTTGACTGCGATCCATACGAGAAGGAAAGTAAAATCTGTAATCATGGTGTTACAAAAAAATCCAAAGATATCAAGACTATGTTTCATGTATAAGCGATTTTAATAAAAAAAACAAACAAACTACTTCCGTTCTTACGTTCACCAGGTGTTTACAATAATTTAGGGAAAAATTGCATTAAGTCCATATGATGATAAACGTTGTCTAATACCGCAATCATATGATACATTACCATCGGGGCATTATTCTATAGACACTATGGATGTTGATTAGTCAGTTCATGTTATAATATTATAATTTTATAAATTTTAATTATATTAATTATTATAGATGTAAATATGTATGGTTAAACATAATAGTATGAAATAATATGAAATTATATAGATAACTCTATTTGTATTCTAATAATTTATAAACTTTCTATAGTAGGCCGTAGTATGTTAATTTAGTATATACGTATAAATATATGTATTTCGCTACAGTTTAATAATCTAAATACAAGTAAATGACATAAATATATGTAGAAACTAAATAAATATTGTATTAGATATAAGAGCAATGTATATACTATAATATATGAGCAAATTAGCAATGCACCAAATTCCCCTATAATTTCCTTTCTTTAATTAATAATTTACTAACTTCTTTCTCTATTGGGTCTTTAAATCTGCGCCTCGACTAATGAAAACTCTTATCTCAGGTTAATTTTGTGAATAAATCAATACCTGCATACAGCGTGAGTTCTGAACTATATACAGATGGGCGTGACACTGCCAGTCAAATGACCTCTAGTTAATTCTACTAAAGCAATTTCTAAATGTGACAGTGTAAACAATTACTTGAAAAATACGCACAGTAAAACAATTTATATTAGTTAATAAATTAAAATTTCAATCGAGTATAACGGGTTAAGTATTTAAAATATGACACTGATAACTAATACCTGAATTCCAATGAAACGTCTTGCTGCTGAACAATGAAGCTCCACTGCCTACAGCGACGACTCGAACCAGATGTGGGTTCTTAATACCTATAGATAAGTACGTTTTAAAATTTTGTATTACTGAATTAACGCTTTTTATTTTAGGGTGTAGGGTAAGTAAAAAAAAATCTTTAGATACACTTATACTTATCGCCGTTGGTCTTATCAGGAATCTTAGCTCCGTGAAATCAACACCGTGCTCGACACCAAAGGTACAGCAATCCCAGCGTTTTTTATAGCACCACTTAGAAACTCCTCTGTCTTCACAAAATCACTCCCAGAAATAAAATGGTCAATAGTAAGACAATTACAAGGACTCTTGCATTTATCACTTTTTAATATCAACAGTTCCTATATACAGTATTGCCCGAAATAAACAGTACTGAAACTAAGTTGGCGGTGTTTTTATGCGTGCGCTGTCACACTCAAGTTAGCTAGTATAGACCTGTCAAATAAACCTCAAACAAGTAATTAGTAGGGCGTAATTGTTTAAAATGGTGTTAAGTACAGAGGAGAAAGTGTTTCTGGTAGAGCATTATTTTCGTTCATACGGAATCGGCCGACGTAATGGTGCAAGTTTGCTATACGTGTCTGATCAATTCACACAAAGGTTTAATAAACGTTCTCTAAGTAATGCTGTAATTTTGAAGGTTATTGAAAAGTTTAGAAATACAGGTAGTGTATTGTGCCAACGAAAAGGAAACTCGGGGCGTCCCAGGACAGTTAACAACAACAATAACCATGAACGTGTTTTTGAGCAAATCTTAGAAAATCCGAAAGTCAGCCAGGCAAGGACAGCGTTACAACTTGATTTAAAAAGAACTTCCTTTCAAAGAATCCTGAAGGAGATGGGTACATTTTCGTATGTGATTCTGGTACATCAACAACTACATCCTCGGGATTATCGCAGTAGAGTGGAATATTGCGCCAGAATTCTCGCGTTACAGTATGAAAATCCTGAATTTTTGAAAATGTTTGGTTTTCAGACGAAGCACATTTTCACTTGTCAGGCTATGTGAATCGTCGCACAAATCGATTTCTGGGCTTTGCCAGACCCGATGAGGTTCAAGAGGTTCCTTTACATAGTGAAAAAGTGAGTGTCTGGTGTGCTGTTTCCGGACACGGAATCATTGGTCCGTACTTTATCGAAGAGAATGGTAGGCAAGTCACACTTAATCAACAGAGGTACAGACAAATTTTAACACGATTTATCCCTGATCTACGTCAATTCTGTCGTGCACGTAACTTGGCATTTCGAAACCAATTTTTCAGCAGGACGGGCAACTTGCCATACTGCTGCCGCAATTCGTCAATTTCTTCAAGAACATTTTCCAAGCAAATTCATATCACGATTTACTGACTTCCTTATCCTTCACATTCTCCAGACCTCACACCTCCAGACGCATACATTTGGGGCATGGCTAAAATGCCGTTTTCAAACGGGCACCACAAACCATCGATGAATTAAAGGATGCCGTTAGAGTCTTCTTCGCAGCCCTGAGACAACCCTTATTCAATAACATGACCAGAAACTTAGAACATCGTTATGAAGTCTGTCTCGAACGAGGAGGTGCACATTTAGAACATATAATAAAGTGTCAATAATATGTATTTTTTAAATATACAAAACAATTACAATTTCAGTACTGTTTATTTCGGGCAATACTGTACTTTGAATATGACAGATACATTTTTAACATACGTTGAAATTTATGTTGGAGATTACAATAATAATAAAAGGTATACACTTCGTAAAATATTACAAAAAAGATTATACCTTTAGTTCTATAGTTTGTCAAAACTTCCTGGGGGAGCGGGATGCGGTGCGTACAATATCCCCCTTAAGCGATCAATGTTCTGTATAATAGCGGCCTTCGATAGCGTGGAGAATGTGTACCCCAAGAAATCAACGTTACAAATAACTACAAGTCTAGGATTGCTAGTACTTACCTGTGGCCTTGCTCGACAAACTGCTCCAGGAAACAGGACAGCAATCTTCGGCTGGCACACCCGTTGAAAACCCGTGGAACACAAACCATAAAATTGGTAGCGATAAATTAAACTGCGTGTTCTCAAAAATTGACATTTGGCTTCTAATTTCATATTGTTATTTTTGTAGTTACGTCAAACCCAAGCGACGCGATTATAATGTACAAATACAACCCCGAGGTGCAGGCTGTAACCCAGAACAGAACGTCGAGACAAGACCCCAAAGCTACCAGCATCATCCAGATCATAGCTATCTGGCGTCTTATTCCTGCGGCGCGAACATTCTCCCGCTTTGAAAGTATGTAGAACTTTCAATTAACTCAAGTTGTGAAAAAATTGAAAACAAAAGAAATAAGTATATAAAGAAAAGAAAACTAGTATTGCGTAATAAATTAAGCTAAATAACTAAACAATCCCGGTTGTGAGATTACTGATTAGGTATTGGGCATAATTTTACTACCGGGCGTTTAAGTTTAGTAGTTCTGGTTTTAACCAAAGCCACGCGAATAACTCCATCAGCCCCAGGGTACACTTCTTCAATAATACCTAAAGGCCAACTTAATGGTCGAACGCCATCTTGCATTAGAATAACAACGGTTCCGACCGTTACAGGATTATCGGGCGTGCACCACTTTTTCTAACCTGTAATGTGTGCAAGTACTCAATCCTCCATTTGCGCCAAAATGATTGAACTAACGAATCTAGTAAGCGTTTACGATCCCTCACTGTCAAATGCTCTTTTGACATATCGTAAGCGGGTAAATATTGTAGGGAGTTTGCATTAAAAATGTGCTGGAGTTAACACTTCCGGATAAGGATCCTCCGACAACACGCAAAGGGGCCTTGAATTTAGAAGTGCCTCAATTTGGATCAGCACAGTCAAAAGTTCCTCATATGTGAGTAAATGACCACCGACAATGCGGTACAGATGCGTTTTAAAAGATTTTACCGTCGATTCCCAAATTCCACCAAAATGTGGAGCCTGGGGTAGACTCATTTTCCAGGAGATGCGCCGATTATTGAATTCAAGATTTAAAGCAGTTTGAAATTTTGAAGATGTAATCAAATCATAGATTTCATTTAATTTGGACTTGGCTCCTATAAAATTTGTACCATTGTCAGAATACATACAGGAAACTGGACCGCGACGTGACAAAAGCGCTTGAATGCGTCCAAAAAGTTTCGGTCGACAAATTCGAGACTAGCTCTATATGGACAGCTTTAGTAGTCAAACAAACAAATATACAGAGATACGCTTTTGAGAGCGCTGCCCTCTTCTGCGGGAAAGCGTAATATTGATAGGGCCAGCGTAATCCACCCCGGTGTGCGTAAACGCTTTGGCTTGCTGCACACGGCATGATGGTAAGTCTGCCATCATTGGCGTGGGTGTGTTGATTCACTCGAAAACAAAATTGCATAATCTAATCCTTGATCTTATAATATCTCTAGCAGAAATAATCCAATATTTTTGTTTAATAAGCGAATTAAGAAGATTAGCACCTGTGTGACAATTAATGCGGTGGTAGTGGTCAATTAATAAATTTATTATATGATCTCTTTTTCGTAACAGCAGTGGATAACAAGCGGCAAAAGGCAATCCCGATCGTGATAAACGACCACCCACTCGAATAAGACCCACTTCATCTAAGAAGGGGTTTAAATTTCTTATGTATAAAGGCACGGTGCCCTTTTTTAAACTTTCCATCAGCTCTGAAAATTGCACTAGTTGTAGCGCATGTATTAAATACTGTTCTGCTACATTTAGATCATCAGCGTCAATTCTAAGAGAAAGCTTAACAATTTTACAAAAACGTAACACATATACAATAATGCGTAAAAGTTTGGACCACGAGGACACAGCTTGTGCCCTCTCATACAATACCGGAAGCTCGGGAACAATAATAGCTAAATTTCTTGAATATAATTCCGGAATTTCTTCATTTGGCGAAGCGGAAAACTGTTTAATGGGCCACATATGAGGAGGTAACGACATCCATGATGGACCATTCCACCAAAGATCATGCGACAACAGTTGGGAGGGCAACATGCCTCGAGATAGGCAGTCACTGGGGTTTTCTATCCCAGCGATATGGTAAAAGTGCTTAGGGTCTAAGTTGCTTTGAACTTTAGCCACTCTATTAGCGACAAATGTAGACCAACGATGAGGAGAAGAATGAATCCACGATAAGGCTATCGTAGAATCTGAAAATGCGTATAAGTTTTCTATGGGATAACGTGAATTATATATATCATACACGTTTCTTACCAATGTGGATAGTAGAACTGCAGCGCAAAGCTCCAGGCGAGCTAAAGTCACTATTTTTATAGGAGAAACCCTTGATTTTGAACAAGCGAGGCGTATTAAAATATGACCATCTGAATCTGTTACATGCAAGTAGACTGCACAACCAAAGGCTTTTAAACTTGCATCACAGAATGCAACTATGTTTACAGTACAGTCATTAGCGACCTTTAAATGACGTGGGATAACTGCATTCTTTAGTAATGGAAGTTCAGATACAAGCTTGAAGTAATATTCAGTTATATGCTTAGGAGGTACATCATCCCATCCAAGGTTTGCATTCCAGAGATCTTTTATTAGCAATTTGGCGTATAAAATTACAGGCGAGACCAACCCCAATATATCAAATAATCTTGCAACACAAGACAAGATTATTCGTTTGGTGCATGATGCGGTTGAGATTTCTGCGGTTTGAAAGTAAAAGGCGTCGTTTCTAGGATCCCATGACAGACCTAGAATCTTTTGGTTACTACCGTCGGTAAAATTCACAGGTGTACAACTCGATAAAGGTAGGGTGCTAAGCAGTTCGAGTGAATTGCTAGCCCACTTAACCAAATCGAACCCTCCGGCCGTAAATAAAGCTATCAGCTGGTGCGATAACTTCACTGCTTCTTCAGTATTTAATACAGACGACTCTAAATCGTCCATGTAAAACTCTGACTCTGCCATCCAAGCAGCATCCGGGTATCTGTATCTTTCATCTGCGGCGAGCTGCTTGACAGTGCGCATAGCAAGAAATGGACTGCATTTTAATCCGAAAGGAACACGAGTGAATTTGAACGAGCGAATGCTCTCGTTACTATCAAAGCGAAATAATATCCTTTCGTATTGATGGTGTTCCTTAATAACACCAATTTGCAAATACATTTGTCGAATATCCGCTGTAATGGCGACTGGAAAAAGGCGAAAATTTAATAAAAGTTTAAATAAATCAGCTTGTAAATTCGGCCCAGGGTACAGGACGTCATTAAGTGATAACCCTGAATGGGTTTTGCACTTGCATCTAAAACAATCCGTACCTTGGTAGTCCTTTTATCTGGTTTTATAACAGCGTGATGAGGTATAAAGTACTCCCTGATCGTTGTCCAACTCTGGTGGAACCTCTACCAAATAGCGATTTTTAATATATTCGTCTATAACTTCGTTATAAGCTTTGCGAAAGTCTGGATTCAATTTAAACTTACGTTCAAGATAGATTAAGCGTTTGTGTGCTACTCCCCGAGAGTTACTTAAATTGTGTTCATCTCCAGTGAGAGGTAAAGCAACAGTATAACGACCGTCACTTTCACGCGACATATTTTTGATGAAATCATTTTCACACGCGGTTTCTCGTGGACTGTAGAAGCGAGTAGTAGGAACTTCTTCAAGTTCCCAAAACTTTTGTAAACATTCTTGCAAATCATTATTATTTAATGCGCAGTATGTGGTAGATGTGAAATCATGCTGCTGTTCTGGAGCAGTAATAGGTATTTGACCCATTATTACATGCCCAAGAGTAGTCTTCAATAAAGAAGGCGCGTTGGTATGAGTATCAATAGGACCGTCTAACAATAAGAACGGAAACAGCTGTGCTCCCAGAACTAAATCAATTTGTCCAGGAACATTCCAATGACTATCAGCTAATGGCATTTTGTTAAGCTGTGTCATATGCGATGAATCAATGTATTGAGCAGGTAAATTATCGGTAATACAATCAATTACTAAAACTTGGATGTTATAGGTATGCGGATGAATACGTGATTCTATAGTAAGAGTGGCGTACCCACGTATAGGACGGGAGCTCATGCCAACACCTTTAATCACAGAATTATTTAACGGAGTTATGGACAGATTCAGCTGTTCACAACACGTTATAGAGATTAAATTATGTTGCGATGCACAATCAATCAAGCATCTGATAAGCTTTCTTGGATTGTTGTTGGTTCGAGCGAAAACTTGCGCCGTAGATAATAAAACATTGTTCATTGGCGAGATTGCTTTCAAGGTTTTACTGCGAGAATGCGATGTTAACGTCACAGTGTCATTCGTGACATGTGAGTTATTGTCATTTGAAGGCGGTACAACATTACATAATGCGGTAGAGTTTGAATGCGATGCGTTGAAATTTAACTCATTACTAGCCAAAGAATTTCCATCACCAGGTAGAGCATCAAAATGTAATAATGTATGATGCTTTTGTGGCATGTTTTACATACATTTTGTGAATTGCATTTGTAACTAGAGTGCGACAGGCTTAAACAGTTTATACAAGCATGGTTCGATTTTATAAAGGCATAACGATCCTTAGCCACTAATTTTTAAAATCAGCACACTGGTACAAGTGCACATGATTCGACTTACTACAAAAGGCACAAGTCACAGTTTTGATAACTTATTGCCCGTGGTTACAAAAGAATGAGTAATTTAGAACCACCTTGTAACTTCGAATGCGATTGTATCTGCGTAGATTAAGACTCAGTTTTGGATGTGCGTTCTAAAACCTTCACCTGTTCACGTAAAAAGGTTACAAATTCGTCGTAAGTTGGCATATCACCAGCTTTTCGGTGCCCATTTTCGAAGGATTTAACAGTATCAGAATCTAACTTCTTTAATCCAATATGGACAAACATAAATTCCTTTAAGTCACAAATTTTTAATTGACCCAAGGCTTGGTAAACAGATGTAAACTTATCTACAAAGTACTCAAGAGATTTTGACGTTGCGTTACTAATTGGTTTGAGTTCAAGCAGTTGATCAAGAAAAGCAGATGCTAAAGCTCGATTATCTTGATATTTTGCAATTAAGGCGTTGTATAACGGTAAATAGTTTTCAGGTGTTCGTGTTATACCATGACAAATATTTTTTGCTTTACCAACTAATACGGATAACAAGTACTGAATTCGTTCCGTATCAGATAGATGTTCATTCTCATGTATTAAAATGTTAAAGTTTTGAATAAATAAAGGCCAATCGGCCAAATTATTTCCAGAAAAGGGCTAGCGAAATGCGAGGCAACTTAAAGTAATTTTCTTTGCGTTTGGTATCATGCCCAATCTCCGGTTTATCAATTTGTTTCATTGACAAAAGCGTTCCCTTGCAGACTGAATAGAGCTGCACATTTCCGTAAATGACCACACGGTTTCAAATTCAGGTTCAAACTCTTCAATTAAGCGCATTGATAAACTATTGATTTCATCCGCTAACGTCATAAACTCGCTGCGTAGTCCGATAACATGCAAAGATTTGGACAAAAAACTTTCTATCTGTACCGTGTCTTGTTTTTCTGGAATAGCAGCAACTAGCTTTTGTGCGTAACTAAAATACGACGCAAACTTTGACTCCAAGAAAGCTAAACGAGCCTCCTCTTCAGTCCGTTTACTCGTTTGAAGAATTGCGGTTTCTTTATTAGATGCGCGTGCACCTCTGGGCATGATGACAGTTATAGCGCCGGTAACAATAAATCAAGTATGTTTGTTAAAAGCGGATAAGAAGCGCAATGCGGAAACTTATGAATTATGCCAGTACCTAATGCAGTTTCAGATTGTTTTTTGTATCCGGTTCGATTAGGATCAAACTTTTATGGGGGAGCGGGATGCGGTGCGTACAATATCCCCCTTAAGCGATCAATGTTCTGTATAATAGCGGCCTTCGATAGCGTGGAGAATGTGTACCCCAAGAAATCAACGTTACAAATAACTACAAGTCTAGGATTGCTAGTACTTACCTGTGGCCTTGCTCGACAAACTGCTCCAGGAAACAGGACAGCAATCTTTGGCTGGCACACCCGTTGAAAACCCGTGGAACACAAACCATAAAAATTGGTAGCGATAAATTAAACTGCGTGTTCTCAAAAAATTGACATTTGGCTTCTAATTTCATATTGTTATTTTTTGTAGTTACGTCAAACCCAAGCGACGCGATTATAATGTACAAATACAACCCCGAGGTGCAGGCTGTAACCCAGAACAGAACGTCGAGACAAGACCCCAAAGCTACCAGCATCATCCAGATCATAGCTATCTGGCGTCTTATTCCTGCGGCGCGAACACTTCCTTTTTTTTTTAAATCCGTTTTCTTTTTATTTTTCTTATCTCCATAGCGATCCCTTTCAAAACATTAAACCAGCCTACTCTTTACAATTCTCTTCCAACTAACATTCTATGATCCATCTTTTTATTATCAGATCTTATTGCTCTTGTCAAATTCTAATTTGGAGTAAACTAATACACAAATGTCATTGGCCTAAAATTGATAAATTTTGATTGATATTTTAATCCTAACAACATGTGCTAAATAATTTCTTTTTAGATGAGTTGAATGTCTACAAAGTTGCAAGAAGTGAAATTCAATGACATAATGGACTTACAACTATATACTGAAAAGTAAATAAAATTTTTACATCTTATAACTAACTTAAATCTAATAAAAACATGCTAATTGACTTTAATTTTTTTTTTATTTACGTACATATTCAAATGAAAGTGAAAGTTTAACATCTTATACCTAACTTAAATCTAATGAAAACGTACTAAGTGACTTCAAATCTTAACTCTACATACATATTCACATGGCAGTGAAGTTTTTTTTAAAATATTGAAACAAATTTTTATGATATACAAGCAACAGCAGTTCACTTCATTGGAACATACTTTTCAAAATTACTTTACGAAATCCCCAACACCCAATTTGAAATCTTAAAACTCCAATTTTCTCTGAAATATCATTTTACATATCTTTAACAAGTAACTACCCTCACCATCTCCTTCATCAATCATTTTATGAACTAGAAGTCTAATATCTGAGTGGTACTTCAGTGCGTCAAGGTTCAAATATCATATATATCACATAATATATCACAATACATTACGTAGACATGTGTAATAAAACATTTTTTTCTACGATCTGTAGGCAGTGTACTTGGGAAGTAATGTGGTGGTTTCCCGTTGCCTTCCACATCGCAGTAGTGTGTCTTAGAATGTCATCCGACCCCTATGGTCTCTGCCACTCTAAGTACCGAAAAAGCTGCTGCCCTTTTTTGGGGACCTGTCTTAGTCTGGTTTGGCTCTTTAGTTCATTCAAACGCGCAAGCCATTCTACCTATTCTAGTATTTTAGAACGTCGTCAAGGTGCAGGTCCGTTCAGAATGGACGAATATCTTAGTAATTATTTTTTCATTGCCCCGTTTAACATTCTCATCAACCACTAAAACAAGTAGACCAATCCTAATTGTTACATTTTCCTCATGCTATTTCGTTCTTCTGACTATTGTCGACAAATATTCAAGCATTCACCTTTTCCAAAAAGCATCAGCAAGGGCTTGAAATATTCTTCATTGCTTTTTGCAGTCGAACTCGCTCAGCAACGCAGGCAGGAACGTCGAGAATTGTCCCGTAGTAATAGATTAGAAGTGATTGCTTCTGGGAATCAATATCCAGAGACGAATACGTGAGAGTGGTTTAGTTAACAATATTTTCTACTTTTATTAGGGCGATCTTAAGGTTTCGTCCTTTGGACTTTTGGATGGTAAAATTACGTAAAGTACACGTTTCACCGATTGTATCATTCTTTCCCAGGTGCCTCCAAAATGCAGAGCACCTGCATGAATAAATGGTCATTCTATTTTTGTTTGACCAGGCTGAATGTTGGTAATCTGATTTTGTACCTCGTGGAAGCTAATTTTTTGTACAGCAAGTCGCAATTCCTTTTCTGCAGCCCTTAGATTCGTACCATTATCCGAGAAAATTTGTGAAAGCGTTCCTCGTCAGTTTATAACCTTTTTGAAGTACATTATCGTAGAGCTGGTGTCAAGTGACGAAGCCAGTTCGAGATGATAAAGTCGTGTAGTTAAATATGTAAATATAACACCCAATCGTTTTTCTCTTCTTCAACCAACTGTCACTTCCACAGAACCAAAATAATCAATTGTTGTATAAGAAAATATTGGAAGATTTAAAGATAACGCTGCATGGACAAAGACGACATTTTTGAAAAAAAAGGTTTCGCTCACATAAATTTACAAAAAGGACATGCTTTCACTATTTTGTTAACTAAAATTCTTAGTTTTAGGATCCAGAATTTTAGCCGCAACCCATTTACAATAGTTTCCTTACCACAGTGTTGCCTTTTTCTGTGAGTCCAATCAACAATTAGAGCATGTGGATGTCCGGTTCACGACTTCTGTGTTTTGTGGGATCACCTTTTGTTTCGTTAGTGCAGAGTAACAACAAATATATACAATTTATTTGAAGATTTAAAATTAAACATTGGTTGGAAGAAATACATACAATAACATGAAATTGAAAATAACAGTTTCATAAGATTCTACATGCCTATGCAATATACAAATGTCCTTGAAATTATGCATGAGAATAGAGCTTTTAAGTGAACAAATTTTATTAACTCTAGAAATGCAAATGTCCTTTAGCGTTAGAAAATTTATAGTGCGGCTTTGAATGAAAGTAATATTTGTACACAAAAAAATGAAATTTGCGCGTTTCTGTGAAGAACGCGGCTCAAAAAGAAGCCTAAAATGGATTAGCGCAGGAGTAGGTACTCACAGATACGGTGTCGCCTGGGATCTGCAGGTAGAAATTTCGTTGGATCGACGTCTGTATACGGTGCTAGATGTAGCAGGTCGATCAACGCAGGTGCCATGTAGTGCACGGGTTCCTTTATCGGCGATACGAGGCATGGAACAGTATAATGATGGCGGATTCTTCGTAGTAGGCGGCGGAACTTGTGCGGGGTGTGGTATTCACACGTTCTGGCCGCTATGTCCGCTTCAGTAATGGTGGCAGCGAAGACGAAGGCGTCACGGACGACTCTGACATCCCGCTTGGTGGGCCAGGTTCAGCGGTAGATGCTGATACCAAAATGGTTCTTTAAAGTAATTTCCTTTGGTGGAAGTCTAGGCTCTGGTGGCAGGATTTAGTGCACCTTGCCAACAGGGCGTGGAGTATCCACGTTAGGCATAACGCACAAGCTTCTGGTGTAATCTCCAGGCTGGTGCACCGTGATAAAAGATTAAACTTAGAAGATCAGACGTTATTGCTTGCTCCTGGCTATTGCATGTCAATATATATCCAAAAACAAACGAAAGCCCGCCTTCTTAATCATTATAATTAATGTTTGTATTCTAATAACCGGAAATTCTTGACGAGTCTGTTCGTCTGTACATACTACCGGATTTTTTCTATGGGCCATTTGGATGACTTTTTCAAAAGAAATTCCGATCTGCGCAACCACCTGGGCGTGATGTAGACACCTAATGATCTTGTAGCACCTTCGGCTACATTGCCTTTACTTGGTAGCCAATATTACTGATCAACAAAAGTAATATACGAAATTTCGCTAACACGATATGCAACAAATACAGAGTATTTTCTTTTGGTTGATCAAATCCAACCCAATGAAGTTTTTGAACCACTCCACATAAACACTTTACTAATTTTCATTGAAACTTCAGCACGTATTGTTCCTAGAAGGCGTAATCCTAACAGGCAATCTTGTAACTCCAATCTTGGGATTGAAAGTGATTTTTGTGAAGCAATTCTAGTTTTAGTTGCCACTAGACATGTGCTAATTTTCATCTGTATCTGAAATACACCTGCAGTATGCACGAGCTGAAAACGCTCCTTCACTTACACCACAGAAGACATGGATCTCTACACTTTCACAATTAAACCTTCTATTAAAGTTGTAACATGTTAAAATTCCTGCGTAAATTTTTGTATATAACTATCATATAGCTACCTTAAATTATGCAGAAATGGTTTCACATTTCGAATTATATATTAGACGGTTGATATAGACAGATACTAATATCATTGTGGTATCCTTCCTTATTGTGTATTTTGTCATTAGCTGTTTGTGTTTCGCTGTTGGCTATTGTTTCTATTGCGTCCCAAGTCGGGTGAGTTTGAGGCAATGCATTCGGAATTGTATCTCTCGAGTTGTACATCGGATAGGTTAGTGACGGCACACGGAGTGAGGATCAATCAATAAAAGATAAAGTATGGTTCTTTAAGAAAGGAATTAGTCATTTTGACTTCAATGCGGTTGTAATTAAAAATGGTGGTAAAGATGTTGGAGCATCTATGTGCCAGCTGGTGTTTGAGAATCGCTATTTGCGATGACATTAAAGTTTGGTCGTTTAAAGGTGCCGGGTTTATTAAAAGAAAATATAATGTCCGTATAATCTCTCGGGATTTTTCAGTTACGATTAAAATGTTTTACAATGTAATTATGGAATTGCAGTATT
This sequence comes from Platerodrilus igneus, assembly GCA_036346225.1. NCBI lineage: Eukaryota > Metazoa > Arthropoda > Insecta > Coleoptera > Lycidae > Platerodrilus > Platerodrilus igneus. The sequence continues at coordinate 924,397 of JARFIW010000266.1, read as the reverse complement.
ATTCAACGCACTTTTTAGCTAAACGTAGAAAATCTATATATCAAGAAATAAAAATAGCACATGTTGGAAATCAAGTTTTAAGAGCAACGTTCACGATAAAACGCTCAATTGCTGGTGGCGAACGAAGTGCTTTAAGAAACCTGTAATTACAACATTTATATATACAAATACAACAATTAAATTACAACACTCTACTTTGGTCTCCTTTTTAAATTAAATTCTGTATTATTCACCACTAACTGTCTAATTTCCAAAAACATATGAGTCTCTATCGCAAGGAACTCAATCCCAGCTACCCGAATTACCTCTTTAATTATATACATCCTGCTGTGGCGTGGTTGCCAACATCACACATGGTGTTTATTCTACTTAGATTGAATACGTCACGGCGTCAGTTGTTTCGTTTAGAAGTTGGATGAATGGAATTTTGTTGATAAGATGAAAATTATTATTTCTGCTTTGGAATGGTTGTTGTAGAAAAAGGAGTTTTTGCTTGGAGAAAAACCAGGTATTTTTGATATCCATGTTATTAGGGGGATTGATACCGATGAGTGTTTAACTTTCTTTATACTGTTTACAGTTGAAATTTTTATTATTTCGCGTATAAACACATTTAAATGCTATTAAAATTATTGAAATTATACTTAGTATGAGTATAGATTTTTTAATTCAGCTTCAGTTTAAAAATCGTAAGTATTATAGTGTTATGAAAATTTGATGTTAAATATTTTACATATTAAATTTAAAATTTAAAGTTTTATAGAGAGAATAAAGATCTAGTTCGTTGAATGTAGATCGAAGTTCATTTATTAAGCATATGTTGAAAAGTAATTTAATTGTGATCAAAACACGCCAGGACTGTCCGATTGGAGTCAAAGGTCACTTTTTTGTAAATACTTTAAAGTACTTTTGATTTTTAAACTTGTTTGTACTCTAGTGAACATTATATCTTTGACTTCAAACATCTAATTTTTTTACCATGAGCTTGACAAATTTGTGAAAGTACAGGCACACATTCATTGTGAAAACCCAAATGGTGTTTCTCTCTGTGATAACATAATTGTTTTATATTTCAGGTTTAACTTGATATGCCGTTGCATTTACTCACGCCGTGAGTCCATTGATGAGGTAGATTACTAATGAATATTCTTTTGTAATACCAGAAGGTCTCTGCGTTTTTCTTGTTGTTTCTGCTTTGTTGATATTTTCATAAACGCAACAGCGTCTACATTTTTTTTCTCAACAAAATCGCCCTTGACCCTAGCTCATGTCTCTCCGCAAAAAGTAATTCTTAAGCTTAACCCGCAGTAACAAATGTTCCTATAATTTTTGTAGTCACTGTTTAGCACTTCTTACTTAGGCTCATCTCTGATTGTTAGGAACCCCAAGTGTCTATATTCGCGTTTATCGCTTTGGGACAAAGCTTATTACAAAGTAGCTTCGAGGAATCTTTAACTATATTACTTTTTGCGTTCCATCAAAACCAACCATTCTAACTAGGGACAATATCGGATGGAATCTTTTAATTCGAATAAATTCTGCTTTGCCATATTTTTGCACTAACTGTGAAAATAGATAACATTCCTAAAGGGTCATAGGCTGACATGACTATTTTAAGCACTTCGCGTTTAGTTCGCACCTGTTCTTTTGAAATAAGCTTTTGATTAATTTTGTGTAAAGAAAGAGCAAAGGCAAATTCATCGGGTGTATGCCAATATAAGCCAAGTACCTCTTCCGTCCCCAAGTCATAGGTAATATACACGTTCAAAATATTGTTATAATCTACATTTGGATACATGATTTCAGTGAATTTGCTGTCCAGTTAAAAATATTGAAACCACCTTTAGCATGTATATAGCGAACGTGCTGGGAGATGGTAACAGCATCGTCTTCAAAATTAAGGCTGTCTAGATAATTATCTACATAGTGCCTATTTACTATTGCTTCGACAGCATGGGGCATTGTAACTTTGTAACACTATGCGAGTTATGTATCCCGCAATTGAGATATGTATTATAAAATAGAATAATTAGGAAATTATTAGAAAGTGTTAAGAATACGCTAAGTGAAGTGCAACAAAGTAACACAAGGACAATTTATAAAGTTTATTAACAGTTCATGAGAACGGATGCAATACTTTGTATCGTAGATGAGAGTGACACTGCAGATGTCAGGTCACAGGCGGTCAAGATACAGTGATTACTAGAAATTAAGATTACAACATTGTATTTATGAATAGTATTAGGAAATAAGCAGACGTGAGACCTGCACGTTCCCACAGCCATGCGAGCGGGTAAGGACATTATAAAAAGCCCGGCAGTCAGTCAAAGTATTCAGCTTTAACATTGCAGTTGCTTAGGCTACTCAAAATAGTACATTTAATAGTTATTTTCAAACTTAGAGTAATTTAAATCAAGTTCTGTAAAATTCCATAATTAATGTCTGTTTAAAATAAATTTGTTAAGAAGTTTTGGAACTGGTTTTTAAAACGGCAGCTCCCAAGGCCCGAACCTTAACTCGCGTTAATATTCTTCATGTATTGTGCTGAACTTGGCGAACATGTTGAACCAAAGGTCATCCTGGTCATTATATACGTATCTGGAGGTTTAAAATAATCCAAGCTTTGCCATAGTATCAATTGACAATATTGACCATCTTCAGTAACCTTTACTTGATGAAATATTTCCGCAATATCAGCGGATACCGTAATTCCACCTCGTTAAACAAAACCCCAAAAGTGAAGCTAGTTGATCTGGTCTTTTAAGTAAAACATCATTTAAACTTATTCCATTGGATTTAGCAACCGTATCAAACATAATTCGAACTATACCTGGTTTATTTGGGTTTTCAACCATAAACACAAGTAGATACCAATGACGTTTATTAACCAAGGAATTTGTTTCAGTCATAGTTAGTTTACCCAAATATCATTCTTCCATATGACTATTTCCTGTAGGTCTTCATTCCTTTTTAATTTCTGCTCAAAAGAAATTAGCCTTTTAATGGCCATGCCCTTGCTGTGGTAAAGATACATTATCGCTTCTCCAAAGGAGTCCAGTTTCGTACCTGTTACCTACATTCACAGTACTTTTTTTCAATATTGCCAATGTTCGCTCATTTTCTTTGGAAATCGACTTCTTGGTGGGCGTCACCCCAAACGGCTTTGTAGTAAAGAATTCAATAACCATTTCGCGAAGATTTGGTAAGCATTCGCATTCACATAGGTGGCATATATACTTATTTGATTCTCATCAGACTTCTTTACCATGAACCTTCCACCTTAGACGAATGTTCGTGGAGACAGGCTCATTCCACAATTCTTCTCGAACCTCATAGACAATTCTCAATTTTGGATGAGGAAGACCAATCAGCAACTTTGGACGAGAAAAAGGAATCTTGGGAATAATTACATCCGCCAGATGCTAAATACTTGGCCTTAAGTACATCTAAGTCAAGGTCAGACATTTAATTCTTGTACCGTACGTGCATTATTAAAGACGAAACTTCTCGTTTTCGCAACTCCCGACACGTCAACAACAATTCTCTGAGATTCAGCATCCTTTTTAATAGAAGATTCAGTTCACATGGTACAAAGCTCATTTTCAACCCCGCTAATTCCTAATTTATTCGCAATATCTGCAGATAACATAGTTGCGGAACCCCCCTTGTCTTAGAAAACCCATATATTCATTTTCCTATTGTTTTCTGGATTCGTTAACTCAACAGTCACAACTTTAAAACTGTCTTACTCTTACCACTAAGTTTAGGGGAATGAATCGTAGCCTATGTTTTATGGACTTTATCGGCGATTTCATTCGGTTTTGAATTTACAAGTGAGATTTCTTGCTTTTCTTTCAGAAGCACTAAAGTGCATAAGCGCATGATGATATTGTATATAATTATTTACATTACAAGGTTGTGCCGTTTGGCAAGATTTATAATTATGCTTTGATTAGCCGTCGCTTTCTTACAAACAGTGGCGTGCCGTGAAATTTTTTAGTGGGGAAGCGCTTCAAGTTGTCACTTATAGTACATAATTCTATCTCTTTTTGCTCTTAGATTTTTAATACTTTTTTTTTAAAATAAGTAAATTCCATTTTCCTCATTTTGAAAGACACTCAGTGCGTGTGCGTGTGACAAGCGTGCGTGTGTGGTGCGTGTGTGACCATGTGTAACTTAAGAAGCTTGAGCTTTGTGTTTAGAAGCAAAAAAGTAGATATAAGAAAGTACGTGTTGTTTTGGAGGAGTATTACAGCATATTGCTTTATTTCTTTGGATTTGAAATAATTAGTTTTGCTGATTTATGTATTGTTAATGTTTGTATTCTGCAAATTTTGCATTAAAAGCCAGCGGTTAAAATGTGAGCAAGACCACTTTGTTTTTTTATTTTCCAATTTTAAGAATTGCACTCACATTAACAAAGAAAATTCTTTAAAACCCATTTATTATTCGAAGTAAAACTAAATCTTATTTTAGAAATATTAAAAAGACATTTTTGGTTAAAAAAATAATAAACCTAAGGACGTAAAATTTCAAATTAATGCGACTGTATTTTTAATTTACATATCAGCTAGTAGAAATATTATTTATATCATTAGTCATTTGTGATGCACTATACACAATACTTAGAAAAAAGTTTAATTACCTGATATTTCTGCACAATTCGAATATATAAACAATTTATGTAGTTAAATTCACTCATGCTCTAAGCACTAAAAAAAAACTAAGTTTTAATAACTTGCTGCGTTCAGCGACGTAGTCCAAAAAAGAAGAATAAAACCTAGGAAGAAAAAGAAGAAATTGGTCGGGCTCAATCGGCGAGTGGACGGGGTATTATACCAAAAAAAAAAAAAAATTAAGAGAGACCTGAAATAAAGATATACTCACTCACGCACAATCAAATATTTACAAACTAAAAACCTCTAATTTAAAAAAGCAAAATTATATACAAAACACATTAGTACCAAAAATGAACAATTCGTAGGTACACAATATACATATTTACGAAATAAAGAAAAGAATCTAACATGGCGAGCTGTAGTTTTTAGATCACCCCTTATATTCATCTTCAAACAAGAAAAAGGAACAATTTTCCCCACTAAAAACCACAGCTCAAAATCAGCATTACAAGTACGGAATTCTATACATAAAATTATCCTAATAAAGAAATCAGTAAACATTATAATATCCTCGCACATACAAACAACCAGTCATTTTACCACCAACAAGGTGATGCATCCGTAGACCCGTGTACATGTTGTTTACAACAATTACCGGGTACCCATATAAGAAAATTAGTGTATAAACACTCACCCTCGAGTCACCACCGTCGAGTTGACTCCTACCGTCTGTAAAAACGGTACGAAACAGAGATGCACGTGATCCCGCTTTGGGGTGGTCCTCCCATCACAACAAGAGGCGACCATTCATTGTGGCTTTAAGTGCCACCGGAAGGAGCTATAGTAATTATAAATAAAAATTAATTAATTCTTGTCGAAAAGTACTGTAACATGCCAGTTTTCCACTAGTCATGTTCCAGTTTCCGAATTGCCTCCTTGTGCATTTCCCTCCCTTTATTTTCTTTACGAACTAAAGAAGTTCCTCTTTTATTTATCTTTATGCAGTGTTTTGTAATTTAGAGTATGAGTTATATTTAGGTTGTGTTATGCTATAACACAAACTAATAATTTTATTTAAGTAAGAATTTACTTTCTTTTAAAATAAATATATCGTTTATTATATAACAAGTTGTTTGAACCATTCACTTCAAAAGAAAATGTTATAAAACATAACCACTATTTGATTGGCAGTTATTTTCCAGTAATACAAGTGAGGTAGTTTTGAATCTACATTCTCTAAAAGATTTACCTTCACATTAGTTTTCCTCCTGCGTTACCGGCCAATTTATCTTTAGTTATCTGCGCATGTCAGATCCCTATTCAAATCTGGATATGACCATATCACGCATACCCCTCTTTATCTATGCACTTGTTCAAGATGCCTGGTCTATGCGTGGTATGTATTAGCGTCCAGAGTTATAATGAAATATTTTAACAGAAATAATTTTATAGAATCACTTGACGAAATGTAGTTTAATCCTTGCACATTGTTTACCCATCGGATGCACTAATGATGGTAAGGATAGTTATAGATTGAAACCTGTTATAATTTCAACGTACCTCCTGGTAATTTCCTTAAAACTTACACGCAAATTTTATTGCAGGGATCTTCCGAGAGGCCCGTAGTATCTTCGAAGAGTTCCGTTGTATCATCCTAGAGGATAGTTTTACTTTCCGAGAGATTTGTTTTATCTTTGCAGAAATTTGTTTTTTCTTCTGAGAGGATCATTTATACTCACGTCAGGGTATATTTATCTGCCTTGATGATACACAATATTTATATCTAGTTAACTTCACAGTACCTTATCTATAATTTTAAACTTAGATTATCTGAAATATGCCTATCTGGTGTTTGCAGTATTACCTTCAAAACGATGTAACAAAATGAATGGTTACCTTTAAAATCTGTATACATAGGATAGTTGATGTTATGTTCCCTGCCTGAATCGAACTCAACAACCAACTTTAGTTATGGTGCAAAAACCAAATGTTGGTGTTCCTAATTCTCTACAGTTTTAAACAACAGGTATTTTTCTAATAGACTGTAGTAAAGGAAATATACAGGTATGTGCCTTAGAACTCAATTTTCTTATGTGATAATTCAGCACTAGTGAAAGTTGAAGTGAAGTTTTGATACTACTTACGAACAGCAATAGTGTTTTTAAAACATATTTGCTAAATTTACATTGTCCCGTTTTAACATAACACATGTTAGTATAACTTTAAAGTCAAGTAATTAATACAACTAAAGTGTACACCCTAGGTTTCATAAAACTGGAGATTTAAGTCCTTTTATTGTTAAATTGTAAAAATATGTACATATGTTTTTCTAAAATATTAAATGCTGAAGTGTTTCCTCATATTATTCGCTGATAACAGTATTAACATAGTTGTACCGGTAAAAGTTTCCTTACAAGTAACTAACAAGAAAACATATGTTTCTTTGAAGATTTTCTAAATTACTGTAAATTTAAGATGCATGATAAACAAATTCAACTACATAATTAATAAGATTGTAATTCCTTCTTTTTTTGAACTGAAATTTAATTTTTGTAATATAGCTAAGGCACTTGAGTTTTATTCTCTATTTTTTAACTATTGACACCCCATATTTATCTTCCTGAGATTCACAATCCATACAGCCTCCGAAGCCTCTAAAGGCCTATGCCAGCTGCGCCGAAGTATATTACATGCTTCGTCGTGTGTCTATTTCTTCATGATATCGGGAAAAAATAAGCCACAGTACAATTTTATATAACCCATAAATACGCACCACGTTGTAAGGCGTGCGCGAACTTTTCATACAGAAAAACCAAAACAACCAACCATTCTACACGCGTTTTTGTTGCGTAGATTGAAAAGCAAGTGAATATTAATTTCGTTTCACTAATGATCAGAGCTCAAAGTAATATTGTTGTTAAGGAAATAAAACTGGAAAAACACGATTTATTGGGATAATACGTGGCTTTAATTCGACGAAGCTATGAATGGAAAACACATAAGAATCAATTATCAGATACCTAGAACTAGTTATCGCCTGTTTAATTTTTGCATAAACTTTACATTAAGGAATTCTTAAAAGGAGTATTTATTATTAATTAGGCTCTAGGATGTAACAATAGGAATCGAATTTATACAAATAGATAAATGAATTAACACGTGAAAGGGTTATTTTAATTTACTGAATTAATTTTTTTTTAACGCCAAAGGGATTTCAGTTGAAAATTATTAGACCGCGTACTTCTTATTAACAGAAAAAAATGTACGAGATGGTCAAAATAAACGTAACAAACTATAAACAATAAAACACACGAATATACACACACTTAAACAATATATACAGTGTTGACGACGCACTTTTTTCTTTGGCTCTTATTCAATATTTTATAATGCAATTCTATTCTTCTATTAACCTGTGAAAACCTGTCTATTACATCATCATAAAATCTTGGATTCTGTATCAAGTTACTAATACATTCTTTTTCTATAAACAACATAGCTAAATGGGATAGTCTTTCTTCACCAGTTGAATTTCTGATAAAGGTTATAATGTGCTTTAATGTAGAAAAACTGCGTTTAACCGAAGCACTTGTTGCAGGAATTGTTAAAACAAGTTGACACAAGACTTCATTCACTATAGGATTCTGCCAAATCAATTTCTTTAAGAAAACGTAGCATATTTAACGGTGTTTTTTGATTATTGATTTCTGGAGTGTTGTATAAAACACTTAGCTGTGAATTTAATGCCAAAATGTCAAAACAAAATTGCATAATTAAAATTTAAACTTTAGAGGCTTCTTCAGGAAAACGGGCTTTATTATAGTTGTTATAATTACATAATTCGACGAATTTTAATTCACTGAAGTTCTGAAATCTGCTTCGGAGTTGTTGAGAAATATTATCAAAAATATCTAAATATAATCTACGATAGGAAGTTATCATATCACCTATATTGTCAATTCTAATACGTTTACTTTGTGGTTCTAAATTCAAATTTAGTATTTTGTCCCAAATTTCTTAAAAGTTTTCTCCTTTTTGATTTAATTGTTTTTCAAAATTATTGATGTTTTGAACACAGAAACTAATATCTTTCGATTTAGTTTGCAAAATATCAAACAAAAGGTCCGTGTAAGGAAAAATTTCTGAAAATACATTGAGCACAAAATTAAAATTAAAATCCGTTTCCATCAGCTGTAAGTAGTCTCTAGAAGAATTTACAGTTTTAGGATCCCACATTTCTTTATGCGCTAAAATATTTTTACAAATTTCTTTTAGAGCTTCACGATATTGCGACACCGTCTGTACCAGTCGTGCGCTGTAATTCCAGCGCGTGGGAGCAACTCTAGGAAATCTTTTTTGAACATTCGGTTAGATGTACTACGAAAAACAATTGAATCCCTTAAATGGGTTTTTAAAGTTTCGTCATACTCAGCAAGGAACTCCACCAAGTCGATATAGCTTCCACGATTATTGTATTCTTTATCTTCTTGGTGACCCCTAAAACTTAGTTTATGATTTCCAAGAAAACACGTAACGTCAATTAACTGCTTCAACATGTTCCTATTTTTACTCACTAGATAATTATGTTGCTTATGACTAAGTTTTAACTGATTGTCCAAACTGTATTCAATGCGAGACTTACCAAATATCTTTTCTTTAAGTAGCGATGTTAAATGTCCTTTGCTATTAGTGTGTCTTTTAACACTTTTATGGAAGTTGTTTAAGTCCGAAAATCCGTTTGAGTTCCAAGAGGTGTTTTCAAAAATATTATAGAGCAAACAAGGCCAACAAAATAATTTTTTCAGTGTGTCACATCTCGTTAACATTTATATTTATCATAAAAGTCCATTTTGAAATGTCTAATAATTTGTTTAACGGTGTGTTCAACATTAGTTTCTAAATTGATAGGCGGGGTAGGTCTACCTAAAGAAATTATGTTATATTTTTCTTGAAAACTGTACTGAGAAAATCGTTTTTCTAAAATTTTACACACCACGCACACGCAACCACTATTACTACTCTCGTTTGCTCTTAATTGTCTATTTCCCGAAACTGAGGAACAAGAAGGTCCATTGGTTTGCTCCATTGTAACACAAGTTATTCTTAAATGGCACTGATCACAAATACAAACACTACCTAATTATGGGTTGCTATCGAATATTTCGTAATTTTGTAATTCCAACAAAAAATGATCTAAAATATGGATGAAGTGCAGTAATTTTAGAAATAATTATTACTACACATAAGATTAACTAATATTTTATTTATGAAACCGTGTTATTATTAAAGTAAAGCGAATTCCAAATATGTATGCGCTTTACCATCACATAACATCGGGTGTTTTACTTTTAACTCAGTATGGGTACGAGCGCTTCCAGCTCTGCTAATATCATCGGCATTCGACAGTACACGATAGTGAAGAGCATACGACGTCTGCAATAAACCGGAACTGCGATCGTTTGAACTTTGGAAGCGTTAGAAAATACTGCAAGTTCATTTATTTGTGTGCAGGCAGACGAGGACGGGCGTTTATCTACGAAGCGTCGTATACCGATTGTAAAGGCGTCACGATTCATGAATTTAGAAATTTCTCCTTCGATTTCCTGTTATTAGTGTTTTGCGCTTGGCTTGAGGAAGTTAGTTCTGAATACTGAAAGACGCCAGGAGCAAGGAGAATTCTATTGAATATTGAATACACAGTTAATGCCCGAAATTTCATATTTTTACTTATAACAACTAGGGAAGCGGTGCTTCCGTCGCTTCCATTGACGGCACGCCGCTGCTTATAAAATACCATTTTTACCTTAAGGACAAGTTTAACAACTTATTACCTTTTACAATTTCATGCTTTTGTAAGGCGACAATATGCACACCTTTTGACAGAGGTGGTAGTACTGCGTTGAGTAACATCAAGTGAATCTTTATGTACATTAACCCTACCATCATCCCTATTAACTCTCTTCGAAAAATAATGTGTCTGGTCCCTACCACTTACTACTGCACAATCGTAATATGGCTCAAACCAGTTTATAAAATGAATTAGTTTTTGCTTGTCTTCATTACGCTTCTTATGTAACAACCAGGCACGCCATATACTTAACGGTAATTTTCTTACAGCTGCATCCGGTGTTTGCGGACTAGTTAAATAATTATTTGCACCTGCATTCAGAAGAGTAGCATGCATACCACGGAGAAACTCATAAATTTTTTGCGGTATGAGGTTTATTTTCATTTGACGAAGATAGCTCTTTTAACCTTTTTAATTTTCGGAGTATAATTACCTCCATATTGTCAAATCGCCTGTTAAATGTTTCTATTACGTTATATAGAGAATCTGGTAAGGCAGGAATACCTTTAACAGCTTGAAAGGTCTCTCCTTTTAGACACTTGCATAAACGACATAAATTATGCGCTTCGTGAAACCCAAATTGAGTTGTTTTGGATCCAAACTGTGCATAGAATACTGGCCAAGTAAGTTTGTGGTTCACCATTAAAGGACGGGAGCTCCTCTAAATAAGGTCTACACGTTAACTGCATTTGAGTTTGAAAAAGCGTCAACTTGTTATCAGGATTGAACGAATTCGCTGCTGATGGAATGATCGAAGTTTCGTCTGGTCGCAGGAACCTGCAACTTCTTTTGTTTTATGTTGCTTTTTTGCATTTGCTACATATTGCGACGGCTTTTGCATGTTTCCACCACCGGCACTTTGCTCCTCATGCAATTCATTATTATTAAGCCACTTATTAACTTTATTAACAGTGCTCTTTTGACTCATCTTGTCCATTAGTTCAAGTTTGCGCTGTTGCAGTTCACATACTTTTTCCTGCCGTTTGATCAAATTATTTAAGGCTTTCAATTCCTTTTCGGCAGCTAGTTTCTATACAGCAGCCGATCTTGACACAGTTTCTTCTCTAGACATTAATGTGTTATGAGTATCTGCTTTGTTTAGACCCTTAACCTGAGCATAATTAATGCAGAACCAATCACCGGCAGATATGGGATCTAAAACTGCACAGTCAACGTGTGGTCATTTCTCACATTTCGTATAAATTATCCATTTAATCCCTTCTGCATCTTTATTTTTTTGCATTTACAAATCGAACATCGTTCTTTGTCATTCAGTACTCAAATTCCTCTTGATCACGTCGGGGTCACCAAAGTTATTTTATTATCGATGTCGTAAGGGCCTATAAGAGCAATGGACTCCGCTGGTGGCCAAACACTAGAATACAATAAATACTCTCGCTTACAGACACACATTTATTTCTGTTCTTGGCAAGTAGGCATCCAATACAACACAAATTGATTGGAGAAAAATTGGTGGGATAAGGTTCATGTCCTTTTAACAGCTCCACATTTAAAGAAATAATTAACTAAATTAATGCCAGATTCATGAAAAATATTTTTGACCTTTTTACCGACATTTTCAACATATCAAGGCTAAACAATATTTTTATTACTACAACTAATTGTTAAACGAACCTGAACTTATATATAACTAAATAAAAATATCGCTGTTTGCCAACACCAATTGAACACTTTTAAGCTTTCAAATGTAATATAGTGTAAAAAGCGACACCATGGTTAACCGACTTGTTTATGCCCAAATCACGCTTAATTAGTTAAATAGGAGTACTCTAGTGCAAGATATGATCGTGTCATGAGTACTGTAATGCTAATTTAGTCAATAGAAATACATTTATTAATTTAAGTTATGAATGAAGCTTTTACTGCAAAAATGCCCCAAAAATTCTTTAGGAGCTTGAGAAGTTTACAATTCATAGCGGGACTATTCAATATATTATTAAAGTCAAATACCGAAATAAACAGAAAAAGTATTCAGTACATTCTTCTACTACGTGCAATAAAAGAGATTTCACATACGGAATATCAAATTAGAAAAACACCAACATATTTTTCATTATCATCTGACGAATGTGTATTCGAAAATATTCTCACGCATTACAAAGACACCAAAATCATCATCAATTACTTAAATAGAAAGAAATGTCATAAAATTTATTGCGCAAGAGCTAGCTAAGCGGAAATGTGGTATTAAATGGACAGTGGAAAAATACCAAAAATTATTATCATGCTGAAGTGCTCCTTTTTTCACACCTGAATTTATTTCACTATTTTGATGGTTAATTGTGCCTCGGACTATCGTCATTTAGTAAACAAAACAAAAGAACATGAAACTACTTATTTAATAATTATAAACACTACAATACTTCCTACTCAGCGTGAATATTAAAGGAATCTATCCAACGTTAAATAGTAAACCAACACTGCAACATCATATTTCAATTAATGCATGTACAATGACAAATAAATTATATGCAAACATATTCAATAAGCAATTACAATAAGACAACTGGAAATCGAATACAGAGTGATACTACTTAAATAATTGTCCCAGAGCATTTATTACACTGGTCAAATGAACGAACTATCACCCTCGACTTGCTCTACTTTAGGTCCCGTCTTACTCACGAGCACTCAAGGCAGACTGCCGAATCTCCGGACATGACCACTTAGTTAAGGCGGCACCACTAAAATTATTATCATGCACTAAAAAGCCTTTGTCTTTAACCACAATGTTAGTTCAATCGTACAAACAGTGCTAATAAAAAACACTGGGGAATACCCTAAAATAAGATAAGTTATAAATACTGTCATAGTATAATAGAAGGAGACATTAAAATTCATTCAATTTTTTAATATAATTTTTTAGCTTCAGTCGAGTGACAAGCACGATCATTGAGCGAATGAACCGGTATGTAGTAATTCGCGTAATGGTAACTTGTAAACGAAATTGAAGAAAATAAACCGCAAACGCAAAATACTCGCGGATGCATTTGATAAAAGTGTCGTTACATTGTGAACGTTTCTGTAGTGAATACTTTTCACCAACAGAAGTTGAATATTTGGATTTATGACTCCAGAGTTTGTCCTGCACTAAAATGGTTGGTTGAAACTTATACCCGAACCAAAAGCTGTAAGTGATAAAACTTTAGCTTTCTACTTGTTTTATATTCTTGTTACCGTAAAATCCTGCAAGCGCTCCATTCTGCATGAATATTAATTCAAACTACTGTTATTTAAAACGCCAAAAAAGTCGAAACACGTTTCTTATATTATTTTAAATCATAAAAGCTATCGATCAACACGACCGATTTCCTTCCAATTGAAATTGGTGCTATTTTATTAAACTTCATCAAGTATTTACTATATAGTATTTTGCCTTATAAAATTAAACATCTGCTTATCAACTCGCTTTACAAAGTCGCTAAGATATGTTCGTACACCTGCAGTGAAAACGTTCAACCACAGCTGCACATACTTTAGTACTTTCTTTTAATTAGGCGGCATTAACCACGTGTCTAGTAAATGAACACTTGGAATGGTTTTGTTAACTATGCCAAGTACTCCTATCAAGCGGTATTTGGTTATCTTGCAGCTGTGCAGGTGTTCAAAGCAATAATATTGTCCCCTTTGTTAGCAATTGTTAGTAGCTGTTATCTCCTTGTTTGCAACCTGTTAAAGCTAAATATATTTTTGGAGGTGTTGTTTGAGGATTCTTTACAATTGGTCATATTTTCAAAAGTCAAACACCCTGCCCCCACGTAGTTCTTTCTTTATAAAAACAGACCGTGCTTTAAAAGCGGTACATTCAATACAACATCCTTTTAGCGAAAAGAGATGTGAGTCGCGATATTAAAATACTTTCTGTACTTACTGTCCTAATTTAATTAAACTGGCTAAGGTAGTGTCCAATCCATGGACGAGAGCAACCTGCCACTTTCCGAATCCTGTAATATAATATCAGAGAGGCAGACAGCTGGGTCTAAGGTTCAGTTGTTCTGTTTTCTTTACTTTTTAATGCTACTGTGAATAATAAACACTTCGTTTGCTGTTCATAATTTTGTTACTTATGATTATCCAGTAAATTGCAGACGGCACGTTACACAGTTACGTACACGAGTGCACGAGTAATTATGTAATTATTTGCAAAGTGATAATTAGTTAAAAACCAAAGTTCACGTTAAAGCATTTGTTACTGATAACTTTTCTTTGCACATTAAGTTAACTTCAACAATATCCGTACTAAATTCTAAATTAGAGTAAGTGAACACCCGATTCATTTACGTTAGGGTTATGTTATAGAAGTTTAACGTTATGTTATTCCGTAATACCCTATTAACGTATATTCTTCTACTAATATATTATTTATTAGTACGCAGACTTTGACGTTGGTGCGGGCTTAGTACAAGCGTAATGTAATAGAAATAGACACTACAATTGTATTCGTCAAAATTTACATATACCAGCCTAATTTCTTGGATAATTTTATTTGAATAAATTTGAGATATTTTTTCCTTTAGATACGCGCAGTTTGTCCAATTAGGGTAGAGTTTAGTTTATTTGTGTTAGTTGTGTACGTTCATTATTGAGATATTCGTTTTAATATAGGTTAAGTCAACAGCGTGGAGTTTTATTACTATTTGTGCTTAGTTTAAATCAGTAAGTAGATCAACAAAAGTATATAAACGGATCCATCAACCTGCGTAGCAGAAATTATTATTTAATCATCTCGACGCCACCCATCCTTTACTGAGACCAAATTCTAGGTGGGTTGGCACCCAGCAATCTTTATTGGCCCAAAAGTTCAGAAATCTTTCTAGGTAAGTAAAAGTGTTAAATTCTGTATACGTCTAGCAGTTTTACAGTTCCTTTCATAGAATTTCCGCCTCGCCTTTGCCAAATAGTTGGTGTATGATTACTGTTACGTTTATGTGATAAAATAAATTTCCTTCTGGTCGTTACCGTCAATTTCAAAAGTAGCAGGACCTCCAGTTAAAGACTACTTTAAAGACCAACGTTGGTAAAGCCGTGCATAATTATTGCTACTCGAATAAAAGTAAAATAAAATTAGGTACTCAAAATGATTTAACCGCATAGACGAAAAGCAATTTTTAACGATTTTATCTATAATAAATGATAGCGGTTTCTACAACTAAACTCATCTTGGTTCTAAATTGCAGGTAAAGGCAGCAAATTTAATTGTGAATAACGAAATATCGTGTTACTTATCCTGGATTTAGCGTTGCTCCTGAGGTGGACACTCGCTTTGCGCTATGGATCGATAGATGCGGTACAACAGGGGCACACTCAAGTGCATCAGGTCCAGCTACAGGGTGACAACTAGCTGATTCAGGGTATGGGGCGTAAATTACTCAGCCGAAGATCCCTATAAATTACTACCAGAACGAATGGAACATGTTAGGCAAGGCGGTTACTCCGAATAGGTCTCTTTTGCGTTTTGATTTAATAAATCTCGTCACATCATGCGTTACCTTTCGTCGTATCAAAAAAAATTTTTAAATAAACTGCCTCCCCCATCTACGATTTTATCACTGGGGTGCCTGGCTACTTTTTCGCAATTATCTAATTTTACCTAGTTTATAAATAAATCCAAATAAAATTCAATTTGCACTTAACCTCTATTGATATTAAATAATTGCTATGAGGATACTGATATTTTCCTAAAAAAAAAACTCTAATATCCTAACATCAGACTGGCCATGTATCACAAAAAGGAAAATCTTAAGGAAAAAGTTAAATTGATCACTAATACTAATGCACAATTTGTTCTAGTTTCCACTATTGATCAACATGGCATCCCATTTCTGGAAATGCCTTTAATAACCATACCCAAAAAATAGTTAAATAAGCTTTCCGTGTACGATTTTATTATCCATTAAGAATACTAAATTTTAGCTCTTTAACTAACACCAAAATTCATCAATAAAGTATGCATTTAAAATCAATAGGTATATATTTTTCATAAAAAGCTCCAAACTTCCTTTCTCTATAATATCGTGCTTAAACTTAACCAAAACAAGGTTGGTCGTTAATTCGGAGTTCAACAAAATAATTTCCTTCACGTTCGGGTAATTTCTTACAACATAAATATATAGCTTTCACAACTTATATTTAAAATCCACATGTGCTTAATTATAGATCATAAGTGAAAAAGCCCAATTTTAAACACTGCTGAATTTCCAGTTTGTTTTTAAAGTTTATAGTTTTCCAGAAACATAAATTTTCAATTTTTCCACCTAACAGTAGCTCCATTAACACAAAGCAAAATCCAAAGTATTTGTGGGGGTGAACTCTCCGTTCCTAATCCCTTTTCCCGGGCGTCACGGCGTTAAATCCACGAACACGTGATTGCAACACACCGTACAATTGCAAGCATAATTAAAACAAATAGGTCGCGCGGTGTGTTTTTTCCCTGCAGTAAAATCTATGTTCGTATCTAGAATCTGTTTTACTTTCAACTCCCTTCCATTTTTAAGCGTAGTCTTTATATCATATTTGTATCTTTTACAATGTATGCTAACCGCGGTCGAAGCTGCGTTTCAGCATTGTAACATTTTTAATTTATGCTGAGTGAAGGTACGACACTACATTTGATTTTCCAATCCTCCACCCAAAGGTACTGCATTGGCCAGGAAGCAAGTTTTTGCCTAGAAATTTTGAATTTTGCCAAACCCTTGCTGCTCTTTAACGTGCGTGTCAACACCCACACACGGGACCCATATTTTGCCTCTCAACCGAACGAGGGTGTATTTTTGTGAAAAATGCTCGCCTAACATTTTTCAAGGGGGGCGGGTCAGGATTCGAACCCGGGACCTTGGGCATAGCAATCACGCATACCTACGCCACGGAGTCACCTAGTTATTGCACGACGACTGTCTATTTATAATTTATCGTTTTATGGAAATAACATACGTAGAGTCTTATCACGTTCAGATTCGTTTTCGTTTGCGGTTTTGAGATAAATCATCGTCTTGCATTATTACGTTTACATGTTTTTAGAAGAAATAACGCTGTACCTTATTGTCTGAATTACCTTTATAGAAACAGTATTTTGAAACGACAACGTAAAATTTAATATACAAGGTACATCCATCTTCTGTCTGTTTATCAAAATTAATTTTTTTCTTTCCTATCTGATGCATAGTTAAAGTAACGCAAGCGCGTTACAAACAAAATCGTTATTCAATCATTAGCTATTTTTGGACGAAACACAAAATAGAGTCCAATATCGACAAAAGCAATAGTTACAAACACGACCTAAACGTAAACGAAGTAACCTTTGGAGTTGTCTTTAGAACTAAGCTCGTAAATTTAGCATACAAACAATCTAGTAATCTGAAACTATCTACCTTGTTCAAGGCATCAAAAGAAGTCTAGGACAAGCCTCTAAATCATCTTTTGTTGTTATCTATTAAAAATTAATATAATTTCAGACAAACAACTTGGGGGGTAGAAAATTTCCATTTACTGCTTCGTGTAGGAATTAAACAGAATATTTGTTGGAAAACATTGTGCGTTACCAGGGTATAAACAATAGCTTTTTCTATCAACGACGGTACGTGTGAAGGCCAATAAAATAAATTCTCCAAGTATATATTTGAAAGTAAAATTGAAGCAACTGTAATTTGGTAACAATATATTCTAATACAAATAATATTGATCTTAATGATATTGATATAAAGTAAAATATAAAGTATTAAATTTTAACTTTTCTAGTCTTTTTGGTAGCAAAATCGTTAATAATTTCGGAAAAGTTAATGGTACGGGTAATGCTGTTTTCGATTGAAATCTCAGATAGATTAAATAATCTATCTTGCGACATCGTGGAGCGCAAATATGTTTTAATCAATTTTAATTTTGAGAAGCTTCGCTCTCCACTGGCCACTGTCACAAGAGTGGTTAGAAAAATCCGCAATGCTTTGTATACATTAGGCATAATATCCACGAACCTGTTCTCGCACACGTAACGCAAAACTCTCAGAGCCGTTCTACCATTTCCTGCTCGCTCGAATACAGGAAATATTTTTCCCAAAGTTTTCAGTTCGGTTAAGACGCTGGTTCCGTCAATATTACTTTGCACCCCATCAGAAAGCAGACGCTCCAGTTCTTTGCACCGTCGGAGTAAATCGGTATCACACATATCTTTTACTGCTGCCATGTCTTTAAAAAGCCAAACTTTGCAGAAGAGTTGTATAATTGGTCGAATCTCTGCCGCATCGACATACAAGCTTGAACCATTAGTGCAACAAAAAACTCGACTTGTAGTTTTTCTTTAGGATCTTGTAATGTTTCATCTGTTGCCTCGTACGAAAATTGTATTTCCTTCTTCCTCTTTCGAATTGATGAGACAGGTTGGAAAACAGCTTCTTCTATAGTCATTTCCAGATCATCAATTGCCAGCTACTTCGCTGTTATAATAGCAGATTTAAATCCATTTTCTTTGTACTTCACAATGAATTCTTCAGTTTTCTTTAAAATTGATACAGCTACATCCATTTGAATATCTTTTGACTGCATCAGTTTGCTGATTACATTAATCTGCACAAGAATGTCATACCAAATTATCAGCATAACTAAAAACTTCATATTTTTAACCTGTTTGCTAGACAAATTGCTTCGGCTGCACATTTTGGATCAGCCGTCTCTTCATGCAGATCTATTAATGCATCATATATTTTGCCAACTTGATATCGAATTGCCTTTACGCTGTCAACACGGCATTTCCAGCGTGTTTCTACTAATGGTTTTACTGTCAAAATACTTAAATATTTTTTCAAAATGTCCCATTTATTTGTCGAGCCAGCAAAAAGAATGTAAATTTGTTAAATGATTCCGAAAAACATCTTTCCCTTACGAGACGACTTGGCCACATCACCAAACACTATATTTAAACTATGGCATCAGCAAGCAAAAAAGAATGCTCTATTGTCTTCTCTCAATATCTTAGCTTGGACACCATTTTTACAGCCACTCATATTCGCTCCGTTGTCATAACATTGGCCTCTACAGTCTATAAGGGGTATTTCAAGGTCAGTCAACTTTTGTCAAAACGCTTCTGCTAGTCCGGCCCCAATACTGTTGTTTACCTTTAGAATTCCAACAAAATGCTCTACAATATTGACAGTACTTTCCGCAATGTTAAAAAACCGAAAAACCATGGGCATTTGTTTATTGTGGCTAATGTCAGGAGTACAGTCGAGAATAACTGAGTAATATTTTGCACCAAGTATTCTACTTTTTATTTTTTCAAGCGTGTGGCTGCTGATCAAGTGTATAGATTCGTTTTGAATGTTTTTTCCCAAATAATTGTCTTGAATTTCTTCACTGGTTACTCGCCGCAAATGTTCCGACATGATTAGATCAAACTGCGCTAAGAGCTCCACCAAACCTAAAAAATTTCCATTATGAGGAGTATTTAACTTTACAACATATCCCCGAAATACGAGGTTTTGCTCTGATAAATATCTTGTGATCGCCAGAAGCTGTTCTAACACATTTCGCCAGTGTACCTTTTCTTCTTCTATCATTTGCTGCGCTTTTCTATCAATCGTTTGATTTTTGTTTAAACGCATTTCTAGCTCGATCCATTGTTTTGTGCTTTAAAATGACACGCTGATGTTTCATGTTTACACAAATAAGAAGCAAGATTTTTCCAATTGTTGGACCCATCCCTTGCAAAGTTGTTTATTGGAGATCCAAATAGCTTGCAACAAAAACAATAGACACGGTTCTTTTTGCACTGAGTATACTAGCCTACGTCGATCAACTATTTCTTTGTTAGGTATATGTCTAATATAATAGAAATCGGAAAAATATATTCGATCGTCAGGATTTTTTGGAAAATTGAAATTACGAACTCTGTTAACCCCCATTCCAAACACAAAATCACGCTGATTCTGATCAATAAGTTCCTGCCTTATGTGTGATTTTCCAATGCTCTACCCGAAGGTACTACATTGGCCAGGAAACGAGTTTTTTTTTACCTGGAAAATTTGAAATTTTGCCGAACCCCCTGCTGTTCCAATCAAGGTAGGGATTTGTAATGTGGGTGACAACACACACACGGGACCTCCATTTTATCTCTCATTTAAACGAGAGTGTATTTTTGTAAAAAATGCTCGCCTAACATTTTTCAACCGGACCGTGTCGGGATTTGAACCCGGGACCTTGGGTGCAGTAGTCACACACACATACCACTACGCCACGAAGCCTCCTAATCATTCCGGCCCAACATGTGATTTTCCAAAGCTCCTCCCGAAGGTACTACATTGGCCAGGAGGCGAGTTTTTTGTTTCCTGGAAATTTAGAATTTTGCCGAACCCTTGCCGTTCCAGGCAAGGTAGGGATCTTTAACGTGCGTGACAACACTCACACACGGGACCTCCATTTAACCTCTCATCCGAACGAGGGTGTAATTTTTGTGAAAAATGCTCACCTGCCATTTTTCAAGCAGTCGGCCGTGTCGGGATTCGAACTCAGTATCTTGGGATCCGTAGTCTTACGCTTACTACACTGCTCTACGGCGACGCCCTAATCAATTCCGGCCACATTCCGATATCAGACATACGATCATTAAAGTCCGATAAAATTTCAGGATTTGGGACAACTGTATACGTACTGGTTCGATCGGAACGTCTGTATTAATGGTGCCATGTTCATGTTGAATAGCTTCGTCCTTTTCTTCATAATTTTCCGTGGGCGGAGTCGCTAGAGACTCCTCTTCTTCCTTCACACTGCTTTTAAAATGTTTAAATATCGCACCTTTCTGAGATGCAATAAAAGCTTCCGCGTTTCTCCTGCGTTTACGCTTTTCAGCGCCGGAATTACTTTTACTTCCCTTCGCGCTACTCATATTTTCAATATTTGAAATCGTAGTTATGAACCTCCAAATACTTTCTACAAAAAATCGTTTCCAAAAGGAATATTTTACCTCTTTTATGATCACACAACCTCACTCTTCTAAAACTCGGTTCTATCTAACGGAAAAAACATAAGTCGGGAAGGCAAAGCTACCGGCAATCTGACTCGGTTTAACATCCTGTCGCTGAGGCATCCCGCAACCCGCACAGACATGCATTTATTGTTATTTTTGTATTGTTATATGACATGTTTCTTAATAACTCATTTATGGCTGCTGATTGCAATGAATCTTTAGAAAAAACTATTCACGAACACTGTTGCCTATATTCAGGTAATTTTTTTTGTCGAGAAAAAAATTATCAGGACCATATACGGCTCGTATAGATCATCTTATAAAGTTTAAGGGAAATGTGTAATTAGCCACTGATTGCAGTATTGCTCTCATTTCCTGGATTTGTTAAATGACAGTGAATAACTTTTTTTACCGCGTTACATTCGAGCCAATACGGTAATAATAATTAATCTGGTAATGTATTGGCGGCCCCCTAAATTTGCTGGCCCAAGCGGTCGGCTTACTGGCCTGCCCATAAAGCCGGCTTTGTACAGGCGCTTTTGTAATGGTAACGCTGTTTCTATACCATATCAGGAGAAGGCCAGTGAAAAAGAAGCAAATGCATCATGACTACGACATACGCCTTCTTTAAAAATACAAATATCAGCTGAAAAGAAATGGAACTGAAAAAAGGATCCTGAAAAACATTTTGTAAATTACTTTGATAGCGATACAAAGGTTAGACTAGATTATACAACAGGATCACTTATATTGTTAGAAAAATTATTTATTAGTAAACTGCAATCTTAATAACTAGGCATTGCAGCAGAACGCCGAAATACTGCCGTTTTACAGGAGCTTTCTAAAATAATTTGTACAGAAAAATTCACGAAGAGGCAAAGGAGAAAGAGATGGAACATTATTTTGTAATGTTAACTAATAAACAGATCAATTAATTAATTAAAATTCAGTAACTTGCATAACTTATAGACAAAAATTCCACAATAAATTGCTTCATATTTTAGTTATCTTAAGGCTAAACTATTAGAAATTCCAGCGGCAGGTCATCATAATTTAAAGCTCTACCCTTGTAAATAAATACAATAAACCTCTTAAAGTTAGGTCGGTTACAGATTGACGAATCTGATAAAATTAAAATGGAATAGTACCTTTTAACGTAAATAAAGAAAAGCAATTTTCTGTTAAAAAGCTTAATTTGCTTAATAATTTCTTTGATTGACAGCGGATTATAGAAAACGAAACATTATAAATAGCGAAAACTATTTTCAATTTGATTTGTTCAAAGATTGCAAGTAATTTTAAGTAGTCTGGAGACATCCATTGTATTTAAAATCCATTTCTGCTCAAGTGGGTTAACCGGTCTTTTGTTAATGGCAGACAACTGTCGCCAAGGGGTATGGTCCACATTTCAGTAATTAAGAAATTCTTAAAAGATACAACATATTTAAACCCTTAGAAAAATAATTGCTTCCGTGACCCTCATCTAAAAAGCGGTTGGATTAAGTTTCTAAAATCTTGTTTTTGTGGGAGGTTCTGTTCAGTCATTGGATAACAGAAAATGACGTAAAATATGGTTAGAGTAGGAATTAATCTATATAGCTTAAGGTTTTAGCCAAAAGACAAGGAGTTTTTCCAATGGGGCCGTCCGTGGTCAAGAAGTAAAAAGAAACGTAGGTTGCGGGTAGCGTTCCCCGGCATCACAGATATAATATTTCACTTAGTATCACGATAGTAAAAATTGGAATGAAGTGATAATTCTTCCAGTTCGCGAGGGTTACGCCCGTATGTTCGCGGATTTATAGTGATACAAGGTAAATAATAAAAAGCTTGTAGGCGTGTGACGCACAAGTTAAGTGATATTGTCAATAAGATCCTGCCGGATTCGTGTGCCACTCAATTATTTAAAAATTACAAACAAGAGCAACAAGCGAGATTCTCTCCCCCAATTTAAGAGCTGTTCTACGTTGGAAGGCAAGCCATCAAACAATGGACGATTTTTAGTACGTAGGTTTTTATAGATAAGTAGCATGACCAATTTTTAGTTAGTTTATTTGTTAGGACGTTTTGGCCATAAACCGTAGGATTAATTTAGTGTAAGATTTATAATATAAGTTTTCTTTCATATACAGTGTTTGGAAATTACTTATGTACGAAAAATTTTCATAATTCCATATTCACCTATTCAATTAAATTTCTAAATTAAAATCAATGAATGTAAAAGGTTCACGTTTATTGCTCTGTTAATTAAATAGTTTTGTTTGCCGTTGATTAAGTCAATAGTTTTTTTTATTATTTTTTTTATCATGGAAGTTGCATAAGTAGTAAAAAAGGATAAGAGTTGATTAAAAAAAACAATTGTCCTCCTTGGGATGATAAGTCTTTCAAGGTTTTGCACGAACATTTGGACATTCTCGACTTGTCTGGCGCCCTTGGTAATTGTCATTAAGCCACAATATTTTTTTGTAGTATTTTATAAATTAATTTAACCCTTTCTGCAAAATTTTAACCCTCTATATGATTCACGACCTTCCGCTAGCTAGTGCCGGTGCCCTCCCTTTAATTTTTGTTTTACAGGCCGCCCCCATTTTAAAATTTTACTGGAAAATACATACTTAGTAGCTTATCCGCCTGTAACAGAGAAAGGAAGAGAGAGAGAAGAAAATCCTACATTTTTAAATTTTTATAATGCACCGCAATTTGTAGTACATTTTGCGATAACTTTTGCTATAATGTTGTCAGTATTTAATTTGGGATAAAGCATTCTTTTCTTTGCAACTTTAATATATTGCGAGATGGTGCTTTTACAGTCCGAGATGGTTCAGTAGTAGCTAATTTGAATCTGTTCTTTCTGTAGAATATTTTCTCGTCTTCACTTGCAAAGCCCTGCACGTCAGCTTGGTCATCAGATTCACCAATAGAAAACTCACTCGTTGTTTCGTAATCACGTGTAATAGCACTTTTTTCTTATTTATTCTAACGATACAATTAGTCTGCTACCTAATAATTACAACAAACCTGTTACTCCTTAGAAATCTAACGGAATTATTTGCTACCTTAAGTTATATTAGTTAGTCTTATATTATTTGTATTTGGAAATACTCTTGTTTGTGTATCTGTGTGTGTGTGTGTGTGTGTGTGTGTGTGTGTGTGTGTGTGTATCTGTGTCTGTGCACGCGTGTGGGTGCGTGAGTGTGTGTGTTTCTGTCTGTGGTAATGTCTTTGAGACTGCTTTCCTTCCCAGTTTCTGACGGTCGGCAGCTGAAAATCAGAGACCGAGAAGTTCGCCGTCGGCTGCCGGAAACCAGGGGGACCACGTACAGATCCTGATGTGTGCGTGTGTGTGTGTCTGTGTCTGTGCGCGCGTATGTGTTGCGTGAGTGTGTGTTTCTGTCTGTGGTAGTATTCTTTGGACTGCTTTCCTTCCCAGCTTTCGACCGCCGGTAGCCGGAAATCAAAAACCGAGAAGTTCGCATTCCTGTACGTGTCCTGTCCGTCGGCAGCCGGAAACCAGAGGGACCACGTACAGTTCCTGGTGTGTGTGCGTGTGTGTCTGTGTCTGTGCGCACGTATGTGTGCGTGAGTGTGTGTTTATGTCTGTGGTAGTATTCTTGGGACTGCTTTCTTTCCCAGTTTCCGACCGCCGGTAGCCGGAAATCAGAAACTGAAAAGTTCGCATTCCTGTACGAGTCCTGGCCGTCCGCAGCCGGAAACCAGGGGACCACGTACAGTCACTAGTGTGTATGTATATGTGTATGTTTATGCGGGTGCGGGTGCGGGTGCGCGTGCGTATGCGTGCGCGTGCGTGTACGTGTACGTGCGTGTATGTGCGTGTTTTGGTGTTTGTATGTGTGTGTTTTGTCGTGCACTGTTGCTCCGTATTAAAGTCTGAATTGTCTTCCTAAACTATTTATGCTTCGACATGACTAAAAATTGAAAATGTTATAAAAATTGTACCGCTGGGTCCTACGAACTCCAGTTCGTTATAACTCGCATTTGACTTAGCGATTGACTGTAGTCAACTGAGTTCCTCGCAAATCCCATTACAGTAGGAAGTTACTGAACAACAAGCTTTATCTGGTCAATAAAAATAAAGTGATCAAACTGTTTAAACTTGCTAATGTCCTAACAACTTCTAAACTCCGGTTTAGGGTTAGATTTAACATGATCAGAGTATTAACTTTCTAAGGATTGGTGAATCTCATTCGAATTCCTTTTCGTACAAATTTCAAGATTTCAATGTTTAATGATGTGAAAGGGCTCTTGAACTATGTTTTTAATTTTAAAATTGGTCCGAATCTGTTACCATGAACAAATAATAAACAACTTTGTGTCTCGAACACATGAGATACAAACTATCTTTCACGATAAGATTAAGTAAAGGTCTAAGTTTATAACAGACAACTTTAGTAAACACTGCAGTTGGTTTTTACTTGACAGAAGTTTGGTACAACGTTTTCTCTACTAACTTATAAATTGTATTTGAATCGCTTCACACGAAGATTAAATATGTTTCTGGTACTAATCATTGCAATATCAGCGCTACTTGCAGTTATAAGTTGGTGGTATTATGAATATTATAAACACAGTTCGTACCTTTATAAATACAATGGACCCACGCCAATACCAATTATTGGAAATGCTTTCAGCATAGGTTCATCTACAGGTATGTTTATATAAGGCATTCAATCATATTTGCTGAATGGCATATAAGGGTTGCCTCTCATATTTCAACATATGAGATAAAAAATAATTATTTTTTAACAAAAATGACTTTATTGTTTTTCAAACTTGTATTAAAAAATTTCAGAATCTTATGCGTTTGAATCACTATTTGAAATACGTTTTCCACTGCGATTGAGGCACCTTCAAAATATGTACTGTTAAAGCATTTATCGTTTCTACTTGTGTTAAAAAACGTTTTCTTCGCTATTTATTTTTGATACGCAGGAATAAAAAGAAGTCATTGTGTACCAAATCAGTACTATACGGCGGATATCCTATCAAATCGATGTTTTGAGTGCTCATAAAATACTGATTTGTGAGAGCTCGCATTGTCATGATGAAGAATTATCCGCCTTAAGCGGTTGGTATTCCTTATTTCTTCGAAGAGTACTAGCAAACAAATATTTGGATATCGTTCAGAATTGACCGTTCACGTTTCTGTAGAGACGTTTGCGGAATATGCAGTTTTAATGAACATGCAGGCGACCATTTTGTTTGAAGTGCTTTCCGCATGAGCAACTTTTGTTTGACTAGACTTAATTTGAAAGACCCATTCAGTCGACCTTACATGTGATTTTTCAATGCTCCACCCGAAGGTACTACATTGGCCAGGAACCGAGTTTTTTTACCTGGAAAATTTGGAATTTTGCTAAACCCTTGCTGTTCCAAGCAAGGTAGGGATCTTTAACGTGCGTGACAACACTCACACACGGTACCTCCATTTTACCTCTCATCCGTACGAGGGTGTATTTTTGTGATTCAAACCCGGGACCTTAGGCGCAGTAGTTACACAGATACCACTACGCCACGGAGCCGCCTCCATTCAGTCAACCGTTCATTTATATTTCCAATGCTCCACCAGAAGGTACTACATTGGCCAGGAGGCGAGTTTTTTGTTTCCTGGAAATTTAGAATTTTGCCGAACCCTTGCTGTTCCAGGCAAGGTAGGGATCTTTAACGTGCGTGACAACACTCACACACAAAACCTCTATTTAACCTCTTGTAACGAGCATTTTTGTAGTTTAACATTTTTCGCTTCCTTTCTGTTAACGTACTTAAAAATACATCGTTTCATTGGGATCGCTGTTTGTATAAAGGAAATACTTCAGAATAATTCAGATTTGGATGCAATTTAACTCGTAGGTATTACTTTAAAAGTAGATAATTTGAAGATTGATTTTCATTAATAAATAAATTGCAAATTGGATTATTCGTAAATTGCTTTCCAGCTTATCGGAAATGATGGGCCGCTGTAATTAATTAGTAGATAGGATGGCTGCATTTATTTTATTGGATGTTCCTTATGTTATTAACAAGTTTAGATAATGGTCGATAAGCGGTTGTAATAGCGACGAGTTCCGAGAAACAGCTGGAGAGTTGTAGTTTGTGTTTTGTTCTGATATGACGTGAAAAAGACTGTTTCCTTGTTGCTGTACTAATAGTGTTATTTTGTTCTTCGTTCCTAGATATTCATTGTGGTTTTAGTGGAGTTTCTTTTGAAATAAAAGTAGTCGGAGTTTGCTTTTGTTCCGATACACTAAGTACGTGGGTTTTACGGAACATTTGACGGACGGTTTTTATTGCTTACGCGTACGTTACTAATTTGTGGTTTTAGTTGTTTGTCTTGTGAAATAGGAGTCGTAGAACTTGCTAAATTGACCGATTCTTTCTTTATGATTAATGTGTGTGCGATCTAGTCTAGTGTCCCTTTGTTTTATCAGATTAGTGCATACTTTGGCTTATTTAAATACAGTGGATACTGTAGTTTCTGAAGTTTCTAACAACAATGAATCTAAAATAGATCCTTACTTGTGCAAGTTTCGTGTTTGCGAAATATAACCGATTACCGGTTTACAAAGGTATTGTTTGAAGTTTCTCACTGCTTGTTGGGATGTTTATGAACATAATATACATCTGGTCCCAGTTGGAATTGAACTAGTGCTGCGGAATATTTCGAAATTATTGTCTTAGAAAATAGAATTTATCAAGGCTACATAGTTCCGACGCATGATAATGTCTGCTGCTAACCCCAGTGAAATACGTAGGTGTGATTAGTGTAACGTGTGATAAGTTCCATCAACACCCCTCACAGTCAAGGGTGAAGTGCTTCGTTAGTGCAGGACCTCGTGAATCCCACACTTCAAATGCGAGGAAGCGTTCCTGAAGGACTTTCTGTAAGTTGAACTATTTCCTACTGGTTATCACTTTAAATATCTATCCGTTGCTTTGCCATATCTTTGTCGTTCTGAGACCTTTTACCATAGACTTGCATGCTATTTTAAATAAAAGAAAAAAAAAAGAGAAAAATCAATACTACTGGACTACTCATATTAATTGTGTTTACCTATTTATATTTTGTTAAAATTTTATCTGCTTTATGTCTAATTGGTGTGTGAGGAAACGTTTCTGCTACTCCATAATATTACCTCACTTTGTACTAAAAATTTGTTATATTGCTTTTAACGTTGTTATATTATATAGATTATCCCAACAGTTTTTTTTTATTCTACAAAGTACTGAACAATTTATACTTGATCCGTATGCTATGCTTTTTCTTTGTTTCAGGTTTGCAGGACTAATTTCAGGTTTACTATTCTAATTTTTCTATTACAGGTACTGTTACTAACTCCTTACCGCCGCATACATCATAGGTCAGTCTGCTTTCTACAACCCCCCCTACTCTCCGATTGAGCCGAGTCATTTCTTTGGCTTTCTTTGTGTTACGTAGCATAAATTTGGCGCCCAACGTGGCTGCCACGAAAAAAAACGTAACACTCTCATCCGAACGAGGGCGTAATTTTTGTGAAAAATGCTCACCTGTCATTTTTCGAGCAATCGGCCGTGTCGGGATTTGAACCCAGGACCTTGGGATCCGTAGTCTTACGCTTACTACATTGATCCACGGCGACGCCTCCATTCTGTCAACCGCTGTTTATATTTTTAGGTCCATACACGTAGATCCGCAATTTTTTTACTTTTTATTAATGTCGTAGACGTGTTTGAAATCATGTGTGATCGTATTTTTTGATCATTTCTTTCGACCAATCGACACGGTTCTTGTGTTATGCTTTCCCGCGTTTCTATACTATTGCGCAATTGTTTAATATAACGTATAATTACGCGACAAATCACGCGCCATTTTGTATCAAATACCGAACACGTTTAAAGGTGATGCAATGGACAAATTTTCATGCACAATGTAAATAAAAACAATTTACTCACTTAAATCGCACCTTGCAGCCAGATCCCAGGGTTCATGTTTGTGGGTCACATCACGCCATTGTTGACTCCAAATTTTATCCGTCCATCCTAAACTCTATGCATTCGTAAGGGAACGATAAGGAACAACCAGGTAGAGCTACACGAAGGTAAGGTAGAAGGGAACCTACACATCTGAAAAGAAAAGGCACAACACACAGATAGATGTTCTTGGCTTAAAGTCTCGTGGCTTAATCCGCTTCCGGCACTACCCGCACCTGCGCATTCTTTTGCGCAAACGCAACTGTCCGGAATGACGGAAATTGACAAGTTTATTTAAAAATATTCGCGGAAATTTATTTACAAATTAAAAGAATGTACATTGCCAAATTTGGAATGTAACACTTGTCAAATTATGTAGGATCCAACGCGAACAAATCATTATAGCAACCAAATGTTTATACAACTTTAAAAATATGCGCAAGCATACCTTAATCTCACGATAAATCACATGACGATTTTGCAGTATCAGTTCACGCACAGCAGCAATGTTTTCCAAAAAAACAACTGATTTTTGGCGATAATCAAGAAATTTGTTCTTAACCAATCTATGACAAAAGTTGGCAAACTATCGACCAACAGCAGTTCTTGATGGTGCTTCATTCACAAGGTAAATTAAATTCATTTGTTGGGTTAGTTCACGTAAAAATTGTAAAAAATAAACGCTTAAAAATGTTTAAGATTTAATTCCACTATTAGCAAAGATGAAGTTTTCAAGTTACTGTAAACTGCACATGTGGTGATCGTACGTCAAATACGTTCATAACACGTATACCCAAAGTTTACGATTGATACGCTTGGCACCACTGATACGATCTACGTTTCACAATATTGCGCAATTGTATAATATAACATAATTACGCAGCAAATTGTATCAAATACTAAACACGTTTACAACGATACAATTCTTAATTTATAATTTAAATAAAGCAATGTACTCACTTAAAACGCGCTTTGCAGTTAAATCTCAGGGCATCTCATCGTTTTTTGGATGTGGGTTGCGTCACGCCATTGTTGAATCAGATTCTATTCGTCTCTCCTTTTTCGTCGTTCGTAGGTAAGGCAAGAAGGATACAGGTGGAGGTACACGTAGGTAAAGATAAAAGGGAAATTACATCCTAAAAAAGAGAAAGGACAGATACCACGACACAGACAGATGTTACCAGCTTGACGTCTCGTGGCTAATAATGTCGTGTCACACCGCGCACTTGCGCCACTCACTCCGCGCCTGTGCATTCTTTTGCGCAAACGCAACTGTCCGGGATGGCGGAAATTAACAAGTTTATTTTAAAATATTGGCAGGAATTTACTCACAAAGTTAACAATGTACATTTCCAAATTTGAAATGTAATAACGTCAGTTGCCAAATCTCAGCGCTAGTTAAACATAATTCCAAAAATAATAGACAACCCTTGAATACCTTTTCTCCTTTTCCCGATTGTAGCCATTACGATATAGATTGAGCTACATGGGGTTCTTTAAAAGATTGAATGCTTTATGAGAAGTTGGAATGGTTACAACGCTCTGTATATTAATATCATAATAGGGTATTTATATAACCAAATTCGTTTAATAATTGTTCTGTGCATTGACTGAATATAAGCCTGTTTACTTGCAAGTACAGGACAATTATGATTCACGGATGATAATTTATTGCAAGTAAATCATAAGTAATGCTATTACACAAATTTCTTAAAACGATAATACATATCTTCTTAAAACAATGATACACTTATAATTAACACTCGAAACGCTATAGTTTTATTTATTACCAGTAAATAAACTATTATTTTGTAATTAATATATACTGCTATGATAATAAGGTTATTTAGGGGTATATAGGGTCACAAGGGTAGTATACTTCATATAAACAACACCAAAGTCAAGGACAGTAAACATTTGAATAATAAAAAGTACACAATTCGTTAATTATGCAAAAAGCAAATATCAAACACAGTGTATAAAATCTACAACTAACTTTAGTCAATGAAAGGAAGCTCATTCTTTAATAATTCAACCACATTCAGTAGAATAAATAACTCTCGACGCAATTCAATTCATTTTAGAAAACAGTAATACATTCAGAGATTTCAAATAAATACAAATTAAAACTATCTAAAGTTAAACAAATCTGAAACAATTTTTTTTTAAATTCCACGCATTAATAATCATGCGTAAACAGATCTTGCAAAACAAGCGTATTTCAAAACGTAAAAAATCAAAAAAAGCGCATCTAATTTACGTCAACTGTTAAAGAATTCCATTATAAAATTTAGCCTACGTGATGTTTTAAATGTAGAAATCGCTACACTTTCTAATAAAACCCAGCATATTAGATAAACTAAATATAGAACAACAATTTGCATACGTGCGGAATTAAAAGAAAAATTTGACTGATTTCCTATACAAAATACGAAAAAATAATATTGAACGTCACAAAGTACCATAATCAATAAACTCTATATTGTAAAATTTTGATGTCTACGCGATTTGAAAAGCGTTGCAACAAAATTTAGGATAGTTAACTTTATGTAAAATCCAAAGGCTTTCATGATAACACAAGTGCAACCCATCAACCAAGATAATGCGCAATCAAGCCAATGACAGCACGGGGAAGGGCCTACCTATATATATTTCACCAAGCGGGCAATGGTCAGTCACTACATAACTGAAGAACAAGCTGTACTAGTTTAAACAAAAATACTACGAAAAGTTCAAGTGTGAAATTAAAACTACGATTTGTAAGTGAAAGTTCATAATTAAAAATTTCAAGTACGAGTGCGCGTTCAAATATACAAGTGAAATAAAAATTCGCCGTCCACACAAGACGTAAGTCCAAATTTTAATTAAGGTAAACATGATCTTTAAGATTTATTAACTTACGGCACTGAGAAATTCTCTAAGGAAATCTAAGGAAACAAATATACCGAAAGATTTACGAAGCGATTCAATAAACAATTCATAAAACAATTTCAATGAGAAATCTAACGTAAAAATCCAATACTATGAGTAACAGATATAACAAAGAGGAAAATTCTGAACTAAGACGTTAAGCTGAAAGCAACCCAAGGGCATTGGTTAGCAGCACGTAGCGGCAGGTCAAAGGATGGGGGGGTTTGCACGCAGAACTACGCATTCGAACCAGAAAATCAACCTAGAAAAATACCAGGTTAGCGATAATTAATTAATAGCATAGGACTTAATTTTTGAATAGTTAAAATTTGCATGTACTTAGATATTTATGTGAAGGGTCATAAAAACTTTGATTGATACGTAAAAATTACGTTTAGAAAACGAAGGCTCATTGAACGTTCAACAAAACTTCCAATATAATACAGAGTTATTTTTGCTGGCTTTATATTTTAATAGGGTTATAATTTGGTGGTGAACAGATTTATATTTTGACTTTGACTTAAGGGTTTTAAATAGCAAATAATAGTACGAAGGTTGTAGAACTGCAAATTCTACATATTTCTTGATTTATTATACAAGTTTTTGGTTATTTAGCTTATCTTATTTAGGTATGAAGAGAAAAGGGGTAGGGGGAAAGAGATCTCTCTGTTACCGTATCGTCGGGCACTCTGTGTGGGGTAACTTAGCTAGTCGAGGCATAAACCTAATTGTGTGAAATTTAAAATTTGTTTTAGATTATTTAGGAATACAGCGCGGTGGCGGACAGCAAGCAACTGTGCGTTAAATACATCGAAGTACGGCGATATAATCACAGTAATACATACGCAACTTATAATAACCACACATATTAAACATATTTATTTTGACACTAAATCTAATGTACATCATAATCGTCATCATCGGGTCTTCAGTTCTGGAACTGACTAAACGCGTAACTCCTTTGTTTCCTATTCTGATCTAACATGCACTTTTACCTGAAATTCCCACTGCCTACAACTCTCACTATCTGTGTGCAATAGTCTAATCTAGGTCTACTTCTACCTCTCTTTTTCTCCTTGTTCTGCTTCTAATTTATCCCGCACTATTCCCTCATGTGTGACCTATCATACTATCTCCAGTATTTTTTTACTGTTTTCCACATATTTCTTATTTCCCCTACTATTTCTAGAACCTATTTGTTCTTAACTTTGTTTGTTTATCGTATTTTTATCATACATTTGTAACCTTATATTTCAAAGCTTTTCACTTTTCCTGTCTGCTCTACTACTGTCTACGTTTCACAACCGTACAGTGCTGTGCTCTACACATACGCTTTCAACCATTTTTTCTTTGTTTCTATATTCGTTGTCTTCGAAAAACTTTTTATATCTTTCGTCCCATGCTATTGTTTTCTAAAAATGCATCCCATTTCACAGATGTTCAATGGTACGCGAAGGGGGTTAAGCAACTTGACGCCTACTAAGGTGTCCCACCACTTCGACATTTTCCCGAATCAGGAGTTTTCCAATAACTCCTTTCACACATCAACATTTCTTGAGAATATTGCAAAACCAACACCTGTAGTTGTTTATAATATTCATTAGATTAAATACAATTGCCTTTTCATCCTTAGGTTTTCTGTCCTGGAACTTGTTCAACGCATACCTCCACTGATTTAAATTCTCAGCCAACCTTTTTTTTATTATATGTGTACAATAGTCTTAGCTAGTTCTACCTCTACCTTTCTTTTTTCTCATTTCTCTGCTTCTAATTCCGCACTATTCCCTCATGTATGTTTTCTATCATCTATTTTTCCTATATTTTACTGTTCTCCACATATTTCTTTCGTCCCGTACTATTTGTAGAACCTATTTTTTCTTAATTTTGTCTGTCCACATTTTCAGTATATGTCTATAGCACCACATTTCAAGGGCGTTTTTCGGTTCGCTTCTCCTACTGTCCAAGTTTCAGAGCCATACATGCTGTTCTCCACACGTATGTTTTCAGCAATCTTTTCCTTGTTTCTACGTTTGTTGTCCTTGAACACAAAAGTTGTTTTTCTTGTTAAATTCAGCACGGTCTTATGCTAATCTGTGTTTTATAGGTTTTGCACCTTTCCCATCTTGCGCTATTTGCCCTCCTAAGTAACAGATATTTTTAACCTCTTAAAAATTATTGTTTCTTATTTGTATTCTAGTTTTTGAGTTATTTCTCCCACATTTACGCACTAGTACTTTAGTTTTATGTCTGTATATTTTTATACTGTATTTCTCTGATGATACTGTTTCCATTTCATTAACAATTGCTTCTAACTCTTCTTTCCTAGATTTTAATACCGCTGTATCATCTTCAAATCTAACTGTATTTTTACTTTGGCTCTGCATAATAATTCCTAATGTCTTTTTGCATTTAACAGCATTCATTAACTCTTTGATATAATGCTCTAATTCTATTACAAATGTTTGCCATGTCCATCGGTAATGTACTATTCCTCTATCTTGTAACTCATTTCAATATTTTTGAGTATTTCGAACATGTTTGCCAATTATACATTATCAAATGCTTTTTCCAGATCTACAAACCCCATATAGACGCTCTCCATTATCACCCGTATAACTAACGTGGTCTCCCCTGTTTCGCTGCTCGCCTAAACCCTAACTCCTAGTATTTCTTCAGCCCGCTTTTCCATCCATCTTTGTACAATTCTAGTTAATATTTTTGCTGTCAAACTTATTGATCGAAAATTTTCACATTTATGCGCATTTCTGTTTTTTGGTATGATGACTATGGTGATACGTTTGGAATCTTTAGGTACTGCGCCTCTTTTATTCAAATAGCTTACAAGTTGGAAGAGACGTTCTGTTACTGCTTATCCAGAAGCTTTTATAGTTTCCGGTTATACGTTAACTACAACCGTTTTTTTTTCTTTAATACTAAGTCAAGCTCGTCTCTAAGTATAGGAGATCCCAAGTCATTCTTTTCTATGTCTGGTTTCTGTTTTAGTGTTCCTAATTTGTGTTCCGCATATAAATCCCTTATATAATCGTGCCCTCTATAACGTTGTCTCCTGCCAAACCCACTAAATTTTTTCTATACGGCTTTATATCACAAAAGGCCATTGTAGTTAGTTATTTGCTATGTCTGTCTTTCCTATTTCCATCTTACTTTGTACCTGTTTGCAATTTTTATCAATCCATAGTGCTTTAACTTTCTGGCATTTGCGAATAATTTCCCATTTTTTGACTTTATATCTCCGCTTTCCTGCTTTGTCTGGTCTGTTTTGTATCTTCGCCTTTCTTCTAATAAATTCAGAATATTCTTTGTTCCCCATTGTTTCTTATTTTCTTTTGTTTATACCCCAGAATATCCGTGGTTGCCATGCCTAAGCTGGTTTTAATGTTTTCTATTCTGTTTCTGTTTCTTTAGTATTAGAAATGTTCGCAATGTCTTTCAACAGTTCGTTTCGCTTTTCTTCAAAACTATTGCGGATATATATTCATTCTTTTACTTTCTCAAAGTCAAATTGTCTCTTTATCTGCAGTACTAAAGGTCTTATCAATGTTTTTGTTAAAAGAGACAAATTCATTTGCAGTTTCAGAATTTAAATTGCTTTTTTCAGTAAGAGGACGATCAGTAACTGAGTTGGGCAAAAAATTGATCTCTGTGAAAACCAATCAATCAAAGGGAAGCATTCCTGTTTTTTAAAAAGAACTTGTTATTGCGACGAGCATCGTGTCTTATTGATACCATACATCAATGAGAGCACCCACATTGTATATTGTTATAGGATGTCCTGGGCAACTTATCATCCATGAATCTATGCTTGTATCGTAAAATGTTTTGAAAGGCTTAAATAAAGCGACATCAAGAGGCTGTGTCGTATGAAACGAATGCGGTGGTAGTGTGAGAATTGTAACCCCGTTGGATTTTGACAGTAACATGATAGTATAGACAAATGGGAGTCGTAAATATAAAAAATTAAGAGCGATGGATTATATGTTGATATATCTCATTCCTCCTTTGCAATTGATCAAAATTCGTTTTAGTATTAGATGAACTCGGTCCTAATAAATCGCTTACGTAATATGTGTGTGTGTTGGGTTAGCGCTATAATAGTGTTTAACTCGTCATAGTCAGAAGATTAAATTAGTTCCTACAAGAAGTGATTACGCTAGTGTTAAATTAAACAGGACTCTGTCAATACTTGTGATTGTGAAGAACAATTATTCAACTTATTTTTATTGAAAATTAAGACCAAAAGAAAATTAGAGAATTCGTTAGAGTATTCAATCTCATAGGTTGAAATTTTCCGACTAATATGCAGCAGAAACAAGCGAAAAAAAAACATCTCGTAATTTCTTCATCTATTTTTTTGCAATTATTAAGATTTTGATTTTAAAGTATTAATGTGTCCTTTACGTTGCAATAATCAGTAAACTAGTATCAGTAATATGCGGCAATATCGCTTTATTTAAGGGGTTTATTTAACAAATTTATTCAAAGGGGCAGAGTATTAAATTAAACAATCACTTTTGCAAAAATGTTGTCTTAGTTTTCGTGCAAATTTGATAAAGATATACTTTCTTTTATAAAACGGCGCTGTGGAGATTTAGACTTATCCAGAAGAACCGGAACAATTCATGCTTCAACCATATGATTGGAAGACATTATCTGTGACTTCTAATCATACATACCAATATAATTCAACATTTGGGAGTAAATAATTTTACAAGTTCAAAGTTTACTCAATTCAGACAAAAACGAACTAATATTATGTGAAAATATAATCTTTATTACTTTGTTTACAATTACATATATTTACACTGCAAGCAATTAAATAATATTTACAATTACTGCTTTAACTATATTTATTTCAAGAATGTCGAAATTACCTAGTTAATGTTTTTATAGATAATATAGTTAAAACAACAACCTATCGAACAATGACCTTATTCTAACATTTAATTTAAAATTGTCTGGTTAATCAACTCACTTTGATCTGCCACATCCAACCGCTACCTTTAAAGACATTTTAAAAAGATATAATTTAACCAGTGAAGGAGCTATTTTAAACATAGTTAAAAATCAATTGCATTTTTTTGTAGTGTCGACTATCATATGGTATCATTATTTCAGTTTCATTGCGGTATTGACTGCATAGGTTTATGTATTAGTCAATTGCATTTTGTTGCTCGTAAAATGGAAAATATTGTAGTGCCGAGCGGTCTGGCATTGACCAAAATAATACCCCGAAATGTAATCGAAGAGTTTGAATATACAAAACATATTTTATGAGCACCATGTGGCGTGACAACTTCAAATAGAGATGATTGATGGATCCTGCGTTGCGAAATCACTTGATTGACAGGTACAAGGCTTTTATATTTAAGAGTTATTTTGTTTACAATTGGAAATCTCGAGAATTTAATTTGCGTATTCTGGGTTGTTGTAGATTAGTCTGAAACGATTGAAATGTGTATAAACTTGTAGGTATAGTTATTGCGAGTCAGTTTTGATTGAGCTTTGATGATGTTAGTTCTGAAGTTCCGTTTTAATTACATCTTTGATAATCGTACAAATGTGACATAAATATTCATATAAATAACTTCATATAAATTACTGTAGCGTCTATATAAATTAATTAGTCTTTGAATAGTTAACTGTAGTGCTTCGCCGTTAAGTTAATTAAGAAAATTGACATGGTAGGGTTAAGAAGATAATACTTGTACCGTTTAGCGATTAATTCAGAAAGTAAATTATTGTGAAGGTATTAGCAAATTCTATTGTACTACGGGTTGCTGAAAAGACTTGTAGAATAAGTTTGAAAATAGAGAAATATTGTTTGTACAAATAAAGTTTTTGTTACAATGTTACGGTAATCCGTGCGAACAAAGGAAAAATAAAAGTACAGTAGGCAAAGTAACAGTAGCCCGCACCAAGTACCGCAACAAACAAGAAATGAAGCGGATGAATTGATTTATTTCGTGCTAGCTAAACGTCGTAGAGTGGGGTGGGCCACACAGAAAGAAAAAGAAAACCCCAAAAAGAAATTTATTTACAAACCCTTACGAAAACAACATGTTTCAACAAGAAAACCAACTCGCAAAAAAATAAACCTAGAACCTTCAAGAGGATTTACCCACTGCACAAAATCTACGCAGAGATAATACTTTATTGCAAAAACAATGTATACCTTTCCTTAATTACCTAGAGCTAAAATTTTCTTTGTTTAATTTCAATTCTAACATGTACAAAAAGCAAAAACAATTAACTAAGAATACATGATAGACTGTGTTACGTCTTTTAGTTATTAAAATTTTTAAATGTTGATACAAAACAATTATTTACTAATATAGTAACAGCGATCAATAAAAACTGTATATATGGTGAAACACATTCCTTTCTGTATCTGAAAAATATTATTCGGGAAACAAAACGTTAGACCTGAACAATGGTCTAACTTTAAATATATATAATCAAATTTATAGAACAGTCCATGCTTAACTATTATTCCACAAATGCTCAACCAATAACAGCTGTTTCCATACATTTTCAACAATCGCAGCGAAGCAAGTTTAATTTTACACGGTAATATCTGCAGTTGTGCGAGGGAGTAACCCAATAAACTTACAGAAATAGCATTAGTTGGACGTTCCTCTCCGGCGCCATATTGGTTACAGACGACTTAGATGGGATCATATAGCACAGCGCACCAAGTCCTTCTGATTTAGAATATTACACAGCGACTCGTTGTATCAGTCGAAAGTGAACTAGTACCAATTGCAGTAAATAATTTAGTTGCTGAAAAATTTCATATTTCAAAAAAATCGAAGAGTTAAAAAGTCAAAGACTAAGGAGAGCACAGTCGACGTAAGAATTTGGGGGCGCGAAGACTAGGGATGGAGCTGAAGACGTTTGTGCCTCCTGCAAAGAAACGAAACGGGATCAGGAACATTAGGGTTGTCATAGAATGTATTCAGATGAGTACCTTCCCGTAATGCACGTTTTATATTTATTTTCCTCATCATATTTTTCTTGTTATTCGGTTTCGTGGGTCGAGTTACCGGCACAGGTGGGGGTACTGACTGGGTCACTTTCTG
Source organism: Platerodrilus igneus (assembly GCA_036346225.1). NCBI lineage: Eukaryota > Metazoa > Arthropoda > Insecta > Coleoptera > Lycidae > Platerodrilus > Platerodrilus igneus. Next base: position 884,986 of record JARFIW010000266.1, on the reverse strand, counting down.
CAAGACTGGAATAATAAGGAATGTGGTAGTTGTAACACGCGGTTAAGAAGGTGGTGGTGATGGTAGTGGTAGTGGTCGTAGTTATTTCGAAAACCATTATTCGTTATTGAAGTAGCGCCTATTTGTTTTTAGTAGTGGCTGTAAGAGTATTAACGTCCAATAAAGAAACAGCATTGGCTAGCAAAGTATCAACGTTAGAAAAAGGAACATAATCAGATAAAACTTCAGCTACGTTAGATAAAGGAACAGAAGCAGGTAACGCTTCATTGACGTTAGATATAGGAACAAAAACAGATAAAACTTCATTGACTTTAAATAAAGGAGCAGAAGCAGGTGACGCTTCATCAACGTTAGATAAAGTAACGGAAGCAGGTAAAACTTTATTAACGTAAGATAAAGAAACAGCAACTGGTACAACTTTAATAACTTTAGATAAAAGGAATGGAATCAGGTAAGTCGTTATCAAGATCAAATAAAGAATAGGATGTGCTTCCTCGACAACAGCAGATAAGAACAGACTCAAGTCAAACGTCCTCAACAATAGCAAATGGCGTTATAGATACTGGTTAACTAGCGTCAAAACAAAACATCACACCTAAACAATGGTTAACTTTAGATTGATATAATCAAGTTTATAGGACAGCCGATGCTTAATTATTATTCCACAAATACTCCACCAATAGCAGCGGCTCCCCCAACATTTCCGACGATCGGAGCGGAGTAAGTTCAATTTCACACGGTTATATCAGCAGTTTTGCAATGAGTAACCTTATTAACTTACAGAAAAAGAATTGGTTGTAAGTTCCGCTCCGGCGCCATATTGGTTACAAACGACCTGGACGGGATTACATAGCACAGCGTACCAAAACCTTTCCTTGACCTAGGATACATCTACACATATTACGCCGCGACGGGTTAAATCAGTCGAAAGTAAATTAACACCAATTGCAGTAAATAATTTAGTTGCTGGAAACTCCATATCTCAAAGAAACAACTTCGTACAAATCGATTTTAGAATTCCCAGTTATAAATACATCAGTGCATTTTCATAGAAATAGCTCTCAATTCGGATCGTTGTATTGATTAGATCGATCTAAAATAATAGTTGGACAACGAATGCCTAGAAGAATACACATTAACAGCAACTGATAGCGGTAAACCCATTTGTTAATATACTATAGGTTTTTCGGTACCATAAATCTCTTGCCAATGAAACGAAGAAATACTCTTACACCTTTTACCAAAGTCGTGAATAACTTTACTGTTCAATTTGGATCAATAAATTTATTTATGTTTAACACTTGCAGTCTTGGTAAACTGCCATCGTGCATAAGAAAGCAAAAAATTTTTACCAGGCAAAACTGTGAAACTGAAAATAGGTCCAATTTACAATCCCTTATAAACATAGAACCTTGGAAATTTTCAAGAAAGAAACACTGCCAAGTAAAATTTATAGTCATTTTTGGAATGAGGATGTCAGTAATGAAGGCTAAAATCACGCTATTAATGTTTGACGTTTCTCGTCCAAAATTTAAAAGAATATTCATATGTCTATTTAAACACTGACACTAGTTAACATATTTAAAATCTCCATCAAACATGTATCACCCACTACAAGCTCGATCTTCTACTCTACTCTACAGCATCCGGTTTAGCATTTACCGAAAACCACAAAATTCAGTTGGAACTTCTCAGAAATGTGCATAAAACTTATTAAGATACATATTTGTGGTGGAATTGTCCAGTATTGAAACTTGAGCTGTCAGGATCCGGATTTTATGAAATTCGAATACAAAACTTCTGATCCGGATTTGAATTCGAAATCCGAACCCTTCATCTTTTAATTGGATCCACATTCGGTCTGGTTTTGAAACCGAAGTGGGATCCTAGTCTATATACGGATCCAAATTTAAATCTGAAGGGTATAGATCCGATCCAACTTTTAATTGAATCTGGATCCCATCCGATTTTGAATGCAACGTGCATTCGGATATAGATACGTATCCGTATCTAAATCTGAATAATCTACACCCGGATCCGAATTTGACTGCTCCTAATTTTATTCTAGGAGAAAAATTGGAAGAAGCAAAAGCAGATTCCGAGATAGCCACTACAAATTGTTACATGTCAAAATTGTCATTGCACACTTTTTAATTTGTGAGTGAATTCGCGCCAATATTTTAAAGATAGACTTGTTAAATTTCCGTCATTTCGGACAGTTGCGTTTGCGCAAAAGAATGCGCAGACGCGGAGTGGCGGAAGTGCGCGGTTTGAGACACGACGATGATTAGCTAACGAGACGTCGAACAGTGACGTTTGCCTGTATGTGGTGCTGTCTTTTCTCTTTCAGAATGTAGGTCGCTCTATCGTACCTCTGCCTCTTATCGTTCTTTACCTGGTTGTTCCTTATCGTACTGCTACAGACGACGAAGAGGGAAGACAAATCAATCTGGCTTCGACGAGGGCTTGACGTGACCAAACAACACCCAAGGACCCTGAGTTTGAGCTGAATGGAGCGTTTTAAGTGAGTACCTCGATTTATTTATCTTTTTGAGTGCCAATGGTATCATTATAAATGCATTTGGTATGTGATACAATTGACAGGTATTTATGTCGTAATATTATTGTTATTGCGCAATATTGTTAACAGGGAGCATACCAGTGTTGCCAACTTGGGCCGTGGCTCATAACGGTCGGCGGATGTATAACAAAATTAGAATCGTCAATAGACCGCAGTGAAGACCCTTTGATTTGGCGAAAGCACAACAACCATTGCTACTTTTGGTTGACAAAAGTTGCAAGAAAATACGTGTGCATTCCCTCAGCTTCAACTACGTCGCAACGCAGAAATACGGTCAGTGCTTGGTGGAGATCAGCAGCCTGTGTGTTAAGAAAAATAACCTCAGATGTACAAAGAAATATCGGTTAATTGCCTGTTCTTTCAGACTACGTAGTAGGCGATATTCCAAGAAAGGTTCTTTAGCAATCAATATACGTATCTTGTACTATAAAATAACTTGTAGTTATGGTGGTGGTAGTGAGGTGTGTGGGGGGGGTTTGTATTTAATTTTAATCGTACTATATAGTTTTTATTAATTATTTAGGAACCGCTTTATTTCTGTATATTTGTAGCATCATTTACGTAATCATTTAGAAATGTGCAGTTAATTCTGCCAAAATGCTTCCATACAAATACAGAAAATATTTTCAACCTATGTCGTATGCATCTTGCAAATTAGGTGTGTAGCAGCCCATGTAATTTGCAACCCCGGAAGAATTATTACAAAAACAAGAACCGCTGACATTATTAATTTAGCTAAAGATATAAAATTTCACCAAGTTCTAACTAATGTGTTATTGTTTGCTGACAGATATAATACCTGTATTAATGAGCTACTTCAAAAAATATGGACCGGTCATTAAGATGTGGATTGGATTTTATCCAAGACTTGTTATTGCTGATCATAGAGTTGCTAAACTGATATTTGACTCAACAACGATTTTGGACAAGGGTTATGAATACAGATTCTTTGAACCGTGGATAGGAACTGGACTTTTGACTGGTAAAGGTAAGTTCTAGAAAATATCATAGATATATTTTATAAATTAACTATATTAAGTATATTGAGTTTATAACTTTTAAGAGATACAAGTTTAAATAAATAGCAGTCTGAAACTTTCTAGTTTTTCCTCACGCATCCACAGAAGTAACAGGTTTCATAATAATTCTATAAGAGAACGCGAAATAGATTGAGTTCTAAAAACGTCTTTTTAAAAACAAAAAAGAAGAATTACTCAGTAAACCAACAACTTATTAATTTATTGTTGAGTTCACGGAATTTATTTGTTGACTCTTTGCTATAATAAATACTTTCAAGTATGAGTTTAAGTAAATTTATTTTACGAACAACTTCTACACTTAACAATGTAAAACTTTAGCCTTCAAAGACTTGTCTTCCACACGAAGACATCGTGGGTTGCAGCGTTCAGCTGGAACTGTTTGCCAACATTACCAGCTAATTGCATATAATGAATTTATTAAGTTTATTTCTATTTAAACATGATACGTGACTATACTTTTATTTTAATCATGTCCTGAAGTCTCGTCTGCATTACAAAGTTGCTTGTTTATTTAAGAAATGGCCTAGTGATATCTGTTAACTATACGTGTTAGCTTTTGTTACATTTAAACAATACAAAGTATAACTTTAATATGAAATTTTTAACGTATAAATATTACATATATCTATATATATATATATATATATATATATATATACCTTTTATATATATATATATATATAAATATATATATAATAAAAGACAAGTTATTTGCAGTCCGCAATAAGAAATTGTATAGTTTGTTTACAGATACATCTTATTTTATATATATATATATATATATATATATATATATATATATTGTAGGGGTTTTAAAGGGTTAAATGTAAATATAAACAAAGCAATTTCAAAACACCCTGTATAAAGGAAACAACCAAAATTTACGTGCGAAATTTATCTCATTTTATTCAATTTAAAGTATCAAGTATTACCATTATTTTATAATTAGGGATTAAGAATTTAATAGGTGCGTAAAGAAAATAAATTGCATAAGCCAATGGAAATAATTATATAATTTAATTGAGTTGAATTCAAAGGAATATAACGTTTAAAACGCATAAGAGCGTGTAAAAGTCAATAATACCAAGGCGAAACGCTTTACTATATGAAATACTTCGAAAAACAAAATCCTAGAAATGTTATTTTAAAACGATCGTTAATTAAACACCTGCATGTTTTCTAAATGTCAACTTCTCTTTATTTTTGCAGATAAAGCTCAAGATTCTAGGTATATTGTACAAACGGTCGGATGGTTTTGCATTAAACGCTAATAAGGGGTTATTTAAAGCACGTAGGCAAGTACACGTGGGGTTAGATAGCAGATGCACAGGAATATCGATTTCTACCACTCAAACAAGGTTAGAAAGAGATGTAGAATATACATAAGCAAGGGACAACGTTAATATAGGCGGGATTTGTAAGACGTCAATGCATATACTATTGGTCGATATCGTTAGTTGTACATCGGACAAACACGGGAATATTGAATGTTAATTTTTCAAAAAATATCGTAACGACGCGCTGAATTTCGAGGATTTAGAAGACGGTTGAACCCAAAATTTTAAGAAATATTATTGTAAATGAAGGACTTCGGGTGAAATGCGGCCGAGAGGTGGCATCGTAAATGGTATAAATACTTTTTAAAATGAATAAAAGCCCCTTAGTATTTTGATCGCTTGAGACTACGTACGAAAGTTACCACGAGCTTGTAAGTATAGAAAATTATTTTAAATTAAATAGCACAGTGTTAGTCTTATAATTTGTACGCGGATTGTGCCGAGTTTAAATTTTATTGAGGTGCCACATATATTTTTTTTAACAAACTCGTGTAGTGACGTTATGTAACGTGAATTAAATTAAACAATTATCAAGAAGAGTAATAATTGGATTTGTAGTTGGAGTTGGAGGTATCGTGTATGAACAGCCTTGCAGCACAGCTTAGAGGGTGTTCAACTACAAATAGCTAAAGGCGACTAGCAGAGCAGTACCACGAAACAACTTAATGGCATCATCAACGGAACAGGGATCTTCAAGAAATTCCAGATAACGCTTTAGAATTTGTTGTTGTTGATAAACTATGAAGGTTATTGTGATGGGTGAGAATAAACTATGATGGTATTTTACATTATTTGGAGTATTGAAAGTAATACGTATAACTAACTTTTATTGTGGTATTTAACTATAAAGCTAAATGTGTATATTAAACTGATTAATGTTCCTCAGGAATTTAAATATTTTTTTGTTATGAGTACATGGGCTTTTGTTGTGTTTGTAATAAGAATATGCCAAGTAAAGAGCATACATTAATCATAATTAACTGGGTTATCATGAGCTCACCATACTTCAGAGTTTCCTAATTGAAATTAATTATGAATACAGAAAGAAAGATAAGGTATTATTCAGGGCCCATTTACTCAGGTTACGTTCAATGTGTTTGATATTGCTAGTTAAAATTCTGGACTTTACTAAATAGAATTCAGTGAGATGTAACTTGATCACTGAGATGTAAATAATTTTGAAGTTTTATTTGTAAATAGTGGAAAATAGATATTGTATGATTGTTGTATTATTTTGTGGTTTTATTGAGAGTGTGCGTGAACGATAGAAAATATGAGAGTGAATCTAAGTATCCAAGAGGAGGTCTAACTGAGCTAGCCGGAAGCAGTTGAAGAAAGCAATTCAACCGAGGAGACTGGAATCAGCGTAAGAAAGTATTACTTTTTGAAAATTTTCTATTGTGTGCAAATTTTCGATTTGTTATAAAATTGATAATTAGAGGGGTTCGATTTTTAATCCCAGTAACACAGCAATCTTATGACGGCCCAACGTTGGGCTCGAATGACCAAGATCCAAGATCCATGGCAATATATATATATATATATATATATATACTACTATGTAATTTGTAGGTTAGAGTTAGTAGATAGGTCATTGAACAACTTAGGGTAGGCTAGCGTGTGTAAATACCACTTATTAAAAAGTTAGACAGGTGTCTAGTGTAACGATTAATTAATTTAGAATAAGAATTTTAGAGTTAATTGTACTTCAGTTTCAACTTTGCACTTATTTGCAAGGAAATTTTTTAATATTTAGGGAGCAGAAACAATTAATGTTCAGCATCTATCATAAATATCAATTTATTAGTGTTCAGTGTAAGGATGCCGTTTTAATTATAGGACAATCAGCGTATAATAATTACAAACCCTTTTTCAATTTTACTTTAGTGTACAATCAATAATTTTACGGGCATAATTTTATTGAAGTAGATACATTTATTTAATATTGTTTAGCATATGTAAATATTATAGGGAAAAATTTAGCATAAGAAAGCATTTAGAAAAATGTGGTTGGTAGAAAGAGATAGTTTCTGAGTTTGGAAGGGACTGCGATAAACGAAACTCGACGGTTACGGTAATCACGTTCTGTGGTAACGAGTATTTCAAGGATGGGGCGCGTTGTCAACAACCTAAAAAAAATCAATATTTTCTACAAATACAAGTGGACGTTAAAGCAGGCAGGGAGCGATATGAAAACAAAGACAAATTGGTTTTAGCATATAAAAGAAAGAGATACAAATGTCAGGTGCCGGTTAGACTTGGTACATATGTGAGTGGGATTCGTAAACGAAGCTTGAGAGGGAAAATGTTCGTATATGGAATTGAAAGAGAGGAGGTTAAGTTGGTCTTATATGTGGGACGTGAATTTAATAATAGTGGATATTAGTCGAGACTAGTTTTTGGGGAAGCAGAACAGCCGTAGGACGGTTATAAGTTACTTTCGTGATAATTTGTTGTGTACGAGCGTTAAAATTCTGGGATTTTAAAAGACTGTTGATATTGTTAACAAAATTACAAAGAATTATGGAAGGCCAAGCGGGCATTTTAGCTTTCTGTTTCGGTTAAGATTTGGATCTTGAGAAGTGTTGGCAACGGTTAGGAGTCACTGCGAAAGCTTATTCGTGCGGGGTAAAGTTGTATAAAAATTAAACAACATGAGGGTACTTTTGGGTCTAAATAAACACCTTGGAGGTGGTGTGAGGCTTTCCTCTCTTTTCTTCGCTCGTCATTGACGTTAAAATCAGTAGTGGTCAATATTGTTGAGTGCTTTTAAACGGTTGTTATTTATAAATACCCACAAGTTGGTGTGCTTTAGTACTTGGTGTTTTGAAAATTATGAAGTACGTTTTGAAATAAAATTGAATTATCAGGATCATGTAAGTACAGACTACTGTTACTTTGGTTGTTGAGCTTGCAAGGCGTCCTAAGACGAAATAGCGATTGTGAATGCATCCAGTAGTGATTTGCTGTGGTATATGGAACAGTAGATGAGTTTAAGAAGTTTGGATGCACTATCAATGGTTAGTTGGAGAGATTTGAATAGCGGCGTGCTGACAAGAATGGTATGACTCAACTTGGAAGCGGTTCCATAACTCATAGTCAATGTCGAGGGCAACATCATTAATGGCTGTATTGCGGATGCATGCGTTGTGATGGTTTACAGCTAACTGATTTTTACAAAAACTTTATTGTTGTGTTTATTTGATGTGTTTTGACATTTTGTGCTTTTTCGAGTGTATGAATTCTATGTACGTAAGAATTTATTGGACTTTATAATGAAATGAAGGCATGTTTATGTAGAGAGGGATATTTAAATTAATGATATAAAGGCTGTTTATTTACAAAGTAAAGGGGACTTTTGTTGTTGTAGTGCTATAATTTTGCACGCATGGATTAAAAGGGTTTTACTGTGAGCTCATATTAAGGCAGGGGTTAAAGTCAGGCATGAGGTTAGCCCACTTTAAATAGGGTAATTGTATAATGAGAGAATCTTAATCTAACAATATTTTTGAAAATGTATTGTTCCCTAATCAAGTATATGTAATTTTCTGTATGTGAACCGTTATAATTGAAAAGGTTTTAAAAGTGGTAATTTTTTTGTGTAAACAGAATGTTATGAATTTTGGTAGTTACGTTTTTTTGATAGATTTGTAGGGAAGTAGTTTTCAGATTGCAGCAAAGTTGCAGTTAGGAGAAGTGTTGATTTTCAGCAGTCCAGGTAATCTTCCTAGGTATATTTGAAGATTACTGGGAAACTCATGAAGGCAGCCGAGGTAAACTTCAGAGTAATTATGGTTTCCCAAGCATGGGGCTTTTTCCAGCTTGTTTTCACCGAGTAGTTCAGAGTAATTATGACTTCCAACGGATGCGTTTGAGTTCTTACAGAACCAGAACTGCATAGTAATTATGACACCCAAGTTGTGGGGCTCCAATCAAAGGTAAACTTCGTAATAATTATGACTCCCAACGGAGGAGTTCGAGTTCTTACTGAACCCGAACTTTGTAGTAATTTATGGCGACCCGAACGTGAGGAGCTCGAATTCAAATAAAGAAAAAATTATTTCAGGAAACTGGCGACCAGAGATTAAAGGGTTAATTGTCTTGTAGATATTTTTTAATTTTATTGAGTGTGTTAGAATTAGTGGGTGTATGAGCGGTGTGTTGTGAACGAATGTTAAGAAAGGAGTAAAGAAGTGGAGATCAAAAGTGACGACAGTGTTTTGTTTGGGAAAACAGGACCAGAAATGGAGGAAGCCGGAGGCAGTAGGGATCAATCAAGGACATAATCAGGAGAACCTGGAAATGAGTTAATTATGAGAATGTTAGAGCAAATGCGACTAAGTAGGAAAGAGTCGAACCGGAAGTTTGAGCAAATTAGGGAAATGGGTGAAGAATCGAACAGAAAATTTGAGCGAATGAGTGAAGAGTCAAACAGGAAGTTTGAGCAAATAAGCGAGAAAATAGATAAATCAACTAAAGTATTTACGGACTTTAAAAATGGGTGAGGTTGAAATGAGGGTAGAGAGGAACGAAAGGAGTATAACAGGTATTAGGCGGGAAATAGGGCAATTAAAAACGGAAGTTAGAATTTTATGTGAAGAGGAAATAAATCGGAAAATGACAGAGGTGAGTGATTCGTGGAGAGACCAGTTAGGAAGGTTTGATAGAAAACTCACAAAAATAAAACAAAATATTACTGCTTTAGCGGAGGATAGTTCAAGAATTTATACTGATAACATGTCTTTAGAACAACAAATGAAATTCCATCAAGATAATCGGGTGAACACGCAGATTTTTATAAACAATATTAGGACCTTGGTTTGCAACTTATATGAAGAACAGGCTAATTTTAATGTGGTGAAAGCTTTATCAAAGAATAATGTAGAGGTCTGGCACAATTTAGTAGAGCAGGATTTAACATCATATTTAGATTTTGAGGAGATATTCCTAAAACATTATTGGGGTGACCATACACAGGTCCAAGTAAAGAATGATTTGATCACAGGAAAATACAAAGGGGAGTTTGCAGGATCCCGGGAACAATATGCTATTCGTAAATATAGTATAGTAAAGCAATTAAGCCTACCGTTAACTGATCGTCAAATAATTAAATATCTGTTTAGACATTTCGAAATAAAGTTCAGGCAACATGTTGCGTTATAAAACATAGTTGAAAGGGCGACATTTTTGGAGTACCTGCAAAGGTATGATGATGTAAGTTCAGGGAGACCTAGGGAAAGTAGAGAGCGAAATGTAAACTTAGTGAGGTTTGAAAATAAGAGAGAAAACTTTAATAATCAAGAAGGTACAAACTATAATCGAAATTTTGGGAATCAATGGGAACAAATATGTAATTTCTATAGGAGCAGTAGCAGTACGAGGGGTGCTACCCCAAGACCGGGAGTTCAAGGACAAAATAGTTCGCCCGAAATGACTAGGACAGCTTCGAGTAGGAGTAATATAGGAATAGCAGATGGACAAGAAACGACCAGGGGAACGTATGTACAAGTAGTGGAAGGACAACCAAGACCGAGTAGTGAGACCCGAGGTAGGCGGAATTTTTAGATTTAGACAAACCACTAGAAAATGACGTATGAAATATGAACATCTGTGAGAATTTATGAATATTGAAGAAGAAATAGAAACAGAAGAAGTAGAGAAAATTTGTTTGCCGGTGGTAGAGATAAAAATTTTAAATCATTGTGTAGGATCGTTGCTCGATTCAGGAGCAAAGGCGAGTTTAGTATCGGAGGAATTCGTTAGAGAGATCCAAGCAGAAATTCATGATAGTATTATGCCAATCAAGAGGAGTCATTTGATAGCTACAAATAAAATAAGGTTTGCGGTGGTAAATAGTGTGGTAGTATTAAGGGTTGTAATAGGCTCGGTAAGCTATGAGCAGGAATTTATTATCGTTCCTAGACTTAAATTGAAAAGTATTTTAGGGGTTCATTGCATGATGAAGATGGGTGTTAGTAGTTGATTCTGAGAGGAGATTAATGAAGGTTAGGGACGTGGTATTGCCCAAAAAGGAGAGTTATAGCGTCACAGAAGATGACATAAGTTTAAACTTAAACGTAATGGAGTTAGATGAAGAAAAGGTTAATGGAATAAATACTTTTAAATGTCCAGAAGGAAAATTCGAAGAGGTTCAAGCGTTATTAAGGAAACATTCAGAGCTGGTAGAAGTTTATGCGAGCATAGCGTTAGGTTACGAGCATGTGTTGGAGTTAAATAATTTGGAACCAGTTTATGCAAAAATTTATTCGATTCCCGCAGCATGTAGAGATCAGGTGAATTTGGAAGTAATAAAAATGTTAAGTGATGGCAAATTTTTCACGAGGTTATATGCTAGTATAAATTTAGGTAAGTTAGAGTTGAGGAATTCGTTCTGGTAAAGTCAGTTATATGAAAATTCTAGGAGGTACATAGGGTTATGTGTAGAAGAAAAATTTGAAAACTCGGAAGTGGTACCGTATGGTTTGTCTGAAGCAAATATAAGGGTGAATAAAGGCAGTGTGAATTTAGTATTCCAGGAAATAGTTACTTATATAGTAATAGTGATAGGAGAAAAAGTAAGGATCAAGGTGGCAAGGTATGATAGAAAGCTAACGATTAGATTTAAAAAGAGGGTTAGGTTCAAGGAGTGAATCGGAGCTGTGTAAAATTTGTATCAACTAAGTGTAAATAAAAGAATAGCGATAGGTATAAAAATAAGTGTACATAAAAATTAGTTTAGGATATTTGAATAAAGAGGAAAACTAAAAATTTGTGTACTCTCTTCATTCCAAATACGGGGATTATACTATGTAATTTGTAGGTTAGAGTTAGTAGATAGGTCATTGGATACCTTAGGGTGGGCTAGCGTGTGTAAATACCACTTATTAAAAAGATGTCGGTGTCTAGTGTAACGAGTAATTAATTTAGAGTAGGAATTTTAGAGTTAATTGTACTTCAGTTTCAGCTTTGCACTTATTTGCAAGGAAATTTTATAATATTTAGGGAGCAGAAACAATTAATGTTACGCATCCATCATAAATATCATTTGATATCTACCTTTATCTCCTGGCATCTTCCGCATATTTCGTCCTCTAACATAATGTTGAAATAATGTGCTTGCAATGGATAAATTGTTTTGTTGTAACGAACTTACCTCGCCTTTCGTTTCTCGTGCCTAAGCCAAATAAAAAATCTACCGCTCCTACCCTGTCCTCACCTACCAGTGCAGTAAAATCTCTCGTAGTTATTAAACTTTCACGTTCTTTTACGAATCTTAGTATGTCTTCGATATCTTTGTAGATTGCGTCTACCTCTTCCTCACTGTACCTCGAGGTGGGCAGGTATACTTGTATTATTACTGCATTTACCGGTTTAGATTCTAAACTAACCACGAGTACTTTTTCGTTCTTTTGTATGTATCGTGTGTCTTAGAATGCGATACTGAGCCCTATAGTCTCTGCCACTCCAGGTACCGAAAGAACTGCAACCCTCTTTCGGGAACCTCCCGTAGTCTTATTTCTCACTAAAAACACTAATTTAGTTAAATCTATAGTTCGGCTCTTTAGCTCAGTGAAACAGGCAAGTCGTTCTACCAGTTCTAGATTCTAGAATTTATTCAAGCTGCTGTTCCGTTTTCAGACGGTAAGAGTTAAAACAGGTAAATGATGGCCTGGAGATAGAAACATAAATAAACACAAGGTTTGCTAGTGTTTATGTTACGGCAAGCAATATACGGGAAATTGTAGAGAAAAGTGTGCTAAATACTAAGGTTTGCTTTAGGGAACTTTTTTTGAATCCACTACACAAAGTTCAGACGCCAGAAAAGAATAAGGTTTGAATTTAGGTGTTATACTTAACTGTAAATCTAAACAAATTCTTGCTAATTCAGTATCTTACGACTTCTTTGCCTCGCGTAAAGTAACTGCTATCGATACCAGTTGTTCAAACATGACTAAATTTCTTTCATACATCTCGTTTATTGTAGTAATTGACTCATCCACCGGCGGTTGGAAACCGGGAGAGGGAAACAGTCCCAAGAACCTCACCACAGACATAAGCACACGCACACACAAACACGAAAACAATAAACACACACACCATTATAGCACACCGGCACGACAAAACACACACATACACACACCAAAACACACGCACGTACACGTACCTGCACGCACACGCATACGACACAGATATATACGCACACGTGCACACATACACACCAGGGACTGTACGTGGTTCCCCTGGTTTCCGGCTGCCGACAGCCAGGACACGTACAGGAATGCGAACTTCTCGGTTTCTGATTTCCGGCTGCCGGCGGTCGGAAGCTGGGAAGGACAGCAGTCCCAAGGACAACATCACAGACAGAAATACACATAAGCACCCTCACGCGCGCACAGACCCAAACACACACACACACGCACACATACACATACACACCAGGGACTGTACGTGGTCCCCCTGGTTTCCGGCTGCCGACGGCCAGGACACGTACAGGAATGCGAACTTCTCGGTTTCTGATTTCCGGCTGCCGACGGTCGGAAGCTGGGAAGGAAAGCATCCCAAGGACATTACCACAGACAGAAACACACACACACACACGCACCCACACGCGCGCACAGACACAAACACACACACACACACACACGAGTATTTCCAAACGCAAATAATATAAAACTAACTAATATAACTTAAGGTAGCAAATAATTCTGTTAGATTTCTTAGGAGTAACAGGTTTGCTGTAATTTTTATGTAGCAGACTAATTGTAATGTTAGAATAAATTAAAAAAAAAATAAAAAATAATCATCCACTTGGAATAAACGAGACAATAGATCTGCACTGTTATTTTTGCCTTTAGCATACCTATCAAATTTAAAGCCTTAGAGTCTCAGAATCCATTTTTCCAACCGAGCACACGGTTTCGAACGTGGTCCAAAAATTGTTTGTAGAGGTTTGTGATCCGAACTCACGTTCACGTAAATATATTCGAAGTGTTTCTACTGCAAAAACTAATGCAAGTGCCTCTTTTTTAGTCTGTGAATATCGACGTTCGACTGAAGAAAGCGAACGACTAACTTAGCAAATCGTATGAATATCATCTCCGTTTCTTTGTAGTAATACTGCCCCCAGTCCCACTGGACTAGCATCCTGCCATAACTATGGTATTGGATCCGGGTCAAAATTTTCTAAACTGCTTTCATTAGACAGCTGTGACTGGACATGTAAAATACAACAAGCAGTTTGTTGCAAATAATTAATTCCGTAGAAAGGTTAGGAATAAATTTTCCTACGTAAGTCACCAGACCAAGAAATAACCGAAGCTCTTCTGCTGTAGCTGGCGAACGGAATTCTTTATGCTTGAATTTTATTAAATGTAGGTCGTAGTGAATTATGACAATGTGTCCTAAAAATAAGACGGCTTCCTTTTGAAATTGTGACTTCCCAGGATTAATTACTAGACCAAGTTGATGAAGTACTGCTTGTAAATTAGCATGTGTTCTTCTGTTGTTCTTCCAACAATTAGCAAATCGTCTAAATAATTAAAAACCCTCGAAAGCCCAGACAATACGCTTTCAATAATTCGTTGAAACATTTCACGTGCACATTTTAGTCCGAACATTGGCCTACGATAGCAGAAAAGACCAATATGTGTGCTAAAAGTAGATAATTCACGTGACTGCTGATCCAATTCATTCTGATGATAAGCTTGACGGAGATCTATCTTGCTAAACAGTTTAGCATCCTTCAGCAATGAGGCAACATCCTCAATAATCGGTATGGGATGCTTCTCGTTAAGTACAGCTTCATTGACACGGCGCATATCTACACAAATGCGTAAAGTCTTGTTCGATTTAGGAACAGGAACTACAGGCGATACCCATTAGCTTGCTCCTTCTACCTTCTCGATAATTTCTAGATGTAATAGTTCGGTAATTTGGTTTTCAATTCGCTTTCGTAAGCTGTAAGATACACGACGAAGGGGTTGAATGCATGGTGGAACACTTGAATCAATAGGAATACTAAGTTGAAAATCTTTCAGCTTACCTAAAGGCACAGTTGGGGGTCATAGAAATTGTTTGTACCCGAACTCCTGTACATGTATCCAAACCAACACGTAAGACTTTAAAATTCTTCGCATCATTACGACCAAGAATTGTAGTAAAATTCTCTTCAATGACAACGACAGAAACTCTATGCGAGATATTACTACAAACCACATCCACACTTGCCGTAAGCATTACAGTATACTGCAGTTGACCAAAACCATCAAAAAATTCAACTCAGGATTAAGTTCGTAACAGTAAAATTGCACGACAGTGAAACTAGCAGCCAAAAGTAGCGGCCGATTCTAAAAGCAGTGATTGTGAACCAGCTACACCCTATAGCATAGTATACTCTAATGTACAAAGACATAACTTTTAACTACGATAGCAATTGAGGAGCGCCTAATTATTGTAGTTATAGTGAAATTATGCCAATACAACATGATGTCGCTAAAGACACGCTAAGTGATGATTCGTAGGAGCACTCATAAATTGCTACTCGAAAATGTAGCTTGCATTGTGCGAATTTCAATCAAGCAAAATAATGTTCCAAATGGTTCACGGCCAAATGCTGAGGCGTAATGACACCTAAAAATTGCCCGCGGGTGCAGCTTGCATTGTGCAAATTTCAACCAAGTAAAATAATGTTCCAAATGGTACACAGTATCCATAAATAATAGAGCAGCCAAATGCTGAGGCGTAAAAATACCGAAAAATGGCCCGCGGATGTAATGTGAATTGTACGAATATTAACCAAGTTAAATAATGTTCCAATTGGTATACAGTATCCATAAACAATAGAGCAGCCAAATGCTGAGGCGTAGCGATACCGAAAAATGACCCGAGGATGTACATTGCATTGTGTGAATATCAACTAAGTAAAATAATTATCCAAATGTTACACAGTATCCATAAGTAATAAAGCAGCCAAATGCTGAGGCGTAGGAATACCGAAAAATGGCCCGTGGATGTAGCTTGCATTGTGCGATTATCAACCAAGTTAAATAATGTTCCAAATGGTACACAGTATCCATAAATAATAAAGCAGCCAAATGCTGAGGCGTAGGAATACCGAAAAATGGCCCGCGGATGTAGCTTGCATTGTGCGAATATCAACCAAGTTAAACAATGTTCCAAATGGTACACAGTATTCAGAAATAATACAGCAGCCAAATGTTGAGGAGTAGGGATACCGAAAAATGGTCCGGTGATGTAGCTCGCTTTGTGCGAATATCAACCAAGTTAAATAATTTTCCAAATGGTACACAGTATCCATAAATAACAAAGCAGCCAAATGCTGAGACGTAGGAATACCGACAAATAGCCCGCGGACGTAGCTTGCATTGTGCGAATATCAACCAAGTTATATAATGTTCCAAATGGTACACTGTATTCATAAATAATACAGTAGCCAAATGCTGAGGTGTAGGGATACCGAAAAATGGCCTGCGGATGTAGCTCGCATTGTGCGAATATCAACCAAGTAAAATAATTTTCCAAATGGTATACAGTATCCATAAATAATAGAGCAGCCAAATACTGAGGCGTAGGAATACCGAAAAATGGCCCGTGGATGTAGCTTGCATTGTGCGAATATTAACCAAGTTAAATAATGTTCCAAATGCTACACAGTATTCATAAATAATAGAGCAACCAAATGCCGAGGCGTAGGGATACTGAAAAATGGTCCGAGGATGTAGCTTGCACATAAATAGCGAACCGCTTATGAATTTCTTACACATCTAATGCCGTCTTGATATATTATCAAAATATTCAAAACTTCTTAAATTTAATACAAAATACCAGAGATTCAGAAAACAGTTGGCACCCAATATCTTAAAACATTCGATGATCTTTAGGGACACTATTTTACTTTGTTGAAATTCGTACAACGCAAACTACATCTTTGGGTTTTTTTCGGTATCCTTACACCTCAGCATTTGGATGCTCTATTATTTATGGATACTGTGTACCATTTGGAACATTATTTTACTTTGTTGAAATTCGCACAATGCAAGCTACATCTTCGGGCCATTTTTCGGTATCCCTACGCCTCAGCATTTGGCTGCTCTATTATTTAAGGATACCGTGTACCATTTGGAACATTATTTTACTAGGTTGAAATTTGAACAATGCAAGCTATATCCTCGGGCTATTTTTCGGTATCCCTACGCCTCAGCATTTGTATGTTCTGTTATTTATGGATACTGTGTACCATTTGGAACATTATTTTAGTTTGTTGAAATTCGCACAATACAAGCTACATCCTCGGGCATTTTTCAGTATCCCTACGCCTCAGCATTTGTCTGCTCTGTTATTTGTGGATACTGTGAACCATTTGGAATATTATTTTGCTTGGTTCAAATTCTTTAGTAGAAATTTATGACTGCCCCTACAAATAATCATTTAGCGTGTTTTTGGTGACATAATTTTGTATTGGTAGAATCTCACTATAACTACAATAATTAGGCGATCCTCAATTGCTGTCGTAGTTTAAAGTTATGTCTTTGTACATTAGAGTATACTATGCTATAAGGTGTAGCGGGTTTACAATCACTGCTTTTAGAATCGGCCGCTACTTTGTTACGTGCCAATCAAATTGGCCCTTAAACATAGTTTTTAGTTTAATTTTGATGTGCGGAAGTTTCGCGCCATAAATTTAAAAGACTAGGCGCGTATTTCTGTTACGTCACAGTGCGTTTGCGCCAGATCGCGCGACGCGAGTGGAGTAGGGACAAAAGTGGGGTTTTTTCGTGACTCTTTTTAACGTGGCTTTTTTTGCCCGAACCTTCGAGTGGAGTGGACGTTTGAGGTATCGCATCGTGCCTTATCTTTATCTATGTAGATTTCCTTGCTTGCTTGTCTTTATTTGTCGCCCTTATACCATGTTCCCATCATTCCCTGCATAGGTAGGAGACAATTTGTAGCCTTGGTGAACCGTACTCCACGACCCTAGACGAGCCGGATGTCCATGCTCCGCCAACAGCACCGAAGCAATCACCATCTTTAATCCCTCCGGGATGGAGCCCTGATGGACTTTAATAGAGGCCTACTTTAGCTCAACCCCGCAGGACGTTCGGATTTCTGATGTAAGTAGTCTATTATTTAATTTGTTCGCTGATAGGGACTATTGTCTTAAATTTATATTTCCGATTATTGCGTAATATAATTTGTGCATTGGTGACGTCATTGATAGTTGGGCGCGCCAAATCTGTACATAGGCTAGCGTTAGCATCCGCCCGTGACGTCGCTTATTTCGCGATTGCGCGATGTATTTATTGACTTTTTAACTGTATTTATCGATTTTTTAAACCGTAAGAACTTTTGGCTGCTAGTTTCACTGTCGTAAAATTGTAAGCCATTTAGATGCAGGTTTTCCCAGTTTTCTTTCGACATCATAGTATGTAGTGCACCAGAATTTACGAATGCTGAATGTGTTACTTATCCGAATTTACACGCAACTATTTCTTCTGGTTGGCTACCAGTTTCAGAGTTAAGTACGCAAAAATGGATTCATCTGTCACTTGCTTGACAGTCGAACTTTTACCTATGCCCAAGTTTGAATTACCGCTTCTGCGGTGCAACATACGTGCAAAATGGCCAGTTTCTTGCATTTATTGCACACAGCGTTAAGCGCCGGACACCTACCGTCTTTCGGAACATGACCCTCAGTTCCACAGCAAATACATATGTGTTTTCGATTCAGCAGGAGTGACTTTATTTGGCTTAGCCTTAACTAAATTTGCCGTTTCTCCAATCTTCTTCTTATTATGCCGTTCTGTAGTTTTGCACACGGAAGTCGAATTTGTAGAAAATGGTGAACTACCAAAAACAGTTAAATTATTAGCCATTATTCCAGCTTGTGATAACACTTTCAAATGTACGTCCAAGCGTTTCAGCCTCGTCCAAGGTCAAAGTATCTTTTTCCATTAGCCGGGAACGGAGTTTATTGGATGAAATACCATTAATTAGCTGACCTTGGATAGTTTTGTCAACAGCTGGTCCATTAAAACTACACCGTTGAACCTGCTTTCGAATACGACTGAGAAATGTGGTAATGTTTTCGTCCTTTTCTTGACGCATTTGAACTAAAACATGCTGTTCATACCACTTTGTAATTTTAAACCCAGTTTTTGACTCCAGATATTCTAAAGTGTATGTGCAAGCATCCGTACCATTAGGAAACTCGGTAACTGAAGGTAGGGAAAAATAAACATATTGAAGAGCCGCACCGCCTAACAGTAAAAGTTTTGCCTGTTTCACCTCCGCATCGGTTATTTTTTCACTGATAGAGTAAAATTCAAGAGTTTGTTTCCATCTCTGCCAGTCATGAGGTGATGCTGTTTGAAGTGCAAATAACGGAATATGCATTTTCTCCATGTTGCAATAATTTCTCAAATTATTTTATCTGAACTCAAAATCCTCGTCGCCACTTATAGTATTTGTATATTTAGGAGATATATTACTACTTTATTGAACAATATTAATGCTTTTTTCTGTCATTCAAATACATATTTAATTACTCTAATTGCCACTTCTTACAAAGTTCCAGCTACCCTGATCTTATATATCAATATCCGCACAAACGTGGAAGAGGGCGCGCTGTTAAAAACGAATTAATAAAAAAGTTCATTATCAACTATTCAATCTATTTGTGTGTGTGACGTTCACAATAGCAAGAAGCATGTTTCTGCTGTTGAATAAGTAATGTTGTCCTCCCCTGTTGAATTAGGGTTTACCACCGATTGATTTCTGACAAATTTAAGACATGTAACAGATAGAAATGGTATAGGTCATGCTTATTTTAAAAACTAAATTTTTTGACCTATCTTGTTGGAGAATACGGTGGTAATTTATTATTTTTAAAATATTCCTGTAGAGCAACATTTTTAAAGATTGTTAGTATGATTCTATTTGTCATTGCTTTTAATACATCAACGTTGAAATATATTAAGCTCTTTGATTATTTAATAGGTGCCAAATGGAGGACCCACCGAAAGCTTCTCACACCAACATTTCATTCTGACATTCTTCAAGGATTTATTGAAATATTCCACACGCAAGGCAACATTTTGATAAAAAAGTTGAATGAGCAAAAAAGTGCTGGACCAGTTGAAATATACGAATTAGTGAGATTGTGTGCACTAGATATTTTGTACGGTAAGTCAATATGTTCCTTTTACATAACTGTTGTGTTCTGGTCAATAATATTAACATGTTACAGTGACGTAAGAAGAAAAAGCCAGCTCCGCTCCCACAATTATTGTTTAATCCAAGTATCAACGAAAATAAATGAAGAATGTTACATTATCACGTGCATAATCAAATGCCGCGCCAGGTTACGTTTTGGGCCTTGGGAGCTGCCTTTTTAAAAAGTCTTCTTACAAAAACTCTTTTAACAATTCTTATTTAATCAGAAATTACAAGTGGAATTTTACAAAACTATATAAAATTACTCTAAGTCGAAATTACTATTGAATGGATTTAAATTAGGGCGAGTAGCCTGAACAACCAACAATGCAAAAGTTGTAAGGCTCAAGACTGACTGACTATCTTGGGGCTCCCGGGGTAGTTATGTTGTCCTTGTCCCTCACATTTCTGTGGGAACTGCAGAGTTCATGTCTGTTTATTTCTTTATTCAATTATATAATACAAAGTAATAATCTTAATTCTAATAATTGCGGTTTTATAATCCACTGTGACCTGCACCTGCAGTATCACTTACGTCTGGAATACAAGGTATTCACATCCGTTGTCACAACATGCTTGTAAACTTTCATTAACCTTCTTTTTATTTATCCTTGAATTACATTGTTGCATCTAACTTAAGTTTCTTAATAATTTCTATTTAATTATACTTATATTGATTTGGGGGATATGTAACTCGCCTCGTAAAAAAATATTTGCAGTACTATATACTTGATTGTCATAATAGTTTAAACCATTACATACATTACATACATTACGTTTTATCTAGCTTTATAGTTCTGATCTCGTTTTTAATGCCTGATACTCCTAGGAAATTAATTGAACTTAAAACATCGTAGGGACCATGTACTTTGTTATTAAGTATAATTTTAAAAATCGTGTACGATTGAAAGACGATCAACCTAGAAACAATTTTTGGTTTAATTAGGTACTGCAAGTAATTGTAACGTCCGCTCATAATAGCTTCATCATTTCTTGTCTTAGGTCCACGATTTATGTGACTATTATACGTTTCATTCCCAGTTACCATAAATCCTAGCGAAGGCTAGTAGAACTTAATTTTTGTGTTGCACTATCGTCACTTAATTAGAGGTAATTGACTTCTGCAGCTCTATGCACTTTAACAAGCAACCCTAGCTTGAAGCAAACATCGACAGACTTTAGCGTGGATCGTAGTGATGTGCTTGTATAGAAAGTCCAATAAAGTTTTCAAAGATATTGCTCAACACCAAACGTCGGTCTGAAAATATAGGTCGGTGTATTCCCTAATGCGTGGTTCTTCATATCCTCCCCGTGGTCATATTTCACAAGAATAGTATCCACCAATATAAAATTGTTGTTGAAAGTACATTTTACTTTGAGGAAAGAAGAAGGTTGCCGTTTATACTCTGAGAAAAGGATTTTATTGCTTCAACTGAAAATTAGTTGATTCGATTAGAATTTTGGTTTGTATATAAACAATGATCTACATGCATTAAATAGAACATAATAAAATGTTGCAAGCAAAACCGATTTTGAAGCAAACAAACCTAAATTTGTACTACAATAATTATGGCATTTACTCAAATAACCATTAATGTAACTTGAATGATAGGTAACGTTCCTTCAATTGCTTGTGGGTTTGAATTGAATTATTTAATACTTTTATCAAATACACTGTTAGGTTAAATCAACACGTTGAATATCCCACTTACAAATAAAAATCATTGAAGCAAGTACACATTAATTTTATCAAACCACGAGTTTAGTACTTGAATGGGATTGCAGCATTAAAACAAACTACTCAAACTTTTCCATTAACCAATAAGCGTAATTGGTTTAAATTCAGTATACATTGATTTAAGTAACCCATGTGTTGAGCACAGTTTATAATTATTAAGCTAAGTGGCTAATAAGAGTTGAAGTAATAACATTTTTGGTTTAATCAAACTCTTATTGTGTTCAATTGAAACATTTAGCTGTCAAATCAATCATTTCGTTGCGTTCTACATTGTTTAGAAATAGAATTAGTTTAAAGTGGTTTTATTCAATATCCAGCTTGATTGATTCCGACCTTCTTACCGTTTAAAAGGTCGGTAATACAGTTAAAGAACGTCGATAAATCTTACAATTAAAAAGTCGATAAAACAGTTTACGAGTTCATAAATACATCGCGCAAACGCAATGAGTCCAGCGGCGACGCCACTCGCGGAGGGCAGCGTAACCTTATTACAGATTCCGCGTGGCCACTGCCAATAACGTCACCAATGCACAAAATTATATTGCGCCATAATCGGAAAATTTACATAAAATTGAGTCACTATATTCTAAGGCAATTACTCACATGAATATGTCGCTGGGTTAAAGTTGGCTTCTATTCCAAGTCCATCAGGGCTCCATCCCGGAGTGATTAAAAGTGGGATGGCTCAGGTGCCGTTGGCAGAGCATAGACATCCGGCTCATCTAGGGTCGTGGAGTACGGTACGCCTCGGTGGCTTCAAATTGACACCTACCTATGCAGGGATCGGATTAGGAACAAGGTATAAGGCAACAAACAAAGATAATTAGGCAGGATAACTACATAGGTAAAGATAAGCACGATACGATACCTCAAAGCGTCCACTCCACTCGAAGATTCTGGCAAAACAGCCACGTTTAAGAGCGTCACGGAAACTAGTCCCCACTCTTTTGTCTTTTTCACGTCGGCGCGAAATTATTCGTCCAACCCTCCCACGTCGCGCACTCTGCGCAAACTCACTATGACGTAACGGAAGTACGCGCCTAGTCTTTTAAAATTCCGCGCACCGCGTCTTTTGAAATTATGGCGCGAAACCTCCGTACATCAAACTTAACCTAATACATGTTAAAGGGCCACTTTGGCACGTAACAACCTAATGAAGTATATCATCATTAGGTCTTCAGTCCTGGAACTGGTTAGACGCGTACTATTATTGTTTTCTATTCTGAACTCACCTACACTAAATAAATCAATTTCCTGAAATTTGCACAGCCTGCATCTATCACTATCTGATCTAGGTCTACATCTACCTCCTTTTTCCTATCTTTGCTTGTAATATATCCCATAATATTCCCCAAAAATGCCTTAGACCGTATTCTGCCCTTCTATTTCTCCTTTTTTTCCACAGATATCCCTGTTCCCTTACATTTCTATGACCTATTTGTTGTTGACTTTGTCTGCCCATGCAATCATCCTCATACATCTAAAGCACAGCATTCCAAAAGGTTGCTACCGTTTTTCTGGTTGATTTTCCTACTTCTCGTATTTCATAGGCATTTCATAGACTTAATAAAATTATGTTAATCAATTTTTTTAATTCAACTTGGCGATCAACAAATGAGTTTGTTCATCCCTAACAAATTTTTAAAAAAATTGATTTAAAATAACTTTATTCAGTCACATTATCAAGTTGGATATTGAATCAAATCACCTTGAATTCTTCATTAACTCTAGTTCATCATGTATAATTTTTAATTTATTCTTTACTGATAAATAATGTTCTTGTGCAAAATGTTCTTTTTATAATCTCATAAATTTTAAATTAATATAAGTAACTTCCACTTAAATTTTATAAAACTGATACTGATTATAGAAAAGTCTGCTTATTCCTTGAGGTTGTATCAACCAAATCACTTTTCTCAGCGTACAAGAGACGATGCATCATCTTAGACTGTTACCGACCGCAGATATACACTTACTTTTAGCAAATGTTTGTTATGTTTATTTTCGGCGGTATTTGATTATTTCATTTACATCGATTCCGTTTCTACTCTTTCATACGCCGACAACATTCTGTTTACAATAAGTACGCTTCCTACTAATTTTCATTTTAAACTTATTTATTTCGAAACGTAAAGTTTATGCTAAAATTAAATAGTCAATACCTTGTTTTAGGTATCCGTTAACTTGTTATACATGACGACCGGATATAATTAATTATTATGAGATTTCCATCTAAAGACTCGTTGAAATGAGATATTGAACTATCCGATGAAACCATGTTTTCAAGTTTTCTAATCTCGTTTGATAACACCAATATTACTTTGAACTCTAGTTATTAGTTAAACGAATTAATATTCACTTTCTTTTCTGAATTTTCAAAAAGCACTTGTCGTGATTGTTAGATTCTTCGTTCCCGTTTTTATGAAATTTCGATTACGCAGTACTGTGTGGTAAGTAATTGTGGTATTACAAACATGTACGTTTCGGTGGCACTAAATTAATTTATTTGTAATTATTCTAGCTTCCTCCAGTGGGCCTAACGATCCGTTCAAACCATCGCGTGATTCCGCACACAGCTGGTCCACTCCGTCCATAGAGGCGGAAGCCAGCTGACCATCATACATGCTTAATGGTATACTTACGGTGGTAATGCCTACAAGGGGAGGGTTTCCTTGTTTGGTGCTTACCAATTTTTAATATTAATTTTCAAGTTAACACCCAAACTACTTAGTCTACAAGGGGAGGGTTTGTCTTTTTTTTGTATTTTTTAGGGTTGTAAAATTTTGTTAATTAAGGCAGTGTAGTGCTAATGATTTTTATATGCTTAATTGTTGTATTTAATATCATGATTTAGAGCTGTTGTTTTTAGGGTAGTAATTTCTTGTTCTTCTTTGTAATTAATAGGGGGGACCTAAAAACGGCAGCTTGCCATTTTAAGTATTGATTCTTTTATATTACGTTTATTTTTGGCACTACTGTTCTGGTGTAGTGTATATACTTTTATTGGTAATTAGAGGCCGTATGATTATTGTTATAGTGTGTAATTTTTTTTTATTCTAGGCCCTTCTTTAATTTTTGTATGTATTGTACCCCGCCCACTCACCGAATGAGCCCGGTCAATTTCTTTATTTTCCTCTTTGGTTTTTAGGCTACGTAAATGTACGTAGCATAAATTTTGACGCCCTGGCGTGGAGCTGCGATTTGGTTTCGTGTAACTTTGGCCCCGATTTTGTCTTGGGTAAGGTATGCTCTGATTTGGCTTCGCTTAATTTCTGTCCCAATTTTTGTTTAGCTTCTGGCCTGATTTATTTATACTGCCCTAGTTACTACGTTATCCGTTTTTCGCAGCCTGGTACTACTTATGTTTTCTCCCCTTACGCTCAAACTTGTATTTATTTCTTTCCTTTATTTCTAGTATGAGTTCGATCTTCTTAAATTTTAGTTTGGTTTTCGTCCGTGATCGCTAAATATCCTTGGTTGGCTCATTTAAGATTATTGGACTTGTGTTTTCGCCAATAATTCTAGTCCTTTGAGAACGCTGGCGCCCTATGCTAATTTCTATTTTGTTGTTTCGTTCCTATTGATGTCGGATATGTTTTAGATTGTCCTGTTTTTGCAATAATTCTATTTTGAGCTTTTATCGAGTTACGGTTAACTTTTATTTGGTTACTTTTTAATTTCTTTTGTAATCTTATTCAAAATGACCGATCGTAGGTTGGTGGTGTTTAGTATGATCTGTAAGAGACGGCAGAAGTTATCCGAAAGCATTACTTACTATTTCACGTGTATGACGGGTCTGTTTGAGAACTATGGTTCTTTTAGTGAAGATGATCAATTGTCCGTTTTGCTTCCTAACCTCGATCTATTTTATAGAACCCACTTGCCTACCGTCCACTCCTTACAAGAGTTAAATGACGAATGTCTGAAATTTGAACCGGCAAAGATTCTGGCCGATAATTCCGTATCACCTAGTCACGACCAACATACTGTTACTGCTAAACCGGAATTAACCCCGGCGACATTGCCTAAGGCAGTCGCTACTCCTTTTTCGGCTTCCTACCAAGGACTTCCTGTGTGGGAGATGTGACCCTAACACTCTTAACGTACATTTTTTTTGGGACGGGTCGAAGAACTCCGACGAACACAACATGTGTCAGATTTGCAGTTATTTGAGTCTGCAATGGATTTGTTCGAATCGAAAGCGTTACTTTGGTATCGTTGTAACCGGCATAGGTTTTCGAACTGGAAGTTGTTGTCCAATTTACTGATCTAACATTTTGAACTCCCGGATTTGGCTTATAAGTTTGCTACTATTGAGGAAAATTCTTCTACTTCACATGACCTAGTTGTTAAGATTTCTCCTATGCCTACGCGTAGATCCGATACATCTTCCGTTCTTTCTACTGTTCTTCTTCCTAGTTCTGCCTCTACTCGTCAAGTCATATGCTTTAATTGCGACAAACCTGGTTATGTTTCGACACGTTGTATACGTCTTAAAGTACTCCAGTGCTATGGTTGTGGGTATAAGGGAGTTACTCGCCACAATTGTCCCAACTGTCATCCTACTACTAGTAGGTCTTTAAATAATACTTCAACTTCTGTTCTCAGCTCTAGGAGTCAAACTTCTTCTGCTTCTAATTCTATGTTCTCTTTTGTACCTCATCCAAGTCATCCTGCTACTACTATCAAAACCTACTCTTCTTCGGCAAATATAGTTTCGAACAAAATTTCTTCCGTCTCTAGTTCTACATCCTATTCTACTCTTCCTTCTGCTCGCCCTACTTATTTACTTCTACCCCAAACTGTGCCTCCATCACCATTGCAACCCATACTTCGAATTAGTGACTTGCAGCTAGCTTCTCAAGAGTTGGTTCCCGCTTTCTTAAACGATTCGACCCAAGAAATTTCTGTCTTGTCATCAAACACAAATGTCGCTGAAGTGACGATCACTCCTAATACGTATAGAAAAGGTCCTGTTGAAGTTAGAGAACCTGTAGCTATAATGCCTGTTGCTGTTGTTGTCCAAGTTTTACCTGATCCTATTTCTCCATCTACTATTGTCAAGGAATCAGTTCCTATTGTGGTTGAAGTTTTGTCGGTTCCTACTCCGTTGTCTAACAGTGATAAAGTCTTTATTGACTCTACTCCTTTACCGGACGTTAATGAAACGATATCTACTCTTACTCATTTTTCTCATGCTGACAAAATGCTACTTGCTTCTGTTTTTTTTAACTAAGGTTGATGAAATCCTAGCTGATGTCCTGTTGTCTAATGTTGACAAAGGTCAACCTGAATCTGCTTCCTTATCTATTGTGGATGAAGTTCTTTCTTATGCTGTTTGTTCTGGTAACGTTGATGAAGTTCTACCTGATTCTGATCCTTTTCTTAAGATGGATATTTTTTCAGCCAATGCTGTTCTCCTTCCTAATTGTGATACTGCTAGTCCTTCATCTAACGTAACGGTAGTGTGCGCTGCTTGTGTTTCTTTTCGCATGGTTGATTCTCGTTCAGCCAGTACTCCTTTTTTTCTACCGTTTACTTTCTTACCACCAATTCTAAAAACAAAAAACTTCCTTCAATGACGCGTTTTGAGTTTTCTAAACTACCCTGGCCACCACTTTTTCAACCTCATGCTACGACTACTACACCCCTACTGTTCCTGTTTTGCAGAAAACTGCCCAAGAGAGGCAGACATTAGTCTATGCCCATTCCGAACCTGAGGATATATGTCGGCAATATCCTAGTGTCTTTGATTTTGTTTCATTTTCTTGCTGGCGGCGTAAATACCTTAACCACCACGTTGGGCGCCAAAATTTATGCTGCGTACATTTACGTAGCCTAAAAACTAAAGAAGAAAAAAAAGAAATTGACCGGGCTCATTCGGTAAGTGGGTGGGCTATCATACATACAAAAATTAAAGAAACACCTGAAATAAAAAAAAATTACACGGTCATAACAATAACCATACAACCTATAATTACTAAAATATATATATATATATATATATATATATATTATACCAGAACAGTAGTCAGTAATGCCAAAAATAAGCGTAACATAAAAGAATCAATACTTAAAATTGCGATCTGTCGTTTATAGGTCCGCCCTAACCCCATTAATTACAAAAAAAGAACAAGAAATTACGACCCTAAAAACAACAGCTCTAGATCGTTATCTTAAATAGAACAATTCAGCATATAAAAATCATTAGCACTACACTACCTTAATCAACAAAATTTTACAACTTCAAAAAAAGAGAAACCCTCCTCTTTAACTTGAAAATTAATATCAAAAATTAGTAAGCACCAAAAAAGGAAACCCTCCCCTTGTAGACATTACCACCGTAAGTATACCATTACGGATGTATGATGGTCACGGTATATACAATACTAATGATAAGTGCCATCTCACCTAACGATGCTCATGTTCACAACTACTAAGTGTGGGTTTCGAGTCGAACCCGATAAACATGTGGGTGTGACCCTTCCCTAGGAGCAGTGCCAATAAAGAAACAAAAAAAGAAATCCGGCTAAAGGCTCACCCACGTTCAAGTTGTAGACTGGCTTCCGCCTCTAAGGCCGGAGTGGACCAGCTGTGTGCGGAGTTACGCCATTTGCGTGTTCCCTCGTGCCAACAGGAGCGATGGTTCGAACTGATCGTTAGGCCCACCGGAGGAAGCTAGAATAATTACAGGTAAATTAATTTAGTGCCGCCGAAACGTACATGCTTGTAAAACCACAATTACTTATCTTGCAGAACTGCGTGCACGAAATTTCATAAAAACGGGAAGAGAGAATCTAACAATCACGACGAGTGTTTTTTGAAAATTCAGAAAAGAAAGAGAATATTAATTCCTTTGACTAATAACTAGAGTTCAAAGTAATATTGGTGTTATCAAACGAGATTAAAAAACTTGAAAACGCGGTTTCACCGGATAGTTTAATACCTCATTTCAACGAGTCTTTAGATGAAAATCCCATAAGAATCAATTATACGCGGTCGTAATGTATAACAAGTTAACGGATTCCTAAAGCAAGGTACTGACTATTTAATTTTAGCATAAACTTTACGTTTCGAAATAAATAAGTTTAAAATGAGAATTAGTAGGAAGCGTACTTATTGTAAGCAAGATGTTGTCGACGTATGAAAGAGTAGAAGCGGAATCGATGTAAATGAAATAACCAAATACCGCCGAAAATGAACGTAACATGCTGATTATAGATTTTTTCAGCTTTGTTTGATCAGGCAGAAGCACTTATTCAACTGGCTTGAAACTTTCACAGTGGCACATACATGCACACGCACACGCAGGCTCATACGCGTATCCGCATGCACAAGCATCCATGCATAGCAAAATCATTACACGCACACACGTATGCTTACACTTATGGCCAAACACATTTACCCACACAACTCATAAATGACACAAAATCAGAAACACTCCCTAGTAATGTAATATTGTATACAGACAAAATTTTGATATCACTATATAGTAAAAATATGTATTTAAATTCAATTACTTCCATTACATATGTTTTTAGAATCCGTTATGGGAGTCCAAATACATGCTCAAAGTAAACCCGAGAGCGGGTATTTAAAGAGTGTTGTTGAAATGAACAGAATCATCACCGTTAGAACGTTTTCAGGACTTAAGTCGTACGACTGGTATTATAAGTTGACTAACGACTACAAGAGCGAAAAGCGGGTCACAACAACTATGAGCAGACATACAATTTCTGTGATTGAAAGCAGGGAGAAGGAACTAAGTATTTGTAAAAATTCAGCAGGCGACACAAATGGCTTTAAAACAAATAAGCGATTGGCATTTATGGATTTACTTCTTAAATGCCGCGAAGATGGTTATCTACTCACAACAGAGGAGGTTAGGGAAGAAGTGGAAACATTTATGGCTGGTGTAATAATTTCCATACTATTTTTTTTTAATAACTACACCGGTTTTATTTTAGGGGCATGACCCTCCTACTTCTGCGATCACCTTTACATTATACTGCCTGGCAAGACACCAAGCAGTTCAGGTATTGTAGACTAAGTATTCGAGAAAAGTGATACGAGCTAGGTATCTATTTTCCAAAAGTACCGAAAGAATTTATTCTATTACGAATTTATTCTATTATGTATTGAGAATAGAAGAAATGAACAAATGAATTTGAGGAAAATTCTTTTATTGCTTTTTAAAATAATCGCTTTTAAGATCTATACAATGCGATTGAACCACCCTTCAAAGCACTTTGTCCAGTCAGAAAATGGTAGCTCTAAAACAAGCCTTTTGAAGTTCTTAACCGCTTCTTGGGGCGATGAAAATCTTTGTCCACGCAGTTTATTTTTAATTAGTGGCAACAAGAAGTCATTGGATGCCAAGTCGGTGCTGTAAGGCAGCTGACCCATCAATTCGATCTTTTGTGTGTCTAAATAATCGTTTGTTACATGTAATTCGTGTGAGCTCGCATTGTCATAATGCAAAATGATTCGTCGTTTGGGTTGTTTTTGCGAAAAGCAAACAATTGGTCGTATACCACACTGAATTAACGATCTATTGATTTTCGAGAGCCACAATTGCCACAGGACCGGTTTTCCTGAAGAAAAACGCCACCATTTGCTTCTTAACGCTTCGAGAACGAACAACCTTTGTTGGCTTTGCTTGGCATTGAAACATCCAAACTGCCGGCTGGTCTTTTCTTACTGGCTCATACACATAAATCCACGACTCGTCACCTATGACGATGTTGTATACCGCTTTGGATGTACCACAGTCGTATTTTGAAATCATTTTACGGCACCAATTGACACGGTCATTTTTTGAGCATTTGTCAACAAATGTGCAATCCAACGCGCACACAGCTTCCGAATACACAAATGTTCGTGCAAAATCTTATGTATGCTAGTCATACTAATTCTTAAACATCTCTCGATTTCTTGATATGTCACATGAACTTTGTCCGTGTGCGAACTACGTCCACGTTTGAATTCGGTCTACCAGCGATATACAGTGGCTGTGGATGGCACTTCACCGCCAAAAGTTGAATTCAGTTGATTGATGCATTGTTCTTGAATTAGACCACGTCGAAAGTCATAATAAATCATAGGTCGAAAATTTTTGAGTTAATTCCCCATTTTGGCTGAGATGAAATTTTAAACACTGCAAAAACACCAATAGTGCTCGCACGTCAGAACATTCTGAGTACCTATAACCTCAAAAATATCAAACTTTCAGATTTCACTTGGTGTTGTTAGTTCTTGTTGCCAGTTCTCAATACATAAATAGTGTTCCTCGTAGAATTAATTTGAACTAAAAGTTATTTAATCTTGGAGAAGTATTTATGAACATGATTTTCTGATAGAAATTCGCCGTAGTTGTAGCGCTCTTTACTTTATATCGTGTCGAGATGGAAGCAAGTCTTCCAAAAATTTCAAGCATGGTATCATAAACCTTTTTAACTTTAGCTTGTCGGTATTGGCATTTTTAGCGCCAATTAATATAGCTGCCAAAACCTTTAGGTTTTTGCTGGTTGTTAGCGATTGCTTTTCTTGCTGCGCTTTGCCAATAGAGCTGGGTCTAAACCTTCGGTATAATTTTAGTTTATGATATGAGATTTACTAAGTTCAACTTACCGGTTTGATTGTACTGGTCTGTATTTAGTGATTGTTCGAAAGGGTTTAAATATGCAATGTTCTATTGGTTAGTTGTAGTAGAATGTATTGTTAGCGCAGGTTTATCGTTTTGTCATGCTTATATAGTTTTGTTAAGTTTGTCATGAAAGCAGAACTGTCAAAGTAAATATACGGTGGCAGGACAAAAAAAGTTGTATTCCTACTGTAAAAACAGTAAAATAAATACTTTCGAGTCCAGAGAAGAGTGTCTTGCTGTAGACGGGTAGTTTATATTCGTGAGATGCCTCATTTTGGCTACCGTAACACAACTCAAAAGATTGTTTATACATATATTAAATTTTGCCACGTTAAGCCGTATTCTTTGGATCACGTGACTGGTATTGACCAAATTCAAATTATATCACGCTTGGGAATATCGAACTCAACAAGAAGAAGAAAGTACGCAAAGTTTACGAAATACGCTCCCGAGCTGGAATCCCTCCTATTACAACTTGGTTTTGATTTTGAGCAGATGCAAGTGTGTCAGGAACAGTTACAAAATAATATGATAAATTAACAATTGTAACTTCGGAGATGTTTGATTTGCTTGTAGACACCTGCGAAGATGATTTACTATTGGACAAAGAGGGATTCGATGCATATGTTAAACGATATAAAGATCTTAACATTCGTTGTAATAAACTTCGTTAGAACAAGCCTGAGAGAGCGGCGGCTCGGAGCGATGAGACAGAC
This sequence comes from Platerodrilus igneus, assembly GCA_036346225.1. Classification (NCBI taxonomy): domain Eukaryota; kingdom Metazoa; phylum Arthropoda; class Insecta; order Coleoptera; family Lycidae; genus Platerodrilus; species Platerodrilus igneus. The sequence continues at coordinate 852,697 of JARFIW010000266.1, read as the reverse complement.
GTGTCGCTAGTTGCAGGTGAGCGTGCGTTTAAGCTGCCAGTCATCCAAGTCTAGATCTTCGATGGTGACGTGGAAGGCTGGTTTTCATTTTGGGCGCAGTTTAAGAAGGTGGACGAGGATCCACACATCGATCTTGCCGATAATGTGGAATATTTAATTCAAGCTACCATATCAGGTAGTAGGGCGAGGCATCTCATAGACAGTTGTCCTGCGATTGGTAAAAATTATACAAAAATGATAGCTAGTTTGAAGTATCGCTGCGGGAGGGAAGACCAGCAGTTTGAGGTTTATGTGCGTGAACTTTTGAAATTAGTCTTGAACAATGTCTCAAAAGGTAAATTAGACATTCCTAAGCTTTACGATTATATCGAAACACAGTTACGGGCGCTCGAAACCCTGGGTATAACATCTGATAAATACGCCGCGATGCTTTTCCCGTTAATTGAATCTTGCCTGCCCGAGGAACTTTTATGTATATGGCAGCGAAGTTCAGTAGGGTTGAAATCAGCTGTCACCATTCCTAAAACAGTGATTTCAGTGAAAGGTGTGGCTATTGCTTTAGAAAATCGTTTAAATGCATTGATGCAGTTTCTACAACAAGAAGTCGAGAATGAACAACGTGTAGTAATGGTATCTGAAGGTTTTCGGTTACATAAAACAAAAACGAGAAATTCTAACACTGTTGATGGCAGCGTAGAAACGAAATCGTGAGATTTCAAATCATACTTACCAACGGCAGGGGATTTGGTAAACGACAATAAAGTTCTCAAATGTATTTTTTTTTTTTATAATGGGCACGACAGTTCAAATTGTATCAAATTCGCGGATTTCTCTTTACAAAAGAGGAGACAGCTTATTACAAAAAACAAAGCATGTTTTCGTTGTTTAAAGATAGGACACCAATCTAGGAAGTGTCGAGGATACGCTAAATGCTTACTTTGCGCGAAACGTCAAGTTACTGTGATGTGTCCGAACGCAAATGCAAATAAGCAAGAGAACACGAGGTACAGAAAGGTAACGACCCTATGCCAGAATTAAACGTGACCGACTATATCAACAAGCATGTCTTTTTACAAACTTTGCGCATCACGATAGTTGAGGAGGGGTGTTCTTGTAGCATACGTGTCTTAATGACACGGGTTTTCAACTTATATCTTAAGATCAACCGCTCACAAATTGAGGTTGTTGCCTAAGGCGGAAGAACGAATAATGCATTGCCTGTTTGGGGGAGTGTTGTCTGAACAAACTCACCACTCTTATGAAGTTGCGTTGTCGCACAATGACTATAAATTCAAATTCGAGGTGTTTGATCAACCAAAGATCTGCAGCAAATATCTCCTATTTTCTCTGGAGCCTGGATAGACGAACTACTAAGCTTGAACATAGTGCTACACGATTCTACTCGTGCATCTGACACTATCGCGTTGTTAATTGGTTCAGAGGTCGCAGGTAAATTGTACACAGGTCGGCGACATGTTTTAGACTGCGGGCTCGTCGCGATTGAAACCTTGTTAGGTGGACAATCTTGGGTAAAGTACCTTCGTATGGACCGAAGCGAGGCGGCTCCTACTCTTCCTTAGTCCTTTCTACTGCTGATATAAATATTAGCAACTTATGGGAGCTAGATGTTTTGAGAATTTCCGATCCTTGCAAAAAAAAACTCACCAAGAGCTGGTTAAAGTGAACATTGAAGGGCGTTGGGAAGTAAGATTGCCGTGGTGGGGCACATTTGTAGGAAATAGAGTTGCGGAAATACGTACTTTGGCCCCAATTTCCGCTTGGAAGTATGTGTCTGGGGTAGCAAATCCTGCTGACCTCCCGTCGGGCGGCTCCGTGGCGTAGTGGTATGTGTGTGACTACTATGCCCAAGGTCCTGGGTTCGAATCCCGACACGGTCCGCTTGAAAAATGTTAGGCGAGCATTTTTCACAAAAATACACCCTCGTTCGGATGAGAGGTAAAATGGAGGTCCCGTGTGTGAGTGTTGTCACGCACGTTAAAGATCCCTACCTTGCTTGGAACAGCAAGGGTTCGGCAAAATTCCAAATTTTCCAGGTAAAAAAAAACTCGCTTCCTGGCCAATGTAGTACCTTTGGGTGGAGCATTGGAAAATCACATGTAATGACCTCCCGTCGCGTGGTTGTACAGCTATGCAGTTGATGGAGTTGCGATGGTAGGAGGGTCCTCAGTGGTTGTACGAAACGAAGGAGTTTTGGCATCAGGAAACTGTACAGTTTGATGAAGGTGCAATAAATACAGAAAAACGGAAGATGATTACCGCTTTGATAAATCGAAATTCTGCTGAGAGTTATTTCAATTATTTTTCTCGCTATACCAAGATAATTAGAATGATGGCATGAGTATTTCGTTTTATCAACAATGTTCGGCCCCCGAATTTAAAACGCTGTGGTATTTGTTAGCCAAAGAACTCGATTTTGCAAATTAGCAGTTTTTAAAATCGTTCAAAGTGGAGTGTTTACATATGAGAACGCGAGACTTAAAACGCTTGATGTCTTTAAGGATGAGTCTGATGTTATTCGGTTGAAATTACGCATCGTAAATCGAACGGATACCAAACATTTTCAATTACCAATTGTTTTGCCATCCAAACATTCGGTAGTTCACAAATTGATCTTTGAACTTAATAAAAAATCATATCACGTAGGCGTGCAAGGCTTGTTGAGTTTACTACGAGAAAAATATTGTATTTTATTGAGGGGGCGGAAATATATTAAAAATGATATATCGAAATGTGTTGTTGGTCGAAGGCACACTGCAAAACATTTTATAATAAAAACCTCACCCTTGCCTATTGATCGCGTGCGTGATGCAGTTGCGTTTGAAGTAACGGAAATGGACTTTGCGGGGTCGTTATATTTGAAGTTCGGTAACAAAGTTTCGGTGTGTGCTGGGTACGGAGCAGTCCGTTTGGAACTCGCCACCACTTTGTCATCACAGTGTTTCATGAATGCTCTGAGAAGATTTGGCGCCCGTCGAAGAAGACCAAAGGTGATGTACAGTGACAACGGGACAAATTTTGTAGGCCTCGAAAATTCGTGGAATAAACTTGATTGGAAATACTCCCTGTATGTTTGTTGTGGTTTGTTTTGTATTTTTCTTAATCTTTCTTGGGTATTAAAGCACTCAGAGTTTTTAAAATTGTCTTTATTTACGTTTTGATCCATGACCTAGGACCGTTGTCAAAATAATAAAAAAATTTAAGTTTGACATTTATGACGCAAATTGAAGGTGAGTTTGATTTATTAATTTTTGATTTGAATACATTAGGTAAAAATTTTTAACTTTAGAAGATTTAGTACTTTCAATTTGTGTTGCGCCCTGACACGGCTTTTTTAGGTAGTCAGTACGCTTAACGTGAAATCATGTAACATTTTTATTTTCTGTAATAATTATTTGCATTGAATTACAAGAATAATGCGCTAAGCGTGCATTGTTCCTTATTGATCTACTTATATTAATATATCTGTGTCACATAAAGCTATTTCCAAGCGCATCTCTAGTTGTTTATTTCGTATTCCACGCCTCTAACGTCCCGACCACTCGGTTCTATAGTGCGTTTAACGAACAGATTCAGTAAATGCTCCGCCCATAAATCAGCGCCAAGTTTAAATAAAGATTTTGTATTGGTTGGCCGGATTCACACAACCACACATTTCAATTTGTAACATTAACCTACAAATGTCAATTAGTTTTTCGTGTTTGTCTTTGCTTTATTTTTTGTTCACTCGTCTTTCGTAGTTTTTGCTCTTGTACTTTTTTTTCAAAACAGTATTTTCAATACTTATTACATTTGTGTAGGTTATTTACAATTAATTACGTGTAAATCAAGCTTATGCTCAGTTTGTACTGCGCAACTAAGCCCATCCTATTATTTTAATTACTGAATCTGTTCGTTAAACGCACTATAGTTTCGACAAGTTAGCCGGCCGCTGGCAACAGCTTTATTAAGATGTATTTTCGGCTAGAGGCTGGCAACCTTCGCATCAATTATTAGCTATTGAGATATCTTCTACTAACGGTTGATAAAGTATATATTTTATGAACTAATTTAATTTAAATTAATTTATTTAGCGCGACACGTAGAATGAAACATGTAGAATTTGTGATGTAGGATCCAAAAATATAGAATTACCGTTATTTAGGAACAGTCGATTTGAAATTTGTCTAATAAGAAATTTGTCTACTAAGAAATTATGGATGTTAATTTGGATGCAGTTAAATAAGTTGGAATAATAACTTGTTTAATGTGATAGTAATAAAACGAACATGAATGATTAATGTACTGTAATTAAATGACTATATGTTGAGTACAACGACGTATTATATCAACGCTAGGTCACCATCGTACTCTCACCTGAGTAGACTGTAAGCTACTGCCCGCTCTTGCACGAGCGACACTATTTTATAATAGTAAAAGAGGGTGAGGGAGACAACACCCTGCAACCAACATTACAAAACATAATGATTTCTGAACAGTATCTAATTAGAATGGCTGGTAACTTTGTTTAAAGAACAAAATTTCCATGTCGAATTATCGTGAAGCAACAAAAGCAGTTTTGGTTCGTTATTAGTTATAAGAGATTTCATGCATGTGTTTTAAAAGTTAGAGCACGTAAACTTGCTATTATGTTTACAACATGTAAATTGTGTAAATTTCAATTATTGTTGAACTGGTTTTATAAGCCGTACAAAAAAATTTTGTCAGATTAGCTTTCTATAATAACAAGTTTTGTTCCATATGAACCTTCGATAATTTCAACGTATGTTTTCGACGTCATATTTTTTTTGTTTTGCAAATTATTGACAGATGTTGTCTTGAAAGCAGATACTTTGTGCAGCTGTAATGGAATGTAAACAAAACATTCCTATTTTTGTGATCAGCTTTTATCTATACATAAATTATTAAACGTAAATATGAAAGTTAAAATCCACGTTATGTAAGATTCTGGTAATTGTAATCTACCTGAAAAGATCTGCCCAGGTTAGAACGTAATTCAGTGTGTTATGCTTATAAATTATTACCACTTAAATATTTATAACAGGTTCATGAATAAAGTATAGTTGGCTGTTTTAAAGAAAATCAAAACTTTAACTTTGATGTAGTTGATAATGACAATTTTTTTCTTGTTAAAAAGTTCCGATATAATAAAAGAGTTTTTTTTAGTAAACAATTAGTTCAAATTTAAAGCTTTTATTTTAGTCAAATGCGATCAAATCTAATTACACAAAGGTAAAACTTTTCTGAGTAATAATTTGGTACCAATATCTTATTGGATATACATTTTTAAATTTTTATATACTTTTGTAGGACACAAATGGTGTTCTACTTTTTTATTTATTTAATCTTTGCAATTTCTTACAGGAACTGCGTCTTATTTTTATAAGACAGGTTTTTGTTAACGAAGGCGATCATTTTACCTTTGGGTTTCCACGTCCGCCCTTAGAACTGTGCTTTGCAATTATCGTAATTATCTCAGGACATGGTGGCGCCTATTTGATTTAGCTTAACTTTGGTTTGCAAACAGAATTCGACTTACCCCCCCACTTCTTATTGCTCTACCCAAGGAATAGACCCCTAGCTATGTCGAATGACTTTTGATTCACTAGCGCCTTAATGTAAAAGAAATAACGTTTCAGTGGTGCTTTCAGTACAATAGAACAAAAAGACGTTTCAGTCTTTTGTAAAGAAAAAGTCGTTTCAATCAGCTGATTAATTTTTATCACCTAATGTATTCAAATCAAAAATTAATAAATCAAAGTCACCTTTAATTTGTGTCATAAATGTCAAACTTAAATTTTTTTATTATTTTGACAGCGATCCTAGGTCATGGATCAAAACGTAAATAAAGACAATTTTTAAAACTCTGAGTGGTTTAATATCCAAAAAAGTTTAAGAAAAACTTTCTTGGAATCAAATCACTGAAAGATCTGCCATAGATTGTATAACTTGGCGTTTTAATCCGCCAACTACATCGTATTGGGGGTGGTTTTTAAAAAAGGCTAATTAGATTCTTGAAGGTATTGCTCCACAGGGTGTTGGGACGAATGTCCCTCCATTATGAAAATTTTTTGACCCTTTTGTGTGATTGTGAGGCGATTATTAATTCACGGCCTTTGACATACATGTCTAACGACTCGGGTGATTTGGTGGCGTTGACACCAGTCCTGTTTCTACGGGAACAAGCAGAAAATGGTTTACCGGCGTGTGATGCATTAGAACAATCTTCACTTTGCCGGAAAATTAGACCGATGCAAAAACTATGAATCGATCTTTGATAAAGATTTCTAAACGAGTATCTTGAACAATGGGAGTTACAGTCTACTGGAAAGACGTCGCGGCGGGTAACCATCGGAGAGGTAGTCATGCTCGGCAATGATAAAGACAAACGTTTAGATTGGCATATTGGGCGTGTAGTTAAACTTTTGCCAGGGAAGGATGAACAAGTGCGGACAGTACGAGTCGCAATTACGAGAGGTCAAGTCCTGCGTCCTGTCCAAAGAGTGTACCCGCTCGCAGAGAGCGGAGCATTTATTGATAAACCCTTAGATAAAAACCTGTAATCGGTTCAGCACGAAATAGATGGGGCTTTGGTTAAACCAACTACAGAAGCCACAGAAAGCGTTAAAACCTGGGGGTCAACTGTGCAATTTACGCGTAGTGGCAGACAGGTCAACTTACCTAGAAGATATGTCAGCGCGTAAAATTTACTGTTGATGTTTCTTTGGGATAAAGCTTTTGCGTTGTTTGTGAGAAACTAAGAGAATAGTTTCTCAGGTGGGAGAATGTTGGAAAGGGCTTAAATATGCAATGTTCTATTGGTTAGCAGCAGTAGAATGTATCGGTAGAAAAGGTTTATCGTTTTGTTATGTTTATATAGTTTTGTTAAGTTTACCACGAAAGCAGAACTTTCAAACTAAATATACGGCGACAGGACACAAAAGGTTGTATTCCTATTCTAAAAACAGTAAAATAAATACTTTCGAGTCCAAACAAGGTTGTTTTGCTGTAGACGGGTAGTTTATATTCGCGAGATACCACATTTATCCTATGTGAGCTATTTGCTCTAGTTGGAACTGTCGCTCATTTCTGTAAGTCTGGTGTTCTCCTATTCGTAAGTGTTTGTTACTTGTCTGTTTCGTCTTTCTCGTGAGTGTAATGTTTACGTCGTGTTCTTTCAGGAAGTGCCAGAGTACGGTTTTATTGGGGGCGATGCCGTTTGCATTCCAAGAGAGGATAGTGATGTTTCTTTTTACTGTTATATTAGCCACTAAACTGTGGTAGTATGGCAGTCGTTGTTTCTAGGCTAAGGTCGTTGATGGGTTCTCCTGTTAGGTATGAAGTTATTATCCCGTGGACACATTGTAGTATTTTGACGATTATTTGTATTGTTAGTGGAGCTTTCCTGCTTATGGATGTGTACACAAGTGCATAGATATAACACAATCCTGCAATGAATTTTATAGCATGTGATTTATTGTTCCCCTGTGTTTCATTCTCCGACTATACTCGTCGCATCAGGCTTACTGAAATTATAAGAATATCAGTTTTCCTATCAACATAAACGCTCTGTATAATATAAATTCAAGGGCACCATACAAAAACAAGGAATAGATACGTTAAAGTCAAAAGTATTAGTTAAATGTTTTACACTAAAGGAAATAAAGAAATCGCTTTCTTTAAAAATGTTATTCTAGTATCTAGTTACGCCCATTATTCCTCCAAATATTTAGGCTTGAAAGCGTAAACATTTTAACCCTTTGAGGCCAAATTATTTAATTTTGCTGATATGAAGATTTGCTTTAGAAATATGAAACGCGTATGGTTTAATAGTAACTATATATTTTTAAAAATATTTGAATTAACTTACTACGTAAAAAAGGCATATAAAAATTGTTAAATTTTAAACGCTGTACTTAACTTCATCGTTTTGTTGATTTCTTTCATGAAAAAGTACGTTTGGATTTTCTTTAAGTTTTAGGTTACATATCGCACAACTTCAGATGTTCTGGTGTGTAAATTGAACTTACTTCATTCAAATCGTCGAAGTGCGCTTATAACGATGACAGTTACTGTTTGAGTATTTATTTAGCGTATAAATTTTACACTGACTGACTATAAAAACGTTCTTTATAAAATTTAGAGTACATTATTATTTAAGTGTGACGTTTTTCGTAATAATTTGTTTACAGCTATAGCAAAATACATTTCGACCTGTAAATGGTTTCTTTCTTTTATTACTGTAGTTTACCGTTGCGTTTTTTTTATTTACTGATCAAGAATTACTTGTGGACAATATGTAAGTATATGGTTTTTATGATTATTTTGATATCAGAGCTTTAAAATCGTGGTCATCACATAATTGACAACAGCGCACTATACACAGTTTTGGTTAATTTCTGTTAGGCTTGAAGGTAAAAATTACTATGTATTTTCTTTGTCTAATTTTGTTTTGTGTAACTATTATAACTGAAATTAATAATTAGTTTGAGGTAATTATAAAGTATATTATTTATTTTAGCGAAGATTTTTGCACTATGTAGATTTTCTGGAGTATGCTAGCTAAAAGTTATTTTCTACGCGAGTTTATGTTCTTTTTGTACCATGTTTTTTGTTTTGTAAATGTTGTTTTTGGTAAGTTTTTTTAACTAGAGGTTTTGTAAATAAAAAAAACCCCTAATTTTGGGTTTTTTTTCCTATCTTTGTAAACCACTCTACTCTACGTTTTTTAGCCAGCGCGGTATCACTTATTTGGGCTCCTTTTCTCTTTTTTTTGTTGCGCTACCTGATGCAGACCAATTTTTTTGCTTTCTTTACTTTTATTTCTTGTCCGTACGGAATATCGTAACAAAGTACAAAATATATAAAAAAGAATGGTTAGCACAAGGCCGTGCTGTATTTAACAAAAAAAAGCAGCTTCTATGTTTGAAAACAGTAAACATAAAGACAAAGAAGGATTGCTGGAAGCATATGTGTGGAGTACACCACCGTACGGCTGTGAAACGTGGACAGTAAGAGAAGCGAACAGGAAAAATACAGAAGCCTTTGAATGTGGTGCATGATGAAGACAAAGTTAAGAACAAACAAGTACTGGAAATGGTTGGGGAAGAAAAAATATGTGGAAATCTGTAAAAAGTATGAGAGATAGGATAAAAGGACACATACTAAGGCATTAGGGAAGAACGCGGGTAATGAAGTAGAGAAAGAAAAAAGAGGGGTAGAGATAACTAAGATCAGACTATTGCACACAAAAAGTAAAAAATATAGGCTGTGGGAATTTCAGAAAAATGTGTAGGTTGGTTCAGAAAACAATGTTCTACGACTGAAGACCTATTGATGATGAGCTTGAAAAGGGCGGGAATTGGTGCGATTTCAAAAACTAAAAAAGATTCGGATTTCACAAGAAATTTTTGATTAAATACATGTCCTAGGCATTCGAAAAGCTATTCGTAAACCGGTATAAGGAGCAAAAAGTAAAACTTTGCTTGTTCTCTCCATCTTCTTCTACTCTAGAAGACCCAATTTATCTAGAACTGTCTGGGAAATCTAAATATTTCGGAATTTATGAAATCCGATCTACGAGACATTTAGCACGCGTGTTTAACTTAAAAGTTTCTGTAGATATTAAATCTTTTATAGAACACACCAAATTGAAGCAATCTTTGCCGAGCTGTATGCCTTAAAGTCCAAAATTTCTCTATACCTGGATTCTAGTTTATTGTTCCAAATCTAATTTAATCGGCAGTTTTTCACTCAATTAGAATATATATTTAACTTCAAGAGGCGCATTGGTACCGCGTCGTGTTGCTTTAAAATTGTAGAAAGATGCGTTGTTCGCGCGTGTATATTTGGTCCAATTAAAAAGGTATCAACTAATGCTAGGTAAAATAATGTAACGAACTTCTTTTTACTGTTCTTCTGATCAACTATAATCACAAGGTACTGATGTAGCTACTTCAAAATTTTCAAACACTAAATTCTTCTTAATACGACGAGTAACTACTTTATCACAAAGTTCAACTATGTAATTTATTTAGACACGCGCTTATTTATATAACATTAAACGTATTCATTTTAACACTTTATTACATAATTAATATCCTAATGCTCGCGAATTCAACACTGATTAAAGCTGATCATTCTCCTAGCCGTACGGTTTTTATATAACTGTAAATTAATATCAAGAAATTACCAAAGACTTTCCAAATTTTACTAGATTTTTCGCTATTGTACGCTTTATATTTATTCTTTAAGTGCGCTTTTGTAACTGTCAAATAATCCATTGTTAGTTTAATGGCTTTGTCCATTTTGATTCTATTCACTTTAGCGCCTTTGTTACAATAATTGGTTTTCTCTACCAAATACAATAAATAAGATTTTTACTTAAATTTACTGGAATAGGTCAAAAACAAGAATTTTTAACTTCTTAATCTTCTTTGGGAATTAAACCACTCATAGTTTTTAAAATTATCTTTATTTACGTTTCGATCCATGACCTAGGATCGTTGTCATTTTGACAATAAAACGTAAATAAAGATAATTTTAAAAACTATGAGTGGTTTAATTCCCAAAGAAGATTAAGGAGAATGCTAAACAAACCATAACAAACATACAGGTAATTTTTAACTTGTATCGCTTTTCTTGAGAATACGCGATATTTCGTTCATAATCATTTTTGAAATTCATCCGTTGCAATAGGAAAAAGCATTTGAAGAAGTTCGAAACATGTTCGATAACCATAGAAATAAAATGCCCTCAATGCAAGACTTGGACAGTTTGAAGTATTTGGAAATGGTTATTAAAGAAAGCACCAGAGTGTTCCCACCCATTCCAATGATAGTTCGAGAACTTTCAACCGACACAGAATTCGGTAAGTATTTTGCGTCGGATATAGATCTAAGCAATTTAGCTGTTGCAGATGGAGTAATGATGCCTAAAGGTACAACTTTGTCGATATCCATTTATGGCCTGCATAGGCAGGAAGAGGTATTTCCTGAACCAGATAAATTTGATCCGGAGAGATTTTCGCCGGAAAATTCAGCGAAAATTCCATCATCTTCACATGTGCCTTTTAGTGCCGGTTTGAGAGGCTGCATAGGTTCGTATAAATTTAAAAAACAAACACGAATTAATACAATATTGCACTAGGACGTCGTTTTGCTACGCTTGCTGTAAAAACAGTCATCTCCAAGATACTAATGCATTATGAACTAATTCCAGTTGAAGGATTTGAAGTAGTGGTAAAGGATGAATCTGTATTACGACCTGACAATGGAGTTTTAATAAAACTGAAGGAACGAAAATTGAACTAATATAATTTTAGGGCTAGAATCATTTAAAGAATTTCGTTGATGCAGCAACTACCATTAATACAGTACTGTTTTTTATTTAGCATGTGTAGTGTTATTCGAACACTGTATTAAAATAGAAGTAGTTTAATATTTAGTTTTTATTTAGAGAGCATATACAATGATGTATCTTAAAGATATACCAAAACCGATACAAAGAACTTGTTCAAAATACTAATTCCGATGAAGGAGAGCAGATTGTATCTAATGAAAAATTTTGTTTTGATACAACTACAGCTCGATCATAACATAAATGGTGTAAAGGAGAAGGCATAAGTAACAAAGCAAAATTAGTCGATGCAAAATGTACAATTAATCAAATACTCTTCGCGTTATTTAACAATTAACTATAAATATAGCAATTTTCTTTAATTGACCTGATGACAAATAAAATAAACCGAAAAACTTTTAGACAAGATCATCGGCACCAAATTTTAAAGCCCTTGCTATATTTACTTTCCGGTGTCCACTCAAAATGTGACCATGAGCAATAACTTTTTCAACCCCTCTAGTCCTTATTAATTATTATAAATATTCACCCCCTAGAAGCACAGTAAAATAAAACAAAAAGAACTACATGTCATATAAACTAAAACAAACTGAGTATCATCTACAAAAGAATCTATACCTGATGTATGCTAAGTAGGCTGTTAGGAAGTTGGACGATTTTTATCAACATGTAGTAAATACTAAAAAAATCTTTCTCCAATGTTGAATGAAATTTATGCTACGTACATTGACGTAGCTGACAGAACAATGAAGGAAGCACTGGCTCAGTTGACGAGTAGGCGGAGGATTATACATACAAAAATAAAGAAAGGCATGATATAAAAATACAATATTTCAACGAGTCTTACGGTCGTAGCAGCATAAGGATTAATTGTACGCTATAGTAATGTGTAGCAAGCCAGCGGACACCGAAAACAAGGTACTGACTATTTAAATCATAGCTTAAACTTTTTAAATTTGTAGCAAATGGGTTTAGATGAAATTATTGACAATCGTGCTTATTGTAGGAAGGTAGCATATACAGGATATTGTTGGAGTATTGAAACAAAATTTACATGAATGAATAATGTAAAAAAAGGGTAGGTTTTAATTTACTATAGAAAAGTGAACGTAACAACCCCCCTCCCTTCCCCTCTGCCAGCAAAATTAACACATCAGGGTAGGAAAACAAAGGTAATGCAGCGGACAGTACAGTACTCATTGCAAAAAACCAAACAAAAACAAATCGCGTAATAAATTTAAAAAAGAACCTACAAAAAAATAAACTGATAGGATAACATACAATAATAGATAGAACCAACACACAAAAAATTCGCTTAACGAGAAAAAAACAAAAAAAGACACTCCAAAAGCAAAAAAAGGAATTTCCATCCGGCTCGAAGTACAAGTATACCGGACTAAATCACGAAGTTTACAGGACACAGGAAAAGGGAAAGTAAAAGGTAGCAATCATCGAAGACAAAGATGGAGTTGCCTAACACTGAGGAAAAGTCGTCGGAGGACAGATATCTCTAGTGAAGAAACAGTAAAGTCTTCAACCTCAAGAAAATAAATTGGTTTCTCGCGAAAAAAACCCAAAGTAGGAAAAGGTACTAGGAAGAAAACCAACAGTTGAAGCCAAAACGAGACAATAACTGTCAAGCCACAAAGTAAGCCAGGAAACAACAAGGATGCTAGATAAAAAAATCCACCTACTTCAAGCTGTGGTACCCAAAAATCAAAACAACCGAAAAACCACCTAAGAAAAGAGCTGCTAACTGGACCTAAGGTCGACTAAGTCGTGGTTTCCAACGAAAGAAAAAAATGGTCTAGAAACACATACCACAGGAAGTGAATCGAAAAAATTTTACCAAGTCAGCTCGAAGACCGACAGAAAGTAATACCAGCCACAAGAAAAAGGAGAGGGATGTGGCATGAAAGGAACAAGAAAAAAAGAAAAAAACCAAAAAGAATAACACCAAGCAACAAGTACAAAACCACAAAACCCTAAGAATCGCACAAAAGAAAATAAAACCTAATCCCAGTGTAATTATGTATGAGCATGTGTATGCGTGTACGTTCGTTCGTGTGTGTTTGTGTGTGTGTTGATGTATGAGTATGTGTCCAAAAAGTGTGTGTGTATGTGTTGGACCGCTATACTCGCCTCTTACGACAGGCAGGTTGTACCATGAGGTTATTCTATTCCCAGACCCACACGGGTGGGGTACAAGAACAGATCGAAAAAAAGTAGAACCAAACAGAAAAGTTTGTATGAATAATGTGTGGGTGTGTGAATAAAGTGTGAGTGTGTGTAAGAAGTGTGTGTATGTGAGAGAGAGAGAGAGAGAGTGTGTGTGTGTGTATGTGTTGGACCGCTTTAGTCGCTTCTTACGACAGACAGGTCGTACCATGGAGCTATTCTATTCCAGGACCGACACGGGTGAAAGAAAAAGGAAGAAAACCCAGCCAAACAGGGAAGTAAATAAAGAAATCTTAAAGTCCAGAAATCAAATCATAAGGTGAGCAAAATCTGCATAAGAATCTGGGGCGCGAGGACTAGATATTGAGCTTAAGACGTTTGCACCGTCAGAAGGAAAACAAGACGAGGTCAAGAATATTAGGACTTCGCCGACCTACGTCTTCAAGTTTGAAATCAGCATAGACTATTGTCTGCCTCTTTTGGGCAGTTTCTGCAAAAGAGGAACAGCAGGGAGTGCAAAAGTTATAGTACGCGGTTAAGGAGGTGGCGGCGAGGGTAGTTCAGGAAACTCAAAACGCGTTATGCAAAAAAGTGGTTTGTTTTTAGAATTGGTTGAAAAAAATTGACGGTAGAAAAGGAAACATCACAGGTTGTTAGAATACCAACTGTAGAAAAAGAAAAAGTATTGGCTGTAGGAGAATCAACCTTGCGAAAGGAATCACAAGCAGAGCACACTTCAGTTACGGTAGATAAAAGAACAGACGCAGATAAATTTCATCGATGTTAGATAAAGGGCTAGCAGTATCACAGTTAGGAAACAGCATTGGCTGTAAGTGTATCAACATTAGGAAAAGGAGCAGAGTCCGATAACACTTCAACCACATTACATAAAGGAACAGAATCAGGTGGAATTTCATCCATCTTACAAGAACAAACAGCATCAAGTAGAACTTCGACAACGTTAGATAAAGGAGTAGAATGAAGTTCGTCAACGTTAAAGAAAGGAGCAGAACTAGGCAGAATTTCATCAACCTTACAAAAACACAGCATTAGAAAGAATTTCATCAACATTAGAAAAAGAGACACCAGTTAGAATTTCACCAACCTTAGCTAAAAGAACCGAAGCAAGTAGAATTTTGTCAGCATTAGATAAAAACACACAATCAGAAAGAATTTGGTCAACATTAGAACAATGAGTAAAAGCAGGTAACGTTTCATCAACGTCCGATAAAGGAGTAGAATCAAGTAAGATTTTATCAATGTAGGAACAGACAAAACTTCAGCTAATATAGGAACTGATTCCTTGACAATAGTAGATAAAGAAACAGGATCAGGTAAAACTTGGACGACAACAGCACCGGGCATTATAGCTACGGGTTCAATAACTTCAACAGAACCTAATCTATCCGTATTAGGAGTTATCGTCACTTCAGTTACAGCTGTTATTGCAGACACACTAGAAATTTCTTGAGTAGAATCATCTAAAAAAGCAAGAACAGGTAGAATTTTGACAACAACAGCAACATGCATCAAAGATACGGGTTCATGAACTTCAACAGGACTTTCTCTGACTGAATTGGAACTTATCGTTATTTCAGCTACAGCTGTTATTGAAGACACGCAAAAATTTCTCAAGTAGAACCATCTAAGAAAGCAGAACAGGTAAAATTTTCATAACAACTGCAACAGGTTCCTGAACTTCTCTGACTGAATTAGAGGTTATCGTCACTTCAGCGACATTTGTCCTTGCAGACACGACAGAAATTTCTTTAGTATAATTATTTACGAAAGCAGGAATGAACTCTTGAGAAGCTATCCGCAAATCGCTAAGTCGAAATATGGGTTGCAATGGTGGTGGATGTACAGTCTGGGGTGGAAGTGAATACGTAGGATACATTTGATCACCGTTTGAATCGCAAAGAACACAAAAATTTAGTTCCTGTTAGTAGAGGTTCGGTTGGTGATTGTGATAGCTGTAACAATCAATATTATAATTTGAAAGAGGATAGGATGTGCTGCGAGCAGAAGGTGGTGCAGAAAAGAATATAGAACTAGAAACGGTAGAAATTTTGTTCGAAACTATATTTGCCGAAGAAGGGTATGTTTGGATAGCAGTAGCAGGATGTCCTGGATGAGGTACAGAAGAGAACGTAAAGTTAGCAGCAGAAGAAACTCTCTCTTACGCCCGCAACCATAACAATGGAGTACCTTAGGACGAGTACAACGTGTCAAAACTTGACCAGGCTTGTCGCAATTAAAGCATATAACCTGACGAGTAGAAGCAGAACTAGGAATAAGAACTGTAGGAAGTACAGAAGAAGTATCTGATCTACCAGTAGTCGTAGGAAAAACCTTAACAACTTGGTCATGTGAAGTAAAAGTATTTTTTCTCAACTGTGGCCGACTTATAAGCAAGAACCGGTTCAGCAGTAACAGAATGTTGATCTTGACTAGGTGATACGACATTTTCGGCCAGAATCTTTTCCTGATCTAACTACAAACATTCGTCCTTTAGCTCTTGTAAGGAGCAGACGGTAGGCAAATGGGTTCGATAAAATGGAGCGAGGTTACAAATCACAGTGGACAATTTATCCTCCTCCTTGAAAGATCCATACCACTGAAACAGAGCCGCCAACACGTGAAATACTCAGTAATGCTTTCTGAGGGCTCCTGCTTCTATTACAGATACCCTCGAACAATCTTATTCCCATATCAGTCATTTTGAATACGAAGAAAGAAAAAAATTGGGAAAAAGTAACTAAGTAAAGGCTAACAGTATCTCGATAAAAGCTCCAAAAAAAAATTTGTAAATACAGGACAATTTAAACCATATCCGACAGATAAACTTCAAGAACATCAATAGGAGCGAAACAGCAAAATAGAAACTAGGACTCGGAATAGGAATAGGAACAGGTCGCCAGGGTTTTCAACGGATTAGAATTATCGGCAAAAACACAATTCCGACAACCTGAAACTAGCCAAGCAAGGATACTGAGCGATCAAAAAGGCAAACAAAATTAAACTTGAAGAAGATCGAACCCACGCAAGCAATAAAGAAAATCGATCCCTATGTGAGGGACTCCAAAGAGCCAAAAGAGAAAAAAACAAATGGCAGATCAAACGCAAGGAAAGAAAAAATAAGTATCATCAGGTCGAGAAATGCGGGTAATGTCGGAAATTAAGCAGTAACAACAAAAAATCGGAGCCAAAGTTAAACAAAAAGAAATCGGAGTCAACATTACGCAAAACAAAATAGGAGCCCCACACCAGGGCATCAAAATTTATGCTACATACATTGACGTAGCTGGCAGAACAATGAAAGAATGCCGGCTCAGTTGGCGACTAGGCGGGGTATTATACATACAAAAATAAAAGAAGACCTGAAATAAAAATACACTATTTCAACGAATCTTTCGGTCGTAGCAGCATAACGAATAATTGTACGCTATAGTAATGTGTAGCAAGCCAGCGGACACCGAGAACTAGGTACTGACTATTTAAATTATGGCCTAAACTTTTTAAATTCATAGCATATGGGTTTTGATAAAATTATTAACAAGCGTGCTTATTGTAGGAAGGTATCATATACAGGATGTTGTTGGAGTATTGAAACAGAATATACAAGAATGAATAATGTAAGAAAAGGGTAGCTTTTAATTTGCAGTGGAAAAGCGAACCAACAAAATACAACAAGTGATGATGCTTACGAAATCAATAAAGAAATATTCAGATCCGTCTTGTTTCTAAGAGAAATTCAACAACAGCAGATGGAGAACGTTCTACGGAACCACAAAAAGATCGTACTAAAAAGTTACGTGGTGAAAACCAAAAAAGCTCCGTTGTTTTTGGTGGTTACCACTAATAAAGTCACACTTAAAAATCTTCAACAAGAAGTCAAATCAAAAACATCTCATACACGCGAGTAACATGAGAATGCCAGTTAAGAAACGAGTAACACAATGCCGCCGGTGCCAGAAGTAAACTAATGCAACCGCAAATTGTATAAGAACAATTAAATGTGTTAAGTGCGTAGGTGAACACTGGACATGCTCGTGCACCAAAATCAACGAAACACCTGCAAAATGTGCCAATTGCCAATATATTGCGCAAAAATATTTATGGCTCGAAGCATGAGACTCAACAGCGTCATTTTACTGTTCTTCACGTGGTGCACAATTTGTAAAAGAAACAAACGCGCAAGAACATGCAAATAAGTACCCCAAAGTTGTTTTTTGTGAACTTCAAAATCACTACGTAAACGTTCTACTGATTTAACTGGCTTACCTGTCGAAGCTACGCCTAGACCATCTAAAAAAATACTCTTTCAAGATGCCATCTAATACACTGTCGTTTTTCTTTTTCACACACGTATTTGTCGAAATTGTGGAATTCCCGGTGTTCTGTTTCACTTGCGTGGTTGATTGAATCTGGTGCTGGTCCATAAGCAACCCATCATAAGCGCGTTTTTGTTACTACTTAGCACCCTATGTCTTTCGATAATTTTAAGCGGAATTGCTAATTTTAAGTTATCAAGTCCAATGAGCAATCGGGAAACTATTGTGCTTTAGCTTTTGCGTAACTGTAATTAATTAGTTGCTTGTTGTGTCAATGCAAAATGTTATAAGTGTTGTTAGCCTAAAGTATACGGCACTATGTAATGGATGTACGATGGCGTAGTTCTTTTATTTACAATGCATCCTCTACTTAGATCGTTACTTAGATATAATTAATATTTAGTGTTAGTACATGAGGAGTGAGGAATTCAGATGTTCGTCCTTAAACCAGCGGTTTAACATTGTTTGCTATCTGAATTCATTTTAGATATTATTAGATTTATATTTTACATGTGTTTTTGTGTTTAATTGTAACTTCAGGTACATATATTTTAAAAAGCGCGAATTGGGTCGTGTCTCTTGTTGTATCGTTCTTTAGGCCTTCCTACTCTCCGACAGTTTTAGCGTAGCATTCATTTTTTATCTTTTTTGTTATCGTAATTCGGACTAGCATTCCGTTACTGATTTCATTCTTTTCTTACTCGTCGGCTCGACTTACGGGTAACATGTTAAACCGTAAACTATACATTTTATCTGGTAACTATCATTATTCCGTTATTAAGCGTGAAATACAAGCGCTGTCTGATACAGTGTAATATAAAATCCACTTACAAAATTTAGTAAAAATTCAACAAACAAAAATTTTGTACAAACCCAAAAGGTTGGGAAGATTCATAAATTTTAATATACGACATAAACTGGAAATTGTCAAAGGACTGCCATTCGAGCACTTAATAAACATAAATTTCAAATACTTTAAGGTTACGCCTTGTTAAAAAGGATCAAAAAGGTAGTAAAAAAGCGTTAGCAGATTGCTACGTAAAACAAGTCTCCTTCAACATTATAAAGGTTTTCCTAGGCGCTAACTTGTGGCTGATCCAGCATACTCAAGAGTATCAAAAAACAATAAAATCGTGAACTTTAAACAAAACATTCAATTTCACCCGACTAAATATTTTTATTCCATTTCCGACTTTACAAATTTCTCGACACTCAACCTCGACATTTTATTTTAATTCTACAATAGTTCGTTAGGCAACCAATCTTACACCTATATCGCTGTATTATCAACAACATTCTGCATATTTTACCTGTGTATAATAAATACGCTGTCTAATAATTTTCAACTAAAATCCCTTTTGCTTTAAAAACAAAAATTTATTCGATAAATTAAATACCCCTGTTTTCCCTGGTTAATTCCTAAGCCCACTTTACCATAATTTTAACTTAAATCTATTTGCTTTGAAACGTTAAGTTTATTATGCTATAATTAAATAGTGTATGCCCTATTTGAGGTATCTGCGCACTCGCTATACATTACGGCCGCGTATAATTACTTCTCTTGTGTTTCCCATTTGTTTCCCATTTAAAGACTTGTCCTACTATTATTTGATACCGTGTTTTCCAGTTTTCTAATCGTTCGATAACAATATGACTTGGAGCTCTGATTATTAAATTAAACAATTTTAATATGCACTTTCTTTTCGAACAATACAGCGAAGACATTTGATATGTTTTTGGTTGTATCTGTTTCTCTGTGTGGGAAGTTCGCGCACGCAATACAGCGTGGTAGGTATTTCTGGTTTTAATAAAACGTACTTTGCGCCGACAATAAAGTAATTACACCTGAAATTATTCTAGCTTCTTTCTTCGGGGGG
Source organism: Platerodrilus igneus (assembly GCA_036346225.1). Classification (NCBI taxonomy): domain Eukaryota; kingdom Metazoa; phylum Arthropoda; class Insecta; order Coleoptera; family Lycidae; genus Platerodrilus; species Platerodrilus igneus. Next base: position 832,932 of record JARFIW010000266.1, on the reverse strand, counting down.
ACTTAACAACCCGTTGGATTGCCGCTCCTTTTTGAGTATGGACGGACACCAACATCACTTGATCCCGAGCCCCTGTTCCGCCTTGTCATTAGCACCAACCCTACGCTGTGGATTCGAGGGTGAGTGTTTTTGCACTATTTGTTTGCTTGTATGGGTTCTGGAAATTGGGTCGAAAGAATATATTTATAAGGCTCCACATGTTGACTAAATTTAGAATTCGTAAAATGATTATCGTCAAATGAAATGATACATATTAGAAATATTGTATTTATCGTGACCATCCTATATGTTTAATTTTATATTTGTAATGTCCTCCAGCTGTGGTTTTTAGGGTTGCGTTTGGTTTTTTCTTTGTTACTACATAATGTAAGGGAGTAGATACCTAAAAACGGCAGCTCACCTTTTTAAAAAAAATTTTTTTTTAATTTTATTGATAGGTTTAACTTGTAATTATTGATTGTTTGTTTTTGTTACTATCATGCTTTTATACATAATTAATTTTTTTAGAGGTTTTCTTTTGTGTATGTTTAGTTGTGAGTGTGTGTAATTTTTTTTTTATTTCAGGCCTTTCTTTAATTTTGAATATATATATATATATATATATATATATATATATTGCTGTGAAACCTCTCTCTTATTGGGAAACTTTCTAAAAAAAAACATTCGAGCCCCACAGATTGGGCGTCATAAGATGCTGTGAAACCTCTCCATTATTCGGGAACTAAGGTTTTCGAATCGAGCCCCAGAGTTGGGCCATCATAAGTTGCTGTGACATGTACAAAAAGCCTCGCCAGTTTCCTGTAATAAAATCACAAAAAAAAATTATTTTGAACTCGAGCCTCACTTTTGGGCGCTACGATTTGCTGTGATTCTCTTCTGATAATCGCCTCTGTCCTCTTCCCGCCACGGCTGCTCCCCTAGATAACTTTCATCCTCATTCATAAAAAAAAACAAACACATTCCTACCACAAACATCAACGTTAACTCTATTTACATCAATATTCACAATACATTAAAATTTCAAAATTAAAATTCAGCATAAATTTCAGTATCAGAAAATGTCAAGATTAAATTTGTCATCATTTTAATTTGCATCCAGAATTAAAGTCCTTGTAGGATGCCTACTAATTAATTTAACAATATTTGCAGACCTAAGTCATAGTACAAAGGGAGCATCTCCTACCCCTTTACGTTAATTAACCAGGTTCGTCTAATTGAGCTCAAAGACATACCCAAATTTTCATCATAATCAAGAACATAAATACTAAATACTCCTTTCTACTTAAACAAGAAAATTTCACCTTAAAATTAAAAATTTGTTGTTAGTACAACTTCACTACTGTCCATTTTAAGTAAACAAATTATAAAGTTATTCAACACACACCAAAACATCAAAAATCGAACAACAAAGCATAAGTTACCTGAAGGTTAATGCACTCGTGGCTCCAATGTACATCGTCCTTTGTTAGTCACACCATTCCAACTGTGTTATGTTTAGGTCCTCGGATTCTGAAAGCTTTAAAAATTTTCTACACCACCATTCATCTAAAGTTGTTTCAGGGCTTCTCAGGACTCATCTAAGTATATCAACATCTTGTTTTGTGGATCCAATCACGATTACGAATACCATTTCATTATTAACACCCCCGAAAAATAGCAAAGAAATTCAAACTTCTTCCACGCTATACGCCAAAACTGCCTACTTTTGTTTATTCATTTCTCGTTACAAATTTGTATACTTGGTACGGTAATACTCGCAAATATAAGTAAACTTTATTACCTTGTATCTTCTTTTCTAAATGCACTAAATAACTTTCATCGTAGCACGTAAAGAGCAAAACTGTTTTAAAGTATTCAATAATCACCAAAATATACGAGCAAACTGTTTAAAGTATTGAATCAAAATCGAAAATCTAAGAGCACTGTTTAAAGCATCGAATAATCAAAAATCTAAGAGAGCAAAACTGTTTAAAGTCCGGGTTTATATAATGGCTAGCCTGTTCGTCCCCAAAACGGACAATTCTTAGAATTTCGCATTCTACGTTTCCTTTTCGATAGTCGGGCACGCGATTCTATTAACTTTGCACACGCGCCAGTTGAAAATCTGAGAAATTTTCCACACGGCACGCAACCACGTCCGAGAATAACTAATTCATTTTGTATCGAAATCGTTACGTTTACACCTCTCATATCTGCATCTGATTACAACCAATCGTAGCTCTCGTGACGTTGCTCCAATCACGCCTTTAATTATTAGCGTCTCTGCTTGACGCATTTTCTCTTTCCTTTTCTAACTTGGCCTTAGTGGCCAAGTTAGAAAAGGAAAGAGAAAATGCGGTGGTGCAAATCGATACTCTTTTCTATCGGCTGTGTACAATCCACGTGGACTGTTAAATAACCCACTTTATTAACATTTCCCGTGAATATTAAGCGACGGTTTCTCCAACATTCTCTGTAACCATTTGTTATCTACAAAATTTAAGCAGAACGTGACTTTTAAATAAACGCTTTGCTGTATTTCGTGCTAAAGCATTCACCTGTTTCCAATATACGTAGAATCTACATGTTTATCTAAACAAATTAAACTGAAATTGACTTTTAAAAATACGCAGGTGTGTTCAATCGTAACATTTCTAAATAACACTTCTACGATTTGGGATATTCCACTTATTTTAACCTTCCTATTAGCGATTTGTTTATCAACTTTGGACTTTCCACAGGCTTTTATGCTTATTATACCTTAATAATCGTTCAATTAACTCCAATTAAAATAATTATGAATGGCATTGACTTCTACCCTTTAATTTTTTAGTGAATCCTAATTAAATATTAATTATTATTTGTACATTTTGTTTAATACCGGTTACTTAAAAATTGAGTTAATTAATATAAATTTTGCATGTAATTTCTATTTGTTTCTTTGAACAATAAAATTAAATACACGTAGAGCATTTTAATTCTGCTTCTTTTTATAGAAAATGTCTAGTGAATAATTTAAATCCCTTATTTTTAATGAAACGAATAAATTTGTATGCTCCACGTTTTAATAAAGCGTATTATCTAATAAAATTCCTTATACACGGTGATTAAAATTATTTGATGTAATTAATTAATTTTTTTACCCTGGTCTAAATTTGAGTATTTTATATATAATATCCCGCCCACTCGCCGATTGAGCCCGGTCAATTTCTTTTATTTTCTTTGCCTTTTGGACTACATGGCTGCACGTAGCATGGTATTGATAAGTGTAAAGCAGCGCATGCCTTAAATTAGATGCTAGTGTATGAGGCAGTGAGTAGTGTCTACAATCATATGAGTTCAAACGTCTGTATTTTGAGGATGCTTCACCACAGTATTATATAGTAACAAAAACTCTTATTTGCAGTAACAGTTTTTTAACTTTGAACTGGTTATACAAGCATTCCCAATAACTCTCGCTTGCAATGAAATTTCTATAACCTCACAATATTTTATTTTTAGCTCTCAACAGTACAAGTATTATCTCTTTAACACTATGATGCTAATCTTCTTAAATAACCTATATCGATGCATTATGACTAATTTACATTAATGTGTATTATCACTACAATAAATTTGTATCGAGATCTACAATAATTTATCTCAAATATAGTAATTTATTTACACTTCTAATTTATATTACGACCATATCGTAACCAAGCTTTTATCGGAGCTTCGTGATCAGAGCTTGATTAGAACTAGTATTACAATCAAAGCTGCAATTAAAATTGACTTGCCACATCTATGACAATTGATTGCACTAGTTATTTCACGAACATTCCAGAGATTATGTAAATAACGTTCTCTTGCTAAACCTTAATTTTAAAAACCTTGTACCTGTCAATCAAATAATCACGCACTTCAGGACCTGTCAATCATTGTTATTCGAAGATGTAACGCCACAGGGTGCTCACCAATTATCTTTTTATTCAAACCCTTTGTTTGCGTTCTAATGTAATTATTTTAGTCGGAAACAAACTAATTGGCGCTACGCCGACCCCCTCTTAAAGCTGTTCAGTCCCAGAACATTCTCTGACCCTGACCATTAGAAGCCCCTACGTCGATAAGGACAGTCGAAACCATTTCTGCAGTTCCCGTATTGATAAAAGAAACAATCTGAACACCGGTTTTTAGAACAGTAACCCTTGCATATTTTGAACCACTCTCTGGCTCAATCTATCGAGCCCACAACCAATCATGAGTATGGCCAACTTCTTGTCTTTACATTCGATCATCTGGCCCTTGAGGTCTACTAACGCCTTTCACAGATCCTAGTAATTCGATTTACCAGAAGCTTGTTGCTTAGTCATCAAATAATTGATGCACCGATATAGGTTTTTTAGTCGTATGATTCTTCAAATCTCTGGATGTTGTCGGCGAAATTCATCCAGACCACAAAATTTATTTCTAAACATCCGAGCAAATTCCCGGGACATATCAAGATCCACCGCTATGCAGTGTTTCAGGGAGTATTTCACGGCACATCGAATAGATCACCTGAAATCTTTTCCGTGACTCCAAATATCATTTGCCTATGCCGTCGTATAGAGATATGAACTAATCATAAATCGGTCCAGACCTTCAGATTATCAGAAGCATAACTCTCACTTCTTTGGCATTGCTAGTGTCATCACTATCATAGGGCGCGCTAATCGGGTAACATGCACCACTACTGTTTTTCCTTTTGGGAGCTTACGAATCCGATATACGACTTTGTTGATCATTTTTATGACATTGTACAAACTCTCTCAATGTCATTATAGCTTTGGCAACAGTTCCCGACATCATCTGGGGTTGTATAGCCAGATATTATATTGGTCTTCATTTGATTGCTTGCGATCTGGATGTTTTTCCTAACGTCACCATGAATGTCATACTTCTGTTTGAGCTCCTCAACGTAGCTCTTGCCACGATGTCATCTCCGGGCTTACACCAAAACTCAAGATCACACGGTAGACGTATCTCGCGTCTTAGCAAAGCACAAACAGGTGTGTCTCCAGTGCTTTCATGAACCAAAAACCAATAGGCCAATAAAGATCAGTCCCAGTTTCCTTGATGTTGGGGAACTACTTTGGAAAGATACACACAAGGTGCGGTTCATGCGTTCTGCCATACCATTTGATTATGGATGCAATGGTGTTGTTTGAGCCTTCCCCATCCCTAGCAACCGACAAACTTCTTAGAATAACGCTGACTAAAAATGTCTACTCTGGTCGGCGTGGAACTCCATAGAAACTCCAAAACGACAAAACAGTTCCTTTACCAGCACGTCATCAACGGTTGCAGTTTCTTGGTTTAGTATAGCATACGCTTTGGTTCACTTCGTAAAATAGTCCATCGCTACCAAGATGTACTTATTCCCGGAGTCGGACTCAGGGAATGTACCGGCAATAACGATTGCCACTTTCTTAAAGGGGCTCCCATGTTGTATTGTTTCATTACAGCCTTTCGGTTTCGCAACGATGTTTACAGCTGACACTTACGGCACCACCCTTTTAGAACGTCCTTGCAACGTATGTAGTAAAATGTTGGTCGGACTTTCTCCAGAGTTTTCTTAACACCGAAATATCCTCCCGAGGTCTCTTTCTGCAGATGTCCTAAAATCTCCGACTCTCACCTGTTAGGAAACTTTACTGGAAGCGTACCCACGGACCCATCTCCATACTCCAAGAATCGCACTAGGATTCCATTCTCTATTTTCAGGAATCACATTGTGCCCAGAATGATCTCAGGGTCTAACTTAACGGGCTAACAGCTTGCCAAGTTCTTCTTTGACTTTCCAACCTAGAATGACTCGTAGATCTTCGTCATTCTTCTGTTCCGTTCGCATTTGTAGACACTGTCGATCGCCATTGCGGTATTCTGGCCAAGTAAATCACACTTTGTTTCTAATCGTAAGCAATGGCTACAATCTTTGGGGCTAGGTTGTCTCGAAAGCGCATCCGTAGCAGCACAGAGTTCCGGGTGATAGTCATACTTCTGCAGCCTTTCTATCCATCTGGCAACTTCCCCTTTTGGGTTTGTAAACTGTAATTGACATCTCAGGGCGGCGTAGTCGCTTCAGGTGTGATTTCCTCATGTGGGTGTACTTATAAAAGTGTTCTACGGATTTCACCGCCACCAAGAGTTCCCTTATAACAATGCAATAATTTCGTTCCGATATCGAAAGCACCTTGATATATTTACCCATGTTGCATGTAGGATACATTTCCGATGGCGACACTACCAATGTCTGTATCCAAGATGAATTTGCCTTTTGACCAAGGATAACTTAAGATCGGAGCTATTGTCAATAGATGCCCTAGTTGTTAGAACGCATTTTGGCAATCTTCATTGCAAACGTAATCACGAACATTCTCGGACAGCGTGGGGAAGGGTTTGGCTATATTCGCAAACCTGGAAACAAATTTTCTATAGTAAGTGCACAACTCCAGAAAGCTGCGTAACTGATATTTGCCTTTTGGCGTCGGTCATTTTTCTACCGTATTAAGCTTTTCCGGGTCTAGACTGACTCTGATGCGTGAAATTACGTGCCCTAGGTATTTCATCTCTTCGACTAGTAGCTTACACTTCTTTGGACTTAGTTTCAGATTAGCTTCTCTGAGTCTTCGAAACACTTCTTCTAAATTTCACAAGTGTTCCCAAAACGACTTCTCAATCACGAAAACGTCATCCAAACATACCAAACACGTTTTGCTCGATAGTCCATGCAAGATGTTATACATTAAACGCTCGAAGGTGACAGGAGTATTGCAAAGTCTAAATGGGGTGACTGTATATTGCCATAGACCAGTACCAATAGTGAAAGAAGTTTTTTCTCCACGTTTGGGTCATATCCATTTGCCAGTAGCCTCTGTTGAGACGTATTGTGACTCTGAACGTGTATCTTGGGTGTCGTCAATCCTTGGAAGTCAGTAGCTGTTTTTTTCTTGGTCACGTCATTCAATAGCCTGTAATCCACACAAAATCTTGTTGATATGTGCTTCATCTTAATAAGCACAACAGGCGAAACCTAAGGGCTATAAAGTGCTCAATCACTTTTTGCCCCTATATATCTACAATCACTTTCTCGGCCCGTTCGCGTTATACCAATAAAAACCTGCTAAGCTGCTATCTTATGGACCGGGCATCTGCTGCATCGATTATATGCCTGACTACGATGATGCTTCCTAATCGATCGCCGTCGACCGCGGACACGTCCAAGTACCGTCGGATCAAGTTCATAAGTCCGGTCAGTTATTGTTGTTTAAATTGCTGGCACGGTTTCGTCAACTGGTTTGTATAACATTCCTAGGTGAGTAGTTCTTTGTCAACATCAGCACACCCCGTCACGTGAACGACCAAACCATCCGACTGTTGAATCCCTTTTCAGTGCGATAACGTGAACATTGGCGTTATAGATCCCAATAGGTACACAATTCATCACTTTGGCCATAGCTTCCCTCTCAAGTAACACCCTTTCCGAGGAATTCGTCATTAATTGGTTCAATAATGCGCACAAAGCTTTCCTAGAAAGTACCATCCAAGCGTCCCATCATCCCACCTCTGATACCAATGTAACAAAATCTCAGTTTGCAATAGCAACAGTTCTTTATTTTCAAACTGATTATACAAACCTTCTCAATAACTTGCAATTACAATAAAATTTCTGAAAGCTCAGAATAACTTATTTTCAGCTCTTTAACAGTACAAGTATTATCTTCTTAATACTACGGTGCTAGTTTTCTTAATTAAAATTTGCACTATGACTAAATTGTATTAATTTATATTATCACTACAATGATTTCATATCGATCTTTACAATAATTTATCTCATGTAAGGGTAATTTATTTGCACCACTAATTTATATCATATCACGACTTTCAAAGCCATAAACTAGATCTTATCGTAATCAAAACTTAACTTTCGAACTAACATCGTAATCAAAGTTCGATCAGAACTAGTATTACAATCAAAGCTGCAATTAGAAATGACTTACAACATATATGATCGCAAATGTATACACATTTGATTGTACTAGTTATTACGCGAACATTCCAGGAATTCTGAGAATACCGTTCTCGAAATAACCCTTAAATGTAAAAACGTTGTACCTGTGAATCAAGTGATTTTGCGCCGCAAGACCAGTCAATTATCTTTATTTCAAGATGTCAGGCTGTAACGGGCATTTTTTATAGCGTAACATTTTACGCTCCCTTTCTGTTACCGTACTTAAAAATACATCGTTTCTTTGGGATCGCTATTTGTATAAAGGAAATACTGCAGAATAATTCAGATTTGTATGCAATTTAACTCGTGGGTATTACTTTAAAAGTAGATAATTTGAAGATGGATTTTCATTAATAAATAAAATTGCAAGGAAAGAATTGTAAATTGGATTATTCGTAAATTACTTTCCAACTTATCGAAAATGATAAACAACTGTAATTAGTTATTAGATATGATGGTGCATTCACGTTTTGGATATTCCTTATGTGGATATACAAGTCTAGATAAGAGACGATAAGCGGTTATAATAACGACGAATTGATATAAACAAACGAGGAGTTGAGTTTTGTTCTTGGTCCCTATATATGAATTACGTGGAAAAGACTGTAGCTTCTTTACTTTGACAATAGTGAGAAATAATGCGGGATCAATTTCGAATTGTTCAATGAACGGGCACGGCGCGTTTTTGGTTGTTTTTCTTGTAAAATGGAAATTGTATATTAACTGTAGAAAGTGTAGTTCTGATGACATTTGAAGGAAGTATGCTTTAGCGGTAACGTGTTTTGTTTGACCACAAGTGCGGTTGTAAGGTCAATGACGGACGGTTTTATGGCTTACGCGTGCCTGACTAATTGTTTTTAGTTGTTTTTCTTGTGAGATAAATGTTTTACGGAACATTTGACGGACGGTTTTAATGCTTACGCGTGCCTGACTAACTGTTTTTAGTTGTTTTTCTTGTGAGATAAGTGTTTTACGGGACATTGACTTAGTGATACGCGTTGCCTTACTAATTGTTTTTAGTTGTTTTTCTTGTGAGATAAATGTTTTAAGGAACATTTGACGGACTTACTTTAGTGATACGCGTACTTTACTAATTTGTTGTTTTAGTTGTTTGTCTTGTGAAATAATAGTCGTAGAACTTGCTAAACTGACCAATTCTTTCTTTAGGATTAATGTGTGTGCGATCTAGTCTAGTGTCCCTTTGTTTTCTCAGATTAGTGCATACTTTGGATTATTTAAATACAGTGATACTGTAGTTTCTGAATTTTCTAACAACAAAGAATCTAAAATAGATCATTGCTTGCGAAAATTTCGTTATCTGCGAAATATAACAGATTACCGGCTTACACAGGTATTGGTTGAAGGTTCTCACTGCTTTTTGGGATGTTTATGAAAATAATATACCTTTGGTCCCAGTTGAAATTAAACTAGTGCTACAGAATATTTCGAAATTATTGTCTTAGGAAATAGAATTACCAAGAAATTTATCAAGGCTACATAGTTCCGACGCGTGATAATGTCTGCTGCTAACACCAGTGAAATACGTAGGTGTGATTAGCGTAACGTGTGATAAGTTCCATCAACACCCTCACAGTCAATGGTGAAGTGCTTCGTTAGTGCAGGACATCGTTGAATCCCACACTTCAGTTGCAAGGAAGCGTTGCTGAAGGACTTTTGTAAGTTGAACTATTTCCTACTGGTTATTACTTTAAATATCTGTTGCTTTACCATATCTTTGTCGTTCTGATACTTTTTACAATAGACTTGCATGCTATTTTAAAACATAGAGAAAAAAAAGAAAGAAAGAAAAATCAATACTACTGAATTACTCATACCAATTGTGTCTTATCGATTTATTTTTTGTCAACATTTTATCTGATTTATGTTTAATTGGTGTGTGAGAAAACGTTTCTGCTACTCCCCAATATTACCTCACTTTGTACTAAACATTTGTCTGTATTGCTTTTACCGTTGTTATATTATATAGATTATCTAAACAGTTTCTTTTTTTTTCATTCTACAAAGTACTGAATAATTTAGACTTTTCATTGCTGCTATGTTTATTCTTTTTTTTCAGGTTTGCTCAACTATTTTTCTTGCAGGTATTGTCACTAACTCCTTACTGCCGCGTACATTATATGTTAGTCTACTTTCTACAACCCCCACTACTCTCCGATTGAGCCCGGTCATTTCTTGGATTTTCTTTGTGTTACGCACGGCTACGAGCCAACGTAACATAAATTTGGCACCCAACGTGACTGCCACGATTACCGTAACATAAATTTTTGGCGCCCAACGCGGATGCCTCGAAATAACGTGACAAGGCCACAGAGTGATTACCAATTATTTTTTATATTTAAACACTTCGATTGCGTTCTAATGTAATTATTGTGGTCGGAAGAAGACCTACTGGCGCTACAATATAATTACCTGCTTCCTCAGAATCAAGTTGCCGCCGTACTTTCAATATTAAAAATTTTTAAGAATTTGCATTCATATAATTCAAGTAGATTCATTTTTAATACAGATTCGTCTTGTACGAAGTACAACGCCGTAGTTTAATCAAGGTCGTCTAAGTTATATTTATTCTAATCAATTCTTTATGTTCAATCTAAGCTTGTAAATTATTATAGCAGTGACTAAAGTCTTCATATATCCTTGCGGTATCATTAACAAAAAACCTAACTCTTTCAACCTAGATAATGAATGCATAAACACAACATTCCTAAAATTCATATTATTTAATGTTGTGTTGATGTCCTTCAATTTATTACATCACCGAATGATATAACCTAATTTGATGCGAATACTTCGATGTGATATATAAATACAATTTAACATATTTTGCTTAAGAATTAAAATGATCTTAGTGTTAGTTACAGTTGCTTCTGTGCTGATCGGCCTCGTGGGTTGGTGGTATTATGAGTACTTTAAACACAATTCATTTCTGTCTAAATACAATGGACCATATCCTATACCAATTTTTGGAAACATTCTCAAAATTCGCTCAAATAGAGGTAAGATTAGATTGATCATACATATTAGATTAATAAAAATGATGTTTGCTTGCGCAGAAGTTTTCAGATTCTTTGCGTTGGTAAATCATTTCAAAGCTATCTTAGCCACATGTTTTGATTGAATAACGTAATTCGGGAATATTTCGTTAATGGAAGAATATAAAATTAAGGCTGCAAATGAGGTGAAGTAGAACATACTTATAACGAGGAAATGCATCCAATGACAATCTTCAATCGAATCTAATTGCAGATCTGAAGCTGATACGCCCAACGCGTGTGACTTGGCAAACCTTTGGTCGCTGCAGGTTTATATTTCTGATTCGTGGTGGATAGAATTTTGAAAAGTCGTCTCGTACCCATGGCGTGTTGCTTTGTAAATTGCCAAAGGCATTGACTAAAGGTGCGCATTCTTGCTGTTTGAGTCCATGTACTTTACACGCAGGTTTCTGTGCTTGCGTTTTGGAAGTATTTTGAAAAATATCGCAACAGGTATCAAACCATGTTTGAGTAAGTTCGTTTTAATTTAAAATTGTAGGAAAGCATAGTGTTCAATCCGTGTTAAGTCAGTTTATGCACTTGTTATACAATATACTATTATAGGATCATGTAAAAATTCTTATAGTAAAAACTAGTAAACAAATATGCACGATTATAAAAAATTTGCATGTTAACAAAGACAATAAATACCTATTGTGTTCAGTTTTAGTGAACTACAATAGTAGTGATAATAACTTGAGATATAACTTTTTCTAGAAAGTAATTTTTATGTCTAATCAGTTTATAAATAATTAAAATACACACATGCATGAAATATATCAATAAAAGTTGCTATTGCCAATTATTTGCAAGTAAATAGAAAGTGATGTGAGGCACTTTTTCATGTTGCTTCGATAAAGGTGAAGGACGAGCTTGTGTATTCGATCAGAATATGTCGTAAACATTTTGATAAAAACGACACGTTTTCCGATAACAGAAATCTATCTAATTTAAAGCTTGGTACTGTTTCAAATTAATTCCATCCTGGACGCACACTTACTGTGCCTAGCAGCTACGAAAGATTCCACTGGTACGAGGGACACTATTTATGTATTGAGAATAGAAAGAATAAACAAATGAATTTGAAAAAAAATAATTTTATTGCCTAATTGCTTAATTGCCTTTAAGACGAATACACTTTTGCATGCAATTGAACCACCCTTCAAAGCACTTTGTCCAGTTAGAAGATGGTAGCTCTAAAACAAGCGTTTTGAAGGCCTCAGCCGCTTCTACGGGCGATGAAAATCGTTGTCCGCGCAGTTTATCTTTAATTACTGGACACAAGAACAAGTCATTGAGTGCCAAGTCGGGGCTGTAAGGCGGATGACCCATTAATTCGATCTTTTGTGTGTCCAAATAATCGCTTATTGCATGTTATGTGTGTGAGCTCGCATTGTTATGTTGCAAAATGGTTCGTCGTTTTGGGTTGGTTTCTCTCAATTTACCGAAAACTTGAAGCAAACAAATGGTCCTATACCACGCTGAATTAACAGTCTTTTGATTTTCGAGAGTCACAGTTGCCACAAGACCGGTTTCCGTGTAGAAAAATGCCACCATTTGCTAGTAATACAAATATAGGGGACCCAGGACTACATTTACACCAGCAACCACATTTCCACCCACGAGATAAATATATCTTATTTGGTATCAATTAATATCAAATTTTTCTCAGCTATCTGAATTTCTAGGACATCTTGAGATAGCGTCATCCCCCAGGAAGCTACCCCCATTCTAAGATTTTTTACCGTTAGCGATTTCAGTCCGTTCTTATTAATTTTTTATCCATGCGACACATCAAATTAGTCTAAAATTTTATGCAGAATCCGAATCTGTAACCAGATTTATAATCCGACCACTCCTAACCGTTTTACACATATACCCCCTAGAGATCATATAAAAGATTATTTTTGTTTCTTGTAAGATAAGTGTACCTTATTCTTAAGTTTTATAGAGAAATTCGAAACTTGTTCTTTAATTAAACATTCTAAAACCCAACATACTTTAACAATAACATGAGATACTTTTAAACAGGGCAAAAATTTTATCAATTTCCTAACTTTACATTTTTATTTCTAAACGCATGTCATAACATAATTATGTAGTTAAATCAATGCTAAACTATATACATTTAATCTATACAACTTACAACTACTATATACACCTAACCTATATTCTTGTGCCCCCATGCATAGGTGGCGGTACTACCAGGGATGACGTAGCGTTTATCATCCTTTTCCCGAGAAACTAAATTTATTGATTAATTCGGTATACAGATTGTGTTTTTTACTCCGAATACACACCATGGTATACACGAAAGCACTACAATTGGTATTTACAATGTCTCTAAAACTACCCTCACCGGTTCCCCTGACAACACTACAAGAAATTCCTTTGATTTTTTCACTACGTCCTTTTCACTTATAACGCAATATGATTTGGTCCTAGTTCCAACAAACTCTAGGACCAAGTCACCGTTAAACTCATCTTTGAATTTTCCCAACACCTTTTTATTAAGAAAAGGGAGATTATATTTATTGTTTGGGGGTGGTCACTCGTACGATGAAAGTAATTGTATTTACCAGAATTAAAAATTGTCGTCAGCCATACTGCTCATTTTAAGAAAATTCTCGTACGACTTTCCATACTATTAACCGCATATTTGGTGACGCTAAAAGGAATACAGTTATCTGTTACACCACTCTAAACCTAACAATGAAAAAACAAGATAGATTAATACGTCTAATAATAATTTTTGTTAATGTTGGTGATACAAATAAGTACAACAAACTTTATCAAGAAAATATTATGTTTTAAATAAAATATATACATGTATTGATAACATCTATAAACCGCTGCTGTAAAGAGTCTGTCGAATCTGGGGTAGTCAAATCTCTCAACATTTGCGTAAACGATTGCTTCCCAGTCGCATCTTCTAAGTACTGGATGGGGTAACATTTAATAATTTCCAACACTATCAAGTAATCTAAATTGTTGCAATCATTAGACAGAGAAATACTCGCACAGCTCTCTTCCTCTAATAACGTTTGAATCCTTTCTTTATCCGTCGTATTTCCACGTATATTTTTTATATCACCTACAAATTTTTCGTAAAATTCTGGAAACTTTTTACACCTCAACTCATCCATTTTATAACAGATTAATTATCGCAAATTTAATAGCTTGATGCACTCGCACTCAGGTAGCACAATAACATTCCGATCTTTCGTAATTTCCATATTACATAAATTTTCTTCTTGAAATTTATTCGCCACCCATACACTTCTATTAGATGTTTCGGCAATCAGTTTCAATCTGAATTCACGATCCAGTTGTATTTCTAAGACATCTCTGCCAGAAAAACCATTGGATCTTACGTTTGCTGCTCCTTGGGTAAATTGTATGATTCTAAATTCCAATTGAAAATTGCAAAACTCTCTCCATTTAAAATAGTCCATTTTTATAGCATAATTTTGGCACATTCTACTATTGCAGATAATTTGTACGACTGGTTGCAGACTACCGTATAAATCAAAACCAACTTCTACGTTATAGTTGTGAAAATTTGATGTAAATTCACCTAGCGCATAGGTGAGTAGGTAAATAGGGCCGGTCCTAATTCAAAACGCGACAGACGTATTTTCCATGTGTAAAATACGTCTGTCACGTTTTGAATTAGGATCGGCCCTATATAATTTCAATGTAAAATAGTTGTGAAAACATTTGAATGTAAAATAGTTGTGAAAACATGAATTCTTCTATACTTTCAATGTAAAAATACGTCTGTCACGTTTTGAATTAGGACCGGCTTTATATTACTTTCAATGAAACACACACGTATGTTGAAAAAAAAAATGTAAGTGCAGAGAAGAATGTGTGTAGCTGTTTTGAATTCGGTTTTCTAGCGAGAAGTTACACGTGCACCGTTTTGAATTAGGATCGGCGTTATATACTTTTAATGTAAAATGTGAAAACCTGAATTCTTTTCAAATGTAAAATACTTGTGGGCACGTTTTGAATTAGGATCGTCTTTATATTACTTTCAATGTAACACACGTATGTTGAAAAATGTAAGTGCAGGGAAAATGTGTGTAGATGTTTTGAATTTGGTTTTCTAGCGAGACAGTATGACAGATGCAAAAAAATATCGCATTCAAGTCAATTGTGTTTTTTAATTAAAATGGTTTCTGATTTATGTTTAGAGGCTGCAAATACACATGAGCCGGTTTTAATTCAAAAATGAGTTCACTCTTGTGATAGGTTGAAAAGTGGGTTGGCAAAGTACGCAGATGGTGGTAATCTGCTATATAAGGAGATTGCTCCTAATATTAATTTAATTAGTCAAAGAAAAGCAATATGGATTTTAATACCCTTAATAAAACCACATATCGCAAACCTTATGTAAATTCAAAAGATCTTGTAGTGAATAAGAAGTTTGAAGTTTTAAAAGTGGAAACAATCAAGACAAAATATGGAGAAAGAGTATTAGTGGAAACAGAAGAGTTCAAGAGTATATTGCCATTGAGATATTTTGAATACCTTCAAGCACATGGAGTGAAACAATTAAATGAAAGTATTGGCTCGAACAAACACGTATACATAACTAGTGAGGGATCGATCGGTCTAACTGTCAACATAGAATTTTCAGAATAATATGTCACTAATTTAAGAAATTAGTTTATTATTATAACACATCTAAGTCGATTGTATAAAGAATGATGTATCAAATTAAAGTGGGTTCTGATTTATGTGCGTTTTACTTTGAGTTTACTACCTTGTTTATAGAAAGTCTTGTTTCAAAAGAGAACTTTTATAAAATACTTTTCATTTTACAAATTGTTGAATATATTGATCTAACTATTTATAAATGAAAAGTATTTATTAACTCCGTTCTTGAAGTATCTGCTGCTCCTCGCTGTTAGTTCCTCTCTTTTTTGCTTTATTATTTCTAGTTCCAAATCTATACGACGCAGTAGCTTCTCTCCACGCTTTTTAAATGCGTTAAGCAACTCTACTGTGTCATCTTCGTAGGATTTGTCATCTTCACCGCAAACAGCCATATTAGATTCTGTACATAACTTTTTCATAGTCAACATATTTTTGCCTGATCTGTGAGCATAACATAAAAGATTATTGTAGGTTCACCTTTTCTTTTGTATACTACCTGATGTTTCTGAAAGGACCAGAGTGTGTCAACGATCCTACGATAGCCTCAGAATTTCCAGAATGGTTTTTTGATCTAATGTAACTTATAAATTAGTACTGTTTTAAAAACACATGTATAAATGTGAAAAAAGCACTTACCGTGATATATCTATTACGTCACTATCAAAAATAGCATCAGTGTTGAATTGAGGCGAAGAACAGCCGAAAACTTCTTTAATCACGTCTTCGTCAGAATGTAATATAAATTGCTCTAGAACTTTTACGTTGGTATTATTACAATTTTTGATTGATGGCAAGTTACTCATTTTTTTTTAAAAGTTGCTAGTAATAGTAACTAATAATTATACAAGAGATCTGATTGAATACTGTTGGTAAAATCTACGTGAAGTATTTATATTAAATAATAAACTGATCTGTTAGAAAAAATTAAAATTTGCATCGTTTTCTGAAAAAATTCAGCTCTGTAATCTATGCTAATGAACAAAACAGTATGTAAGCGAATATAATTATACCTCAGCAGAAATAATGAATTAGTTTCATTGTCTGAAAAAGAAATTGAAATGAATGCACATAATAATAAAACCCTAAAATTAATTAATTTCGTTTTAGATTACCGCTGACATAACTTATGCTGTATAAGAAATTTTTTTAAAGGTACTGCTCAGCAGAAATAATGAATTAGATTCATTGACTGAAAAAGAAATTGCAATGAATGCACATAATAAAAAACCTAAATTAGATTAATTTCGTTTTTAGATTACCGCTGATATAATTTATATGCTGTATAAGAAATTTTTTAAAGGTACTGCTCAGCAGAAATAATGAATTACATTCATTGACTGAAAACAGAAAATTGCAAGAAGGCGCATAATAAAAAACCTAAATTAGATTAATTTCGTTTTATATTACTGCTAGCATAATTTATTTTCCATAAAAAAATTAACAAAAATTCACGCACTGGAAAATGATTTTTCTTCAGATTAATTTTTCGTTTAAAAATAATGCAATGCAAATAAATCCCTTTAAGTAGTAATATTTATAGAATAAGTTTTTTTTAGATTACCGCTGACACAATTTACATGCATATATATATATATAGGTAAATTGTGTGAAAATTCTTTAAAGGTACTGTTATGTAATAAAACTGCAGAATGTTTTTTTAATACTGGGTTTTTTTTAAAAAACCATGAGTGCGTGTACATTATTAAACAAGAAGGTTTAATCTGAGACTTTTTTTTTCAAATTTGCTTTGTTTTTATTTAAAAATATTTCAATGTAATCATAAAAAATAGCTCTGTAATGATAATGTATTTTCTGTACACATAATAAATCAAAGGTCGTATAAAAACATTTTTGTAGTAAACGCATACGGAAATGAAAATGATGTTGAATGCATTCCTCAAAGGTCGTATAAAACATTTTTTGTAGTAAACGCATACGGAAATGAAAATGATGATGAATGCATTCCTTTTGCAGTTGTTTTGCCAGAGTTTGCATTCGGTATGTAAATATTGGAATTGCTTGCATAGCGAATTTATTTATTATAGACACGTACTGAATGCAACTGTGCAATTTTTTAGACTGCATGCACAACTCAAGCTTGAAAATCGTCTTGAATAAAAAACGTAAATAAAGGCGATTTTTTAACAATTGCATTCAAGCAATTCGTTATGCAATTATTTCGATTTGTATGCTATTTTCTTTTACAGTTGTTTTGCTTACGCGTTTTCCGTAAACTCAGATGAATGAACCTTTTGCAGTTGTTTTGCTTACGTCAGATGATATTTTATATAAATAATAAATAGAGAAAATACTTGTATTATTAAGTAGTGTATTTTGATTTTATATAGAATCATGAATGCTGAAACCGTATCCGAGATTAGTAGCTCAATTTTGAGATTAACTGTAAAATGCGTGAATCTAATTAAATCAGTGAATGAAATAACGAAACACATTTTAATTATCAAAGCAAATATTAGTATATTGAAGCTTGCTATTAAAAATAAGGTATACGAAGACAATCAACAAGAAAATCCTAGTAGGCTGGAATCTAATTTAGCAAATCTTAAAAGCTACCTTGTACGATTGAGGCACTTGAAACGTACTTTGGAATATCGTGGTAAAGGTGTTGATGCAACGCTTACTAGAGGTCATACTCGAAAAAATTTGATTTGGCATGATGTACAATCATGTTTTGGAAGTCGAATAATTACGGGACTTATTACCAATTTAAATTATAGAGATCCTCTAGTGTTCTTAGACAAGGCGTTCGCTAGTTTTAAACGCAAGATTGTTGCTTGCTTAAAAAAGTCAATGTTGAAAGTTAATGTAATATTTGCCGCTAACTTTGTTAAGCCTACAACTGGTGAAATAGATTTGAAAACGTTTCCTACTGCAAATCGTCACATCGATATAAATACCAATCTCAAGCTGTGGTATAAGGAGAACGTATTGAACAAGATTTCGAAGCGATTAGAAGAATTTTGCGAGAAAGATTCTGGTTGGGCAATCCAAGAAGTTTTACACTTGAAGGTAAATATAAACAATCATGATCCACTTAAAGGAGGGTGTTCAACGTTTGTACCGGTTCCGGACTTTATAAAAAAAAAAAAAGCTGTGATAAATGTAATAAATAACGATCAACATTGCATTCTTTGGAGCTTGGTTTCCGCTTTATATCCTGCTAAACAAAATAGTCAGAGAATATCTAGCTATCCACATTTCGATACAGTATTACGCTACAATTCAATTCAGTTTCCAATCGCATTAAAAGACAAAAAAAATTGAGAAGCTTAACAATCTCGCAATTAACCTATATTGTATAGAAAATACTAAAATACTACCATTTTGTTTAAGTGAAAATTTTAAAAAAATTGAACCTATTAATCTGTTAGTTTTAAATAATGATTCCTTACAATATTCTCGTCCGACAAATGCTGATGAGAATCACTTTCATTTTACTTGGATTAAGGATATGTCAAAATTATTTGCAAAACAGTTGTCTTCACATGAACATAGAAAATTTTTTGTTATAGATGTTTAAATAATTTTAGTACAGCAGCATTACTTAAGCGTCATTCGAATTATTGCGAAAACAGAATACTTGCTCAATAAGATTACCCGAAGAATCTGAAAAGTATCTAACGTTTAAACATTTCCACTATCAAGAAAAAGTATCATTTGTAGTTTATGCAGATCTCGAATGTATATTAGAACCATGCAATGAGTCGGAGGTAATACTAAACACAGTCTCTTACCAAAGGCATATACCCTTTAGTGTAGCGTATTATTTGAAATGCTCGTATGATAATAAATATTCCAAATTTCAATTGTATCGCGGAAAGGATTGTATAGAATGGTTTGTTGCTCAATTGAAACTGATTTCAGAAACGACTAATAAAATTTTCTGTAACCCAAAACCTATGAATCCTTTAACAGAAGAACAAAAGTTAGCATTTAAATTTGCCCTTCACTGTCACATTTGCAATAAACCTTTAGTATAGATGATATTAGAGTTCGCGATCACTGCCACTTTACAGGTGAATTTCGAGGAGCGGCTCATCAAGATTGCAACATCAATTATCATAATTTTTATATGATACCGGTAGTTTTTCATAACTTATCAGGCTACGATTCGCATTTCATTATTAAAAAATTGCGTTAGGGTTTTCAGGTTTGGTAAGAATTCTACCAATAAATAAGGAAAAATACATATCTTTTACAAAATATGTAAATGGTACGAAAGTTAGTTTTAGATTTATCGATTCATTCGGGTTTATGGCATCTAGCATCGAAAATTAGCTTCATACTTAGATGATAATAAAAAATCCATCACCAGGGAAAATTGTAACACCGATAATGAGTTTCAGTTACTTACGCGTAAAGGTATATTTCCCTATGATTACATTAACTCTTGGGATAGGCTCAATGAAACCGATTTACTCTGTAAAACAGCATTCTTTAATCGTTTGCGCAATGAAGAAATCTCAGATGAAGACTACAATCATGCTAAACACATTTGGCAAACATTTAATATAAAAACACTAGGGGACTATTCAGACCTATATTTAAAAACAGATGTACTGCTCTTGACTGATATATTTGAAAACTTTAGAAAAACTTGTATGTTCACGTATAAGTTAGATCCGCTTCACTACTTTACGGCTCCTGGTTTAGCTCTAGATGCGATGTTAAAAACGACGAACGTTAAACTCGAGTTTCTTACTGATATTGAAAAATAAAGTTTTTAGAACGGGGAATTCGTGGCGGTGTTTCTCAATGTTCGAATAGATATGCTAAAGCAAATAACAAATATATGAATGCAGATTATGATCCAAATTTCGATTCTAAATATTTAATGTATTTTGATGTTAATAATTTATATGGGGCTGCAATGTCTGAATATCTTCCATATGGAGAATTTGAATTTTTAGATGGTACCAGTCCAGATATAGTACGTTTAGACATACTTAATATTCCCGATGATTCTGATGTAGGATATATTTTTGAATGCGATTTACACTATCCAGTATCTTTACATGAAATTCACAGTGACTTACCTTTAGCGCCTGAACATATGATACCACCAGTACCTTCTAATAAATCAAACTTAAAGAAATTACTTACAACTTTATATCCAAAACTCAACTATATTATTCACTACAAGAATTTAAAATGTATTTAAGCTACGGTTTAGAACTGAAAAGATTCATAAGGTTCTTCGGTTTAAACAAGCTCCTTGGTTAAAAGAATACATTGATTTGAATACGAAATTAAGACAACAGTCAAAAACAGTTTCGATATATGCTTTTATAAAATATGATAAATTCGGTTTATGGAAAGATGATGGAAAACGTACGGAAAAGGAAAGATGTGAAATTAGTGACCAAATGGGAAGGACGGTTTGGAGCTCGTAGTTACATAGCGAAGCCTAATTTTCATAGTTGCACTGTGTTAGACAAAGATCTAGTCTTAATAGAAATGAATTAGAGGTTTACTTAAACAAACCCATTTATGTAGGTTTCTCTATTCTAGATATTTCAAAAACCTATTTATATGAATTTCACTATAGTTATATAAAATCGCAATTTGCTAACAAAGCAAAGCTGCTGTACACAGATACGGATAGTTTGATATACGAGTTTAGCGTTGAAGATATTTACTCTTATATCAAACAAGATATTCATAGATTTGATACTTCCGATTACGACCCTCATAACAAATATCATATTCCATTATCAAATAAAAAAGTTCCTGGTATTATGAAAGATGAAAACAATGGTGACATCATGCTAGAGTTTGTAGGACTTAGATCTAAAATGTACACGTATAGAGTTCAGGATAGGATAATAAAAAAGTCGAAGGGATCTTCCTTAGCAAGTATTAAGCAAATTTCTTTTGATGATTATAAGAATGCTTTGTTTTATAAACAGACTGTACAGAAACAGCAATGTTTAATTAGATCAGTCAAACATGATGTCTGTACTATTAAACAAAACAAAATTGTTCTTAATCCAAGTGATGATAAAAGAATTCTTAGTACCTTAACCACTGATACTAAACCTTGCGGGTATAACTATACATATAGAGATGACTTGTAAAGCTTCAACCACTGGCTCAAATAAAGAATGCAATTTATTTTATCTAGATTAACATATAATATTTTTAGTTATAAAACTTCAGTGTTATGTTTATACCTGCACAAGTACACCGATTTTCGTTTTTTTTTGGATGTATCTAAAATAGGATACCTTTCAATCTGCCCGAGTTTTGAACTATATAGTAGTAGTAGTAGTAACCGTTCTGTTTAAAAAATCCAGTTTGTTACTAACATACCAGTTAGTTTATTTGAGAAATGTATAACAAAACTTTTATTTAAAATTGTCAATGTTTATGGCTGTTTACTAAATCACTTAATAATTCAAACATGTAAAAGATATTGTAAAAACATGTAAAAATATTAATAAATAGACTGTGATTGCTAAATGATTTATTGTTTTTTCATAATTTGTAAAGGTACAGTAATAATAATAATAAAGTAATTATAATATTCTTATGCTGTTTGAGAGTGGATTGTATTTGACTATCTTATCATATAGTATAAGGCAATGACAAGATGTATTTGGCAAAACGTTTCTGCTAGTTTCAAATTCTAATCTAATATCGACAGTACCAGATTTTAACGCTTCGTTTTGTCTAGAACAATCTATGACTACTAATGGTGCAATACTTCGTAAATCTTCAGGATTAAAAAGTGGCTCATTTTCCTTTTCGTAGTATGATTGCTGAAACTGAGCATACATCTCATATAACAACGCAGTCTGTTTATTCTCGAACCTCAAATTTAAGTTATCGTACGGGAAAATTTCTGAATTTAAATATAGTTTCATGTTGGTTAAATAGCAATGATCAAAACGACTGTAGTTGCTCATGTATCTATTTTTCGGTTGGTTTGGAAACCAACAATCACAAATCTTGGTTTTTCTAATTGTGTTGTTGTTTTAATGTTCCATGTATGACGTTTCGTTTTTGTAGAAGTTGATATTCATGCAACTCCCATCCTCTAAACGGAATATGCAAATCCTGATTTTGTGCAACGCATTCTATTAAATTAATTCGTTGAGTATCATCAACGGCTACATGCGGCATTTTCCATAAAACTTTGTTTAAAACAACTTTTATTTCTTCATCGGGTGTAGGATTAATTATAGCATTAGTATCAAAACTAGAACGTAGTAAGACTAACTCATGACGGAGGTTTAAAATAATTTTTAAAATCTTCGCATAATCCGAGAACCATTGAAAGGTTTATTGCAACATTAAAATTCCCATTAGCATCAACTATTTGTGAATCATCCATAGGAAACCACCCAGCGTTTTGTAAATGTTTACTTTGATTGCTATTATATGAAACATATCCCTTCATTATAGACGTTAATCCAGGATTCCGAACACGATCTACAATGATACCACCAATCTCATATCTAATTTCATCAAAAGCAGCAAAATTCCATTATTTACAAACTTTGCTGTCTGAGACGGTGTTCCATCTGTTTTAATTAATTTGCCTTCTATGTACAGCATGCTCTTTGATGGTAAGGTGTATACATCTTGTTGTTGTATAGGGATTCGAATTTCATCATTATTGTTTAAAGATGTGTTAGCATAAGGTTGATGAGTATGTTTTTCAATATTAACAATTGCATTGTCGAAGTAAACTTTTTCACGCACGTTCAGTATTTCACTATTCATTCTACTTTTTTAATTAAATGCAGTCCTAACGATTGTAGAAACTGCCGGTTTTGTGTTGTTAGCGGTCTTGAAACAATCAATCGAGTGTCGATTGCTTTGAAATTTCCAGCATTTATATCAATTCTTGACATGTTGCGTGCATTATACTTAATACCCATGGCTATTGCAGATTTTTTAAATGCAACCTTACAGTTAGCAGTTCTCCTCTGAAATTAACTAAATTCCATCTTGATCTAACACTTTAACTATTATTTCATTTATTATACGTGACCTGATTGGTAGATATATAATCGTAGGTGGACACTCGACAATTTTAAAACCTGCAGGTACTTGAGGAAAAATTCGTGTATTACATGGGCTGGTTTACTATTTAAATAGGATCCACTTGCAATATTACAATCGATTAAAACTGCATTCACTTTACAAATGTTGATCGCGTAGTCTGCTTGATGCGTGACAAATGCTAGCAATTTTCGCGGATTGAAACCAAGTAGAGAACCAATTGAATCCTTTTGGTAAAATCCACATCTAGACTACATTTAATACTACATTTAAGTGTATTATTGTCAGCTGTAATTTCTATATACACTGGCGTCTTTCTAGCGCTTCGTGATTGATCCATACGACCACGCCATCTTTTATCACCTAAAGCTTTTGAAGATATTTATTAATTTCTCTAATCTCATAAGCACCTTCAGGTATTTCTATGAATTCTCCGTTAGATCCATAATAAAATTTATTATTTATTCCTTTTCTATGTTTGGAATTGTGTTATAAGACTCAAAATTTGTTAATCCTAATACGTACTCCGAATCATTATCCAAGTTTATAGGCGGATTAAAATTGCTTGTTAAAACTGAAGTGTTTCCCGTTAGAGTAAAAGTGTACGACATAACAACTTCGTACGCAGTTCTATGCACTACTTAGAAATTGTAAGCATAAATGACCGCAAAACACAGTACCGTACGATTGTTCTTGGTTAATGTTATAAAGAATTTTACATTTACCCCGCTATTCAAATAACTTATCAACTCTGTTGGCGGTCGCAGGTTTCCGTAGCTGTCATAGTAAATAGCGCTACTACCGTACTTTTGTAAGAGGTCCAATGCGTGCCTAAACCTTCTATTCCATCTAAATTAATTATACCACATTCTTTTAAATTAACTTTCTTGGGAAGATTGTTTCTCATGAACACTCCACGGAAATATGGTACTTCTAATTGCTTAACAAACTTTATTAATTCTACATTGCTTAGTGCTCGATTAGGTAAAATCAAGTTGCGTTCCTTTGAGGTTTTGCAGGGGCTAAAAAAAGACCAACACCTTTTTTATAAGGTTTGATGTACATGCCGTTTCCGACTGCAATGTCCTCCATTGCCTTGTTATGGCGTTGTTTTTCCGCTAGTTGTTCCTTAGCTATTTTAGTATCTGAAACTGCTTTTGCAACAGCAGCTGCACCTCCAGTAAGAGTACCAAGAGCGCTTAGGCCTGCAAAATTGGTATTAGTGGTAGAAAACCTCCTGTTTTAGGAATTGATATAATACGAGCTGATTTAATATGCTTCTTTTGTTTTGCTGTATTGGCGGCCTTAATTGCTATGTTGATTGCATCCATAATATTAGATCCTTTAGTCTTTTTAAAGCTGTACGTGCTTGTTTGATAATACTTTTAATACCTAGCGTACTTCTTATTTTACGCTTCTTTATCAGTTTTCTTATTTTATTGATATTTTTGTTCTCAGTGATGCACAGGCACCCATACCAAGTTTTACTTTAGCTTTCATTGCGGTAGCTACTCCAAATGCTGCTACTTTTTCACCTAAAGACGAGTCACCAGAATTTAGTCTTTCTGTAGCTAACTGAGCTAACTTCGAATCTGCTTGATGACGTTTAGATAGATCCTTTTCTTTGGTGTATGCAATATCGTGCTCCTTACAAGCCTCGTCTAACTTGTTTATTCCCTTGTCTCCCCGAGCTAACCGTTCGATTAGTTTTGTACCCGGACCGCAAAATTTGTAACCCGGAATATGCGCTTCAAATGGTAAATTGTTAATTACAGTATTTAATAGTCCGTTCCCAGTAGTTTTAGAATTATTATTATATGTAATCATTAGCGGACAACTATCCTCTCAAGCTGTGCAGTAAATAAATAAAATATTATGAATTAATGATTCTTTATATACTCGCCGTTTCTTATATATATATATATATATATATATATATACTTTTTTTTACAAATCGAATTTAGTACTTGCAAACATGCGTGTTGTGAAACAATCAACACCTTTAACCATAAACAATAATGACATTGGCGTGCAATCCTTAGCTAAAAAGAAAAACATAGTGTTCTTCTGCCTTCATCTATTCGATGTCTAGTTGTTGGTCCATCAAATTGCGGTAAAACCAACGTTATGATTGGGCTGATAGAACATCCTAATGGTTTAAAGTTTGAAAACGTATATGTTTATTCTAAATCACTTTATCAACCAAAGTATCAATACCTTGAAAGTCTACTGCAACCAATAAAGGGATCAAATATTATACATTTTCCAGTTCTGATAATATTATATCACCATCTGATGCTCGAAATAATTCTATATTTGTTTTTGATGATGTAGCTTGCGATAAACAAGGTATCATTAGGGAATACTTTAGTATGGGGCGTCATAAACAAGTAGACAGTTTTACCTTTGTCAAAGTTATACTCGTATACCTAAGCACTTACTACGTGATAATGCTAATCTTTTAGTTTTATTTAAACAAGATGATTTAAACTTAAAACACATATATGACGATCACGTCAATACTGACATGAAGTATGATAAATTCCGTGAAATATGTGCTGCTTGTTGGCAAGACAAATACGGTTTCTTAGTTGTAGACAAAGATATTGATCCAGATCAAGGAAGGTACCGAATAGGTTTTGATCACTTCATACATATTTAAACCTTGAGAGACGCAAGTATCGTTAGTATCGAAGAATTTTTTACTACAATAAACTTTTACGCAATGAACAAGGAGGCGATAAAACTTAAAAGAATTTTAATTAAGAAAAGAAACATTGTAAAAACAAATTGCGTCAGTTAAAAGATAATGAAGTCGTCCAAGTGGAATCAATCTTACCCATAACATCACGATTAGAAACTATTGCTAATAAACTGGATGGGGAAAGTGCGGTAAAGAAAGAAAATTTAAAGAAGAAGAAGAACTGCCTCATAGCAGTGTAAAAAATTAAACCTAAATTGCTAGAAAGGAACGTTGACTATATTGATTCCCCGGTTATTGCTCAGCATATACCAAATATAAAAATGATGCCATAGAGGTAGATGATGATGATGATGACGATGTTGAGAATGAATATGAAGCAGAAATTAATCGAAATGCACAAGAAGCCCATGAATATATTCAAAGCTTTGCCGATTCACCTGGTATGACACATTATCTCGAACAGCTACATCCGCTACCTCGAGAATATATTTACAATATGTTTAAAGATGTTAAGAACGAATTTGATCATAAATATGGTATTAGGTTTAACCCTGATTCAGATGGTCTTATGATAGGCAATTCGAATTTCGCGTTGGATGATGAAAATGTTCTAATAAATGATTTGAAATATAAAGGTACTCCTGGATTATACGAACTACTGTTTAAAAATATCCTGTCGGGTACAGTCATCAAGATCTAAAGTCGTACCTTGATATTGTAAAAGAACAAATGCTAATAGAAGATATTATTCTGAAACAGAACAAATTCAGGGTAATAATTCATATAAGTACAAAATATAATATCTACATTAAACATACTTCCCAAACACCCGTAGACCTAGAATATTACCCTATAGAAAGCGTCTTGGAGACGGTATGACAATGGAAGTATCAAATAACGCTATAGATTATTTATATTGGAATGATCCCAATGAACTTGTTGATAGATTACGACTTTTAGTTTCATCTCAGACTGCTGGACACACAGGTCACGGCAACGAAATAAATTCGATCATTGAAGAATTGCGTGAGGCTAAAGTAATTAGATGATATGACAATTGACAAATTTGGAAGGCACTTACATAACCGTAAAATAGATATAACTGAACAGGAATATGAAAATAAAAGTGAAGGTTTTGAAACCTTGATTGAGTACAAGTTACATATGCTACATTACACGGTAGTAGCAACGTTTTACTCTAATACATTTCTCGACGGTGACAAGACATTCCTTATTTTCAACATTAAACATAATTATGAATTTCCTTATGAGGAAGCAGTCATTGAGAATATTAAAGGATACCCGCAAGACATTGAAATTCTTATAAACGAAAAAAGTTATGTAATTGCACAGTTACAAGGATTTTTGCTTAAACGTATGGATGTAATCAGCTTTCGTGACAGCGGTGCTATCATAAACAATACCACAATGTTTCTTGATTTTATATTAAAAGTTCCTTTCAAAGCAAGTGGAGCCCACGACATTCAAACATAGAAGTATTTCATTAATTGTATTTAATAAATCCTGATTATAAAAAAGTATTATGATAGTTGCTCAATCAAAAGTGAAAGAGGATATAGTAATTGAACTTCATAAACCAGCAAGAATAAATTTCAAGAGACGCAAAGTGATAGTAAAAGGTTTAAATGACCTTCTTCAGACCGATTTGATTGAAATGCTACCATATTCGCAAACAAACAAAGGATTTAAATACATTTTAGTAGTTATTGATTGTTTCTCCAAATACGTATGGGCTGTACCACTTAAAAGTAAAACGGGTATTGATGTTACTGCTGCAATGAAAACAATTTTAAATAAATTTAAAAATCCGCCAAGAAATTTGCAGTCTGATTTTGGTAAAGAATATTATAACAAACACTTTCAATCCTTAATGCAGACATATGGCATAAACCATTATAGTGTTTTTCTACAAAGAAAGCATGCATTGTAGAACGTGTAATTAGAACTTTAAAGGGAAAAATGTGGCGCTTGTTTAACCTGAACGGTTCTTACAATTGGATAAAAATTTAAGCGATATTGTGAAACAATACAACAATACAGTTCACAATACTATCGGAGTCAAACCTGTAAAAGTTGATAAATCAAATGAAAAAACTATTCTTAAATCATCATTTACCCACATCAAACTTGCAACCAAAATACCAAAATATTCAATAAAAGACAGTGTGAGGATTAGTAAACACAGGGAAGCATTTACGAAAGGTTACACGCCAAACTGGTCAAATGAAATTTGTAAGATTAAAAAGGTAAACGTAACCAATCCGACAACATATATATTAGAAGATCAAGACGAGAAAGAAATCAAAGGTGCATTTTATGAAACGGAGTTGCAAAAGGTTAAACATCCAGGAATTTACCTGGTAGAAAAAGTACTAAGAAAGAGTGGAAATAAAGTATTTGTAAAATGGTTAGGCTTCTCTAACGTACACAATAGCTGGATCGATAAAAATAATGTTTGCTAGAAGTTGTTATAATAATAGTTAATAAGGCTAACATTGTAAAATTATATTAAAATAAATAATACAGACAAAATCTTTCTATTGTTTTTATTATTATCAAGCCATTCTTTTAATAAAAGATATTTTGTTTTGCGCATTGCAAATTATTATTGCTGTGTCTACAACAATGGATGTTATATTTTAAACGATTGTTGATTTTAACTCCGATAGCTTAGGACAACCTAGTGCAAGCAGATCAGTTACAAAGTTTTGCATTATATATGTTTCAATCAATTTCTTCTTTTCTAGACCCTTCACAAATACTTCTTCACCGGGTCGGATAATTTGCTTCAAATAAAGCGCTATATATGATGACACCATTCCAGCCGTTGAAGATTCATCCCAAGAAATACCATGAATATTCCTTGTCACCCAGTCGTTATGTTTTATATGATCTTTACTCAAACAACTGGACTGCATTGGCAGTTTAAAAATTTGATGCCAAACATCACCTTTCAACAAGTCCAAAACCGCAATTTCTTTACACACAAACTCGTTTTTCTTGTATTTAAATCCCTGAATATCAATTATATACATGTTTGTATGTAAATATATGCAGTAAACTTCGACTAATTAAATTAATATTAGGAGCAATCTCCTTATATAGCAGATTACCACCATCTGCGTACTTTGCCAACCCACTTTTCAACCTATCACAAGAGTGAACTCATTTTGAATTAAAACCGGCCCATGTGTATTTGCAGCCTCTAAACATAAATCAGAAACCACTTTAATTAAAAACACAATTGACTTGAATGCGATATTTTTTGCATCTGTCATACTGTCTCGCTAGAAAACCAAATTCAAAACATCTACACACATTTTCCTGCACTTACATTTTTCAACATACGTGTGTTACATTGAAAGTAATATAAAGACGATCCTAATTCAAAACGTGCCCACAAGTATTTTACATTTGAAAAGAATTCAGGTTTTCA
Organism: Platerodrilus igneus; assembly: GCA_036346225.1. Taxonomy (NCBI): domain Eukaryota; kingdom Metazoa; phylum Arthropoda; class Insecta; order Coleoptera; family Lycidae; genus Platerodrilus; species Platerodrilus igneus. The sequence continues at coordinate 803,014 of JARFIW010000266.1, read as the reverse complement.
CATTTTACATTAAAAGTATATAACGCCGATCCTAATTCAAAACGGTGCACGTGTAACTTCTCGCTAGAAAACCGAATTCAAAACAGCTACACACATTCTTCTCTGCACTTACATTTTTTCAACATACGTGTGTGTTTCATTGAAAGTAATATAAAGCCGGTCCTAATTCAAAACGTGACAGACGTATTTTTACATTGAAAGTATAGAAGAATTCATGTTTTCACAACTATTTTACATTCAAATGTTTTCACAACTATTTTACATTGAAATATAGGGCCGATCTAATTCAAAACGTGACAGACGTATTTTACACATGGAAAATACGTCTGTCGCGTTTTGAATTAGGACCGGCCCTATTTACCTACTTAGGTGGTTTTACCTACCAGTTTGTCCATGCCTAATGACACTGTTACATCACTTGTAACGTCAACATAAGAAAAATCCATCTTTAACTTGTAATTTTGATCAACTCGACGATACTTTGACAACTATTGCAATGGAACGTGGCTTTTATGCGGACGGCCGAGCGAGCGCAGCTCCTTATAATGTTAATTGATGTTATATGCAAACTGACGCTTATAATTATTTTATAATGGGTTTTACCTGTTTCTATTTAACCAACAACACCGTTTAGAATTTTTGTAAAAAATTACTTTTAGCGGTATTTTTAATATAACCCCGTCATGTAACATATCAATTATTATTGTGTTTTCCTCTGGTTCTCAAATCGTTCGGAATTTTTTTTCAAATAGAACGACCATTACTGATTTACAGATCAGCTTTTTACAAACCATATGGAGTTCATCGTTAATCTATTTCTAAACAGCATTGCTCTGTCTTTTGAGATAAACCCATCGTGTGACCTATCAAATTAGTATAGAATTTTCTGAGGGATTGAAATCAATTATCACGTCTTTTAAAATTAGCTCCAACAAAGACCCGCATAGTGTTTTAATTTTCAAAAACCTAACAGCAAAACACTTCGATATTTTTGATTTAGATTTAACTCAATAAAAGAGTAAAACTTAAAAAATATTTGTTAAAATCCAGGATTGTTAAAATTTTCAATTAGGGCATCCACATTCAAATAATTAAACCAAAAGGTAAATTAATTCTGCACGGTAGCCTAGAAAGTGGTTTGATGATCTATTTTAAATAGTGCAAAATAAGACGTATTGTTTAAATAAATTTAGAATGTATGATCCTCAGCCTTGCATTCTTTGTCAATGACGTCTAACTATTAATTTAATAAAAATACCTTTCACAATTCTAGTTAATATACGGGTATACGCATTCTATAATTTGATTTAATTGGGTAAATGTAAGAATAAATCATACTTATACTTTCTCTATGTACATAAATACGGAGAAATGATACCAAAAGTTCATTTTAAATTTATTTTTGTAAAACGTAAAGTCGTTCAAAGTCTAATTAATAGTGCTACAGAATTTTCCGCCTTTGAAAATTTCGTGTGAGGACTATCGACAAAGTAGAGTAAGTCTTAGTTTGAATTTTAACCTGCAAACGTAGAAGAAATTAATATTTACATGTGTAATTCAAAAAATTGTTAATCATTAATTTTTTCTAGAATGAACATCTTAAGTATCTCATGCAGTGTGCGTGAAAGCGTTTTTACTGGATGTGACGCCATAAACAAACACAACAAGAAGCACATCGAGATGGTTTATTTCCAGGAGGATTTAAAAATTACAGACGGTGAGTGGGAACAAATTAAGGATTTGGAAAAGTAGTCGCCCGCAGCGCATAAAGAATGTATGAACGCCACAATTCAGTTAAAGCGAACCAAGTTACTATTTGAAAACCATACACCATAACAAAATCTTCTTCCAAAATCATAATTGTAGGCCTGAACCCGTTCGACGATTATAAAATAATTTTCAGATTTGCTGACATCATTTCGCAGACCGTACTTGATGTATCCCTCAACGTATTTAGGAAGTTTATATCAAATCTTCCATACATTATATGTTATTTGCCAAAGGAACTTTAGAGCACTTTTTACGGGTATCTCAGATCGTTCTCAACCATGCTAATACTTTAAAAGAACTAACGTAAAATGGTACTGCTAATATAAATCTGTTTCTGTTAGATGTAACATTGAAATGATATAATAGGAATGAAGTCTTTTAGAATCTCGCACATGATATAATTAAAAGCAAATACAGTAATAGTAATATTGGGGTCATGTTATACGAATTTATAAGAATTTATCCAAGATTGCTTGAAAACAGTATTTGTAGACAAGTCGAGCATATGGAAGAGTACAACAGCTTTCCATTCCACGCATTTACGAGCGATTTTTAAATTTTAAACTATAGATTTTAGAGTAATTTGTGTCACTATAATCGTGCATATTACAGTTTATTCTCTTATACGTTTCTAAATTGTTGTATTTCAACTACAGATGTAAATAGCTGTAAATAAAATTGTTATAGTTTTGAATAAAACGAGTTTAATTAATAATTTTGTAAAACGTTTATAGCACCCTTTTAATAAATACACTTCTTTGTTATAATTCTTTTCATAAAAACTTAGATGCCCATTTCAGTTATGTGGATATTTGAATTAAACAATGTCAATGTATAATTTATATTTTATAACATAAACAAGTTAATTATACAGAAATAATTTCTAAATTCGGTTCATTCATTTATTATAATAGTAGTTGAGGCGGTTAAATTCTTGCTTTAAAACTTACAATTTAGTATATATTCCATCTGAATATCTGCCAACAGTTTTATAAACCCCATCTTCTCGATTATTTCCATAAAAGGCGAGGGAACCATGTTTCAGAGCAATAGTTGTCAAAGTATCGTTGAGTTGAAGATGGATTTTTCTTGTTTTGACGCTACAAGTGATGTAAGAGTATCATTAGGCATCGACAAACTGGTAGGTAAGACCACCTATGCGCTAAGTGAGTGTACATCAAATTTTCACAACCCTAACTTAGAAGTTGGTTTTGATTTATACGGTGGTCATCAACCAGTCGTACAAATTATCTGCAATAGTAGAATGTACCAAAATTATGCTATAAAAATGCACTACTTTAAATGGAGAGTTTTGCAATTTTCAATTGGAATTTAGAATCATACAATTTACCCAAGAAGCAGCAAGCGTAAGATGGAATGGTTTTTCTGGCGGAGATGTTTTAGAAATACAACTGGATCGTGAATTCAGATTGAAACTGATTGCCGAAACATCTAATAGAAGTGTATGGGTGGCAAATAAATTCCAAGACGGAAATTTATATAATATGAAAATTACCAAAAATCGGAATGTTATTGTGCTACCTGAGTGCGAGTGCATCAAGCTATTAAATTAGTGAGAATTAATCTGTTATAAAGTGGATGAGTTGAGGTGTAAGAAGGTTCCAGAATTTTACGAAAAATTTGTAGGTGATATAAAAAATGTATGTGGAAATACGACGGATGAAGAAAGGATTCAAACGTTATTAGAGGAAGAGAGCTGTGCGAGTATTTCTCTGTCTAATGATTGCAGCAATTTAAAATACCCTATCTAGCACTTAGAAGATGCGACTGCGAGGCAATCGCTTGCCCAAATATTTAGAGATTTGACTATCCCAGATTCGCCAGACTCTGGTTACAACAGCGATTTATAGATGTTATCAATACATGTATATATTTTATTTAAAACATAATATTTCTTGATAAAGTTTGTTGTACTTATTTGTATCACCAACATAGCAAAAATTATTAATAGACGTATTAAACTATCTTGTTTTTTCATTCTTAGGTTTAGAATGGTGTAACCGATAACTGCATTCCTTTTAGCGTCACCAAATATGCGGTTAATAGTATGGAAAGTTGTACGATAATTTTTTCAAAATGAGCAGTATCGCTTACGACAATTTTTAATTCCGGTAAATACAATTAATCGCATCATACGAATAATTTTGACACGAGTGATTACCCCCCGAACAATAAATATAATCTCCCTCTTGTTAATAAAAAGGTGTTGGGAAAATTCAAAGATGAGTTTAACGGTGACTTGATCTTACAGTTTGTTGAAACTAGGGCCAAGTCATATTGCGTTATAAGCGACAAGGACGTAGTGAAAAAATCAAAAGAATTTCTTGTAGTGTTGTCAGGAGAACCGGTGAGGGTAGTTTTAGAGACATTATAAATAACAATTCTAGTGCTCTCGTGCATACCATGGTGTGTATTCGGAGTAAAAAACACAATCTGTATACCTAATTAATCAAAAAGGTTAGTTTATCGGGATAAGGATGATAAACGCTACGTCATCCCGGGTAGTTCCGCCACCTATGCTTGGGAGCACAAGAATATAGGTTAGGTGTATATAGTAGTTGTAAGTTGTATAGATTAAATGTACATAGTTTAGCATTGACTTAACTACATAATTATGTTATGACATGCGTTTAGAAATTAACATGTAAAGCTAGGAAATTGATAAAATCTTTACCATGTTTAAAAGTCTCTCATGTTTTTGATAAAGTGTGTTGGGTTTTGGAATGTTTTATTAAAGAACAAGTTTCAAATTTCTCTATAATGCTTAAGAATAAGGTACATTTATCTTAAAAGAAGCAAAAATAATTTTTTATGTGATCGCTAGGGGGTATGTGTGTAAAGCGGTTAGGAGTGGTCGGATTTTAAATCTGATGGCAGATTCAGATTCTGCGTATAATTTTAGACTAATATGATATGGCGCATGCCTAAAAAGTTTATAAGAACGGACTGAAGTTGCTAACGGTAAAAAATTTTAAATTGAGGCTAGCTTTCCTGGGAATGACGCTATCTAAAAGATTCCTAGAAATTCGGATATCTAAGAAAAATCTGATATTAATTGATACCAAACAAGGTATATTTATCTCGAAAGAAACAAAAATAATCTTTATATTCGCTAGAAGGTATGTGTGTAAAACGGTAAGGGGTGGTCGGATTTTAAATCTATTTACAGATTCGGATTCTGCGTAAAATTCTAGACTAATTTGATGTGTCGCATGGCTAAAAAATTTATAAGAACGGACTGAAATCGCTAACGGTAAAAAATTTTTAATTGAGGTTAGCTTCCTTGGAAATAACACTATCTAAAAAATTCCTAGAAATTCAGATATCTGAGAAAAATCTGATATTAATTGATACCAAACAAGGTACATTTATCTCGAAAGAAACAAAAATAATCTTAAATTTGCTAGAAGGTATGTGTGTAAAACGGTAAGGGGTAGTCGGATTTTAAATCTATTTACAGATTCGGATTCTGCGTAAAATTCTAGACTAATTTGATGTGTCGCATGGCTAAAAAATTTATAAGAACGGACTGAAATCGCTAACGGTAAAAATTTTTTAATTGAGGTTCGCTTCCTTGGAAATAACACTATCTAAAAAATTCCTAGAAATTCAGATATCTGAGAAAAATCTGATATTAATTGATACCAAACAAGGTATATTTATCTCGAAAGAAACAAAAATAATCTTTATATTCGCTAGAAGGTATGTGTGTAAAACGGTAAGGAGTGGTCGGATTTTAAATCTATTTTTAGATTCGGATTCTGCGTAAAATTCTAGACTAATTTGATGTGTCGCATAGCTAAAAATTTTATAAGGACGGTCAAAAATCGCTACTGGTAAAAATTCTTAAAATGAACATAGCTCCCTGGGGGATGATGCTATCTGAAAAATTCCTAGAGTTTCAGGTAGCTGAGAGAAATCTGATATTAATTGATACCAAACAAGATATATTTATCTCGTGGGTGGAAATGTGGAGAAAGATTTATCTCGCTAGTGGAAATGTGGATGCAGGTGTAAATGTAGTCCTGGGTCCCTTATATTTGTACTAATTTTGCTTCTTAACGCTTCGAGAACGAACGATTTTTGTTGCTTTGCTTCACATTCAAACACCCAAACTGCCGACTGGACTTTTCTTTTGTGGCTCATACGCATAAATCCAGGACTCGTCACACGTGACGATGTTGTATACCACTTTGGATGCACCACAGTTGTATTTTAAAATCATTTTACTGCACCAATCGATACGAACATTTTTTTGAGCATATCTGTCAAGAAATGTAGAATCCAATGCGCACACAGCTTCCGAACACACAAATGTTCGTGTAAAATCTTATGTATGCTGGTCATACTAATGCTTAAACACCTCTCGATTTCTTGATATGTAACATGACTATCTTTTTCAATTAGTTGTCGCACAGTATCGATATATTCCGACACAACAACCGATTTTGGACCACCTTCTTTAATTTCGTCCGTGAGCGAACTATGTCCACGTTTGAATTCAGTGTAGCATAATACAGTGGCTGCAGATAGCGCTTCATCGTCAAAATTTGAATTCAGTTAATTGATGCATTGTTCCTGAGTTAGACTACGTCAAAGGTTATAATAAATCATAGCTCGAAAATTTTCGTGAGTTAGTTCCATATTTTAGTTGAGATGAAATTTTAAACACTGCAAAAAACACAAATAGTGCTCGCACGTCCAGACGTTCTGAGTATCTATAACCTCAAACATGTAAAACTTTACGATGGCAGTTTCGGATTTCACCTAGCAATACCAGTGTTGCCAGTTCCCAATATAAAAATAGCGTACCTCGTATGTAAAAAAATTTGCTTTAGCACATTTACAAACCATTTTATTTATAGGACCGCTTTTAACTTCTACTAAAAATGCACCGTCTGTATCGTAAGTGCCAAAAATAACCATTGCTAAATTGAATACGCATTCTACTGCTTCAGCTGTTGCCCAACTAAGTCAAACTATCTGCAGAAGTCAGTTTCACTTTCAAATTATTTGTGTTTAGTTGTTCTTTCTAATTCATCTTGTATCGCATTCTTGGGTATGTGCGGATGAGAACGGAATGTTTTTGAAAATGCACCCTTGGTAGTCAAAACAGTGTTCATCACAGATGAAAGCGTTCTTAAAAAGTAATAAAAAAACAATATGTAGGCTGGCAAGGGCATTTTCAAAAATACAGTCAGTCCATTTTCATTTACAGATGCACCGAAACACGATACGAAAAGAATTAGAACAGTAAACGATGCAGATAAAACAGCACTCGCACGGAAGAATATATTTCTCAAACACTTGTCCAGCACAGTGGCGTAACTACACCCCTGCCAGCCCCCGCTATGCGGGGGGGGGCCCAAGTGCAAGAAGGCCCAAACGATAATAAACTCAACTTATTCATCTTCAACGTATTTGACAGGTAAGAAACGGTCAAGAAAATATTGCAGATAATTCAGAAACCGCAGGTTAACGAACGTTTTCTTGATGTTACTACTAGGAACTGCTGAAATACAAGAAATAATAATTAAGATAAATACTGAACACCACCTGCAGCCTGCATCCTTTCTTCTTTCTATCCGTTCTGTCCTATTTTGTAAGGGTTAATAAACAGATGAAAGAGACTGTAAACTTTAATAACAAAGATGTCTATATTATTCTTAAGTGATAAGTTGTATAAAGTGGTAAAGCATTATTAAACGACGTATAGTAGGGTTAGTTTGGTTTGTGGGATTTTAAATAGGAATAAAAGGGCTATTGTCTGTACAGTACAGATTCACAGGATGGCAGGTAGCTTAGTAACCTTCGCTTTCTAGAAATATAATACTAGAAAGAAATTCATTTTGTGGTTTCTAGTCAGCTGGTTGCAACGTATTTGCATTAGCTGCATTATATATAACGGAAAGGAAGTAAAAAGCATTCCAGTACGTTTTACTCAATAGTGTTGTGTTCGTATTACAGGAGGTCTTTCATATTTAAACGTAAGTATTTATATCTATTTTTATTAAACTACTATTGATTTGATCATAGTTGAAGTCGCGCTGAGAAATACATATAAATAAATCTTTAAGCATTCAATAAAAATCATTTATATTTTGTTAATTAAAGCATTTAAAGCAAAGTATGTATGTGTTATTTGTAATTTCAAAAGGCTTTTAAATAATTATTACTTATCTAATTACATTATAATTAATTTCATTCAAAATTGCAGGAAATAATATACAATGAGCACTACAAGCGGCGCTGCAAAAACGAAAAGGAAACTATTGGAAGAATCAAAGAGCAAGATTCCAAAATAAGTTCCTTTTTACTTCTAAAGAGTCCGAAAACAAGAACAATCTATGAAAGAAATTGGGCTTTCGACAGTAGCATCTACTAGTTCCGCTACAGACGAACAGCAGTCGTCAACAATTTTAAAACTCTCACCCAGGGCGCAAGTACATCACATAATGACGGCCGCGATAGAAATTTGGAACTAGATACCACTACAATTACAGAGGTAAATGTGAGTAGTACTTTTCACTTAATGAACTATCTATGGATCTGACGAAAGAATATCCAACCGATTTTGCACATTTTTAAAAATCAATGTTTTACAACATGACAATTTAAGAAAAGAAATAATTAATTACGGATTGTGTAGACCAGATGGTGCGTTTCCTAAAGATAATAAAAATAGAAGTTTTTCAGTTCACTATTATTACTTAATAACTGCAAGCGAAAATAAAAGCAATACGTTAAACTTACCACACAATTCAAATGGGTGGTTGTGTTATTCTAAATTAAAAATTGTGTTTATTGTCAACCATGTTGGCTGTTTGCTTCAGTAAGGTCAAGTTGGACGACCGGAATTAATGATTGGCAGGGTTTATCAAAAAAATTAAAGAGCATTTGCTTGCTCAATCTCATTTAACTTGTTGTTTTATTTACGATATGTGGAAAAAAATTATACCATAGATAAGAAAGATACTCTACTATTAAAACAAGAAACTGAATTTTGGAAAAATGTTTTACACAGACTTTTCAATGTTACTTTAACACTATCCCAGCGCATGCTGTCATTTCGAGGACATAGAGAAAGTTTTCTGATTCAAAAGACAGTTACAACGGTAATTTCTTAAGTTTAGTTAATTTAATTAGTAACTATGATCCTATATTACAAAAAGTGCTTGAACGACCCAAAGGTTCAATTAAATATCTTTCCCAAAAATTCAAAACGATATTATTAATACTTTAAGCGCACACTTAAAAATATTTTATTAAATAAAATTAGATCCGCTCCTTTTTCTCAATCATAATAGACACTACACAGGATATAACTAAGATTGATCAATTAAGTAAAATTGTAAGATATATTGATTTTAAAAAGACAGCTTGGGAGAGGTAACCAAAATAGATATTTGTGAAACTTTTGTGGGTTTTACAAAAGTAGAGTCCCAATCTGCTGAAGGACTATGTAATACTATATTAAGCAATTTAACCAACATGCAATTAGATATAAATAAATGTAGAGGGCAGGGCTACGATGGAGCTAACGTTATGAGCGGTACGTATTCTGGCGTGCAAAGAGAATTTTAAACATAGAGCCTGCAGCCTTATATATGCACTGTAGTGCCCATAACTTAAATCTAGTCATAAATGATGCCGTTAAAGGTATAAAAGAAATAGAATTGTTTTTCTACTTTTAGAAAACATATATACATTTTTGCTAATAGTATAGTAAGATGGAATTGGCTTTCTGTTTTAAAGAAAATTTCACACAATTGAAACGCTTAAATCCGACACGTTGGGCGGATCGAGTAAAATCTTTAGCTGCCATAAGAATTCGGTATAAAGATATAGTAATGTCTCTTAATAAAATTATTATGATATCAAAAAACAGATGAACGAAATGACGCAAAGCAAATATTAACTAGCATGGATAATTTTAATTTTATTTTTAAGTGTTTTTAAGTCAAATTCTAGAAGAGCTTAACAAGCTCTCACAAACTGCTCAGAGTGAAAAGGCGAATATTAATCAGATAACTCTCTTATTTCAAAAACTTTAAAATTTTCAAGGAAACAAGAAATAACTATTCCAACATCAAGGAGGAAGCAGCGAAAGTTGCAGGGCAATGGAATATTAAACCGGAATTTATAAAAAAGGCAACCAAAAATGAAAAAGCATTACGATGAATTATCCAATGATTATCGATTTAATGATGAAGAATTTAAATTTAAAATAAATGTATTTTATCGCGTAATGGATATTATAATTTCACAGCTGTCGAATCGTTTTAAATCGCTTTTAATGTAAACGAAAAGTTTAATTTCTTAGAACCTAATGTATTTTTGAATTTAACTGCAGACGATATTTTATCTAAGGCAAAACAATTGCAAAAATTTTACTACAAAGATTTAAATGATGCTATAGATATAGAACTTACTACACTCAAAAATAATAGACTTATTTGTGATGAATTAAAAATGTTAACGGTATCTTACAATTTTAGAATATCTAGTACTTTCCAAATCTACAGGTTCTAGCAGTTTTCCAAACACCATAACAGCCTTAATGTTATACCTAACTTTACCCGTTAGCGTTGCAAGTGCGGAGAGATCTTTCTCAAAATTAAAAATTATTAAAAATTATCTTAGGAACCGCACTTCACAAGATAGATTAGACGATTTATCCTCTTAGCAGTAGAACATGACACTGCCAAAAATATGAATATAGAGGATACAATAAACGCGTTTGCAGCAAAACATGCAAGAAAAACAAAATTTTGAATTTGATTTGGAATGTCTGCTAGCTCATAGGTTTTTTTACTGTATCAAATTTTTAGGTGTAAATAATTTTGTGCGGCGTATAAATATGTAGATTTAATATTAATTAACTTATAAGTTTGAATTTATGTAATTTGGTTTTATAATTAATAAAGCACTTGATTAATATAGTATATGTATTTAATTCTATACTGCTTCCTTCTCTACATGTACTATAATTTAAAAATATGGCTAAATATAAGCCAGTAAAAGTAATACATTTTAAAAAGAGCCCACTTTAAAATTTTTGCGGGGGGGCCCAAAAATCGTAGTTACGCCACTGGTCCAGCATGCAAAAATACACAAAAACAAATGTTTTTCTAAAATTTAGACTGTTCATTTTCATGTACACACACACCTAGGAAAACTACAAAATATAAGAACAGCATGGAAGGAATCAGTCATATAAAGAATGTTTTCTCCTTTGCGGTCGCTATAACTCTTTGGATTTTGTTTTAGTTCTATTTCTTTTTGTATGTCTTTCTTAGTGTATATGGATGAAAATGGACCGACTGAATATTTAAAAACGCCCCCTTGGCAGTCACCACACTGTTTCTCACATAAGAAAGCACTCTTAGAAAAAAAGAAAAAGTCTATTTTGGTTGCCAAAGGCATTTTCAAAATTTTAGCCTGTCCATTCTGATCTACACGCTATATAAAGAGAATTAAAACAATACACAATACAGAAAAAAATTAGGGCGTGCGTACAAAAGAAAAATTTCTTCAAAAACTTGTCCAACGTGCAACAATACACTCAAACACCAAAATAGAACATTTTTCAAAAATTTAGCTTATCGATTTTCATCTACATATACCCAGGAATACAATACAAAAAGTATCAGAACGGAGAACAGTATATGATAAAAGTTACAGCTACCGCACGAAAAAAATTAGTCTTAAAAAGAACGTTTTCTTCTTTGCAAGCGCTGTAACTTTTTGTATTTTGTTTTTTGTTATAATTGTTTTTGCATCGTATTCCTGGGTGAATGAGGATGAAACTGGACAAAGAAATTTTGACAATGCCTCTTTAGCAGTCACAATCTGTTCCTTGCAAAAGAAAACATTCTTAAAAGGTAATCAACCGAGAGTTTTTTGGCTGAAAAGAGCATTTTTAAAAATTCAACCTTTTCATTCTTATCTACACACGCACAGAAGCATGATACAAGAGAATTAGAACAATAAAAAATACAAAAAAAAAGTTACAGCGTCCGTTTGGAAAACATTCTAAATTATACTATAAGTCTATATGACAGATGCACATGTAGGTGCAATTCCACAGCACTAAGTTTCGTTACTATTTATTCTGCCAAATACTCTATTACTGGATTAAAACTTTTGTAATTTGTATATGTTTGTAAAAGTTCTACTTGTATATCTAGGTATTAGCAGATAAGCTACCTTCGAACGGTCTCAGGAAACCGGTTTTCTTATGGGATTCAGCAAGGGAAATTCTAAGGTTCGTTTTGCAAATGTTTGTACGCGTCAAGATCATTCATTCGAAGATCACGTGACGTCATCATGAACAGTCTTTCACTTTCGTTTTTCAATTTCAAAATTCAAACCTACACCACTTTCACCCTATTCTCTTCTCGACCAAAGTGAGAGCTTTAACTGCATTTAATAGAATAACATCTCTTTTATATTAGAGGTACCACTGTGGGCTAAGAGTACGGGTGTTGCTATGCGCATTGAATATCCTTAGTCTGTCTGGAGGGATTTGATAAAATTTTAAGAGATATTAGTTTCTGTTTTCTGGTATCGATAGTTGGGCATAGAAATAGAATATGGCGCAATAAATAAATAAAAATTTAAATTTATATTATAATCATTTACAACGCATGATAGCATTTGAACCTCAGCAGTCACGTCGTACTTGATTATGATAATTAGGATCTGCAATACCGTACAATTCGCTATATCCTGTCGCAATTAAAATAAGTATTTTGTCGTCCGTGGTAAATACCTACAACAGCTATTAAGCAGGAAATAAAATTATGTAGTGAGAGTTAAAAGCGTTGGAGAGTATCGTTTTCAATCGAAACTGAAATGATGCACGCGGAAGAGAATTTCCTCGATTGGGATTCTAGCTCTGCAATTCCATGTACAGCACCACGCCGCACCGTTTCGCTTTTTTTAAGTGAGCATGGGTATTTATATATACATGGAATTAATTGTGTGCAAGGTTTTTTTCCGCTTTTCGCTACATAACGCCGCGCATCAGTAGGCGACAATCTTTTCTTTGTAATTTTGGTACTGAGCTCTTCGCCTAAGTTTACGCTGGTATATTTGAATAAATGAAATTAATCACATGCGACGTTTTTTTCAGCGCTTCTACTGCAGCGCAGCGCACCAATTTGTCATGACGAATGAATCCGCAGATAGACTATGGTTAATTTCAAAAGCAAAATTGAAGGACAAGAAAATAAACATGGCAGCAACTATTTCAAAAAGGAGATGCCGCTAGAAGATAAAGAGTCGGTTTTCTGCAAATGGTAGGTGCTCAGTTCGAATCTGAGTGTGGTAATTCCTTTTCTTTCGTTTAATTTAAAGCTGTAAATAGGCTTTACCTTTTAACACCGAATTATCGTTTGATTTCAAGATAGGCCTAGAGTAACATACACCTCGCGATTTGAAGAAAGAGAAACATTTTTTGCAAATTTTTTGCTGACAAATGTCAAATCTTATATTGATTACTGACATGCATCTAGCTGTCGATCTTATTCAGCGACAGTAAATCATCACTGACGACCCTAACAAATATGATCACCAGTAGGGTATTTTGGATGTATCTGGCACCACGTTTCCTCCAGAATCCCACATTTCCTGACACATCTGGACCAAAAAGTTTTCTTCGACTAACCATTTTTCATCTTTCGAGATAAATGAGCATCCTCATTTCCACACACGAGATAAGCCCATTTTTAAGATTTTTTTTTACCGCTAACATTCTGGACCAAATAGTTTTCTTCGACTAGCCATTGCATCTTTCGAGATAAACCTATCTTGTTTGGTATCAATTAATATTAGAATTTTCTCAGCTACCCGAATTTCTAGAAATTTTTTAGATTGCGCCATCCCCCAGAGAGCTACCCCAATTTTAAGATTTTTTTTATCAATGTCGATTTCTAATCACCTCTCCTTTTTAATATCTACAGTCTTTTAACCAACATAAATAAATCAAGCACGCACAAATTTAATAATATATTTTATCCAATTTACAGTTTAATAAACTAATTACAATTTTTACAAAGTATAGCATTATTTTCCACGTGTAGTCGAATCCATGCATTTCTACTTTTATTTCTAATTTTCAGATCTCCGCGGCTCGCATAGTTTTTTTCGACTAGCCATTTTCATTTTCGAGATAAACCTATCTTGTTTGGTATCAATTAATATTAGAATTTTCTCAGCTACCCGAATTTCTAGGAATTTTTTAGATTGCACCATCCCTAAGGGAGCTACTCCAATTTTAAGATTTCTTACCTGTAGCGACTTTTGAGCGTTCTTATAAATTTTTTTAGTCATGCGATACATAGAAATTGTTTTGTGAACCTTAGAATTTTGGTGTTGAAAATAAAAAACTAAACATATTAAATAAAATTTATTGTTAAAATAATGCGTGTTCAACTACCCCCTAGCCGCCGCCACAGAACACCTTATCCATCTAACGTATTGATTTTTTTAAATAATATTAACAAAAGCCGCTAGTTCGCATGATCTGAAATTTGTGTAAACATGGATGAACTCCATTCAACGGTACATCAACTACTTATTTTCTATTTAGGAATATATGCCAGAAACTTGCATGCTTTTAATTAATTAAAAGCAGAAAGTTTTGTCCGGAAACGCTACTGTAAAATATATAGAGCAAATAAATTATTCCCTGAATGTGTTTTCAATTGTAATAACTGACTATACAATCACTTATGAATTTTAAATTACACTTTATTTAACTAAGTTACTTTAAACAAGAAATTACAGCAACCAAAAATTCCAATGCATGCTTAACAATAATGTAGAAATGGCAAGGTTAATTGATGCCGTTTGGTGTATAATTAATAATCTACATTAGAGGGGAAAGTGAATGACTTACTGCATTCTTTCTTGGTATCCTATCTATTTCGCTAATCGGGAAACCTTTCATGGAGTCATAGAAGCATTATAATTCAATATTTTCGAAACCTCCAACGTAGCATTAATTCATTTGTAACTCGTAATCCAGCAAATATTCTAGATTCTTAACGAACATGTGAATCACATGTGAAAGCTGTTTAAATTTCTTCTCTAAACAAATGCGGTTATTACAATAGGAAAGTACGCTATATGCAAGTCAATTAACAGCAATTAAATATTGCTTACTGACCTACCTTAATTAGGTTGCTGTGCTATTAGGACCAGGGTATGCAGACTTTAACCCCTCCATCTCGCACGCTTTACACGGATGTTGGTTGCTTCGTACAAGACCCTTTAACAACTGGTAGAGCTGAACGTTTACTGCTTAATGACATACCGTGCTGTTTTTCCTTGTGTTGCTGTAAGCTATTCTTGTAAAAGCGATACTGCAAGACCCAGAGTTTAAGTACTTTGCTGCCGACGGATGTATAAGCTTAACCGTGGGCGATGTTACACCACGACATTAAATGGCAGGCTTGAATATATTCTTTGGAAACAATCGAAGATTGCCGAAGACACTCGAAGAGTGCACAAACGCGATCACTAAACCACAATTAATAATCGCCTTTATAGGTTTAACATTTCTACCATTACCAATGACTTTAATTTCTTATTGGAGAGAATCCTTATTCTCCCACGCACTGTTGCGTAGCTGGATGCCCACCCTTTTTGAGAATATATGCTCGTTATATGTTGTAGCACCCGCGGTTTTACTTAACTACACTTCGTGAGATCCCTTTAATCTTTTTTAATCGTGTCCTTCTCGCGCACAATACAGTAGGACTTAGCCTTACTACCTACAAATTCTAACACCAAGTCACCGTTAAACTCGTCTTTAAATTTCCCCACAACTTTTTGTTAACATGCGGTAAATTGTGTTTATTATTTGCGGAGTACACCACTTTAAACTTAAAAATAAAAACAGGATAGTTTAATACGTCTATTAATAATTTATGGTAATGTTGGCGGTACAAATATGTAAAAACAAACTTTATCAAGAAAATATAATGTTTTAATAGAATACATACACGTATTGATAACATCTATAAACCGCTGTGGTAACCAGAGTCTGGCGAATCTAGGATATCCAAATCTCTAAACATTTGCGCAAGCGATTGCCTTACAATTGCATCTTTTAAGTACTGAATGGAGAAACATTTAATAAGTTCCAACACTGTCAAGTAATTTAAATTGCTGCAATCATTTGACAGAGAAATACTGGCACTGCTCTCCCCCTCTAATAACGTTTGAACCCTTTCTTCCTCCGTCGTATTTACACATACTTTTTTTATATCACCAACAAATTTTTCGTAAAATTCTGGAAAGTTTCTGCACCTTAACTCAGCCATTTTAAAACAGATCAATTCTCGCAAATTTAATAGCTTGATGCACTCGTACGCAGGTAGCACAATAACATTCCCATCTTTCGTAATCTCCATATTATATAAATTCTCTTTTTCAAAATTGTTCAACAACCATATACTTCTATTAAAGGCTGTGCTCAGCCGCAATTTGAAATCTTGATCCAATTGTATGTCAACAACATCGTTTCCAGTAGTCAAACCATTTAATCTGACTTGTTTTGAGTCTTAAGCAAATTGGCGAATTTGAAATTCCACTTGAAAAGTACACAATTTCTTCCAATCGAAGTAAGAGAATGTTATCGTAGAATCAGCACACATACCACTACAGCAAATAACTTGGATGGCAGGTTGAAGACCACCATATAAATCAAAACCAACTTTTAATATATGGTGGTGATAATTTGAAGGAAATTCGCCTAACCTATAGGTTGACTTACCAACTAGTTGGTTGATATTTAATTGTGGTACTCGCACATCACTTGTAACGTCAACACAAGAAAAATCCATCTTTAATTTATAATTTTAATCAAACTCGACGATACTTTGACGACTAATGCACTGGAACATGGTTCTCGCCTTTTATGCCGATGGTCGAGCGTGCGCAGCTCCTTATTATATTAGTTGGCGTTATATGCAAGTCTTGACTAGAAAAGTGACGCGTATAATTGTTTTATAGTGGGTTTTACCTGTATGTATTTAACCACCAACGCCATTTTAGAATTATTAAACAAAATTACTCTTAGCAGTATTTTTAATATACCATCGTGTAAGATTTCAATTATTATTGTGTTTTTCCTCAGGTTCTCAAATCCTCGGAATTTTTTCAAAATCGAATGACCCTTACTGATTTGCAGATTAACCTTTTGCAAGCACCGTATATAATTCATCTTTAATCTATTTCTAAACCGTATCGCTCTGTCTTTTGAGATAAACCCTGGTGTAACCTATAAAATTAGTATAGAATTTTCCTGGGAATTGAAATTAATTATCAGGTCTTTTAAAATTAGTTCCAACAAAGACCTGTATATATTGTATTAATATTCAAAACCTATCAGCAAAACACCTTTGCATTTTTATTTAGATTTAGCTCGATAATAGAGTTAAACTCAAAAATATTTATTAGTGGCTAGAATTGTTAAAATTTTCAATTAGTGAATCCACATACAAATGATTAAACCAAAAGGTATAATACATATATCAATTCTGCACGGTGACCTAGAAAGTGGTTCGATAATCTATTTTAAATGTAGTTCAACATAAGACGTATATTCTAAATAAATTTAGTGAAATGTATGATCATTAGCCTTGCATTGTTTGTCGATGACGTCTGACTATTAATTTAATAAAAGCACTTTCCACAATTCTAGTTAATATACGGGAATACACATTCTATAATTTGATTTAAATTGTGTTAATGTAAGGACAAATTATACTTATACTTTCTCTATGTACATAAATACGGGGGAAATGATACCAAAAGTTCATTTTAAGTTTATTTTGTAAAACGTACAGTCGTTTATATTGTAATTAATAGTAATACTGAATTTTCAGTCTTTGGTTTAAAATTTCGTGTGAGGACTATCGACATAGAAGAGTAAGTCTTAGTTTGAATTTTGCAAACGTAGAAGAAATTAATATTTACATGTATAATTCAAAACTGTTAATCAATAATTTTTCTAGAATGAACATCTTAAGTATTGCGTGCAGTGTGTGCGAAAATGTTTTTACTGGATGTAATGCCATAAAAAAACACAACGAAAGGCACATCGAGATGGTTTATTTCCAGGAGGAACTAAAAATTACAGCCAATGAGTGGGAACAAATTAAGGATTTGGAAAACCAATCGACCGCAGCGCATAAAGAACGTATAAACGCCGCAATTCAGTTAGAACGAACCAAGTTACTATTTAAAAAACCATACACCATAACAACATCTTTTTCCAAAATCATAATTGTAGTCTTGAACCCGTTCGACGATTACAAAATAATTTTTAGATTTGTTGACACCATTTCGCAGAGCGTACTTGATGTATCCCTCAACGTATTTAGGAAGATTATATCAAATCTTCCACACATTATACGCACTATGGAAGTTGGCATGCAAAATCAGATATGCAAATTCGACAACTTGCGTTTTTATTTAAATAAGAATTGTTTAGTGAAGATGATGACATTTGATGGGAATTATATGATATTTACCAAAGGATCTTTAGAGCACTTTTTAGGGGTATCTCAGATCGTTCTCAACCATGCTAATACTTTAAAAGAACTAACGGAAAAGGGTACTCCTAATATAGATATGTTTCTGTTAGATGTCGCAATGGAAAGATATAATAGGAATGATGTTCTACAGAATCTCGCACATGATGTAATTAAAAACAAATACAGTAATAGTGATATTGGGATCATATTATACGAATTTATAAGAACCTACCCAAGATTGTTTGAAAACAGTATTTGTAAACAAGTTGAGTAATGGAAGAATACAACAGGTTTCCATTCCACGCATTTACGAGCGATGTTTAAATTTTAAGCCAAAGACTAAAAATTTTGTAACACTATTAATTACACTTTTGTTTTCTTATACGTTTCTAAATTGTTGTATTTCAACTACAGATATTAATAGATGTCAATAAAATTATATTATAGTTTTAAATAAAACGATTCTGATTAATAATTTTGTAAAACGTTTATAACACCCTTTTAAAAAATAATACACATCTTTGTTATAATTCTTTTCATAATTACTTAGATACCCATTTCAGTTACGTGAACATTTGAAAAATTAAACAATACCAATGTATGCTTTATATTTTAAAACATAAACAAGCTAATATATACAAAATAATTTCTAAATTCACATCATTCATTTCTTATGATAACAGTTGTGGTGGTTAAATTTTATTTTAAAACTTACAATTTAGTATATATTCCATTTGAATATCTGCCAACAGTTTTATAAACCCCATCTCCACGATTATTGCCATAAAATCATCCAGATCCTCGGGCATTGATAACACTGCAGTACAGTGCTGTATTGCTTCCTCGTATGACTGACACATAAGACATTTTTCTCCTTCTATCGAAAAGCGTTGCCCACATTCTGCTTTTTTTACTCGTAGAGCATTGCGAAATCTTCGAATAACCTCTCCAAAGTCTTTATACATATTTATTATATTGTCTCTTTAAACCGTACTATCAACAAATAATAACTTCTACGCGAACAGTCCTTTTATATGAGCTACTCCTATTCGGATATGTACCGATTACACCCGATTTGTGTACAGGCACGAAGCAACAGGTAGGGAATGTATTCTATGAATTAATCTATTACATTCCTTAACAAAAATGCTAAGGACTTTAAAAATAATTATAACTCTTGTTAGACCTCTAGCCTCCGGATAAACGTTATTATTTTAGGTTGTGTCAATGTTTTCTGATTCAACTTCCTACACACTTTTCCTAAACTATGCGTATCAATTGGGGGTTACACTTTACTCTATAAACCGACTTGTATATATTTTCGTATTAGTCTCTAGCTATCACGTCCGTATAATAAAGATTGTACAGACTCGTCGTCAACTGGTGACTTAATCTTTTTTTAAAAAACTAGCCTTTGTTTTCAAGTTTAACCCTTGTTGTACGTGTGGGGATTCTTTCCGCTATTCCTTGTGACTAGGAATCGGTGATTTACAACGGTTTAATCAATTGTTTGTACACCTCTTCGAATTTTTGTAGAGATTAGTGTTTCCCTTTTTGTATACCGCAAAGTTCTTTCGTACGGAATCCTGCATAAAATGAAGCTTACGTTTATTTACAATTAAATCTTTAACGTTCGTCACCATGAAACTTCGGATTGGGGCTAACCATTGAACGCCTTCTTCTATATTTATATACTCCTCAAAAATTTTACTATATCGCCCCTTATCCAAATCAAAATCTTTTACAATAGTAATAAAACTATGTATCGAGTCACCCCAACACTGCAAGCACATTTCTTTAAATTTTGGATATGACATGTCTCCACTTATATGGTCAAGAAAGATATAGCGAAAGTTTGTGTGACTCTGTTTCCATAATGCGATTACATTGGCGTCATCTCAGAGTCTATGTTTTAAGGTCCTAGCGTAAGTTTGACATAAGTAAAAGGAAATCAATGATCTTATGTCGGAGACACTTTCACCTTTATGGGGCAATTTCACTCAATGGGGCAATTTTACCCTATGGGGCAATTTCACTCTATGGGGCAATTTCACCCTATGGGGCAATTTCACCCTATGGGGTAATTTCACCCTATTCTGATGCAGATAAATTCAAGGAACTTTGCCATTAATGCACCCCACAATCAGACCTAAATCCGATTATGCAAATAAAGAAATAGTTTAATATTATTGCAATATCACAAAAGTTATACGTAACAACCAATTTTAAAAAAATTGTCTTTGAAACGTAAAATGGATGTTATGACTAAGTTTTATCATTACAGTGGTACCATATCTGGTTGAACCGAGAAACAGTGCAATTAAGTTGATGAATCGATGCGAATTGGTGTAGCTCGGACTCCCAGTAAGTGGGGTTGGGGCTGTCTGACCGCAGAGTAATCGTAATAACTGTCTTTGTAAATTTTGGTAGCTATATCAGTTTCGAGTTAGAGGCCTTGGTATAAAATTTACAAATTTATGTTAAAATTTTCCTAAGTCCGAACTACTAAAAATTTTGTCAAGCCCCAAAATATTCAAAATGGAGATATCTCAGGTGTATGTTGGATATAGTTTGGATGTATGTCGTACGGATGCGAAAGGAAGGAGAAGGACAAAGTAGGGTGGAGGGTAATTGCTTTTTAATGAGTTTTCTCATTAAAAACACATTAGCACTAACCTAACCTAACATATTAATTTTTATTAACTTTTATCTAACCTAGGTCCACACTTGGTTTTTAATGGAAAAACTCATTAAAAAGCAATTAGTGCTAATGTGTTTTTAATGAGAAAACTCATTAAAAGCAATTAGTGCTAATGTGTTTTTAATGAGAAAACTCATTAAAAAGCAATTACCCTCCACCCTACTTTCGATTCATCAACTTAATTGCACTGTTTCTCGGTTCAACCAGATATGATACCGCTGTAATGATAAAACTTAGTCATAACATCCATTTTAAGTTTCAAAGACAATTTTTTTAAAATTGGTTGTTACGTATAACTTTTGTGATATTGCAATAATATTAAATTATTTCTTTATTTGCATAATCGGATTTAGGTCTGATTGTGGGGTGCATTAATGGCAAAGTTCCTTGAATTTATCTGCATCAGAATAGG
The DNA here is from genome assembly GCA_036346225.1 of Platerodrilus igneus. Lineage (NCBI taxonomy): Eukaryota > Metazoa > Arthropoda > Insecta > Coleoptera > Lycidae > Platerodrilus > Platerodrilus igneus. The sequence continues at coordinate 781,560 of JARFIW010000266.1, read as the reverse complement.
GTGAAATTACCCCATAGGGTGAAATTGCCCCATAGGGTGAAATTGCCCCATAGAGTGAAATTGCCCCATAGGGTAAAATTGCCCCATAGAGTGAAATTGCCCCATAAGGTGAAAGTGTCTCCGACATAAGATCATTGATTTCCTTTTACTTATGTCAAACTTACGCTAGGACCTTAAAACATAGACTCTGAGATGACGCCAATGTAATCGCATTATGGAAACAGGGTCACACAAACTTTCGCCATATCTTTCTTGACCATATAAGTGGCGACATGTCATATCCAAAATTTAAAGAAATGTGCTTGCAGTGTTGGGGTGACTCGATACATAGTTTTATTACTATTGTAAAAGATTTTGATTTGGATAAGGGGCGATATAGTAAAATTTTTGAGGAGTATATAAATATAGAAGAAGGCGTTCAATGGTTAGCCCCAATCCGAAGTTTCATGGTGACGAACGTTAAAGATTTAATTGTAAATAAACGTAAGCTTCATTTTATGCAGGATTCCGTACGAAAGAACTTTGTGGTATACAAAAAGGGAGACACTACATCTCTACAAAAATTCGAAGAGGTGTACAAACAATTGATTAAACCGTTGTAAATCACCGATTCCTAGTCACAAGGAATAGCGGAAAGAATCCACACGTACAACAAGGGTTAAACTTGAAAACAAAGGCTAGTTTTTAAAAAGATTAAGTCACCAGTTGACGACGAGTCTGTACAATCTTTATTATACGGACGTGATAGCTAGAGACTAATACAAAAATATATACAAGTCGGTTTATAGAGTAAAGTGTAACCCCCAATTGATACGCATAGTTTAGGAAAAGTGTGTAGGAAGTTGATTCAGAAAACAGTGACACAACCTAAAATAATAACGTTTATCCGGAGGCTAGAGGTCTAACAAGAGTTATAATTATTTTTAAAGTCCTTAGCATTTTTGTTAAGGAATGTAATAGATTAATTCATAGAATACATTCCCTACCTGTTGCTTCGTGCCTGTACACAAATCGGGTGTAATCGGTACATATCCGAATAGGAGTAGCTCATATAAAAGGACTGTTCGCGTAGAAGTTATTATTTGTTGATTGTACGGTTTAAAGAGACAATATAATAAATATGTATAAAGACTTTGGAGAGGTTATTCGAAGATTTCGCAATGCTCTACGAGTAAAAAAAGCAGAATGTGGGCAACGCTTCGATAGAAGGAGAAAATGTCTTATGTGTCAGTCATACGAGGAAGCAATACAGCACTGTACTGCAGTGTTATCAATGCCAGAGGATCTGGATGATTTTATGGAAATAATCGAGGAGATGGGGTTTATAAAACTGTTGGCAGATATTCAAATGGAATATATACTAAATTGTAAGTTTTAAAATAAAAATTTAACCACCACAACTGTTATCATAAGAAATGAATGATGTGAATTTAGAAATTATTTTGTATATATTAGCTTGTTTATGTTTTAAAATATAAAGCATACATTGGTATTGTTTAATTTTTCAAATGTTCACGTAACTGAAATGGGTATCTATAATTATGAAAAATTATAACAAAGATGTGTATTATTTTTAAAAGGGTGTTATAAACGTTTTACAAAATTATTAATCAGAATCGTTTTATTTAAAACTATAACATAATTTTATTGACATCTATTAATATCTGTAGTTGAAATACAACAATTTAGAAACGTATAAGAAAACAAAAGTGTAATTAATAGTGTTACAAAATTTTCAGTCTTCGGCTTAAAATTTAAACATCGCTCGTAAATGCGTGGAATGGAAACCTGTTGTATTCTTCCATATACTCAACTTGTTTACAAATACTGTTTTCAAACAATCTTGGGTAGGTTCTTATAAATTCGTATAATATGATCCCAATATCACTATTACTGTATTTGCTTTTAATTACATCATGTGCGAGATTCTGTAGGACATCATTCCTATTATATCTTTCCATTGCGACATCTAACAGTAACAGATCTATATTAGAGTACCCTTTTCCGTTAGTTCTTTTAAAGTATTAGCATGGTTGAGAACGATCTGAGATACCCCTAAAAGTGCTCTAAAGTTCCTTTGGTAAATATCATATAATTCCCATCAAATGTCATCATCTTCACTAAACAATTTTATTTAAATAAAACGCAAGTTGTCGAATTTGCATATCTGATTTTGCATGCCAACTTCCATAGTGCGTATAATGTGTGGAAGATTTGATATAATCTTCCTAAATACGTTGAGGGATACATCAAGTACGCTCTGCGAAATGGTGTCAACAAATCTAAAATTATTTTGTAATCGTCGAACGGGTTCAGGCCTACAATTATGATTTTGGAAGAAGATTTTGTTATGGTGTATGGTTTTTCAAATAGTAACTTGGTTCGTTCTAACTGAATTGCGGCGTTTATACGTTCTTTATGCGCTGCGGTCGATTGGTTTTCCAAATCCTTAATTTGTTCCCACTCATTGGCTGTAATTTTAGTTCCTCCTGAAATAAACCATCTCGATGTGCCTTTCGTTGTGTTTTTTATGGCATCACATCCAGTAAAACATTTTCGCACACACTGCACGCAATACTTAAGATGTTCATTCTAGAAAAATTATTGAGTAACAGTTTTGAATTATACATGTAAATATTAATTTCTTCTACGTTTGCAAAATTCAAACTAAGACCTACTCTTCTTTGTCGATAGTTCTCACACGAAATTTTAAACCAAAGACTGAAAATTCAGTATTACTATTAAATACACTATAAACGACTTTACGTTTTACAAAATAAACTTAAAATGAACTTTTGGTATCATTTCCCCCGTATTTATGTACATAGAGAAAGTATAAGTATAATTTATCCTTACATTAACCCAATTTAAATCAAATTATAGAATGTGTATTCCCGTATATTAACTAGAATTGTGGAAAGTGCTTTTATTAAATTAATAGTCAGACGTCATCGACAAACAATGCAAGGCTAATGATCATACATTTCAATAAATTTATTTAGAATATACGTCTTATGTTGAACTACATTTAAAATAGATTATCGAACCACTTTCTAGGTCACCGTGCAGAATTGATATATGTATTATACCTATAAAACAATTATACGCGTCACTTTTCTAGTCAAGACTTGCATATAACGCCAACTAATATAATAAAGAGCTGCGCACGCTCGACCATCGGCATAAAAGGGGAGAACCATGTTCCAGTGCATTAGTCGTCAAAGTATCGTCGAGTTTGATTAAAATTATAAATTAAAAATGGATTTTTCTTGTGTTGACGTTACAAGTGATGTGCGAGTACCACAATTAAATATCAACCAACTAGTTGGTAAGTCAACCTATAAGTTAGGCGAATTTCCTTCAAATTATCACCACCATATATTAGAAGTTGGTTTTGATTTATATGGTGGTCTTCAACCTGCCATCCAAGTTATTTGCTGTAGTGGTATGTGTGCTGATTCTACGATAACATTCTCTTACTTCGATTGGAAGAAATTGTGTACTTTTCAAGTGGAATTTCAAATTCGCCAATTTGCTTAAGACTCAAAACAAGTCAGATTAAATGGTTTGACTACTGGAAACGATGTTGTTGACATACAATTGGATCAAGATTTCAAATTGCGGCTGAGCACAGCCTTTAATAGAAGTATATGGTTGTTGAACAATTTTGAAAAAGAGAATTTATATAATATAGAGATTACGAAAGATGGGAATGTTATTGTGCTACCTACGTACGAGTGCATCAAGCTATTAAATTTGCGAGAATTGATCTGTTTTAAAATGGCTGAGTTAAGGTGCAGAAACTTTCCAGAATTTTACGAAAAATTTGTTGGTGATATAAAAAGGGTATGTGGAAATACGACGGAGGAAGAAAGGGTTCAAACGTTATTAGAGGGGGAGAGCAGTGCCAGTATTTCTCTGTCAAATGATTGCAGCAATTTAAATTACTTGACAGTGTTGGAACTTATTAAATGTTTCCCCATTCAGTACTTAAAAGATGCAACTGCAAGGCAATCGCTTGCGCAAATGTTTAGAGATTTGGATATTCCAGATTCGCCAGACTCTGGTTACCACAGCGGTTTATAGATGTTATCAATACGTGTATGTATTCTATTAAAACATTATATTTTCTTGATAAAGTTTGTTTTTACATATTTGTACCGCCAACATTACCATAAATTATTAATAGACGTATTAAACTATCCTGTTTTTATTTTTAAGTTTAAAGTGGTGTACCCCGCAAATAATAAACACAATTTACCGCATGTTAACAAAAAGTTGTGGGGAAATTTAAAGACGAGTTTAACGGTGACTTGGTGTTAGAATTTGTAGGTAGTAAGGCTAAGTCCTATTGTATTGTGCGCGAGAAGGACACGATTAAAAAAGATTAAAGGGATCTCACGAAGTGTAGTTAAGTAAAACCGCGGGTGCTACAACATATAACGAGCATATATTCCCAAAAGGGGTGGGCATCCAGCTACGCAACAGTGCGTGGGAGAATAAGGATTCTCTCCAATAAGAAATTAAAGTCATTGGTAATGGTAGAAATGTTAAACCTATAAAGGCGATTATTAATTGTGGTTTAGTGATCGCGTTTGTGCACTCTTCGAGTGTCTTCGGCAATCTTCGATTGTTTCCAAAGAAAATATTCAAGCCTGCCATTTAATGTCGTGGTGTAACATCGCCCACGGTTAAGCTTATACATCCGTCGGCAGCAAAGTACTTAAACTCTGGGTCTTGCAGTATCGCTTTTACAAGAATAGCTTACAGCAACACAAGGAAAAACAGCACGGTATGTCATTAAGCAGTAAACGTTCAGCTCCACCAGTTGTTAAAGGATCTTGTACGAAACAACCAACATCCGTGTAAAGCGTGCGAGATGGAGGTGTTAAAGTCTGCATACCCTGGTCCTAATAGCACAGCAACCTAATTAAGGTAGGTCAGTAAGCAATATTTAATTGCTGTTAATTGACTTGCATATAGCGTACTTTCCTATTGTAATAACCGCATTTGTTTAGAGAAGAAATTTAAACAGCTTTCACATGTGATTCACATGTTCGTTAAGAATCTAGAATATTTGCTGGATTACGAGTTACAAATGAATTAATGCTACGTTGGAGGTTTCGAAAATATTGAATTATAATGCTTCTATGACTCCATGAAAGGTTTCCCGATTAGCGAAATAGATAGGATACCAAGAAAGAATGCAGTAAGTCATTCACTTTCCCTCTGATGTAGATTATTAATTATACACCAAACGGCATCAATTAACCTTGCCATTTCTACATTATTGTTAAGCATGCATTGGAATTTTTGGTTGCTGTAATTTCTTGTTTAAAGTAACTTAGTTAAATAAAGTGTAATTTAAAATTCATAAGTGATTGTATAGTCAGTTATTACAATTGAAAACACATTCAGGGAATAATTTATTTGCTCTATATATTTTACAGTAGCGTTTCCGGACAAAACTTTCTGCTTTTAATTAATTAAAAGCATGCAAGTTTCTGGCATATATTCCTAAATAGAAAATAAGTAGTTGATGTACCGTTGAATGGAGTTCATCCTTGTTTACACAAATTTCAGATCATGCGAACTAGCGGCTTTGTTAATATTATTTAAAAAAATCAATACGTTAGATGGATAAGGTGTTCTGTGGCGGCGGCTAGGGGGTAGTTGAACACGCATTATTTTATCAATAAATTTTATTTAATATGTTTAGTTTTTTATTTTCAACCCCAAAATTCTAAGGTTCACAAAACAATTTCTATGTATCGCATGACTAAAAAAATTTATAAGAACGCTCAAAAGTCGCTACAGGTAAGAAATCTTAAAATTGGAGTAGCTCCCTTAGGGATGGTGCAATCTAAAAAATTCCTAGAAATTCGGGTAGCTGAGAAAATTCTAATATTAATTGATACCAAACAAGATAGGTTTATCTCGAAAATAAAAATGGCTAGTCAAAGAAAACTATGCGAGCCGCGGAGATCTGCAAATTAGAAATAAAATTAGAAATGCATGGATTCGACTACACGAGGAAAATAATGCTATACTTTGTAAAAATTGTAATTAGTTTATTAAACTGTAAATTGGATAAAATATATTATTAAATTTGTGCGTGCTTAATTTATTTATGTTGGTTAAAAGACTGTAGATATTAAAAAGGAGAGGTGATTAAAAATCGACATTGATAAAAAAAATCTTAAAATTGGGGTAGCTCTCTGGGGGATGGCGCAATCTAAAAAATTTCTAGAAATTCGGGTAGCTGAGAAAATTCTAATATTAATTGATACCAAACAAGATAGGTTTATCTCGAAAGATGCAATGGCTAGTCGAAGAAAACTATTTGGTCCAGAATGTTAGCGGTAAAAAAAATCTTAAAAATGGGCTTATCTCGTGTGTGGAAATGAGGATGCTCATTTATCTCGAAAGATGAAAAATTTAAGATATATTTATCTCGAAAGATGAAAAATGGTTAGTCGAAGAAAACTTTTTGGTCCAGATGTGTGAGGAAATGTGGGATTCTGGAAGAAATGTGGTGCCAGATACATCCAAAATACCCTACTATCACCTCGACAGACCTCCAAACAGACGTATGGAGGATAGCACATACGGCCTCGAGATTCGACATTTGAAGTTCTATTGGGTTAAATCGCATGATGGCAACAAAGGAAGGGATTTAGCAGATAAATTGGCCAAAGAGGCTGTGACGGACGACTTCCGGATATCACACTCGTCAATATCAAGGTCTCTGTTTAAAAGAAACTGCGAGGAAAATCAATCCGACATTGGGAAGACCGGTGGAGTAACGCCGCCACGGGCAGGTTGACACACAAATTTATACCGAGCATAGAAGCCAGAACACGGCGCTCTGAAAGCCTACCTACAGAGGTTCGGCTTAACCAAAAAAGGCCGCTGCGAATATGGTGAAAGCGCTGAAAGCGCCGAACACATAATATTTGACTGCCCGCTCGAGATGGCAAACAGAGGGTTAACAGATAGAAAATTAGCGGTTGAAGGACAAGCATGGCCAAAGAGCCCAGAAGAAGTCAGGAATTTGCAGGAAGGATCTTTAGATTGGATGGCGATAATTTGTGTAAATCGGAAGGAGGGTGGGGTAGGGGAAGGTTTGGAAAATGTTAGTAGAAGGTGGTTTAACTTGGCACGATATCAGAACACGAGATAACTTAAAAATTAAAAAAAAAACAAAAACCAAAAGGTAATATCCACATGTCAAACTTTGCACGACGAACCCCACACTAAATCAATCACTATCTCACCTAAACGCGCGGAATATCGGGTGGTATTACATCAAAATTTTTAAGATCAGGCAAATAAATAACAAGTTAAATTAGAAACCCTAATTATTTTAAGTCTATCAATTAAAAAAAACTAAAAGAGTAAAACAGCGCATCCTCTTCAGGACTTAAAAGTGATAGTGACTGTGAGCCCCAGGACTTTTAGTGTATACCCGCAAGGACTTTAGCAGTGCATATCCACCTCCCCTTAACATGTATGCAGACGGCCAGACCTTCGAATACTGGAAAATATTGTATTCGAGGTATGAATAAAATTGTGGCGGCTGTACTCGCTTATGCATTGATTTGTATTAATAAGTATACTTTGCAATAATCTTGAACGAGCACGTTTTTAGTGTGATGCCGCTAGCCGACATAATTTTTACGCGAAGGCACCTCATAATTTGAGTGATGCTTTTCTGCTACCTTGTTCACTGTTACACGCTTAATGTTTATTTATATATTTATATTATATTTATTTTACATGTTTATATTTTTTGCTTGTATTTTATTGTTTTGTGGCTTGATTTGTTTTGTCTGGCTTTTTGCCGCCCATTTTTGGTCGTAGTATCAATAGGAAGGAAGATTGCAATTAGAATATAAGTCAGTTATGGAACACTAGGAAACGTTAAGCACGAATTTAAGCTGAACCTAGACCAGGGAGGACGGACCACTTTGTAAATTTATAGAGTAGGAACAAATAGTTGGATTTACTAGTAATAAGTTTCACGTTTGCTTAGAAACTTGAATTCTTTGGTAAATAGTTAACTAGATTTAGATAGTTTTAAGTCGACCCTTCAAGTCTAGCCGGTAACTAGAGCTTGCGGCTGCTATCCGGTATTACAGATCCCTCCCCTTCTACTTTTTGCTGGTGTTTTGTTGATCAGACACTTTCCAAATTCAACGCTAGGACTACCGATATTTAAACTCAAACTTTAATTTTAGTTTATATATTTTATTTATAATCGATTAATTTTAAAGCCAGATTTATTTGAAGCACATTTATTTTTGCGAGTTATGTATCCCTCAATTTACCATTTACCTCTATATATATATATATATATATATATATATATATATTGAATATATTGAATCTAATAGGAATTATTAGAAATTGTTAAATAAAGTATAAGTTCATTGCAACAATGTAATACAAGAATAACCCAGAGAGGTTATTAACAGTTCATGAGAACAAATATGCAACTTTGCATCCGAGAGGGCAGTGATACTGCAGGTGACAGACGGTTAACATACCGCAATTACCTAGAAATAAGATTGTTACAATGTAATAAAGTGTAGAATTAAGAGAAAAGCAGACATGAGATCTGCAAGTTCCCACAGCCATGTGAGGGGCAGGTTATTATAAAAAGCCCGGGAACTCAAGGCCCGGCAGTCAGTCTTCGAACTCTATACTTCGTTGTTCAAGCTACTCACCTTATTACAATTAACTAAATCTTTTTGAATTAAAGTTATTTTTACAGTTATCCAAAATTCCATGTTAATTTCTGTTTTAAGATAAATAAATTTGTTAAAGTTTGCAAACGTTTTTTAAAAACACCGCTTTAAAGGCCCGAACCTTAGCTCGCGTTTTAACCCAATGTAGTACCTTCGGGTGGAGCATTAAGAACGTGGCCGCAAGTGTAGCGGCTCATACTTACATTATACTGTCGGTTTTATTCATGCACGCACTCCGAAAAGTACGGGGTAGTCTTTGTATATTAAGTTGTGACAGTTAATTAACTGACGACTGAATTATGTTTGTAAAACTGACAAAATAACAAACTGGACTTCTGAATTGCATCTCAATTTATCTAGCCTAGGTGTTATTTATTAATTCTTTTTGCTTGCTAAAATGCTATTTTTTGTCAACAGATATAATACCTGTTCTCATGGAGTGTCTTAAAAAGCATGGATCTGTAATTAGGATGTGGTTTGGATTTCGACCAAGAATTATTATATGTGACTACAGAACTGCTGGAATTCTATTAGATTCGACAACAATTATAGACAAATCCTATGACTATAAGTTTTTTCAACCTTGGTTAGGAACTGGACTTATAACAAGTACTGGTGAGTATAGTAAAATGTATAGCATTGCGTTCAATGGAGCCCATACTTATAGAAACGCAGGTCTGGACTTAGACAAAATAAATTAAGACGAATTTTATTGGCTTTTCAATTACATTAAGGAATGTCGTGGTACATATTATACATGCAAACAAATCTATTTTTCCAGTTGTGGTTTTTAACCAATCCAATGATTTTATATTAAACCGTATGTACCTAGTTGCCACTTTCTTGGCTTTGACATTTTGATTCAGCAATTCTATGATAGAAAGAGCTATTTCTCCAAATGCAATAGGTACGTACCTATTGTATCCAACTTGCCTAAATGCACTACAAGTTGCCCAAGCAACACTAAATTAGTTATTATCAACAAATGCGATGTCGTATAATGCAGAGAAATTTAATATTCTTGAACAGGTTTGACAGTTTCACTTCTTTTCGTAAATGTAAATAAATATTTAAAATTAAAAATCAGTATATAATGGTAAATTAATTAATTAAACAGCTTTGAATAATTTTAACTTGACTAATTATGAACTTTTTGTTTGATATGTGTTTTAAACAGTTTAAGTCTGTGTATTACCTAAAAATCGATTATTTAAGCTTGTTTTGAAATTGTACAGAATTTAGAATACAAAAGCTTACACATTGATATTGAACTTGGTTACTTATGGCTAATGTTTAATAATTAAAAAAATTTCTTTATAAAATAGGCTAAAATACGCATAATATTAATTATTTAAGATTTATTTGGGCACCATAAATTGATTTCGGCTTCCAAAAATTAATGATTATATTACATATTAGCTTATCTTCATACAAAACACGTTTGACTTATCATTTTTCTTTTTTAATTAGGTGCTAAGTGGAGAAAACACCGGAAACTTTTAACTCCAACATTTCACTTTCAAATTCTGGAACAATATCTTACCATATTTAATAAACAAACCGATGTTTTAATAGAAAAACTAAGCCAAGTGGTTAATACTGGACCAGTTGATATTTACCCACTTATCAATCTTTGTTCTCTGGATATAATATATGGTAAGTAAATGATAAAAAGGTAGTAGTTATTTAAGATTCATATTAAGAAACTATCCTAAACTTCTAAGGGCCATGTTTGTTTCCTCTGTACTAATGAAGAAAAGTAGAACTTCTAATTGTTCCGCGTTAAAAACACTTCACAAATCACTTTTAATAGATAATTATTTTAAGAGGTTACTGTATTAATATTATTTAGAGTAGTACGCATAAAAAACAGAATTTTGGCATGATTTTGTTGTAAATACGCCCCTCACAGTTGGCATAGATATATGTCACCTTCCTGACTAATCAGGACGGCGAACGAAAAAAAGTAGTAGTTTTTACATTTAGTGAAGCTAGCCGTAATATTCACATCGGCCGTGACTATAATTAACTACTGGTGTGGAGTAGCGCATTATAGACTATATAGTGTAGTGCTTACCTGTCGTTCCTTATATTAAGTCCTTGCTGTTATTATCTTGTGTTCCCGTTTCTGTTGTAAATAATCAGCGAGCTCGATTACACCGAACCCTGCTCTTCTACTGGAAGTTGATTCATCCTACAATGGACTATTAATGTTCAATAACGTGAGAAGGTAGAGTCGAGGAAAAGTATTGTAGAGATTTGTGAAGTGTTTTGACGAAATTTTATTATTTACTGAAAATAACGATATAATAAACGTTCCTCAGATTAAGAATCATGCCTGAATCATTAATTTAATGTTCTTTACTCACCCCTCTGTTCAAATGAATAAACTTAACAAAAGTATTGAGGTTATGTTTGAATATATCAAATCTTTTCAAAGTAAACTTCAAATTTTCAAACAAGATATTGAAACTAAAACATACAAGTATTTTCCTCGCATAAAAAATATTTTAAAAAGGAAACAACACTGTGTGAAATGGAGTCCATATTTCTGTACCAGAGTATAATAAACTCATTAATTCAACAGTTCAGTGAAAGACTCGACCACTTTAGAAACCTAGAACAGACAATGGATGCAAATGCAATGGGTAGATTTTTAGAATAGGATTTAGACTCGAAGCTTTGTCGAGTTAAGATCAATAGTTGAAAATATGAAACGAAATTGTTTGAAAAATTAAAATGAACACAAGTACGAAAAAAATTTTTGAAGGTTTAGAACAGATTACCTGACACTTACATCAACTTGAAAAATTTAGCAATGGCTTTGCTAACAATTTTTACATCCACATATTTTTGCGAAACATTGTTCTCGGCATTAAATAATATTGAGACAAACAAACGGAATCGGTTAACAGATGAAGTCAGTGGCCCTTGCTTGGCCTTGAAATGTACTAAGTATAAACCCGAAATAGAAAATTAGCAGACAAACTTCAGCACAAAAAAAGAATAATTTTTCATATATTTCATATATGTATTTTCTAATTGTATAAATTTATATTTATTTTCGAACCATATATTTATTTATTTTTGTATTCTATATATATATATATATATATATATATATATATTATATATTGTTGTGGATTAAAGGGTAAATAGGTGTAGACAATAAAATTTTAGCAACCGTGTATATAGAATAAAGCAAATTATTTACGCACCAAATTAATTTAATTCATATAGTGAAAACGGACGAGTATTAAGGTATTTTTATATTTAAATAATTGGAATGTTAGAAATACATAAAGGAAGAAAGCTTTAAAGTACATAGAAACTCAAGGATACGCATAATTAATCATAATTTCTTTTAATCAAACGCAGGAAAGCAAAAAGAGAGTGTGCTTGCATAAGAAAATCAATAATTTCTAACGCAAATATATTCGTTTTAAAAGCGAACGTTCATTTACACAGATACTACGAAGCAGAGAATCGAGGAATTGTTATTTTCAAACGGTCGATAATTACAAGAAACACCTGTTTGTTAAATGTTACGTTCAGAGAATATTGGACGGACGTTAATATAGAATTCCATAGAAATTGTTTTCAACGGTCAATTTGTATAAACAGCTATAGTGACAAATATCTTTAGGAGGGAGTGGAATGAACAATCCATAATATACAACAGATAGAGACAAATAGAAATCAAGCGTTGGATTGAAAGTTACGTAAGATTTACACGTGGAGTTGGTAAAGAACGTCAACAATATCGATTTTCTGTAACTCAAGTGGGGTTTGAAGGGAAACAACAAACATGCATAGAACAAAGATGAATAGCGGTTATATAGAGCTTTGTGACGACAGAAAATTTTGTCATTGGTTGAGAGCCAACAGTTTTCAAAAAGAAAGCACACGGGAAAGTAGAAAACGAATTCTATGTAAACAGCACGTAGGACGCGAGAAATTTTGCAGATTTTAGTGTCGGTTACGTTCAAAATTTTCAAAAGTCGCTTTGAAAATAAGCTTTTCAAATAAAACGAGTCCAACAGGGGGATTGAATAATAATATAAATACTGGAGCGAAGATATTAAAGCTCTCTTCTCTTCTGTTTTACTTCCATCAAATGCTGAATACGGGTTCAGACCAACATAATAGTAAAGCTTTTGGTTAAAATTTGTGTGTAGTAAAGTTACATTTAATATCTCATTTGAAAGTATAAAACTGTAGTAGCGAACCAAAAGCTATTAAAGTGAGTGCACAAGTTAGTGCTTATTTAAATAAAAGGTCCGGCTATTAAGACAAAATTATTAAACGGATGCATGATATTTGGGGTAAGCAGAACTGGAAATCAATTTTGTATGCGTGAAATATCTAGTATGGAATGGTACTGTGAGACGAAGCGAATATCTTGCGGAGAACAGAAGTCGTAGCGGAGATATTAGATGGTAGAGGTCTGTGGATCCGGCAATCAGCGTAGTAGATGGACGCATCGACGAGGAGTTTCTGGTAGTCATCTCCGACGGTAATGAATAGTGAAGATGTCTCCAGGTAATTAATTTGAAATTTCTGTTTTATATAAACATTTGTGGATATTTTGTGTTTGTGTGGTTGACTTTTTGGTGGCATATTTATTGTTTTAAAAACTTATTTAAAAAGATACTTGTATAGGACAATTTAATGATTTTGAGTATTGAAAAAGGGTTTTTTTAGGATATATAAAAATTTATTCAGGCTATAAATTGTGTGGTAAGGAGTAAACGGGTCTGTAAATTTGTTTTTATTAATGCAAGGTTTAAAAAGCAAATACAAACAAAACTGGGTTATAATAAGCTCACAATACACCAGTGTGAAGTCAATTTAGGGTTACATGTGGGGTCCATCTACTCATATCTACTCGAACTTGTTTAAAATCATTTTAAAATCAAGGACTTTAGAACCTTCAATAAATTGAGCTGGTAATTAGTGTACCAGACTGTTTGTACACATGTGTAAGTATATTCTATCTGTTAATATATGTAAACAAAAAGTTGTATGGTTGTCGTATTATTTTGATAATTTCATTTGATTGTATGTGAGTGTGAAAGAGGTATGTATGTATGTAAAATTAGGCATTCAAGAAGAGGCCGATTGGTGAGCTAGCCAGGGTGAGCTGAGAAATTCGAAGGCGTCCTAATAAAAAGGTAAGAAATTTTTTTTTTAATTTTTTGAATTTTACGTTGGCCCAACGAGGGGCACGAATCTTATAGAGGTTCCACGCCAATTTTATGACGCCCAATTCGTGGGGCTCGAATGAATGATTTAGGAGAAGGTTCGAGAGTCCCAGAACATGGCAACTTCTATGGCGCCCAATTCGTGAGGCTCAATATTAAAGGTTAGTTCCCGAAATTCACGGCAATATATATATATATATATATATATATATATATATATAAACAAAGACAAGTTATTTGCAGTCCGCAATAAAAAAATTGTATATAAAGTAAAATGATTTTACTTTATATACAATTTTCTTATTGCGGACTGCAAATAACTTAACTTTGTTTATTTGAATTGCCTTTGGGCCATGAACCCGGGTGTCGCCACGAGAAAGTTTGTTACGTTTGCAAATAAATTTTGCTGTAACATTCCGCAAATCTCAAAGGCCAGACGTACTTTTATAGTCATTTACAAAATTTATTATGTAGTTTCGGTTCAATTCTGTACTTCCACACTTTAGTAGTGTTGGTTTTTATCACCTGATGGCGGTTTTATTTACTTTTGCCATAGTACAGTGATTGTTTCGAAATTATAACATTATAATAGCTTCGATTACTTCATAGGGTTCTTGGGAACTATTCCACTCTGATGAGGTTAACAAGCCGAAACCATCGGTCTGTGGATGTTTCCTCCCCTGTGAAGTAATAAAGCTAATGTTTTGTTAATAGCTATATAACTACCAGCCCGATTTGTATTTGTCAATGGCTCTTATTATTTTCATAAGAGTTTGTTTACAGATACATCTTACTATATATATATATATATATATATATATATATATATATATATATATTCTTCTGGCTACTTATTTACTATTGCTTACTCCACCCCTCCACCCTTTTATTTTTATTTATATAAATATATGTGATTATAACTTTACTGCTTTATTTATTTAAACAAAATTTTGCTACACGACTTTTGTCGTCGTCCCTATTTTAGTATTCAATAAATGACTTCTATTTGAGGTGCTTTAGCAACGTTTGGTTGGTTATCTATTTACTGTTTACTATATATTATGCCTCGACTATATGAAACCTTAATCTCAGGGCGTTCACCTACTCACCGTGAGTTCAATCGTGAGTAGATGTGCACTACCCAACCAAACTGCACACTCGTTTGTTTTACCACTTTTTTAATGCACTGATTTACTATATATGCCAAATTTTAACAGATCAAGGTTGCTTGGTGCCAAATTAATTTATGTATACTATTTATGACTTTAATTTTGACGTTTTAAGATATTCACGGTACTTACCTGAATTATACCGCGCTGAAGGCCTTCTTTTAAATTGCTGGCTCAAGATCGTATTCACCGTACGCACCTTCACAAGGATTCACAATCGTTGTTCACTTGCGTATCGCCTCCAGGTGTTCTTAACCAATTTCGCTGACCCCAAATCTGAAATAATTTTACCCCAATTTAGAATTTAAAAAAAACCGTTGTATCTACTTCCCCTGCGTTAATTCTTCCTCGTAATATGCTGCTCTCCTGTTTCCCTACTTCGTACTCCAATCAATCCTCTCCTTGCTCAATCCAAATCAATCCAGCCGTCCTATTTTAATTCAATCCTTTTCCTGCTATTCCTTTAATATCCACACGATGTCCTTCTGCCGTTAATCTGCTCAAATCACTCCAAAAATTATTAATATCGTCGTTGCCTTATATATCCACTCAAATCTCCTACTGCCGTTAAACCAAATCTTCCCAAATCCAACACCAATCTTGCTCAAACCTAAATAATCGTCGCTTTTCCGTCGCACTAGTAACCACTCTAAATCTTCTTTAATACTCGTTGCCTTTATACTCTCGATGCTTCTTATTACTTTCACTTGACTAAATTATACTCTTTAATTCACAAAAAAACTTTTATTTTAATAAATATTTGTACAACTTTTAACGCAGGTTTTGTAAAACACGTCTTTATCTGAACATAATCGAAATTAGAAATCTTTTTTATTTATTTCGCTTAGCGATAAGCACAACAACCTTAGCTTACTTGAATTACAATTTTTAAACATACAATATCCAATAACAATTCGTCTTTACTTTCGTGTCCAAAATACCTTCACTACAGTCTTTATAATTATTCTTAATTTCTACTATTGGTCCAAAAACACTTCACAATTCTCCAATAACCTTTTATATTTCTATTCACTTTTAATTTTGATTTTACAATTCGTCCAAAAGTTGATTCTATTAAAAGAAAAACCAAAATAATTTACACACGACCTGGACGCTTTGTTGATTGTAGATATCCATAAATGCGTTCGGCTTTCCGACGGCAAATGTACTTTCACTGGCTCATAAAATATCAACTCAGTATAAAACCTTAAGTACCGTGCATTGTATCAACGTCATAAAGTCATGTTGTCTACCTTTTGGCATATATGTTTCAAACTAAAATGGTACATACTTTAGCATATGTAAAGTACAGCAAAATATAGTTTTTTTAAATTATTAGATCTGATATATTAATCCTGTTGTTTGGCATACACCCCTTTTAACACAAATCTACCCTTAGAAGCCTTGTACCCCCCCCTTTACATAACAATATATATATATATATATATATAGCTACGATATCGCCCTTTGTCAGATGTACAACGATCAATTGCCTGCTGATCGCCACCTCTCTGTGCCTTTAAAATAATTTTAAATTAACACAAATTTATGCCCGACTAGGTCAGTGATAGCCCGCGCACAGAATGAACGACGATATGATAACAGAAAATTTTTACCCACTGCTCTTGAGCACTCCATATACCTGAATAAGACAAGCAAAATTCACCAAAATTTGTACAATAAGCTAAGACAATTTATACAATTTACAGTTCTACGTCCTTTTTAATATCATTTACTATTGACAGAACTTTTTAGTCAAAATTAAAATTAAATATTCTTATCAAATTTGTTCATTACCAAAGTTATAACCTTTTTTAAACCTTTTTATATCAATTCAAGCTAGCAAAAAGAATAGTATTTTACCATGAATAGTTTTGTTGAACGTTCAAAGAACTATTCTTCTTTTTATAACGCATTTATATGTACCAACCAAATTTTTGTTGATCTTTTACACAAAATTATTTATATTACACACAAACTTTAAACTCGTCAAATATTTAAAATAATAAATTTAACATATTATACATTAAAAAACAAGTTGAAAATGCAAGGCATTGTCGCAACGAACTTCCAAATGTAGACTTACTTTAAAACAATTTAAAGAAATTAAAATTATTATGTTGTAATAATTATAAGTATTCAGATAAAATACAAAAATTTATAAACAACAAAAGAGACATTTTAATATATTTTATTTTATTGAATAAATATTTTAAAAGCTATATGTGTGTGTGTGTATGTATGTATGTATGTATGTATATATGTGTGTTTGTGTGTGTGTGTGTGTGTGTAAATAAGGGGGCATCATATTTCGATTCAGTTTTTTCAGAGGATTCTAAATATGTATCGCACATTAATTTTGGACCTATTTGAAATTTCTGATAAAAATTAATTCCCCGGGGGGGAGTCCAAATATGTATCGCACATTAATTTTGGACCTATTTGAAATTTTAATTTTCCCGACGGAATATCGCGGGGGCACGGCGTCCCCGTGGCCCGATTTCAACTGACATCAAAACTTAAGCTCAGGACACCGAGCTGAATCGATTGATGTATCACACATTGATGTCCGACCATTAGAAAGGCCTCCGACGGACAGACAGACGGACAACAAATCGATTTCATAAACGAACGAAGTTCGTTGATATATTTAATTTTGGCCTTATTTTTCTTCTGTTGCTTCTTACTGGAACTTCCTGATCCAAGTTGGTTGCTTGTTCAGTGATTTCAAGTCGTTGACCCACAGCACGGCGTGTACCCTAGTACTTCAAACTGTTGTTCAGCAACTTGTAGTCGTTTGTCCAATGATTTGAAGTACTAACACTGTACTTCCAGTATCATACGGTCTATTCAGAGTTTTATCCCAGTTATTCAGTTTAGCATCGTTATTTAGTCGATTATTTAATTGGTTATTTAGTTGAATGTTTATTTTCATAATTATTGTCTGTATTTAAAGTCGATTTAGTCTCATCGTTATGTAGTTCCCCATCTATTGTGTCCGTGCTTAGAGCTCTAAATTAATAAATTGGTAAGATTTTACTTATTATTAATTAAATCTATATTTACGTCTTATACCAACGGCAGGATTTTATACACACGTATTTCAATCACGCACCTTACTGTTTTTTGCTTAAAATTTTTTCAATTTATATTACTTTCACTTTCTTCAACTTATAATTTTCACTGAATTTATTACGTAAAAATTTTGTTTCAATCATGGAATGACTGTTCTTTATCTGCTTAGGTTTGTTTTATAGACAAATTCCTTCCCTCCTTTTATCTTAACCTGTTGGGTTTTATTCTGTATTGCATGTTATAGACGCTCGACTTGACACGTAAATCGAAACTATATATTATGGAATTTGTTAGCAAATAATATTTTTGTACCTTTTAACTGCACGTAGTTTTAATTTTAGTGTCCATATTTTGTTTACCTATGTTGGGTTTTACTAAATATGACAATTTCTACATTTCAAACGGCACGTACGTTTTTGCCTCAATATCTATACTTTAGAGCGTTATGAAATATGCTTGTTTTTCAAAAGTTTGTTTATTGCAAACGGGTACAATTCACCCGCATTGATGCATTTCTTACGCAAATGCGTCTTGAAAGAGATTTCATTTTACAGTTATCTTTCTTCAAATATGCCGAATTTGTATTTAATTTAGAGTTTAGATTGTTTTAAATGTTTTAAAATGATTAAATTGCGTCCGCAATTATTTATTTTGATAAATGTGGTTATGAAATTACTAAATGTGCTTCTCTTAATTGATGTAGCCTGATATTGATTTGACTACAGGGTGATTTGTATTTGCTTGTTGCATAATGCATGAATTATGTACATTTTATTATTTAAATGTTTGGTTTTCTTGATTTTTATAATACATACATGAAGTTTTCATCCCTTGTACCTTAAATACCCTTAAATAACCATATTATCATAGCAATATATATATATTGCTAGGACAACGCCGCATTGAGAGCGTCACTAGAAGGGTGCTGTGATACAAATACAGCAATTTGTAAAACTTTAAATTGTTCATTTACCTTTCTTTCTAACTTTGCCTGGCTAGCTCAACGCAATTGACGGAGTTTTCAAAATGAGGTCAAGCACAGCAATATCACAAAGCATTTATAAATTTATAAATAACAGTTAAAAATAAATCTACAAGTAATACTTGCAGAATCCACAAAAACGCTCCTCCTAATTAAATATCTTCTTATTTTAAATTGATATTCAAATCAGCTTACAAAATTTTCCATATATAAAATCCTCGTTTCAAACAGTAGTTACAGAAATACATTTTTGATTAGAGTTTCTTTTCGACTATTTAGTAAAATTTTTAAAAAAGCGTAATATTGAAGAACTTTCCCTCTCTATTGTATATATAATTTCCATTTTTTATGTAATTTTCGTTTAAACATCACTTCTATATCCATTGTAACAATGCAATTATTAAATTACAGTATGCTTACTGCATACTTCAAATATTATCTTCGCAAAGCAACAGCTCGCGACTTAAATCAAAATAACATTTCGCGATCGAATTTATAGATCGAATGAACACCGTTTTTAATAAACGCTTCCACCTATACACGAATTATCTATTTCCAGAATTTAGTAGAATTTGTGCGATTCCATTGTAAATAATATACGCCTATCTTACGTAATTTTCTTGGAAACCTTCATTAGCGTTCAAATTTGTTGAGCTATATTATCTCGTTATATCGTTCACTTGTTAGTGACACGCACTGTTTATCCTACTCTAACACATATACAATTATTGTGGCGTCGCATTCTAATGCGAAAGTTAATCAATTTTATCTGCTACTTTTCAATGTTCGAGCCGCTTTTTGGAACAAATGTTTATTTATTAATGAATTCATATGAATTGACGTACTCTTTCAATTCCTCTCGAATGTCGTCTATTCCAAAAAGTTCTCTAATTAAAATAAATTTATGTAATCCACAGGACAATTAATTTAAACTTTAATTGCTTCAATGCAAAAGGGGTTGCATTTTATAGAAAATGTTTGCTTTCAGCATCAAAACATGTTTTTAGTACACCTATTAAGGTTAGAATTGAGGTTTCAAATACACAAAATTACTTATTTTTGTTCACGGAAAGTGCATTTTTATTATAAACGAGTGGTTTTATATTTATCTTAAAGTGATCGATTTGCATTCGCATTTAAATGCGTTTTTAATGATTAATTACTATGCTGCTTGCATTATTTGCTATTTATTTACAATACGCCTATATCATATAGGGTGATTATTTATACACGCGTAATTGCATTATTCGCTTGTACATCAATGAATAAAAGTATACTTGTATTATACAGGGCATAACCACGAATTTACGGAAATTTCAGTTTTTTTCCAGATTCTTATATTTTGGTGGGATTTATTTGTAGAATTTGGGTTTCAATAACTTCTCGTGACTACTTTCACGTCAATACATACACATATATATATATATATATATATATATGTATTGCTGTGATATGGGATTGTTTAGGGGTGTATTGAGTAGAAGGCTCGCGTAGTAGCAATAAATTGCAATAGGAATCAGAAAACTGCATTTATTTAGCAGAAAATTAGGTAATTCATACATTATGTAAATAGCAAGCATTTAACACCCTGTATATAGACCGTTATTAACTTTAAACTATGCAAGTAAGCATATCTTACAACAATAGAACGCGTATTTAGCAGAAAAATAAATAATTCGTACATTATGTAAATAGCAAGCATTTAACACTCTGTACATAGACCGTTATTAATTTTAAGTAATGCCAGTGAGCATATCTTTCAAGAATAGAACGCGTATTCAGAGAAATGATCGTACATGTAATTGAGAAGCGTTCTACTTAGTTATAAAACAAAGACGCCGAAGATAAAAGATAAAACGTAACAAAACTTTATGCAATTACGCTGAAATAATAAACATTTTGTTAAGAAGACGCAGTTTCAAAGACGTATAAAAATACATAAAAGAAAACAGCATTAAAGTTACATCATTTATTTTGTTCAATTATCCAAAAGGCGATATCTATACAAAACAACAGACTTAAAGTTGAACGTCTGGCAAAGATAACAATGTATCAATTGCAAATAAACATTACACAAAAAACCAAATAAATTACATTAATAACAATTTCAAAATGCAGAGAATGTTGAAGACAGGGCTTAGTTGGTTGAGATAATCTGCAAGGCTGCTTGAAAACCCAGCCCACATGTAAGTGGGAAGAGCCTATATAACACAGAGCAATGATAAGACGGGTCAGTTTACAACTCATGCACGCCGAGGATGCGTCACTGTTAACCAGAAAGTCACGCGTAATTTAAATATAATAGAATATCAAGTGTATGTTACAGTGATAATGGTGCAACGATTACAAAGACTCTTTGCCGTTTTTTTTTATAGTAAACGTGAGTAGAATTAATTTAAACTAAATATTTATAATAATAGAGCTTCAAACTTGTGGTCCATTTCTGAATATTTCAAACTTGTAGTACATTTCTCAATATTTCAAACTTGTGGTACATTTCTGAATAT
Organism: Platerodrilus igneus; assembly: GCA_036346225.1. Taxonomy (NCBI): domain Eukaryota; kingdom Metazoa; phylum Arthropoda; class Insecta; order Coleoptera; family Lycidae; genus Platerodrilus; species Platerodrilus igneus. Next base: position 759,873 of record JARFIW010000266.1, on the reverse strand, counting down.
TTCAAATTTGTGGTGTATTTCTGAAAAATTCAAGTTGCGTCGATAATAATATCTCAAGTATGTGTCGACAAGAATAATTCAAATCTGGGTCAATATAATATTTCAAATCAGCGTCGACGATTATATTTTGGCACAATTCTGGTACAATTTTGATTTGCGTCAAAAGCATTGAAGGGAAAAAATTCAAGGCAAATAAAATAAAAAAGCACGAAGTAATTTTTGGAAAACAAAGAGTAACTGTACTCAAATATTGGTTCAACTAAGCAGAGCATTGGTAGACGAATGAGGACAATAAAAGGGTGTAGATCCACAACCCGAACAACATGTCGCAGGTCAGATCTATTTAATTTTAAGATATTCTTCTATTTAAATTTTAATACTGAATTTATTCAATTTATATAAAACTTGTAATGAAGTCAACAACAAACATTGCATACGTTAAACTTACGTAATATATTATAGAGAGGTCTAGAACGTTCCCGGTTTCTTTGGTAAAGAGGTAGTTTTTAGTGACTTTAGATTGAATTAAAAGTATATAAATTTTGGGATAAATGATACATATGATATTGATTGATGGAAGGGTGTATTTAAAGAATTTCAAAAATTGTAAATAATATTTCTTTTTATTATATGAAACTAATTGACTTCGTTTTATTAATTCAAACAAATAGGTAATCATAAATCTGTGTAGATTAAAAAGGGTATAATAATAATAAAATTAATAAAATTTGAAGTGAGAACACAGAGCGGTGGCGTTAAGTAAAAACGTCATAACACCAAGTACGGCGTTATTATATCAATATATTACTTGATTTTTATGTTAATTGACAATAAAATATGTAAAACAAGTCTCTAAATGTATATCATTCGTTTCACAATTTTGCTTTTGTATTTTAAACAAATAATTAACTTACAAAAGTTATAAGTATTTCTATTTTTTAATTTTTACTTTAGTGATGTGTGACACGCCACGAAAATTATATTTTGATTTTTTAAAATTTTGACACACCAAACTGAAAAGATTCGCCATCACTGGTCTAAGGTGTAGCTCTTTTTGAATTTAAAATATATTTTTAATTAATTTGGTTTGAAAACTAAATTTTAACCGTAGATCACATATGACTCATAAAGTGATTTCTATTCACACTAACTTCAAAATAGAATTGGCTGTTGTGTCAAATAAACAATATTAATTTATAAGTTTTTACATACCAAAGTGGATTGTGTATTAGCTCATCTACCTAATGTAGAAAAAATCCATCATTTAGTATACTTTTTCATTGTTTCATTACTTTCTTTGTAAAATTGTCCAAAAAAATTTGCATTATAACCGAGCAAGGTTAATTGAATTATTCACATTTTGATATATGGGTAAGTAGGTTCTGTATATCTGCAAATATCGAAAAATAATACCTTAGGCTCAAAAACAATTAATTAAAAATTTGTCAGAAATAACGATACAATCTTGCTTCCATCGGAGATTCTTGAAGCATTTGTATTTAAAGAACCTTTTGTATAATTAACTTTCAGTAGAATAATAGTTTGCATAAATCTGTTTAATCACTTTTTTTTAAACAGGTGTCTGCTATTACTTTCTATAAAGATATGTTTTCTATCTTTTGTTTTGAAAGAATTACTAATTATAGCTATTACACCTATATTGAATTTTAATTGTACTATTCAGTATTATTTTACCCTTCATACTATATTAGTTATCATGAATAACCTAGTAAACTAAGATGAAACTAGCTTTGGACTTTTGAAATTAACGATGAAACCAAACAATCTCTTATTTAATACAATTAAATAGTTCTGTGTAAAATTAGCTCTCAAATTTATTTTATGAACATATCGTGAAGTTTCTCCATTAATTTATGAATTACAAGGTGCCGATGGATAATTTCAAAGATGGTGGCATATTAAGGATTTAAAACCTTTTTCCTTTCACTTTTAATGTTTAGTAATTATCTCAAAATTTCATAGTTATTTCGACCCTAATTTTTAAAAATTTGTCTGTTACCCAACTTAAATAATTTTTTTTTTTAATTTTCGTCTTTTATTCCCTATCACTCTTAATATCATACAACTCACCGTATTCCGTTGTCGTGATCGACATATCTTTGTTTGAACAACTCAACAAATCCTTAGTACATGTACTAGCTGTTGTTGGGTTGATGATTTGGTCTTTGAACACACGCAGTTTCTGTGAACTATGTCTCTGTAGTAGGAAATCGATTTCTACAGTTGCGGCAACGTGAAATTTTCTTCCAAAGTGTTTTCTTTCGCTAATATGTCAACCATTTTTTACAATTTTTGTTATTAACTATTTCTCTTAATCACAGGGATGTTCATACATTCTTTTGTTTTCCTAAACATGTTGGTAAGAGGCTATCGCCTTTTATTGTTTTCATCGTTAACCCCTGTTTGTTTTTCCGTATATTAGAAAATTTTTCTACTTTTATCTTTGAATTAGGAATTAATGTGTAAATGAAAAGATACTAACTTGTATTTTTATAAAGTAGGTATAAGAAATTTATCGTTAAAGCAGCATCACGCTAATTTGTTAACGTAAAGTTTATTTCTGCTACACATTTTGTTTTTCCTTTGCTAGTAAACCTGTGCTTTCATTTATTTGAGTTAAAAGAACACTTTGAAGATGTTTATTTTTGTGTATGCATTTATATGCAATGTAAAAAAATTAATTTTGTATTTAGGATTATATAGTGAAACTTAAGTGTTACTTATAAGTATCAAGCCCTATACTTTCCGACTAACTTTGTGCGGTTGCAAATGAACTTAAATTATAAGTGATTTTAACCTGTGCGTTCAAGTGGCGCCGTCTTTGGGTGAATAAAGGATGCGCGGAACGGCGAGTGGACAGTCTGCCCTTAGCGTTTTGAACAAGTGTACGTTTTCCCATACCCAATAGGTGAAGTCACCACATAAATTGTCCGTGTATCCAGTAGCTGCATGCTTTAGAGTTGTCATTAGCAATAAAGCAATATTAATCCCAAGATAACACATAGGCGATAACACATAGCTATTCGGAGTTAGGCTTACGGGAGGCTTCTAAGAACGCGAAATGTTTTTGACGAAGAGGAACGATCAGAGGTATATAAATTATTACTTAAGTATGTTATTGGGTTCTCAGAAACATCCGGAAAATAAGATTCAAATGCGGGATAACACACCGTTCTTTAAGGTGACGTACGCAATTGCTATTGCTTACCTTACATGTAATTTTTCCAATGCTCCACCCGAAGGTACAACATTAGCCAGGAAGCGAGTTTTTTTTACCTGAAAATTTTGATTTTTGCCGAACCCTTGTTGTTCCAAGCAAGGTAGGGATCTTTAACGTGCATGACAACACTCACACACGGAACCTCCATTTTACCTCTCAACCGAACGAGGGCGTATTTTTGTGAAAAATGCTCGCCTAACATTTTTCAAGCGGACCGTGTCGGGATTCGAACCCGGGACCTTGGGCGTAGTAGGCTATTGCGTACCGCGAAGAAACGTAAGATCATATCCACGAATCGATTAAAGCAAATATTATTTCGGCTGCTCAAACAGAATATGTATCACCGTTGTTGACGGTGGTTGTAAAGAAAGATCAGAATGTACGCGTATATTTGTACGAAAGATTTTTAAATTTGCGAATGAAAACCGACTACGCTATTCCACCGCACCGGATGAATTATTAGTGAAATTTGCGAAGGGCAGTACTTATCGAAATTGAATATGACGTCATCTTGTTACCAAATACCGATTCGAGAATAGAACCGGAAGTATGTTGTGACCACGTATATTTTCAATGTTTTGCCATTCGGGTGTCGACATCGATGGCTAGTTTTCTTACAGCGTTGGATCTGATTTTGGGACCGAGTGCAGATGGTTTTGCTTTAATGTATGTAGACGATTGATTGGTCTTCTAGCACGGGTGTGAGACATTTTGAGCATTTGGAGACTATCTTTTGAAAGTTAAGAAAAGCTAATTTGACGATGCAGTTAAGGAAGTGTGCTTTTACGGGAGGTAATGTTTCATTTTTGAAACATATTGTTATACCGGATTGTATTTCCATAGATCCCTCCCTATTCAGAATTTTCCTAGACTGCGCAACGTGCGAGAATTAAGGGCTTATTAACTACGATCGGTGTTTCTGTAAAAATTTCTCAGATTTTACTAATCCGTTAGGAAAATTATTAAAGAGAAATGCTAGAGGAAGTGGAGACAGTTTGAAGAAAGTACATTTGTGGCAATAAAAAGCGTTCATCGTAACGTTACTATGGTAAACCACCCAAATTTGATTGAAGCTAAGTATATTCGACTGAATAGCTCTGATGTGGGGTTAGGTTGTTATCTATATCAACTAGAACAAAGAACGGGTAAGGAAAAGGTCTTATGGAAATCGTACGCTGCTTGAAGCTGTATTACGATATACTACCATAGAAAAGGAGGCGTAGGCGATTGTTTATGAATTGAAATTAGGGTGTGTGTTAGTATTAGGACGACCACTAGTGGTCCATCGGACCATAGAGCTTTGTTGTTTATTATAAAATCGTCGCTAGAAACTTCCAGACTGACACTATGAACATTATTTATGCAGGAATACGATTAGTATCCAGTATTGTAAGATTGGCGAATGCATTAACTAGACGGTCTTTTGTGTAAAGTGGTGTTCAATGGCCCATCGATCGTGGTTCCATTCCGCTGTTTATGCTAAAGTTGACGAAAGACTCTATATGCGCTAAAAACAATTTAAAAAAATCCGTTGAGATCAAGCTAGTGACCCATGGATTGGTGATAAAGTATTGCAAGTTCAAAGTGAAAAGAATAGGGTAGCTAAAGAGTATAAAATTCATGGTGCAATCTTTTTCAAAAGAAGCGATAAGGAAAGTGAGAACTTCCAGTTACGCGTTCCAACCTATAAGATAAAGGAATACATCTTGCAGTAGCACGCCGATATTGGCCATTTTTTGTACAAGAAAAATCACGCGCGCATGTGTAAAACATTTTATTGTTAAGACATATATATATATACGGCAGATTGTAGTATCATGCGGAATTTGTTAGAAATGTAAAATTTCGAAGACCAAAAAGGGTTCTTTCAATGATGATTTGTAGAAAATCGGGGTAGCTAATTTGTAAAATCTGGTGGACTCTTTGCCCATGCTTAGAGGAGGTTGTACTCGCTTGTTGGTTGTGGTCCTTTATTTCACATGCTATACGAAACTGTATCTAATAAAACATGCCACGAGTAAAGCATAATTCATAAACTTGTCAATGGTAATTTTAATGAGGTTTTAGTCCCGGAAGATATACTAACGGATAATTGTAGTCAATTTCGTTAAAAATTTGGGTAAAAGCCTACCAAAAAGAAATATAAAAAGATTATATACATCTGTGTTTTTTTTTAAGGGAATCCCACGGAACGTGTGACTATGGAGGTACGGGGGAAATTGCAAAACCTATGAAATTGAGATATATATAAAATTGAACGGTGTTTGAATTCAGTGGTCCACGCTGCTACACGCTATTGCCTTGGCAGCTCCGTGGCGTAGTTAATATGCGTGTGACTACTACGCCCAAGGTCCCGGGTTCGAATTCCGACACGAACCGCTTGAAAAATATTAGGCGAGCATAGTAGTGGGGTAAGGCCGGTCCGAATTCAAAACGTGCTCACACGTATTTTACATATGTAAAATACACGTGCACCGTCTTGAATTCAGACCGGCATTATATACTTTTAATGTAAAATAGTTGTGAAAACATGAATTCAGACTGGCCTTGTATACTTTCAAATGTAAAATAACTTGTGGACACGTTTTGAAGTCAGATTGGCTTTATATTACTTTCAATGGAACATACATACTTCAAAACACACGTATGTTGAAAAATGTAAGTGCAGAGAAAATGTGTGTAGATGTTTTGAATTTGGTTTTCTAGCTAGAAGTTATAAAGTATGACAGATGCAAAATATTGCATTCAAGTCAATTGTGTTTAATTAAAGTGGATTCTGATTTATGTTTAGAGGCTGCAAATACACACATGGGCCGGTTTCAATTCAAAATGTGTTCACTCTTGTGATAGGTTGCAAAGTGGGTTGGCAAAGTATGCAGATGGTGGTAATCTGCTATATAAGGAGATTGCTCCTAATATTAATTTAATTAGTCGAAGAAAAGCAATATGGATTTTAATACTCTTAATAAAACCACATATCGCAAACCTTATGTAAATTCAAAAGATCTTGTAGTGAATAAGAGGTTTGAAGTTTTAAAAGTGGAAACAATCAAGACAAAATATGGTGAAAGAGTATTAGTGGAAACAGAAGAGTTCAAGAGTATATTGCCATTGAGATATTTTGAATACCTTCAAGCACATGGAGTGAAACAATTAAATGAAAGTATTGGCTCGAAGAAACACGTATACATAACTAGTAAGGGATCGATTTGTCTAACTGTCAACATAGAATTTTCAGAATAATATGTCATTAATCTAAGAAATTAGTTTATTATTATAATAATATACATCTTGTTCTTTACTGTTTATTTTATTATAACACATCTAAGTCGATTGTATAAAGAATGATGTATTAAATTAAAGTGGGTTCTGATTTATGTGCGTTTTACTTTGAGTTTACTACCTTGTTTAGACAAAGTCTTGTTTCAAAAGAGAAACTTTTATAAAATACTTTTTTTATTTTACAAATTGTTGAATATTTTGATCTAACTATTTACAGTTAAAATCTAACTATTTATAAATGAAAAAGTATTTATTAACTCCCGTTCTTGAAGTATATGCTGCTCCCTCGCAGCCAGTTCTTCTCTTTTTTGCTTTATTATTTCTAGCTCCAAATCTAGACGACGCAGTAGCTTCTCTCCACGTTTTTTAAATGGGTTAAGCAACTCTACTGTGTCATCTTCGTAGGATTTGTCATCTTCACAGCAAACAGCCATATTAGATTCTGTACATAACTTTTTCATAGCCAACATGTTTTTGCCGGATCTGTGAGCATAACATAAAAGATTGTTGTGGGTTCACCTTTTCTTTTGTATACTACCTGATGCTTCTGAGAGGATCAGAATGTGCCAACGATCCAACGATAGCCTCAGAATTTGCAGAATGATTTTTTGATCCTAATCTAATGTAACTTATAAATTAGTAGTGTTTTAAAACACATGTGTAAATGTGAAAAAGCACTTACCGTGATATATCTATTACGTCACTATCAAAAATAGCAGCAGTGTCAAGTTGAGATGCAGAAGAACTAAAAACTTTTTTAATCAAAACTTCGTCAGAATGTAATATAAATTGTTCTAGAACTTTTACGTTGGTACTACTACCATTTTTGATCGATGATAAGTTACTCATTTTTTTTGTTAAAGTTGCTAGTAGTAGTAACTAATAATTATACAAGAGATCTGTTTGCATACTGTTGATAAAATCTACTTGAAGTATTTATATTAAATAATAAACTGACCTGTTAGAAAAAATTAAAAATTTGCATCGTTTTCTGAAAAAATTGCAAATGTTATATATATATATATATATATATATAGTTCTGTAATCTATTCTAATGAATAAAAACAGTATGTAAGCAAATATAATTATGCCTCAGCAGAAATAACGAATTGGATTCAATGTCTGAAAAAAAATTGCAATGAAGGCACATAGTAAACATAAATTAGATTAATTTCGTTTAAAATAATGCAATGCAAATGGCCCTTAACTAGTAATATATAGAATAAGTTTTAGATTACTGCTGGCATAATTGATTTTTCAGTAATACTTAACAAAATTGACTTTATATGCATATATAGGTATGTAGTAATTGTGTTTACACGATTCATGCTGCATAATCAAATTTATTAATTCTCTCAAGGTACTGCTATATATAGCTTCAAATAAATTAAATTGCATAATGTTTATTGTATTATGATAAAACTGCAGAATGTTTTTTTAATACTGGTTTTTTAAAAAAACCATGAGTGCGTGTAAATTATTAAACAACATTGACAGTTTAATCTGAGACATTTTTTCAAATTTGCTTTATTTTTCTGAATTTTTTTTATATGTAACCATAGAAATAGCGCTGTAATGCTAGTGTATTTTCTGTACACACAGCATAAATCAAAGGTCGTATAAAAACATTTTATTACTATACTGCAAGCAAGTAAATTTTTTCCGTAAACGCAGCTGAATGAAAAATGATGTTGTATGCTAATTCTTTTACAGTTGTTTTGCTTACGTCAGATGATATTTTTGTATAATTAGTAAATAAAGCTCTACATATATTAAGTAGTGTAGTGATTTGTATAGAATCATGAATTCTGAAACAGTAGCCGAGATTAGTAGCGCTATTTTAAAATTAACTGTGAAATGCGTGAATATAATCAGATCAGTCGATGTAATAACGAAACACATTATAATTATAAAAGCAAATATAAGTATATTGAAGCTTGCTATTAGAAATAAGGTATACGAAGACCATCGTCAGGAAAATCCTAGTAGGCTGGAATCTAATTTGGCACATCTTAAAAGTTACCTTGTACGATTGAGGCACTTGAAACGCTCTTTGGAATATCAAGGTAAAGGTATTGATGCAACGCTTTCTAGAGGTCATATTCGAAAAAATCTGATTTGGCATGATGTACAATCATGTTTTGGAAGTCGAATAATTACAGGACTTATTACCAATTTAAGTTATAGAGATCCTCTAGTGTTCTTAGACAAGGCGTTTGCTAGTTCTAAACGCAAGATTGTTGCTTGCTTAAAAAAGTCAATGTTGAAAGTTAATGTAATATTGCCCGCTAACTTTGTTAAGCCTACAACTGGCGAAATAGATTTGAAGACGTTTCCTACTGCAAATTGTCACATCGATATAAACACCAAGCGGTGGTATAAGGAAAACGTATTGGACAAGATTTCGAAGCGATTAGAGGAATTTAGCGAAAAGGAGTCAGGCTGGGCAATCCAAGAAGTTTTACACTTGAAGGTAAAAATAAACAATCATGATCCACTTAAAGGAGGGTGTTCAACGTTTGTTCCGGTTCCGGACTTTATAGCAAAAAAACGAGCTGTGGTAAATGTAATATATAACGACCAACATTGCATTCTTTGGAGCTTTGTTTCCGTTTTATATCCTGCTAAACAAAATAGTCAGAGAATATCTAGCTATCCACATTTTGATACAGTATTACGCTACAATTCAATTCAGTTTCCAATCGCATTAAAAGACATAAAAAAAATTGAGAAGCTTAACAATCTCGCAATTAACCTATATTGTATAGAAAATACTAAAATACCGTCATTTTGTTTAAGTGAAAATTTTAAAAAAATAGAACCTATCAATCTGTTAGTTTTAAATAATGATTCCTTACAATATTCTCGTCCGACAAATGCTAACGAGAATCACTTTCATTTTACTTGGATTAAGGATATGTCAAAATTATTTGCAAAACAGTTGTCTTTACATCACCATAGAAAATTTTTTTGTTATAAATGTTTAAATAATTTTAGTACAGCAGCATTACTTCAGCATCATTCGAATTATTGCGAAACACAGAATACTTGCTCAATAAGATTACCCGAAGAATCCGAAAAGTATCTAACATTTAAACATTTCCACTACCAAGAAAAAGTATCATTTGTAGTATATGCAGATCTCGAATGTATATTAGAACCATGCAAGGAGCTGGAGATAATATTAAACACAGTCCGTTACCAAAAGCATATACCCTTTAGTGTAGCGTACTATTTGAAATGCTCGTATGATAATAAATATTCCAAATTTCAATTATATCGCGGAAAGGATTGTATAGAATGGTTTGTTGCTCAATTGAAACTGATTTCAGAAACGACGAATAAAATTTTCTGTAACCCAAAACCTATGAATCCTTTAACAGAAGAACAAAAGTCAGCATTTAAATTTGCCCTTCACTGTCACATTTGCAATAAACCTTTTAGAATAGATGATATTAGAGTTCGCGATCATTGCCACTTTACAGGTGAATTTCGAGGAGCGGCTCATCAAAATTGCAACATCAATTATCATAATGTAACGCGCTACTACTACCGCGTTTCTTTAATTTAAAACAAGTAATAATAATGGTCTTTATTACTCACTGTTCACAAGTCTAATTAACAGTATATGCCTTATTTATAGATGTTTTCAGTCCACTTAACAATGAAGCACTATTACACTAATGAATTTACAAGCACTAATATCTTCTTAAACTAACTTCTTTACCCTAGGTCCAATAACCACACTAACACAACTATTTGTTTATACACTTCTATTTATTTATGTATACTGCAAGCTGCATGCACATTAGACACAGCATATCATTTATGTATATATTCTAAAAACTCAACTACGTTTACTTTACAACGATATAATTTATATTAGACATTCAAGAATAGACTAACTCTTACATTCATAAGCGGCCTTATATATACCCTGCATTAAGATATGACTCATTATCTAGAACTTTGTAGAAGGATTCTCGAATGCTGAAGAATACGCTGTGCCCCGGGCGTTTGTATGTTTGACGGGTTGCCTAATAGTGGATCGCAACACTGCCCCCTCTTTAAAACCGTTACGTCTCGTAACTGTAAATCCATCTTGACGCCAATTCGATGACTGGTGACGGTATCGGCAGCTATCTCCTCTGGTGCATCCACCGCGTCGTTGGAAGTAACAGTCAACACTCTTTTCATGGTCTTGGTAGGCAACCGGTTGATAACAACAAACAAGAACCTGGACGTTGGTTCCCTGGAAAACTACTTCTAGCATATTTCGGACTATCCTCCAATCCAAGCGATCCAGTCCACAGCCCAGCTTGGGCACCGCTAGTCTCGTTACTCCATTTTCCATCATCTGCGCCTTAAGATTTAGCAAAGCCTCCCATAGATGTCCATAACTAGGTCTCTGCCATGAAGAATTTTTGGTGACCAGATAGTAAACATAACGATTTTTATCTTGAAGGACCAAAGATTTTCCTACAGTTGGCTGCTGTTGTACTAATTCATCCACACATCCAAACTTTTCTTGAAAACAACAGCTATTCCCTTGACATTGCCAAATCTTTAGCTACGCAATGTGCAAGGGAATACTCTTCTGGTGCTCTAAACAGATCTTGCTGTTTTCAACAACAACGCCAAATCTCGCTTTAGCGGAACCACCATACGCCGCCATAAAGCTCTCAAAATCTACATTTGGCTCATGATTAATAACTTGCCGAACACCATTATCATTATTCGAGTCTTCCTGGTTGTTGCCAGCGTAGGATGTTAAACGGTCAAAGTGTACCACTTTCGGTTTACCACGAGGGATCTTCTGATCCGGTACACTACATCATTAATCCTTTTAACACTTCGTACGGCCCTTCCCATTGTCTTTGTAGTTTTGGCGACAATCCACGTATTCTTTTTGGATTGTACAACCACACTAAATCTCCAGGTTGATAACCACCTTCTTGTGCTCTCGTGTCATATTGTGATTTCATTCGATCGCTTGCTGCCTGTATATTCTTTCGGACGTTTTCGTGAATACTATTTGATCTTTCACGAAGCTTACTAACGTAATCTTCACCGGCGATCTCTTCTCCAGGTTTAAATCCAAACTGAAGATCACATGGTAGCCGCAATTCACGTCCTAGCATTACGCAAGCGGGCGAGTATCCTGTGCTGTCATGTACCGAAGATCGGTACGCCAGTAGGAACAAATGTAGATATTGGTCCCAGTCCCGTTGATGTTCAGAGACAAGTTTGGCCAGATACTTTCCTAACGTTCTGTTCATTCTTTCAACCATTCCATCCGATTGAGGATGAAGTGGCGTGGTTCTAGTTTTCCTGATTCCAAGATGCTTGCAGACGTTTTGAAACAACGCTGATTCTAAGTTCCGACCTTGATCGGAGTGTAATTCCGACGGAACTTTAAAGCGACAAAACAACTTCCTCACTAGTACATCTGCAACCGTCTCAGCTTCTTGGTTAGGTATAGCATATGCCTCCGGCCATTTGGTAAAATAATCCATTGCAACCAAGATGTATTTATTCCCTTTCTCTGATTCAGGAAACGGACCAGCTATATCAATGGCTACCCTTTCAAAAGGATTCCCACGTTATACTGTCTCATTGGGGCTTTCCGTTTTGAGACCGGGCCATTTGCAGAGGCACACAATTCACATTTCCGGCACCACTCCTTCACATCTTCTTTGCAGTTCACCCAATAGAATCTTTCTCTCACTCTTTCGAGAGTTTTTTTCACGCCAAGGTGCCCTCCGACACTACCATCGTGCAAGTGCTGCAACACTTCCGGCACTCTGCTTCTCGGCACTATCACTTGGAGTCTCTCAGTGCCATCTTCAAATTCCAGGCGTCGTTTCAAGATTCTATTTTCCATCATCAAGGAGTCCTACTGTGACCAGTATGCCTTCAGGCTCCTACTTGAAATACTAATTTCTTCCCAAGCTGGTCGTTGTCCTCTATTTTTCCACTCAATAATACGTCCCAATTCGGCGTCATTCTCCTGGTCTTCTCGTATTCTTTCGAGTTGCCAAGTACCATCGGTTACCGTCATTCTATGGATGACACTTATTTTCTCTTCCACCTTGGAGCAATGATTGCAGTCCATCGGACAAGGTCTCCTTGATAGAGCGTCTGCATTCCGATGGCTAGTTCCTACACGATGTTCTGTATCAAAGTCATATTCCTGCAGCCGCTCTATCCACCTTGCCACTTGCCCTTCAGGATTTCGAAACTGCAATAACCATTTCAGTGCAGCATGGTCTGTTCTCAACAGGAATTTACGGCCGTATAAGTACTTATAAAAGTGCTCTACGGATTTGACGACGGCCAACAACTCCCTTCTTGTCACACAATAGTTCCTTTCTGGCCGCGACAAGACCTTGCTGAAATACCCAATAACTTTTTCTTGTCCGTCCTGCACTTGAGAAAGAACGCCTCCTATAGCTGTGTTACTGGCATCGGTATCCAACACAAATTTTCCCTCCATCCGTGGATAACTCAAAATTGGTGCTGTAACTAGTAGCCGTTTCAGTTGTTCGAATGCACTGTGGCAGTCGTCATTCCAATCATATTCTTGTCCATCTTCGGTTAATTTTGTTAACGGTTTGGCAATGTTCGCAAACCCAAGTATAAAACGTCGGTAATATGTGCACAATCCTAGAAAACTGCGTAGTTGGTGTATATCTGCTGGTGTAGGCCACTCTTGTACCGTTTTTATTTTGTCAGGGTCAGCTCTTATTCCGGTCTCTGAAACGACATGTCCTAGGTATTTCACCTCTTTTCCAAATAGGTGACACATCTTGGGGCTCAATGTAAGGTTTGCCCGCGTAATCTTTGGAATATCTCCTCTAAGTTTTAAGGTGTTCTTCAAAGACCGGCCTAACACTATCACGTCGTCTAGGTACACCAGACATGTTTTCCAGGACAGTCCACGCAGTATCGACTCCATCAATCGTTCAAAAGTAGCAGGAGCATTGCATATTCCAAATGGCATGACCTTGAACTGCCATAATCCAGTTCCAATTGTAAACGCAGTCTTTTCTTTATCGTTTGGCTCCAAGCCTACCTGCCAGTATCCGCTTTTCAAGTCCAAGGTCGAAAACCATTTAGATCCGGATAGAGTATCTAAGGTGTCATCAATTCTGGGCAAAGGATAGCTGTCTTTCTTTGTCACATTGTTAAGCCGCCGGTAGTCTACACAAAACCTTGTCGACCCGTCCTTTTCTTGACAAGCACTACCGGGGATGCCCATGGACTATTCGAGGTTCAATCACTCCCTGTTCTTCCATATCGGTGATAATTTGCTCAGCTTCCTTACGTTTTGCCAAAGGAAGCCGCCTGGGGTGTTGTCTTATCGGTTGCGCATCTCCAGTATTGATCTTGTGTTGCACAACATTCGTCCTTCCTTCTCACTATCATCCAGTGCAAACACACCTCGATATCGTCCGACCAGTTCTTTTACCTTGCCCAGTTGATCGCCATTTAATCCTTGACACGAGGGTATCAACATATCCAGCAATTTCTGTGAGCAACCGTTGGTTGGTTTATTTTTCGTGTCGTCAATACAACGTTTAATATGACATACTGGAATGCAACTTCCCACAATCATGCCTTTCTTCAGGGTCACTGTATGAGGGTTAATGTTCAGCACCCTTACTGGTACCATATTTCGAGACTTTACCAGCGTTCTTCCAATCAGAAGTCCTCCTGACCCATCCCCGATTCAGTTGCTTCCATCATGCATACTTGTCCTTCCCGGAGCGTACCATCCGGGCGTCCCATTACTATCATCTCCGCCTTCTCGGGTATTTTCATATCGCAAATCATTCGAACTTGCATCGTCTGGTTACTCGTCCCTTGAAATGGAATCTCATCATCATCTATCCGAAGCACATTTTCTTTCATGTTTACATGAAACCCATATTCTCTCATGAGATCCATTCCCAAGATCACTTCTTCTGTAATTTCAGCCACCAACACTCGATGATTAATTAATTTGTCCCCAATTGTCAACATAACGGCAGTCTCTCCATGAGTACCAATCTTCTCACCACTTGCCGTTCGGAGACACACCGATACAGGTAGCACTTTTCCACGACCAACCAAATCTGGTCTCACAATAGTTCTTGTCGCTCCTGTATCCACAAGTAATCGGACAACCCTACCATTAATTCTACCATCGATATAAATGCTGTCCAGAATTTCCACCGACGATGCAGCACGGATGATAATCTCCGGGGCACTACGCTGTGCTGTCGAAGTTCGCCCTCTTACATGGACCAGCTTTGGCACAACCGGTTGTTTCTTTGGTTGAGTACAGCGTCTCTGCATATGGCCAACTTCACCGCAGCTCCAGCATCGTAGACGCCATCTCCGCGGTCGTAGTCTTTTCAGCCTTTCCGCCTTTCGCTTTTTAAACACACGGTTGATTATTTCATCTATGCTGTTCTGAGCTTGACCAGGTTCCTCTAAGGCAGACCGAACTTTGTGACTCACCCTATGTGATGTCTGCTTAGCTGCTTCAAATTCAAGCGCATGGGCCAGTGCATCATCTAACATTTTTGGCCGTGCTAGTCTTAGCGCTTGCTGTATTTCGCAATCCTTAACGCCATCCACAAATGTTTGGACAGCAAGTTGTTCGAGGAAGCTGTCTGGTGCCGTTGGGTATGCCAATCTAACTAACCTGGCAATGTCAGCTTCAATTCTTGCAGGCTTTCACTTGTCTTTGCGAGCGGTTCTTAACTTGTGCGTGGTAAACCTGTTGAAGGTGAGCATCTCCATATCTCATCTCAAGCTTTGATGTTAAGAGGCCGTAATCATTCTGCTGGTGATCGGGAATCGTTTGTAAGATGTTAAGAGCCTCCCCCCGTAGGGCCACTATTAAGGAGATAGCCTTCTCTTTGTTGCACCAACCGTTGGCTATTGCAGCAGCTTCAAATTGTTTCAAATATGTGGGCCAAGGTGTTTTACCATCGAATGTAGGTGGTTTTACTTTAAATTTAGACGGAATTGACTCGCTTCTTTCCGTGGTTCTTATTTCTGGAATGTTCTGATTAACAACTTGGCTTGGCAATTCAAGTGGCCGCGTTGTTAGTGAAATTACTTGTTCTTGCAGCCTCATCACATCTTCTTCCATTTTTATCAATTTACTGTCCAACTTTTGCTCAACTGTTTTACCTGTTCAGTGAAATCTTCTTTCAATGCAATGGAACTTTCCATTAATCTTCGTTCTAACGTGGCTGTATTTTCACTTAACTTTTCCTCTATTTTCTCAGCATTTTCACTAAGTGTCATTTCCATGCCGTATTTAAATTCTTTAAGGGTCGATTCCAGTTCAACTGACTTCACTAAGTTTTCGTTTAGTGTCACTTCCAGTTTAGCCGACCTCTCCTCCATTTTCTCAGCATTTTCACTAAGTGTCAATTCTAGTTTAGCCGACCTTTCCTCCATACCGGATTTAAAATCCTTGAGGAAATTCATTAAAGTGTCTGCCTCCATTTTACTTTGATTTCTTGTCACTGGCATATACAAACTACTTAAATGTCTTTAGACTTGTGTTTTAAATTAATCACTATATACCCCACAAATGCCTGACACCAGTGTAACGCGCTACTACTACCGCGTTTCTTTAATTTAAAACAAGTAATAATAATGGTCTTTATTACTCACTGTTCACAAGTCTAATTAACAGTATATGCCTTATTTATAGATGTTTTCAGTCCACTTAACAATGAAGCACTATTACACTAATGAATTTACAAGCACTAATATCTTCTTAAACTAACTTCTTTACCCTAGGTCCAATAACCACACTAACACAACTATTTGTTTATACACTTTTATTTATTTATGTATACTGCAAGCTGCATGCACATTAGACACAGCATATCATTTATGTATATATTCTAAAAACTCAACTACGTTTACTTTACAACGATATAATTTATATTAGACATTCAAGAATAGACTAACTCTTACATTCATAAGCGGCCTTATATATACCCTGCATTAAGATATGACTCATTATCTAGAACTTTGTAGAAGGATTCTCGAATGCTGAAGAATACGCTGTGCCCCGGGCGTTTGTATGTTTGACGGGTTGCCTAATAGTGGATCGCAACAATAATTCTTATATGATACCAGTAGTTTTTCATAACTTATCAGGCTACGATTCGCATTTCATTATTAAAAAAATCTCGTTAGAGTTTTCAGGTTCGTTAAGCATTCTACCAATAAATAAGAAAAAATACATATCTTTTACAAAATATGTAAAAGGTATGAAAGTTAGTTTTAGATTTATCGATTCATTCAGGTTTATGGCATCTAGCGTATTGAAAAAATAATGTTTTTAGAACGGGGAATTCGTGGCGGTGTTTCTCAATGTTCGAATAGATATGCTAAAGCAAATAACAAATATATGAATGCAGATTATGATCCGAATTTCGATTCTAAATATTTAATGTATTTTGATGTTAATAATTTATATGGGGCTGCAATGTCTGAATATCTTCCATATAGAGAATTTGAATTTTTAGATGGTACCAGTCCAGATATAGTACGTTTAGACATACTTAATATTCCCGATGAATCTGATGTAGGATATATTTTTGAATGCGATTTACACTACCCAGTATCTTTACATGAAATTCACAGTGACTTACCTTTGGCGCCTGAACATATGATACCACCAGTACCTTCTAATAAATCAAACTTAAAGAAATTACTTACAACTTTATATCCAAAACTCAACTATATTATTCACTACAAGAATTTAAAAATGTATTTAAGCTACGGTTTAGAACTGAAAAAGATTCATAAGGTTCTTCGGTTTAAACAAGCCCCTTGGTTAAAAAAATACATTGATTTGAATACGAAATTAAGACAACAGTCAAAAAACAGTTTCGATATATGCTTTTATAAAAATATGATAAATTCGGTTTATGGAAAAATGATGGAAAACGTACGGAAAAAGAAAGATGTGAAATTAGTGACCGAATAGGAAGGACGGTTTGGAGCTCGTATTTACATAGCGAAGCCTAATTTTCACAGTTGCACTGTGTTAGACAAAGATCTGGTCTTAATAGAAATGAATAAATTAGAGGTTTATTTAAACAAACCCATTTATGTAGGTTTCTCTATTCTAGATATTTCAAAAACCTATTTATATGAATTTCACTATGGTTATATAAAATCGCAATTTGCTAACAAAGCAAAGCTGCTGTACACAGATACGGAGTTTGATATACGAGTTTAGCGTTGAAGATATTTACTCTTATATCAAACAAGATATTCATAGATTTGATACTTCCGATTAGGACCCCAATAATAAATATCATAATTCCATTATCAAATAAAAAGGTTCCTGGTATTATGAAAGATGAAAACAATGGTGATATCATGCTAGAGTTCGTAGGGCTTAGATATAAAATGTACACTTACAGAGTTCAGGATAGGATAATAAAAAAGTCAAAGGGATCTTCCGTAGAAAGTATTAAGAAAATTTCTTTTGATGATTATAAGAATGCTTTGTTTTATAAACAGACTGTACAGAAACAGCAATGTTTAATTAGATCAGTCAAACATGATGTCTTTACTATTAAACAAAACAAAATTGTTCTTAATCCAAGTGATGATAAAAAAATTCTTAGTACCTTAACCACTGATACTAAACCTTGGGGGTATAACTATACACTCAGAAATGACCTGTAAAGCTTCAACCACTGGGTCAAATAAAGAATGCAATTTATTTTATCCCGATTAACATATAATATTTTTTTTAGTTATAAAAACTTCAGTGTTATGTTTATACCTGCACAAATACGCCGTTTTTCTTTTTGGATGTGTCTAAAAATAGGATACCTTTCAATCTGTCCGAGTTGAACTATATTAGTATA
Organism: Platerodrilus igneus; assembly: GCA_036346225.1. NCBI lineage: Eukaryota > Metazoa > Arthropoda > Insecta > Coleoptera > Lycidae > Platerodrilus > Platerodrilus igneus. The sequence goes on along the minus strand of JARFIW010000266.1, from coordinate 741,447 downwards.
AATGTATTGTAGAGAAAAAAATTGTAGTAGTAACCGTTCTGTTAAAAAAAAATCCAGTTTGTTAATAACATACCAGTTAGTTTATTTGAGAAATGTATAACAAAACTTTTATTTAAATTTGACAATGTTTATGACTGTTTACTAAATCACTTAGTATGTTGATTGCATCCATAATGTTAGATCCTTCAGCCTTTTTTAAAGCTGTACGTGCTTGTTTGATAATACTTTTAATACCTAGCGTACTTCTTATTTCACGTTTCTTTATTAGTTTTCTTATTTTATTGATATTTTTTGTTCTCAGGGATGCACAGGCACCCATACCAAGTTTTACTTTAGCTTTCATTGCGGTAGCTACTCCAAATGCTGCTGCTTTTTCACCTAAAGACGAGTCACCAGAATTTAGTCTTTCTGTAGCTAACTGAGCTAACTTCGAATCTGCTTGATGGCGTTTAGATAGATCCTTTTCTTTGGACTATGCAATATCGTGCTCCTTACAAGCCTCGTTTAACTTGTTTATTCCCTTGTCTCCCCGAGCTAACCGTTTGATTAGTTTTGTACCCGGACCGCAAAATTTGTAACCCGGAATATGCGCTTTAAATGGTAAATTGTTAATTACAGTATTTAACAGTCCGTTCCCAGTAGTTTTAGAATTACTATAGATAATCATTAGCGGACAACTGCCCTCTTAAGCTGTGCAGTAAATAAATAAAATATTGTAAATTAATGATTCTTTATATACTCGCCGTTCTTCTGCCTTCCTCTATTCGATGTCTAGTTGTTGGTCCATCAAATTGCGGTAAAACCAAAGTTATGATGGTTTGATAGAACATCCTAATGGTTTAAAGTTTGAAAACGTATATGTTTATTCTAAATCACTTTATCAACCAAAGTATCAATACCTGGAAAGTCTACTGCGACCAATAAAAGGGATCAAATATTATACATTTTCCAGTTCTGATAATATTATATCACCATCTGATGCTCGAAATAATTCTATATTTGTTTTTGATGATGTAGCTTGCGATAAACAAGGTATCATTAGGGAATACTTTAGTATGGGGCGTCATAAGCAAGTAGACAGTTTTTACCTTTGTCAAAGTTATACTCGTATACATAAGCACTTACTACGTGATAATGCTAATCTTTTAGTGTTATTTAAACAAGATGATTTAAACTTAAAACACATATATGACGATCACATCAATACTGACATGAAGTATGATAAATTCTGTGAAATATGTGCTGCTTGTTGGCAAGACAAATACGGTTTCTTAGTTGTAGACAAAGATAGTGATTCAAGTCAAGGAAGGTAATGAATAGGTTTTGATCACTTCATACATATTTAAACCTTGAGAGGCACAAGTATCGTTAGTATTGAAGAAATTTTTTTTATTACAATAAACCTTTTACGCAATGAACAAGGAGGCGATAAAACTTAAAAGAATTTTAATTAAGAAAAGAAACATTGTAAAAAACAAATTGCGCCAGTTAAAAGATAATGAAGTCGTCCAAGTGGAAACAATCTTACCCATAACATCGCGATTAGAAACTATTGCTAATAAACTAGATGCGGATGTGGTAAAGAAAGAAAAATTTAAAGAAGAAGAAGAAGAACCGCCTCTTGCAGTGTAAAAAAAATTAAAGCTAAATTGCTAGAAAGGAACGTTGACTATATTGATTCGCCAGTTATTGCTCAGCATATACCGAATATAAAAAATGACGCCATGGAGGAAGATGATGATGATGATGATGTTGAGGATGAATACGAAGCAGAAGTTAATCGAAATGCTCAAGAAGCCCAGTAATATATACAAAGCTTTGCCGATTCACCTGGTATGACACATTATCTCGAACAGCTACATCCGCTACCTCGAGAATATATTTACAATATGTTTCAAGATGTTAAGAACAAATTTGATCATAAATATGGTATTAGGTTTAACTCTGATTCAAATGGTCTTATGATAGTTCGATTTTCGTGTTGGATGATGAAAATATTCTAATAAATAATTTGAAATATAAAGGTATTTCTGGATTATACAAACTACTGTTTAAAAGATATCCTGTCGGGTACAGATCGCAAGATCTAAAGTCGTACCTTGATATTGTGAAAAGAACAAATGCTAATACAAGATATTATTCTGAAACAGAACAAATTCAGGGTAATAATTCATATAAATACAAAAATATAATATCTACATTAAACATACTTCCCCAAACACCCCGTAGACCTAGAACATTACCCTATAGAAAGCGTCTTGGAGACGGTATGACAATGGAAGTATCAAATAACGCCATAGATTTTTTATATTGGAATGATTCCAATGAACTTGTTGATAGATTACGGCTTTTAGTTTCATCCCAGACTGCTGGACACACAGGTCACGGCAACGAAATAAATTCGATCATTGAAGAATTGCGTGAGGCGAAAGTGATAAGATGATATGACAATTGACAAATTTGGAAGGCACTTAAATAACCGTAAAATAGATATAAGTGAACAGGAATATGAAAACAAAAATGAAGGTTTTGAAACATTGATTGAGTACAAGTTACATATGCTACATTACACGGTAGTAGCAACGTTTTACTCTAGTACATTCCTCGACAGTTGCAAGACATTCCTTATTTTCAACATTAAACATAATTATGAATTTCCTTATGGGGAAGCAGTCATTGAGAATATTAAAAGTTACACGCAAGACATTGAAATTCTTATAAACGAAAAAAGTTATGTAATTGCACAGTTTCAAGGATATTTGCTTAAACGTATGGATGTAATCAGCTTTCGTGACAGCGGTGCTATCATAAACAATACCACAATGTTTCTTGATTTTATATTAAAAGTTCCTTTCAAAGCAAGTGAAGCCCTCGACATTCAAACATAGAAGTATTTATTAATTGTATTTAATAAATCCTGATTAGAAAAAAGTATTATGATAGTTGCTCAATCAAAAGTGAAAGAGGATATAGTAATGAACTTCATAAACCAGCAAGAATAAATTTCAAGAGACGCAAAGTGATAGTAAAAGGTTTAAATGACCTTCTTCAGACCGATTTGATTGAAATGCTACCATATTCACAAACAAACAAAGGATTTAAATACATTTTAGTAGTTATTGATTGTTTCTCCAAATACGTATGGGCTGTACCACTTAAAAGTAAGACGGGTATTGATGTTACTGCAGCAATGAAAACAATTTTAAATAAATTTAAAAATTCACCAAGAAATTTTGCAGTCTGATTTTGGTAAAGAATATTATAACAAACACTTTCAATCCTTAATGCAGAATATGGCATAAACCATTATAGTGTATTTTCTACAAAGAGAGCATGCATTGTGGAACGTGTAATTAGAACTTTAAAGGGAAAAATGTGGCGCTTGTTTAACCTGAATGGTTCTTACAATTGGATAAAAAATTTAAGCGATATTGTGAAACAATACAACAATACAGTTCACAATACTATCGGAGTCAAACCTGTAAAAGTTGATAAATCAAATGAAAAAACTATTCCTAAATCATCATTTATCCACATCAAACTTGCAACCAAAATACCAAAATATTCAATTAAAGATAGTGTGGGGATTAGTAAACACAGGGAAGCATTTACGAAAGGTTACACACCAAACTGGTCAAATGAAATTTTTAAGATTAAAAAGGTAAACGTAACCAATCCGACAACATATATATTAGAAGATCAAGACGAAAAAGAAATCAAAGGTGCATTTTATGAAATGGAGTTGCAAAAGGTTAAACATCCAGGAATTTACCTAGTAGAAAAAGTCCTAGGAAAGAGTGGAAATAAAGTCTTTGCAAAATGGTTAGGCTTCTCTAACGTACACAATAGCTGGATCGATAAAAATAATGTTTGCTAGAAGTTGTTATAATAATAGTTAATAAGGCTAACATTGTAAAATTATATTAAAATAAATAATACAGACACAATCTTTCTATTGTTTTTTATTATTATCAAACCATTCTTTTAATAATAATGTAATTTGTTTTGCATATTGCAAATTGTTATTGCATTGTCTACAACAATGGATGTTATATATTAAACGATTGTTGATTTTTAACTCCGATAGCTTAGGACAACGTAGTGCAAGCATATCAGTTACAAAGTTTTGCCTTAGATAGGTTTCAATCAATTTCTTCTTTTCTAGACCCTTCACAAATACTTCTTCACCTGGTCGGATAATTTGCTTCAAATAAATCGCTATATATGATGACACCATTCCAGCCGTTGAAGATTCATCCCAAGAAAGACCATGAATATTCCTTGTCACCCAGTCGTTATGTTTTATATGAACTTGACTCAAACAACTAGACTGCATTGGCAGTTTAAAAATTTGATGCCAAACAACACCTTCCAACAAGTCCAAAACCGCAATTTCTTTGCACACAAATTCGTTTTTCCTGTATTTAAATCCCTGAATATCAATTATATACATGTTTGTATGTAAATATATGCAGTAAACTTCGACTAATTAAATTAATATTAGGAGCAATCTCATTATATAGCAGATTACCACCATCTGTGTACTTTTCCAACCCACTTTTCAACCTGTCACAAGAGTGAACACATTTTGAATTAAAACCGACGCATGTGTATTTGCAGCCTCTAAACATAAATCAGAATCCACTTTAATTAAAACACAATTGACTTGAATGCGATATTTTGCATCTGTCATACTTTATAACTTCTAGCTAGAAAACCAAATTCAAAACATCTACACACATTCTCTCTGCACTTACATTTTTCAACATACGTGTGTTTTGAAGTATGTATGTTCCATTGAAAGTAATATAAAGCCGATCCTAATTCAAAACGTGCCCACAAGTATTTTACATTTGAAAAGAATTCAGGTTTTAACATTTTACATTAAATCTGCGTAGTTTGCCAACCCACTTTTCAACCTATCACAAGAGTGAACACATTTTGAATTGAAACCGGTCCATGTGTATTTGCAGCCTCTAAACATAAATCAGAATCCACTTTAATTAAAACACAATTGACTTGAATGCGATATTTTGCATCTGTCATACTTTATAACTTCTAGCTAGAAAACCAAATTCAAAACATCTACACACATTTTCTCTCGCTATATATGACAACACCATTACAGCCGTTGAAGATTCATCCCAAGAAAGACCATGAATATTCCTTGTCACCCAGTCGTTATGTTTTATATGAACTTGACTCAAACAACTAGACTGCATTGGCAGTTTAAAAATTTGATGCCAAACATCACCTAACAACAAGTCCAAAACCACAATTTCTTGTATTTAAATCCCTGAATATCAATTATATACATGTTTGTATATTTAGGTATGTAAATATGTGCAGTAAACTTCGATTAATTAAATTAATATTAGGAGCAATCTCCTTATATAGCAGATTACCACCATCTGCGTACTTTGCCAACCCACTTTTCAACCTATCACAAGAGTGAACACACATTTTGAATTGAAACCGGCCCATGTGTATTTGCAGCCTCTAAACATAAATAAAAAACATAAATCAGAATCCACTTTAATTAAACACAATTGACTTGAATGCGATATTTTGCATCTGGCATACATTATAACTTCTCGCTAGAAAACCGAATTCAAAACAACTACACATTTTCTCTGCACTTACATTTCTTAACATACGTGTGTTTTGAAGTATGTTCAATTGAAGTAATATAAAGCCGGTCTGACTTCAAAACGTGTCCACAAGTATTTTACGTTTGAAAGTATACAAGGCCGGTCTGAATTCATGTTTTCACAACTATTTTACATTGAAAGTATATAAGGCCGGTCTGAATTCAAGACAGTGCACGTGTATTTTACATATGTAAAATACGTATGAGCACGTTTTGAATTCGGACCGGCCTTACCCCACTACTGAGCATTTTTCACAAAAATACGCCCTCGTTCGGATGAGAGGTAAAATGGAGGTCCCGTGTGTGAGTGTTGTCACGCACGTTAAAGATCCCTACCTTGCTTGGAACAGCAAGGATTCAGCAAAATTAAAATTTTTCAGGTTAAAAAAGCTCGCTTTCTGACCAATATAGTACCTTCGGGTGGAGCATTGGAAAATCACATGTAGAGGGCTATTGCCTTCCAATTTTGAAGTTTGGAGTAGAGGAGACAAATAACATATGTGTGGTGCTCGATTTTCCAAAAGAGGGTAATGCTGAGAAACATAATTTATGATAGTTTGGTACGACCGCGAGTTACAAATGCCCCCCCCCCCCCTATATTAAAATGTATATAAAATAGACCTAATTATTATGCCTTAGTAATAATATATTACATTGTATTAAACGAAGGTTATAATTAAAGGTTAATCAGAGTTCATATCAGAAATAAGAAAGGAAACGACTACTGTGTATTCCAGACGCAACCTGATACTATTGGTGCGGAAACAATGGACTGCAATCGAGCAGACTCATTTATAATTACTTAGAATAAAACAAAGAATGATTATCAAGAAATAGCAAACAGCAAGATTTGCACTTTCCCCCACAAGATGATGGGAGACCAGAGGCTTTATATAAACTGTGAGAAGCCTCTGATCGCGTCAGTTTTCAAACTTCATAACTTTAACATTGTTGGTGGTTCAAGCTACTCGTTCGTAATTATTGATTAATTAACTTAAATATTTTTGTTTTTCAACTTCATTTAATGAACATAAACGTTTAAGTGGTTGTAAAAGAAATAAACAATTTTTATAATTATAAAATTAAAATAAATTTGAGAGAAGTGTTTTTATAAATTAATTTTTTAAAAAAAGCTCCCAAGCTGCCCAGAGCGACGAGTGGACAATCCTCCTTGAACGCTTGAACCAAGTGCGTGTTTTTCCATATCCAATAGGTAACGAGTGTACATCCCTCAAATTAGGATATATATGTTATTAAATAAAATTATTAAATCTTAAGTTAGATTGTTACAATGTATAAATTGAAGGACATATTACAAAAGGTTAATGGAAGTTCATAAACCAGATATGAGAACGGATGTGAATACTTTGTATTCAGACGTAACATGACACTGCAGGTGCAGGTCACAGTAGACAATAAGACGGCAATTATTAGAATGAAGATTATTAAAATGTAATACTTTGTATTGTATTAAGAAATAGTAGACATGACATCTGCAGGTTCCACAAGCAATGTGAGGGGCAGGAATAGCATAAATACTCTCAGGAGCCCAACATAGCCAGTCAGTCCGCGAACTTCAAACTTTTACATTGTTAGTTGTTCAAAGCTACTCATTTGTAGTTATTAGTTTAGAGTCAGTCTCGAGGTTCACAACTTTTACATTGTTGGTTGTTCAACCTACTCAATTTAGTTTAATTAATTAATTTAGTGTTTAGTAACTTTGATTATTTTTGAAACCAAGTCGTTAATAAACATAACGTACCTGTAATTAAAATTAATATTATAAGTTCTGTTTTAAATAAATTGATAGAAGTGTTTTGGAAGAAGCCTTTTTACAAAGCCACTCTGAAGGGCTCTAAACCTATCTGAGGTCGAGATATAAATTGTTCATGTGACCAGTAGTTACATGCTCTGGAGTTGTCATTAGCAATAAGGTAATATTAATGTGATTATTTGTTGTTTGTAATTTTTTGATGCACGTTAGCATACCGTACGTTACTCATAACCTAATATTCTACGTTTGGCAGTATTACTAGTATTTGCCTAAATATTAGGTTTACTTTACAACTCTTTCGATACTTCTACACGCTTGAGCATAAAGAGAATCTTTTAGTGCTTTTTCAACCATTAATAAACGTGTATTTTTGATGTCCTCCTTTTGTGACTCGACTGACTAGACCAAGGTCACTTAATTAAGAATAAACTGGAGTAAACTGTGTAGGGAAACAAGGAGCACTTGTACCTCTTTAACAACGTTAAGTGCAACAAGTACGTAATGGCTAGCGACAACACAACGTAAAAAATAATTTTATGAAGGTCTCTTTGATTTACATTATTATCTACACTGCTAATTGGTAAACCCTGCTACGTTATGCAGCGTACGAGTCAGACAGAATTAAAAAGGATATTTAAAGTGCGTACCCGCACGAATCACGAACGATGACGAAACAGAACACAAGAAACGTAGAAATACCGGGCTAATTACCAATGTGATGAGGAGGGGGGAGTTTCCTAGCAGCACAAAAAAATACATCGTCATCGATTTTCTATTTACAGTAAACGTTAATAAAAGGAAGAGTTTGGTATGAATCAACAAAAAATAAATAAATAGTGGTATTATAAAGAACAAATTTTAAAAATTTACGTACGAGGTGCGCATTTTGTTTAACAATGAGTATTCATTAATAAAAGAAAGAAAAGAAAATTATTGTTTATACTTGCTCATAACACCAGGATGTTAAAGTAAAAAAAATATTATTTACGGTCAAACAAATTCTAATAATCAGGTAGTCAGTACTGTGGAGCACCAGCGACGCACGAACAATAAAAGTAGGAATACAAGAGGTGCTCCCGATATATGGGAAGATTAATACGACATACCTCCAAGTGCCAGCTTTTATAGTGTGCCCATTGCATCCACTGAGATGAGTCAGCGAAGTCTCCGGGTGCTGGGGTCCAGATGTAGCGTCACCACGGTGACACATGTTCAGCACTGCGACACTTCCTGCAACAGCGAAACACATACCAGCGCTGTTGGTTCTACATAAGAAGAATAATCGGCCTACGTAAAACAATTTGGCCTTCACCTAAGAGCGATGCAGCCAAGATCGTAAATTTACTTAAATAAAATATTAACTTAAACACACAGACGTACTACAGGTACGTTTCATCAATTCATGCATCAAGTTTCAATTTTTTTTGTACAAACACTTTCTTTCTGGTATAGTGTTAGATGGAATTATAAACACCTGATGTGTGATCGACTATCGTTACGGTGAATACCATAAGATGTCTAGGGGTGAACTTTGTCATCCTCAGCATGGTTATTACCAACACAGGGTAGTTGATCTGGGAACCAATGTACTCCTAAAATTAAAGATAACCCCCTTGGTAAGGTATTATCCGAACATGATTAGACTATCTTTTAGCCGTTCGGTAATCTTCTAGGCAAGATAACTGACCTACTAGAGTGGTATGTTGATGAGTTAGTGTTACGTACGAAGTGATCTACCCTTCCTAAAATAATTCAAGACATCTTTGGAAAGCCTCGGGGACGAACTAAGACTGCAACTAAAAATACCTCGTATCGTATTTTTCTATCTAACCTATATGTATATTTAAGCTTACATATACCTTACCTTAACTAGAAACTGGAGCTTTACATTTATTTGGGTCATCATATATCTGCATATGAGCTGTTTTTGCGTTCACACGATGAGATCATCGGCGCGTCAATGTAATACCGTATTAATCAAAACAAATAGATCACAAACTACAACAATTTAGAGTTTAACCTTTAAAACTAGCTTGATGAATTTGACAACCTTTGAATATGAACCATATATGATAAAATAATTCAAAATTGTAGTAACCTAAAAATTATATTTCTTAACGAAAATAACCTAATCCTATTGGTAAAATACCAGTATCAAAATGAAATATGATTATAAGTATTTCTAAACAACGTATCAAATAATTCTTATTTTTTAGAATCCGTAATGGGCCTTCAAATAGACGCTCAAAAAAACAGTCAAACCGAATATGCACAAAGTGTTACAGAAATTACTCGCATTATATTTAACAGGATGTTTTCTATACTCCATACGTTTGATATTTTCTTCAAGTTTACAACCGATAGCAAAAAACAACAACAAACGTTAGCGATATTACATGGGCACACCAATTTCGTAATCGAAAGTCGAGCTAAGAAGTTACTAACCCACTATCCCACAAACACAGAAACCAAAGAAGACAACCTGGGAATAAAAAAACGTACAGCTTTTTTGGATTTACTAATTGAAAGCCGTGGTGCAGGAGCAAATATAACTATGGAGAATATTCGCGAAGAAGTGGAAACGTTCATGTTTGCAGTAAATGGATCACACTTTTTTTCTTCAATTTCATTTATTTATAATTTTTCAGGGTCATGATACCACCAGCTGTGCAATAGCATTCACCCTATACTGCTTAGCAAACAACAAAGCAATTCAAGTAAAGCAGATGTACTCAGTAATACAAAATAATATCTTTATTGCACTAGGAAGCGGCGGCTGAAGAAGTAAGAAATATTCTCAACGATGACAAAGAGTTATCCTACTCCGACTTGGCAGAAATGAAATATCTTGAATTGGTTATTAAGGAAGGTATGAGGTTATACCCTCCGGTTCCAATGTATGCGCGAGAGCTTCAAACAGATACAGAGTTTGGTAAGTGTTTTATAGCATTTGTTAGTTAAAAACACATTGTTGCAGATGGCGTTATTGTTCCCAAAGGTACAAACTTAACAATATTTACATATGGATTGCATAGACAAGAAGAAGTGTTCCCTAATCCTGAAAAATTTGATCCTGAACGATTTCTGCCTGAAAATTTAACAAATCGGTCCCCATTTGCTTACTTGCCTTTTAGCGCTGGTATTAGAAATTGCATAGGTTACTATAAGATGTTCTAGAAAAATTAGTTTTTATAGATTTTTCCCACAGGTCAACGTTTTGCAATGCTTGCAATGAAGACGATGCTTGCAAAGGTCCTATTCAACTATGAATTACTACCGGTAGAAAGACATAAACCAATATTAATTGCCCAAACCATGATACGATCAGAAAACGGACTTCCGGTATATTTGAAAAGCCGTAAATTTTAAATACTGTAATGCTGGTATAGAAGAGAGCAAAAATTTGGTTTGTTCTTTTTAGGCATGTTGCCTATACACAATCTGTTAAATATAAATATGAGGTACTTGGTTAAAGATTATCATTAAATAAACATAATTTTCCTTAGAACGTCGTTCATGCGGTTTGTACTATACATTTTTTAGACACAATAAGTTGGCACCTTTATATGATTACTCTGTACCATTTGTAACGTTAGCAAATTAATTATGCATGTATTGGTACGTAGAAAAATATTTACCAATTTCAGCTAATTTAAGAAGCGAAGTAAGAAAAACTACGAACAATTTTATAAAAGCTGGTGGTTTACAATCTACTAACAGGGCTATTGCGTCATATTATTAAAGTAAAACACCAAAATAAATACTAAAGTAGTACATTTGTTCACAATCAGCATTTAGAAACCGAAACTTCACTTAAACATACCAAATTCGACAAAAACAAACATTTTTTCCATGGCAAATTATCCTACAGGTGTGGAGCACAAAATATTCTAATGCATTGCAAAGTTATCGGAATCACTAAAAGTTACTCAACCAGACAAGCACATAAAATAAAATAACTTTAATGCGTAGAAACCAAACCCAGGGGCGCAGTAGTAAATAGACAACGTGAAAAGACCGATACATATTTTCCCGTGCATCGAGAAAGTCCATGAGAGCAACTTCAAAACAGTTCATCAAACAAACTCTGTGAATTAGAACTACACGTGAACCCCCGGTGGCATTTTAACTTATATATACGGTAAAACCATAACAGTAAGTTGCATTTAAACACAATGTTTTTCCAGCAGCTAGAATTCAATCAAACATCAACCAAAGTGAGCAATGTCAAGTATCAAGTAATTGAAAGTATGATATTTTAAAATCGAGTTTGAAAGTGAGAAGCTCTGTAAGCGCATTCGTATGAGCAGAATTGCAGTGAAAGTGAGCTGAATTAGTGGAAAGCTCTTATCAACAATAGTTGGATTAAAGGATTAGTTAATAATATCAGAATTTTGACATGCTTTTGAAAAGGTTGGCTGAACCTTACATTCTTACCATAAAGCAATAAGTAATAAAATGTTTAATTTTCTACCTGCTTATATTTTGTTAACATATATTGCATTATCCACATTTAATTCATTAGTGTTTAGAATTAAACGTGGTGCATGCTTAAGATAAAGCAAAATGTACTAGAAATAAACATCTCAATTGTGTTCATAGAAATTTATATAGACTGTCAAGTTTGTTGGATATTTAAATAAATGTTAAATATTTTTTAGGTATACGCAATTCGATCAAAACTAGGGGCGGAGTATGGATTATTTGTGTTGATGGTGATTGTTAAAACTTGTGATTTTCATGTTTGTTAGTATAAGTTAGGTAAGAGTTTTGTCATTTTTTTTTATTGGTGCGTAGATTAAAACAGAGGAAGTCAGTGTAAATAGTGTTCCATCAACCTGTCGAGATCAGAAATAATAATCCTTTAATCTCTCTGTAAATCACTCACCTTCTATTTAGGGTCTAAAGGCCAGTGTTAGATGTGTTGGCGCTCAGCATTTTATTATTGGACTAATAGTTTAGAACCATTCTAGGTAGGTGTACGTGTTGGAGTTGTATACCCCTACAAGATTTCTTTTTGTTATCATTGAACCCACTCGCCACTAGACTGCTGGTGCAATTTTTTCTGTTACATTTCCAGAGTACTGTAAATTCAAAGGCCACTAGCGTCAAATTAACACGAAACGTATTGTATGTAAGATTCAGAATTTTACAAAGCATCCAACACTTTCTTTTGGATAAATGTATGACTCTTAACACAAATGTAAAGATAACTAATAAGAGCAAATATTTGCAAGTAAATAAATTGATTAATGATCATAAATATTACAGAATTAACAATTGCATGGTTTATGGTCAAATATCATCGGTACCAAGGCAAACTACGTATGTGTATTTTTGGCTATTTTGCCTAACTGCAATTTCCAACTAGTTGCCTGAGGTTCTACATAATACCACAGAAGCAAATCATGATGCGAACAGGAAATCCTTTAAAGGTTGTACGTATACTCGAAATCATTAAACAAAGCAATCATGTACCTAATTCCAGATGTTAGAATTAGCATAAGTATTTAAAGATATTCCGATTTTGTAGTGTATAAAATAAAGACAAGGAATAAATGACACGCGATTTTATAATTCATATACGTATCAAGCTTTTATTTTATTAGCTAGAAAGTGAAAACTACTTCATTGTATATTAAACATTGATTAGCAAATTAGATCAGAATAGTATTTTACTAGTTTTGCACTTCGAAAACGAAACCTCACTTAGTCAGTTTTTTGGTTTACATCTGTCAAAATTTGATGTATTTTTCTTTGTGTTTATTTCTATTCTTTATATTTATTGTGAGTTTGTTGAAAATCAGTTCCTTTATGACTCACCCAGAGGACACAAGTTCAACAGATGTCATCATCATTAGGTCTTCAGTCCTGGAACTGGTTAGACGCGTACTCCCATTGTTCTCTATTCTGGACTAACCTACTACACATTTTTGTGAAATTTGCACAGTCTGCATCAATCACTATCTGCGTGCGATAGTACGATCAACGTCTACCTCTAGCTCTCTCTTCCTATCTTTGCTTATAATATATCCCGTACTATTTTCCAAAAATACCTTAGAACGCATCTTGCTCTTATATTTCTCATATTTTTCCTTGTTTTCCGCAGATATCTATCGGTATTCCCTACTATTTTTATAACCTATTTATTATTAATTTTGTCTGTCCATGCTATCATCCTCATCCATCTGAAACACAACATTCCAGAAGACTTTTATTCCTTTGTCTACTTTTCCTACTGCCCCTAATAAACGTACTGTGCTAGCCTCCACACATATACTTTCAACAATTTTCTTCTTGCTTCTATGTTTGTTGTCTTTAAACATATCCGCTGTCCTTTCTTGATAGAAGCAGTTCGGTTCCCTTCTAGCTGTGTGCAATAGTCTAACTTAGATCTATCTCTACTTCTCTTTTTCCTATCTCTGCTTCTAATACATTCTGCACTAACCGCTCATGCCTTAGTAAGTGACCTATCATCCTATCTCTCCTATTATTTATTGTTTTCCACATTGTTCTTGTTCTTAACTTAGTCTGTCCATCATTTTTTCATTACACGTCTGTTGCACCACATTTCGTCAAAGGTTTTTTCTTGTCCGCTTCTACTAATATTCAGGCTTCACAGCCGTACTGTGCTGTTCTTCACACACATGTTTTAAGCAATCTTTTCCTTGTTTTGATGTTTGTTGTCTATGAACACAGTAGTTGCTAAATGTACCACGACCTAGTGCTAATATTTGTTTTATATCTTTTGCGCTTTTCCAATCTTGCGTTAATTGGCTTCCAGTAGCAGAAATCCTTATTCTATTGTAAGTTCTCGTTTCATATTTTTATACTTGTTTCTGATTTATTTTCCTCTCCTTTGCATACTAGTACTTTAGTTTTATTTTTGTTAATTTCCATACCGTATCTCTCTGTTAGAACTGTTTGCATTTTATTAAGAGCACCTTCTAATTCTTCTTTGCAAAATGCTAATACCGCTATATTATCCGCAAATCTAAGAATATCAATCTTTTGTCCCTGCATAGTAATTCCAAATGTCTTCCTGAAATTGACAGTTTTCATTGCTTCCTCAATGTACAAGGTAAAAGTTAATAGAGATTAGGTACGTTCCTGTCTCACCCCTTTCCTAACATTTACTTCCCTACGTTCCTGCTCTAATTCTATTACGGATGTTTGGTCTTAGCATATGCAATGTATTATCTGTCTATCCCTAAAACACGGTCCAATCTTTTTGAGTACATCGAACATTTTTTTCCATTTTACATTGTCAAATGCTTTTTCCAGATCTACAATTCCTTTTTCTATTGTTTTCTCCATTATCAGCCTCAGAGCTACAACAGCCTTCCGCGTTCCCCTGTTTCGCCTAAACCCAAATTGATCTTCTCCTAGTATTTACTCATTCGTCTTTGTACAATTCTAGTTAATATTTCTGACACGTGTGCAGTCAAACTTATTGTTCGAAAATTTTCACATCTATGCGCGCTTCTCTTTTTTGGTATAATTACTATGATGCTACGTTTGAAATCTTTGTGTATCTCGCCTGTCATATACAATAGCTTACAAGTTGAAAGAGACGTTCTGTTAGTGCTTGTCCAGAGGCTTTTAAAGTGTCTGCTTGTACCTTATTTGTACCTGGTACTTTACCATTTTTCAGACCCCTTAATGCTATTCGAACTCATCTCTAGGTATAATATATCCCAAGCTATCATTTTCAATGTCTGATTCCTGTTCTATCGCTGTTAGTTCCTTTCTTCTACATTAATTTTTAATACAGATGCGTCTTGTACGAAGTACAACGCCGTTATTTAATCAAGACCGTCTAAGTTATATTTATTCTAATCAGTTCTTTATGTTCGATCTAAGATTTCTAAATTATTACAACAGTGACTAAAGTCTTCCTATATCCTTGCGGTATCATTAACAAAAAACCTAACTCTTTCAACCTAGATAATGAATGCATAAATACAACATTCTTAAAATTCATATTATATAATGTTGTGTTGAAGTCCTTCAATTTATTACTTCACCGAATAAAATAATCTATTTTGATACGAAAACTTCAAAGTGATATATAAATGCAATTTAATATATTTTGATTAAGAATTAAAATGAGCTTGTGTTGCAGTTGCTTCAGTGCTGATCGTCTCGTAGGTTGGTGGTATTATGAGTACTTTAAACACAATTTCTTTCTGTCTAAATATAATGGATTTTATCCTATACCGATTTTTGGAAACATCCTAAAAATTCGCTCAAATAGATGTAGGAGTATGTCATATAGATGAAATTTAAAAAAATTATGTTTGCTTGCACAGAAGTTTTCAGGTTATTTGCGTTGGTAAACCGTTTCAAAGCTATCTTGGCCACGTGTTTTCATTGAATAACATATTTCGGGAATATTTAATTAATGGAAGGATATAAAATTAAGGCTACAAATGAGGTGAAGTAGAACATACTTATAACGAGAAAATGCATCCAATGACAATGTTCAATCAAATCTAATTGCAGTATCTGAAGATGATACGCCCATCGCGTGACTTGGCAAACCTTTGGTCGCTTCAGGTTTGTATTTCTGATTCGTGGTGGTGTTACGTGCCGAAATCGGCACTAACCATTTTCAATTCAAGTTTTAATTTGTAAGAATTTCGCGCCAAGGATTTAAAAAGGAGGGCGCGTATTTCAGTCACTTTAGACAGTGCGTTTGCGCGAGATTGCGCCGACGCGGTGTGCCAAGAAGGGGGGTGGTGATTTCCGGCAGACGTGTCGGGACTGGTGATCGAGACGCGAACGAATGTAGTTACCTTTGTGTCCTATCGTATCTTTTTTGGTTTTGTAGGTTCCTTGCCTTATCTCTGATTATCGTTCCTTAGATCCAGTTTCCTGTCGTACCTCTACATAGGAGTAGGAAAAAGACAAATTTAAATTTGAATTCGACCGAGGCAGCGAACTACCCACGCCCGAAAAGGATCAACGGAGCCCCGCTGCCGCTATCATGGAGTAATTCTGCGAGAAGCCCTGCAATTTATCTAAGTAGTTTGTGGTTTTTATGTGATGGAGTAATTTTATATAATTGCGCGATGTAATACTTTATTTGCGCGTCATTTTTACAATTATTTAACATTGCTACCAACTGACTGTAGTGGCTCGCGTACCGCACCGGCGGGGTTATAATAGTGGATAGAATTTTGAAGAGTCGTCTCTTACCCATGTTTTGTGAATTTCTAAAACTCACAATATTTTATTTTCAGCTCTCTTACAGTACAAGTATTATATCTTGAACACTATGATGCTAATCTTCCTAATTAACTTGTATCGTTGCACTATGACCAATTACATTAATTTGTATTGTTAGTACAATAAATTTGTATAGATATCTACAATAATTTATCTCACATATGGTAATTTATTTGCACCTCTAATTTCTATTACATCACTACTTTCGAAGCTTTAAACCGGACCAAACTTTGTACTTGTCATTCAAATGATTACGCACTTCAAGACCTGTCAATCACTGTTATTCAAAGATGTCATGCTACAGGGTGCCCACCAATTATCATTTTTATTCCAACCCTTCGTTTGCGTTCTAATATAATTATTGTGGTCGGAAGCAAACCAATTGGTGCTACACCGTCCTTCTCTTAAAACTGTTCAGTCCCAGAATATCTCCTGACCCCAAACTTTAGAAATCTCTATGGCGAAAAGGATTGTCGAAACTATTTTTGCAGTTCCCGATTTTATAAAACAGTACCCTTGAGGTCCACCAACGCCTTCCGCAGATCCTGGTAATTCAATTTATCAGATTGTTGCTTAGTCATCAAGTAACAGGTGCTCCGATGTTGGTTCTTTAGCCGTATGGTTTTCTAACCTCTGGCTATTGTCGGCGAAATTCATCCAGTCCTCGCGACATATTAAAGTCCACCATTACGCAATGTTCCAGGGCGTATTCCATGGCACATCGAATAGATCACCTTGAATATTTTCCGTGACTCTAAATCTTATTTGCATATGTCTCCGTACAGAGATATAAACCAATCATAGATCGGCCCAGACTTTTGTTCATCATCACGAGCATAACTCTCACTGCTTGTCGTTCTTCGGCATTGCCGGTGTCATCACTATCATAGGGCGCTTCCCGGCTAAGATGCACCACTATTGTTTTTCTTTTTGGGGGCTGATGAATCTGATATACCACTTCGTCGATCATTTTTATGACATTGTGTAAACCCTTTCAATGTCTTTGTAACTTTGGCGACAGTTCCTGCCACCATCTGGGGTTGTATAGCCAGACGCAGCAGTCTTCTTGAAAATTAGACTTCTGCGCCTTGATATTATATTGTTCTTCATTCGATTGCTTGCGATTTGGATATTTTTCCTAACGTCATCATGGATGTCGTACTTCTGTTTGAGCTCAACGTAGCTCTTGCCCACGATATCATCTCCGGGCTAATACCAAAACTCAAGATCACACGGTAGACGTATCTCGCGTCTCAGCATGGCCTAAACAGGTGTGTCTTCTGTGCTCTCATTAACCGAAGACCAATAGGTTAATATATATCGGTTTCAGTTTCTTTAATGTTGAGGAACCACTTTGGAAAGATACACACAAAGTTCGGTTCATGCGTTCTGTCATACCATTCGATTATGGGTGCAACAGTGTTGCTTGAGCCTTCCGCATCCCCAGCAACCGACAAACTTTTTGGAATAACGCTGACTAAAAATTTCTACCGTGGTCGGCGTGGAACTCAAACTACAAAACAGTTTCTTTACCAGCACATCAGCAAGGATTGCAGCTTCTTGGATTAGTGTAGCATACGCTTTGGTACACTTCGTAAAATAGTCAACGACTACCAAGATGTACTTATTCCCGGAGTCGGGCTCAGGGAATGTACTGGCAATAACGATTGACACTCTTTCAAAGGGGCTCCCCATGTTTTATTGCTTCATTGGAGCCTTACGGTTTCCTAACGATGTTCACAGCTGACACTTACGGCACTACCCTTTTACATCGTCGTTGCAACGTATCTAGTAAAATTTTGGTTGGTCTTTCTCCAGAGTTTTCTTAACACCGAAGTATCCTCCGGAGGTCTCATTTTTCAGATGTCCTAAAATTTCCGACTCTCGGCTGTTAGGAACCACCTTACATGTGATTTTCCGATGCTCCACCCGAAGGTACTATATTGGCCAGGAAGCGAGTTTTTTTTACCTGGAAAATTTGGAATTTTTGCCGAACCCTTGCTGTTTCAAACAAGGTAGGGATTTTTAACGTGCGTGACAACACCCACACACGAGACCTCCATTTTACCTCTCATCCGAACGAGGGTGTATTTTTGTGAAAAATGATGGTATAACATTTTTCAAACGGACCGTGTCGGGATTCGAACCCGGGACCTTGGGCGTAGTAGTCACACACATACCACTACGCCACGGAGCCGCCTTGTTAGGAACCACCACTCGAAGCGTTCTTACGGACCCATCTCCATACTCCAAGAATCGCACCAGATTTCCATTCTCTATTTTCAGGGATCCCATTGTGCCCAGAACGATCTCAGGGTCTAACTTAACGGGCTAACATACTGCCAGAAAAGACGTTCTTCTTCGACTTTCCAACCTAGAATGACCCGTAGATCTTTGTCATTCTTTTGTTCCGTTTGCATCTGTAGACACTGTCGATCGCCATTGATCTCGATATTCCGACCAAGTAGATCACACTTTGTTTCTAACCGTGAGCAATGGCTACAATCTTCGCGACTAGGTCGTCTCGAAAGCACATCTGTAGCAGTACGGTGTTCCGGGTGAAAGTCATACTCCTGCAGCCTTTCTATCCATCTGGCAACTTCTCCCCAGTGCGGCGCAGTCGGTTCTTGTGGGTGTACTTATAAAAGTGTTCTACGAATTTCACCGCCACCAATAGTTTCCTTCTAGCAACGAAATAATTTTGTTCCGATATCGAAAGCACCTTGCTAAAGTAACCAATGACGCTTTGTTGCCCATGTTACATCTGGGATAAATTTCCGACATTGCCAACGTCTGTATCCATTTTGAATTTGCTTTTTGACCGAGAACAACTTAAGATCGGGGCTATTGTCAATAGATGCCCCGGTTGTTGGAACGCATTTTGACAATCTTCATTTCAAACGTAATCACGAAAATTCTCGGTCAGCTTGGTGAAGGGTTTGGGTATATTCGCAATCCCGAAAAGGAATTTCCTATAGTAAGTACACAACCCCAGAAAGCAGCGTAACTGATGTTTGTCTTTGGCGTCGGTCATTTTTCTTCCGCATTAAGCTTTTCCGGGTCTGCACAAACTCCGTTCGCGTTTGGCCAATAAAAACCTGCTAGGCTGCTGTCTTATGGACCGGGAATTTGCTGTATCGATTATATGCTTGACTACGATGACGCTTCCTAATCGACCACCATCAATCGCGAACACGTCTAAGTACCGTCGGATCAAGTTCATAAGTCCGGTCAATTATCTTGTTCAAGTTGCTGGCACGGTTTTGTGAACTGGTCCGATAACTTTTGCATTAAAATTCCTAGGTTGGTAGATCTTCGTCAACATCAGCACACTCCGCGACGTGAACGACCAAACCAAGCAACCGTTGAATTCCTTTTCAGTGCCATAACGTAAACATTGGCGTTTAAGATCCTAACAGGTACACAAATCATCACTTCAGTCAGAGCTTCCCCTCAAGCACGATCCGAAAAATTCGTTACTAATCGGTTCAATAGTTTTTCCAGAGAGCAACATCCAAGCGTCCCACCATCCCACCTTTGATACCAATGTAACAACATCTCAGTTTGCAATAGCAACAGTTCTTTATTTCCAAACTGATTATACAAACCTTTTCAATAACTGGCAATTACAATAAAATTTCTAAAAGCTCAGAATAACTTACTTTCAGCTCTTTAACAGAACAAGTATTATCTTCTTAACACTACGGTGCTAATTTTCTTATTTAACATATGCACTATGACTAAATTATATTAATTTATATTATCACTACAATGATTTCATATCGAACTCTATAATAATTTATCTCACGTAAGGGTAATTTATTTGCACCCGTAATTTATATCACGTCACGACTTTCAAAGCCATAAACTAGATCAGATCGTAATCAAAGCTTTAATCAAAACTTAACTTCTGAACTAACATCTTGATCAAAGTTCGATCAGAACTAGTATTACAATCAAAGTTGCAATTAGAAATGACTTAAAACATCTATGGCCGCAAATGTATACACATTTGATTGTACTAGATATTCTCTCAAGTTCTTATTCAAAAACGCTGTCTTAACGTCAAGTTGTTTAATATGATGTTTGTATTGATTCGCTAATAATAGTAAAGTTCTGATAGTAAACATCTTAGCCACTGGTGAATATATCTCATCATAATTAAACGTATCCTTTTGAGCAAAACCTCTTACTACCAGCCGTGCTTTGTATTTATCTTGTACATCATGTTCCAATGGTTTCTTCGTAAAAATCCATTTTGTGCCTAATATCTCCGAATTTTCAAGTTTCTTTACCTCCATCCAAGTTTCATTCTTATTTATAGATTCTATCTCTTTCTGCATAGCACTTATCCATATTTGCTTATCTTCTCTTTCATTTATTTGCTCTACATTCTGTGGAACATCTTCAATGTACGCAATTGCATTGAATGCCATATACATTTCAAAATCTGAATATTTCTCTGGTAGTTTTGTTTTTCCCTTTTCCTTTTTATTTTCTCCGACTTTGTCTATATTTATTTCGTTTTCTTGATCATCAATCTCAGTGATATCTTCTGTCGATTCCTTATCTTCCTTATCCACTAAGCCTATTCTTGCAACATTCATTTTATAATAAAAATCATTTTCATTGAACTTCACATTCTTTGATGTAATTATTTTTTCTTTAGCTATATCCCACAATCTGTATCCTGTATTTGTGTATCCCATCATAATACATTTTTTAACTTTGCTATCAAATTTACCTCTAAATTGTTCTGGAATGTGAGAGAAAGCCATGCAACCAAATATCTTCATATTTTGAATACTTGGTTTTACACCATTCCAAATTTCTGCAGGAGTATCTTTTAAATTGCTATGAGGGCTTCGATTTAACACATATGCTGCAACTCTTACAGCCTCGTTCCAGAAATGTTTTGGTAATTTTGCTTCTTCTAACATTGTTCTAGCCTTTTCTTCCAAACTTCTATTATATCTTTCACTCTTCCCATTTTGTTGTGGAGTATATGGCGTAGAATAGTCTATAATAGTTCCATTTTCACGACAAAAATCTTTCAATTCACTAGAAATATATTCGCCACCATTATCACACCTAAAAACTGATAATCTTAAATTAAACTTAGCCTGTGCGGCCTGAACAAACTCCTTAAAACAATCAAAGACTTCGTTTTTTCCTTTTACCATATAAACCTGAACAAAACCTGTGAAATCATCAATAAACGTGATAAAATATTTTTCACCTTCATGACTTACAGGTGTTATTGGACCAACTAAATCAGAATGCACTATACCTAAAATCCTGTTAGCTTTATTTCTTGAATTAAATGGTAATCTACTCATTTTGCCCTGAACGCAAGACTCACAAAATTCAACTTTGCTCAATTTTAAATTTTCTAACCTTTCAACCATGTTATTTTTTAATAACTTTTCTAAATTTGCATTACAAATGTGCCCTAGTCTCCTATGCCATAATTTTAGTTCTCCATTTTCTGTTTCAGTACTTAAACATTCATTAACATCCACCTCAAAACTTATTTCATATAGTTTATTTCTATTTCCAATTCCTAGTAACCTATCTTTGTTACGCAAAAATACCTTGCCATTATCAAAAACTACTGTGACACCGTTAATTTCTAATCACTTCACAGACATTAAATTTTTGCGAAGATTGGGTACATACAACACATTCTTTATAGTACATTCTACCTTTTCATTATAAACATGACTGACTATTTTGATGTTGCTACACCTATTGCTTCCATAAAATTTTCACTTTTTGCAACAGCTATTTTAATAGGATTTTGCAACAACATGTACTCAGAAAAATACTTTCTAGAGTTTACCATATGATCAGTACACCCAGAGTCTATATAAAATAAAATGTCTTTCTTACTTACAGTTTTGTCTTCAACTTCTGTTTGTGTCATGAAACATATACCTTTATCTGTGTCCTCTTTTTCAACAAAGTTACTTTTTGATTCTTCCATTTCCCTTTGATTAGTATAATCTCCTCTACTACCACTGGGTTGATCTCTGTATCTTCCTCTTTGATTACTATAATTTCTCGAGTAATTTCATCGTTGGTTATTGATATTTCCTCTTTGATTATAAAAATTTCCTCTGTAGTTACCTCTACCTTTAAAATGTCCACTTCTGTAGGTCTGATTTTTATAGTTATTCTTCTTGCAATCTCTTTTATAATGCCCTTTTTCACCACATGCGTAACATACACCACTATTATTTGTTAAAAATGCTGCAGGTTTACTGTGTTCTTCTCCAATTTTGTTTGTTTCAATTTCAGACGCAACTTTTCTTCTTTCTACTTCAGTTCGTAGCTTTGCTTTTACTAAAATTATACTCAATTCTTCAGAAGGCATTTTTTCCAAAATCGCAATTACGGTTTTTATGCTTGGTGGCATCGCCATTAATAAAGTACAAACTAAATCTTGTTCTTTTAAATCTGCTCCTGTAACTTTTAATTGTCGTACTGTTTCATCAAATTGCGCCAAAAACATTTCAAGATCTTTTGCTTCTCCAAATTTCATGCTCATTAACCTTTTACGTAATAACATTTGTCCCGGAATACCTTTCTTTTCATACCTTTCTTCAAGATTCTTCCACATACTGTATGCAGTCTCTTTATCTTTTATTAAATCAATTTGAGCATCATCAATGCACTGCACGATATGATTTGCATTTATTATCTCGTTTTTTGGCTTCAACCCTTTTCTTTTCGTCTGTGTAACTAGTTGCATTAAATTCTATTTCTATGCATTCTAAAACTTCCTTTTCCAAAAATAAAGATTGCATTCGAAACTTCCAAGCATGAAAATTATTTACATTTAGCAGTTCTATATTAAAATTCTTTTTCATGACAGTTACCAAACTTTCTGCAATTTTTTAGATGTCTAGGTCCGTAACCTGTTATTTTAGATATTCAGTAAAACACTGCACATAATTAACTACATCTATTTTCAATATAACTTTTAAGTAAATCAGATAACTTTTTATTACAAAATCATTCTTTTTGACAATCATTGACATCTCTCAACCAAAACCTACTACAATTAATAATGAATAAGGTAAGTATCACTATTAACAGTATTATAAAATACTACAAGTTAAAGCTGAAACAATCAATGATTGGCTTTCAAAGTAATTGAATCATTTTACATTTTAATCCAATCATAATCAATTCTGTTAAGCATGTCCATTCTTTGTCTCCAAAAGGGATTCTTATTGACTGTATTTATCTCGGCGCTTCTATCCGATCGTGTTAATCCGCTTCAGTTTTGCAACATAAACCAGTTTTCGATCCGATGCAACGTCTCCAGTCAATCCATTAAAACAAGTAGATTGTACTACTCGATCGGTTCTGAATTCCGCATTCGACGACATTATGCAGGCTTGACGATTTAAATAATCAATGATTATAATATCAACAGCACCTGATCAGGCCGGTGTAGTATATCTAACTTCAGTCGTATAAGCAATATTGCTTTTGTTTAGTCAGAAAGGTTAAGATTATTAATTATTCAAGGAATTATTTTATAGCTAGATTATCGATAAAGTGCGTAAAAAATATATTAATTTAGCAAATATTTCTAAACCATAAATGAGGTTATGTGAAAAATATATAACCTGACAAGATGCAAACCTTAATTATCTTTCTTTTCATACTATAACTGTTCCTCTTCCTTCAATTCTACAGCACTGAATTGTTGATTCTATGATCCATTAAAATAAAGCACGAGATATATGCAAATTATAATAACATTAATATAACAAATGATATAAAAACCTTTTGGTATTAATTAAAAATTGTTTTTGTTTTGTTTTTGTTAGTTACAACACCATGAGTGTCATTGTGTAAACATATTCTTAAAACGTTTATGTAATAAATCTTAGTAATATTTTCGAGGTGGGCATTTGACATTTTTATAGTGTTTATAGTTTATAGTTTGTGTTTAAAACAAAAACGTCTATTGATTTGAAAAAAACGAATATGTAGTACTACCAAATTGTTTTTGTTCTACTAGTGACTATAAGTGATAAAATATCTTGTGTACACTGATCCAATCAATCAATAATCTGGGGTATCACATCTAACAATAAGCTCAGATCATTTTTATAGAAGAACAAAAATCAACATAAAACTATTTAAAACACATTCCTTGGTTGCTCGACATTTTTTGCTCTGGCAACACTGGACGTGCAAGCAGTCGATGTTTTCTAGTCTCTCTTTTTTATTTTGATTATTAATATAGCTCCTCCTCGCGCAGGTTTTTACAAGGTCACCCGCCATGAGATAATAATACTACTATACCAATTATTTTTTATATTTAAACCCTTCATTTGCGTTCTAATGTAATTATTGTAGTCGGAAGCAGATCTACTGGCGCTACAATATAATTTCCTGCCTCCTCAGAATCAAGTTGCCGTCCTACTTTTAATATTAAAAATTTTTTAAAATTTGCATTCATATAATTCAAGTAGATTAATTTTTAATACAGATTCCTCTTGTACGAAGTACAACGTCGTAATTTAATCAAGGCCGTCTAGGTTATATTTATTCTAATCAGCTTTTTATGTTCGATTTAAGCTTGTAAATTATTATAGCAGTGACTAAAGTCTTCATATATTCTTGCGGTATCATTGACAAAAAACTAGATAATGAATGCGTAAATACAACATTCTAAATATTCTTATTATTTAAGGTTGTGTTGATGTCCTTCAATTTATTACATCATCAAATGATATAACCTATTTTGATGCGAATACTTCAATATGATATATAAATACAATTTAATATATTTTCCTTAAGAATTAAAATGATCTTAGTGTTAGTTACAGTTGCTTCAGTGCTGATCGGTCTCGTGGGTTGGTGGTATTATGAGTACTTTAAACACAATTCATTTTGTCCAAATACAATGGACCATATCCTATACCGATTTTTGGAAACATTCTCAAAATTCGCTCAAATAGAGGTAAGATTAGATCTATCATACATATTAGAATAAAAAAATTGTGTTTGCTTGCGCAGAAGTTTTCAGATTCTCTGCGTTGGTAAACCATTTCAAGGCTATCTTAGCCACGCGTTTTCATTAAATAACACATTCGGGAATATTTCATTAATGGAAGAATATAAAATTACGCCTACAAATGAGGTGAACTAGAACGTATACTAGAACGTATACGCATCCAATGATATTCTTCAATCGAATCTAATTGCAGTATCTGAAGCTGATACGACCATCGCATGTGACTTCGCAGACCTTTGGTCGCTGCAGGTTTGTATTTCTGATTCGTGGTGGATAGAATTTCGAAGATTCGTCTCGTACCTATGGCGTGTGGCTTTATAAATTCTGAATGACATTCACATGAGATGGGCACTCTCGATATTTGAGAGTACTACAAGATGAAACTTTTGTTGTTGTGGCCCGGGTCGCAACGGCGCTGCAATAGTTAACGTTGTGCGAATGTCAAAAATTCGTTAATATAGATCCAGTCCTGAAAAGAAGTTGCCATTTTGATATAAGTTACTGTGGTTGTTGAAGAGGTTTAGACTATTATTGTTGTAATTGTAATCTCTGGTGGATTCTTTATCAGTGGCACGTGTAAATAAAAACAGAATTCGAATATAAATTTAATGCTATAAACCATATAACGTGTACAAAAACTAAACTGAAATATCAAGGCGTTTAAGAGAACGAAGTACCTACAACACCGCATCGTGTCGTCATTCGCACCAATTATAATAATAACAACTCATATGCTACGCTATTGACTCGTGATCCCCGAACGGAGTTTATTCACACATCCATCCTCACGCACGTCTATTCCCCAGCTGACTCTTTCTTACCCTACTCATACCTCATACCTCCCTACTTAAATCGAATTTACATAATTTAGGTTAGAAACAAGACTACAATTACGTGTAATAAAATATTGTAAATAGAATAACCACCACCAATCAAAATAAGTCAAAAAAACATTAAAATATTATAGCAATCATGAATTCAACCATGCCGCAAGAATAATAAAAAAAACAACTTAAAACTTCCTCCTCTGAACATCGACAGGCGTGGCAGCTTTGTATGTTTTAAGATTGATCACGTTCTGTTGTGACAATTCGTTGCCCTGGCCCAGCCCATGTAACATAAAAGGGCTCCTCATATAATAGGAAGAACTTTTTGATGCATTTATCAGCCGCAGCCGACATATAATAAGCTCTAGCTAGAACTTGTTCCCCTTCCTTAAAAATAACCGGATGTATTAAAACAAAATGGCTATATATGTTATTATTATAGCTCACTTATTCGATTCCCTTATGATGAGGGGAAATCGACAGTCTTCCAACTACGCTAGGGGTCTAATCCTGGGGTAGAGCTTATGAGGGGTGATCGTAGGTTTCACAACAAAATTATTGTTTTCTGTACTGACTCTAAAATACAAAATAGGGAGTGCAAAAAGAGCACCACCAAGTCCTAGAATTATAAAAGCACGGGTTACCCTAAGGAGAAACTTGGAAATTCTAAGGGGGAAACGTTGCTTTTACTGCTAAACACAGGATCTGAAAGAAAACAATATTATTATAATAACAAAAAACGCAAGAGATACACTCTTGCAACCTTATACAATAAAGAAAAAGATTAGTCATTAATACCACAAATTTAAGTATAAATAGTAAACGGAAATTTAGATATCAAATTCCTTGAAAGCGCTGTTTAGTACTTCTTTATTGAGTCACAGCAAATAACCTATTCTTTATAAAAGCATATATATTATTTTTACCTTTTAACTCATTTATCTCTACCTTTTGGACGCACTTGTCCAAAATAAAACAATTGTTCACTTAAATCATATGATGGTAATCAAATTTATCTTATTCTGTAGTAAAATTTTATATACAAAAATGTATAATATTAAAAAACGCGGTCTAATCTTTTAGATTCAGATATTTAAATATGAGAATTATGATAATTTCTACTAGGAATCAAAATGTCAACAATAAATTAAATATGACCGTAAAGTTTTTAAATACCCAAAATGCACAGATCTGTTTATTTTGGTTCCAAATATTTGTTATATATTCAATGCTAAATAAATTAGTTCTCGTAATTACTTTATGTGTTATTGAATTTGAATGCAATACTTTTCTGAATTAAATAAAGATAATTTATAATTTTAATTATTTGCAGTAATATCAAATGTAAGCAATAATTTATACTATAATGGAATCCAAACGATAAAAGTCCAATCGACTTTCTTGTAAAATAAATTAAAGAAGCAGCTGTTGTCAGGTCAAGTCCGTATTCTAACGCTTACCTTAGCAACTGGTTTTACTTTGAAACTTTATTACAACTATACCTTGTTGAGACCAGATGTGTTAGCTTGCGGTTGTTGGACAAACAAGTGACGTCCGCCAACTTTTCAGATCTGCACCTTACAAAAGCGTAAATTATAACTAATGACGAATTAAAATCATAACAGCGTATTATACTGGACCATTATAGGAAACCATTTTCATCAACTTGTTGTGCAATCCATCGAAGTAAATTGAAACAAAATCAATCCATAAAACGAGCTATACAATGTGCATCATTTTCGACTCCTCTTTAAACTGAGAAATTAAACATGATATCTGAACTCGTAAGTTTGTAACCTTATAAATTGTGAATTAATAAAATTAAAAATTGGTAAACGTGTGAGTTTTATCGTCATTGGTATAGGTAAGGGTGAGCGCTATAATAAAATCATATAGTCTATCTTAATAATTATTTAACTTGCTTACCGTTATCAGAAACATACAAAAGTCAAGTGCATTCTGCACTTGATTACGCTGCCACGTTTATTACCACGCGTAGATTGCTAGCTCCGACTTTATTGATCTCCATGAGGCTTCTAATTGCTGCGAGTGGTCGAGCCAGACTGGCCCTTTTGTCGACGGGATGCGCACAAGGCAAAAGGTCGTCTGACATTGGAAATGCAATACAAATGACCAACGTTTACGAATGGAGCTTATACTATTATAATTAATTAATATATGCCTCCTAATTGGGCTGTACGGTACTGATCTAAACATTTATTAACATCGCAAAATTAATTGTTTATTTGAATAAACTGTGCAGTGTATTTTATAATTAAATTTATAAGCGCCAAAAAAATTGTTACAGGTTTCCCGCATTAGTCTTATCAACCCTACGCTGAGCCTGACATTATAACATTTTGTAAGCTAATTGCTAAATGATCTCCGCGACGGTTCCGCAATAGAGACCATCGGAAAATCAACATATTTTTCTATGGGATTAATGTCTACCACTCCTATCTGCAAATAGCGTGCTGTATACCCGGTACTAATATTAACCGTATTATTTAAACAATCTTCTACAAAAACTAACATATTTGGCCATTTAGTATGTTTTTTGTGACAGTGCGTTTTTAATAATCTCCCGACCTTCTTTATTGTATCGCTCGGTAACATTCCCATGCGGAAAATATACGGAAGTATATTTAAATTTTATCCCTACCGCTCCTAATTTCTGTTTCCACACCTTACTTGTAAATTGCGTACCGTTGTTGCTCAAAATACAAGCTGGTTTTGAACTTTCGGTATGTAATTATTAAGAACCTTACGCAGAATTGCTCTGGCTGTAGCTCTCCTCGGGGCATATAATTTTACGAATATGGCGAAGGTATCGACTATAAAGAGAAGCTGTGTGACCCCTCCCCTTCCTTCCGGTAATAGATCGATTAAATGTAGACAAACATGTTCTCCGGGTTTCCTGGTTAAACACGCCTCTAGAAGTTGGCGACGACTTAGCTTTTTGGCATGGATCGCAGGCGGCAACAATATGCCGTACATCCCTTTGCATTCTAGGCCAATAGAAAAACTGACGCATATACGAATACGTTTTAGTTTTTCCAAAATGCCCCATACTATTGTGATGTGCCAAAACCAGATCTCGCACCTGGAGTTTTGGTATGCATAACTTAAATCCCGGCTTGAAATTATTTCCCCGTTTAAACAATATCCTTTCGTGTACCACAAAACCATTCCCTGCATTAACCGATTGCTTCGAGATGCCCCCTTTTATTGTTTCCACCCCCAAATATTCACCTGTTTCCTTATCCACTCTTCACTTTCCTGATCCTCCTTACGCGACTTTACATGTTTACGTAATTCTGACCGGTTTCCACTTAATTTAAGGATACATTCGGGTCTTCTAATGCTCTCATTTGGAGATTCGCTAAATCCTTTCCAGGATATCTTGATAAAATACCCGCTACTACGTTATCGGATCCCTTGCAGTGTAGAATCTTAAAATTAAACTCCTGTATAAACATAATCGACCGAGATAACCTAGCAGAGCGTAGCTTGCATAACATTAGGAAACTTAGCCTTGTGATCTGTAATAAGAACCCAATGTCAATATACGCCAACGACGCAAACAATGAACCACCGCCAACGCCTATTTCTCGGTCGTAGTATATGATAGCTGACTGCCTCTTAAAACCGCACTTGTGAATGCTATTACCCCTTGACATTGGATTCTGATAATTGAAATAAAGTACCCCCATGGCATAGTCCGAGCTATCGCATTAAATATGGAATGTGGCAGTCGTGTCCGGGTGTATTTTGAGAGAGCTCACTATTTAAGCCGTCCTAGTAGACCGGAATACCTCATCTGACTACTCCCAAATCCCATTTAGATCCCTTTTTCAAAAGTTTTAATAAGGGTAGCGTCAACTTCGTATAATTTTGACAAAAACGCTGTTCGTAATTAACTAACCCCAGAAAACCCCTTAATCCCTAACATTACGGGCTTCAGAAAATTACTAATACAAGTTATTCGCGGAGGGTCGATTGCTACTCCTGCCGCGAAATAATATGATCCAGAAACGTGATTTCCTCCATCATGAATTTAGTTTTTTTTAGTTTGATCGTAAACCCAGGCTGTTTTTAACTTATTTAAAATTATTCCCAAATGCCGAAGATGACTATTTACATCCGGCGAGTACACCAGCAGATCGTCGATATAAACGCAGGTAAACTGACCGCATTTGTTGCCTAGCACTTCCTCCCTTAAACATCGAATTAGACTTGTCATTGCCGTGCTCAACCCGAACGGTAATCTCTGAAAAGTGTAGGTTTCGCCTTCGTAAGCAAACGCTAAGTATTTTGTTCCATTCCTGTCTACCTCTAGTTGCTAATAGCTGGCCGTTAAATCCAGACTACTTAATACCTGTCCCTTTTTAAACTGAAGCAGCAGTTCCCCTGGATTAGGTGGATTAGTGAAATCCTTCTGCATTCTAGCGTTTAAAAAATGTGCAACCAAACACACCCTAACGCTCTTATCCTTCTTGACAACACAAACTAATGGCGAAACATATTCCGTATTTTTCTTCCTAATCATGTTCCATTCTAACATTTCCCTAATTTGCATATCTACAGATTCTCTAAAAACTACAGGTATCAGGTATGACGGCGTATTAAAAATCGAATCATCTAACATTTTGATTTCATGGGTGTATCCCTTCACTAGCCCTGGGCATTTGGAAAAGACTCTACTATTTGCCTTGAGTAAGTTAAATAACTTCTCCTTACAAATTCGTATTTGCAACGGCTCCTTCCATGACCCCTAAAAATTCATCTTCGCTATAGCTATGGCGAGCTTCAGGCATTTCTTTTATCGCCCCTTTTGCCCCCCCCCGCATTGTGACGAATTCACAACGATTTATACTCAAATTCGCGTTGCTGACTTTAGATTTAATATTTAAGGTATGAGTACAGTCTTCATGCCAAAATTGCAAGATTTCCTCCTTAAAATTTACTACTACCTGACATTTAAACATCCAATGTCGCAATTTAAACTACGTCCATTTCTACGTCTCATGCTCTACCAGGCAAACTTACTTGGGATTTAACTCATTGCGTTCTAACCCCCACAGCCACGGCTATCGATACATTGGTAACCGGTAGGATAGGAATATTCACTCCTTTCCCTGTCAGCTTATTATAAAAAGTCTCGGACACAGTACACACGTCCGAGTCACTACCCACTCACGCCTACACTTTTTCCGTTTCTACCAACATTGACACAGTTGGCGCAATTACTTCACGATTTTCTGATTCGCTTTCAGAATCCGTTAAAATATTTTCCACATCCTTATCAAAGAAAGTTATATAATTTACGTTCAAATTAGTCGAGTCACCATTTTGATTGTTCGCATTATTTTGGTTTCTGAATGTCGGCGGCCTGTTTGATTCGTCGCGGCCGGCGTTATAGTTATCTTGACGCGGATTAATGTCTCGCGGCGGTTGCCTATTTATAGTTCACGTTGACCACCCAGAATAAGTGTCGTCGAATCTTTGCAAAAATTCCGCAACGCGTCCGATGTGTTGAACCCGTTTGTAATTATTCCACGTTGAACATCCGCTAAAAAATGGTTAGAAAGCATAGTTATTAACTTGTCGTCAGATATTTTTTTGGTTAAAAATCTTGCTTGATGCACCAAATGTAAAAAATACTCACCCCTACTACCGGACTGATAACGACCGTAGTTGAGTTCCATGAATAAATCCCTCTGTTTTTCTAAATTCCAAAGTTTTTTTTGAAATGCGCTCGTAAAATCATCAAAAGTTCCAAAACTTTCCTCTTTAATAGACGCCCATTCTACCGCTGTACCCCTAAAACAATTTAACCCCAGACCCTTCTTGTTTTGCTCAGATACTGCAGCTTCTTCTAGTGCTTTATTTAGTTTTTTCAAAAACCCCATTGGGCGAGTCTTTGAATTGGAGTAAATACTTAAATTATTACTCCCCAATTCTCTCCCATTTGACAAATAGCTTCTATCATTGCGCTTTGGCAAGCCGCTCGGAAACGAACCACTCGGCGGCGGAATGAAATTCTTTATTTCACTAATAATTATTTCATTAGATTTAATTTTTGACTGCGCAGTCTAGATGCTAAGTTGCTGACAGTATCGCGAAGTTCTGCCATACCCGTAGTTAATTTCAAAATCATATTTTCTAAATCGGCGGTTTGTGACTTCGCGGAATCATTCTTTTTTCTACCTTTACTATTCGACATCGTCAAACAGTTGTTATCCTACTTGAACTCTTAATTTAATGACGAACTGTTTATACAAATTGTTAATCGCAGCGTTAATTAATGATAATTTTATTAACTAACAAGTCATTATATCAATCGTATCCTCAAATATTCAATAACATCAGATATCAATATCATCATAACAAGTAGCGCACCGCACACTGATAAGCTCTAATATTCTAGTACAAAATAAACGCCAAATACCACTATCCCTGCAATGTATGTTATAAGAAAATAAACGATCTCACCAACGGTTTTTTCGTACTGCTTTCCTACCCCGACCTGTTAATTTTGCTGGGGGGATTTGTTACGTTTATTTTCGGGAAAAATTAAATACCTCTTTTCCCTTGTTAATTCATTACCCGAGTTAAGGTTCGTGGCTTGGGAGCGGTTTTTTTAAAAAGACTTCCAGGCTTCTTAACACATTTATTTAATTTTTTATACAGAAATTAATGTTGAATTTAGACAATCTTGAAATTATTACTCTAAGTCCGAAACTATTAATTAATTGTACAAAGTGAGTTATCTAACGAACTGCAATGCTAAAGCTGAACGATGGATTAACTGCCTATGAGTGGAGCTACCGGGCCTTTTATAACATCCCTACCCCCTCACAAGTCTGTGGGAACTTGCAGACCTAATGTCTGCTTACACTTGACTCTATTCATGATAAATAGTTGCTATCTTAAAGCTATTCATAACTACTTTGTTGCAAGCTTACTTTTGCGTAATCTCGGTACGTGACTGTCTGTGACCACCTGTGACCTGACATCTGCAGTGTCACTTATCCTTGTGCTACAAAGTAGCGCTTCCGTTCCCATGAACGTTAATAAACTGAAATGAAGTGTCCTTCATGACATTGTTGCACATCACTTAGCGCATTTTCTAATAACTTCTTAATTATTAGTTTTTTATATATATAATAAATGGGGGATTACATAACTCCCGTTCGAATAAATTCCGTTTGTAGTTTTAAAATTCTTTAACAACATCCTATATATTTTATCTGTTCAGAAAAAGCCCGCTTTACAATAATTTTTAAAGCATATCTATTTGCTTGAAAACGTTAAGCTTATGATAAACTTTAAATAAGGCAATACCTTGTTTTAGGTATCCTTTAATTTGTTAAACATTCCGATAACGTATAATGGTTTTCTCTATTGTTCCAGTTTACAGACTCGTCGAACTAACGTCCCGCACTATCGGATAAAATCGTGTTTTCCAGTTTCTTTTTCGCGTCTTGATAATAATCTTACTTTGAGCTCTGGTCATTAGTTAAACGAAATGAATATTCACTTTTTTTTCGATTTACACAACGAAAACACTTGTTGAATTTTTGGTTGTTTCCGTTTTTCTTTATGAAAATTTCGCGCTGGCCCTACTGCGTTCTTCTTCCTTTGGTGGACCTAACTACTTGTGGGATTGCCGCCTTTTTTTGTTATGGGAGGACACCACTGTGTGTCTTCGTCGTTGGACATGACGGTCTGATGAGTTGCCGCCCTGTTTGGTGTAGAGGGTGCACAGGTGGCGTGGTTCCAGGCAGTCACCAGATTGGTTCGTATATAGCTCTATAAACATTACTGAACGATGTAAGGATTTATGGCCGCCATATGGAGGCATTGCTTTTTGTGCTGAATGACTCAGAATGGTATGGCAAAATGATTATTTTTAATTAAGGGATATGGGTTGGCACTCTATAACTATTTATGAATTGGGTTTTTTTTTCTTTTCTTTTGTGGGACAATTGGATAGGGTAATTTTATGTTTACGGGGAGGGACTTCGAACTGTTTTTTTAATTTGTAACTTATACAAAATAAAAGCATGTATTTTCTTGATTTTCTTCGTCGCATGTATGCAGAAATTCTTATGAGTATCGACATCGACACCAACGAGAGATCACCCCATACATTCTCCACGCGGTATTTGGAAGAAAGGTTGTTAAATAATTTCCCAGAGGAATAGCAATAATACAAAACAATAGACGAAATGTAGTAAAACCGTATGATGGCGTTGCACTTTCTGATACTGATTTTCAAGCTCTTGAAGAAAAAGATCTTGTTCAAAAGGCAGCTTTCGCGAGTGAACAACTCCTTTTCGGAAGATGTAAGTTATGCAGCTTGGAATGGGAAATTTTTAACGTCAAAACCCATAGTATTGGGCCCGACACTGAAAGGTTTAACGAACAGTAAAAAAATTATCAACATCATGAATAGACACGGCCTTTGTCCTAGCTACAGTACATTACAAGGATTAGCAACTGAGGCAACATTACATCTGCTAATCAATCAATCAGGCATTTGCCCAAAATATATTATTAGATTGCCAAATTTATGCACAGCTCTAGCGTTCAATAACTTCGACCAATTTGTAGATAGTTCTAGTGGAAAGGACACTCTCTACCACACCCTTCGAATTATTTATCAAAATATTATTGATAGTACTGGAGGTATCATGAAAACCGAGAATGAGATCGTTGCGTCTGTTAAGAGTTCAAGTAGCAACAACAAAAGACGACGTACATACGATGCTATTACACATGACTTGGAGTCATATACAAAGCGGCCGAACACTGTAGAAACTTTATTGCATGCATCGCAAATTCCAGTTTCAGTGGATCTCGAAATGGCTCAGCAACTTGGTACGGTATGGATGCTTTATCATAAACTTGAAATCAAGAACATGCCTATGTGGGTCGGTTATAACAGTTTGCTATACGATGATACATCCGAACAACAAAAAATTTCATACTTGACTACTATTAATGAATCTCCAACATGTACTTGCGTTGTTATTTGAGACAATGGTGCAATGTCAAAAGGCTGCCCAAGAATGTGGAAAACGATATATGTAAGTTACATATGACTTGGGTATCGCAAAAATAGCACTCCAAATACAAAGCACAAAAAATCTCGTTTTGACAACCTCTTTATGCACATTGAACCATTACATATCATGATGGCTTATTTTAAGGCTATCGGTAAATATGTTGACAACTGCGGGTTAATAAATATCATGGTTGATTCCGAACTTTTAGCGAGTGGGTCTGTAAATCGTTTTATTACTGGAAAACATTTCAATAGAAGTAAAAGACTTCACCCACTTGCTTATTTAGCAATGCAAAATTTGCACTATGAAGTTTTGCGGAATTAAAAAATATTGAAATAACTGATAAAACACAGCAATATCTTGAAGTCTTTGAAAACAAACACCAACGTGATCCTACTATCGATGACGAACGTTTACTATATATATTGAGGGAGTACGAAAGATATGAGGCGAGTACATTAGCTGGAGATCATGGGAAAACCCCACAATTCTACTTAACATGCGTTAATTTAGTTCATTTTTATCTTATACCGAAGCATACGATGTGGAGACTTTGAAATGTTTAAATTTGTACTTTCACAAATCACCAACATTTTCTTCATATTCAATCAACAAAATTACTCAAGATATCTGGTTAAATATACTGACAATCTCCAAAACGTAGATGTGACTCACCCCGAATCGAAGGAGCAGTTTGAGAAATATTTTTTTGGAAAGGACTAGCAAGCCTTTCTCCCGCCAATCAATAGATCTGGTGGTTGAACAAACAATAAATGCTGACGCTGTCAATAAATTAACCGGTGTTATTCATGCGACAAATTCTATATCGGCACGACAACGGTAGTGTAAAAGCCACAATATACGAGCAAAGATATTTGCCCATGCTATGGGAAAATCCGGACTGAGAAATCGACAAGATGTTACATCAGATCTGCAAAAGTTATATTGGTCAGGCGACCAAACAATTGAGAACTTTAATTGCCAACATCAAACAAAATATCAAGCCTTTCACAAGCACATTAGATGAGCAAAATCTGTACCACATTTTCAATGATCAGGTGGCTACAGCAAACGTTTCAGAATTCCTTCTCAACGTTGAGAAGAATAATAATGAACAAAGGGAAAAGTTTATCACAGAATGTGCTACGGATGAAAAACGATTTGAAAATACAATAAAGAGAAATAAAATCTACAGCTTTGTTGATTTACTAAAGACAAAAGTTAATTTGTTTGGAAAAATAGTTGAAGTCCACATGCAACGCGACTTATTTGGAAGACTACTAGGAATTTCTTTAGAAAATTCGATAAATCTTGCAAAAATTCTTAGCTATCCTATAACTCCAGTTCCACTATCACTGTGCCACAGCGACGGAACTATGTGCAAGACTGATAAATCTCCTCTCCTGAAATTACTGGAAAATAAAATTGATCAGAAAACACTACCACCTGTAGACGTCATAATTTATTATTGGTTTTTCATGCTACACCTTATGAGACAGGTCCCACTAACCTTTAGGAAAATTTCCCAAAAAAGTTTACAAACTTTCACGGGAAACAAAGCACGCACTATAAATATAACATTTATTCAGTATTTATCTTCATTTATAAAAGACAATGAGCATACATTGCGTGAAACTAGCAGAACGGAAAGATATCATATCAACGGCGAAGATCAAAAACGGCCTGTAGACTTGGTTTCAGAAATGAAAAATATCAACTTTAAAGAGGCATTAGTAAATTTTATTGTGGATCATTGGAGAAATTCTAAAATGGCACCTTTCATAAAAAATAAAATAGTTTATATTAATCATAAATCATGCTTCCGATATAAATAAATTAGTGACACTATTGTGAGAACTGAAGTAGAAGATTTGGCATGCCCTTCAGATAAGAAATCAGACTCGAAAGTAATTCTTCGTGCTTGTAAAGTGGAACACGATTTAAATGTTGTCATAAGATGTACAGACGCAGATATTTTGGTTATAGCACTAGGCAACATGGAATATTTGAATGTCATCATCATTTTGTTTTCGACCCTACTTAAGGTCGGTTTGACGCAGCTCTAACTTCTTTTCTATTCTGTGATAATCTAAATAGTTCTACATACCCTTCACAATTTCTAATAATTTGACTAATATAGCTTGGTCTAGGTCTTACTTTACTTTTCTATCTTTTTCTTATCTAACTGGCTCTACATAGATACTAGCAACATGATGGTTGTTAAAGAACTCCAACATGTTTACATGATTCCCATTTATAAGGAAATGAAATATTACCTGGTTATCTTCTCCAAAAAAGGAAAAGTGTTGAATTATATGTTATGGTAAGGCTTAAGCAACGAATCGCTACCAACATGCTAGACCGCTAACTAATTGTGAGTGACATGGTGTCATGGTGACATTTAGTTAACTGATTTTTATTCTTTTTTGTTTTGTTTTCGAACTTGCTTAAAGTCGGTTTGACGCAGCTCTAAATTCTTTTCTATTCTGAGCTAGTCTAAAAAGGTCTACATACCCTTCATAAACTAAATCTCTAATAATTTGACTGATATAGCTTTGTTAGGTCTTCCTACTCTATTTTTTTTTACTAGTTTATAATCTAAGACCTTACTTATTAGTCCTTCTTATCTTAATTAGCGCCCTATCATTCTGTCTCTCCTAACCTATAATTGTTTCCACACACAGGGTTCCTTACCTATCCTTCTATAAAGTTCCTCATTTATTACTCTATCTGTCCAACTAATCTCGAACATTTTCCAATAACACCAAGTTTCAAAAACTTCTATTTTTTTCTTATCTACCTCTTTAATTGTTCAAGTCTCCCTACCGTATAATAGAACGCTCCATACTTTTTCTATTATCTAAACTAATTCTATTAGCTATTAGTAAGTTTTTCTTTTTTAAAAACATTTTTCTAGCTTGAGCTATTCTAGCTACTATATCCCTTCTGCCACGTGCGCCCTTTGTAATTATGCTACCTAAATAGCACAATTCATGTACCTCCTCTAACTTGGTATTATCTCTTTTTCATTTTGGTTTAGAATGAACGAGAATATGAAAACTTTGTTGAAGGTTGGAGTTGGTAATAACGAGAAATGTGTAAATGTAAATAAACTGTACGAAAGATTAAGACAAAATTTATGCCGGGCACTTACGGGATTCCACGCATTCACAGGATGTTATTTCAGTCTTTCTTTTTCCAAAAAAAACCAAGAAGCAACCTTTCACAATTTTACAAAACTCCACACAATTTATTGATGCCTTTTCGAAAATGTGCAGCTATCCAGACATCGAAATCGATGATATTATTCCAGCTCTCGAAAAACATGTTTATGAGATGTACGTCTGCAAACGATTAGGCAACGTAGATTAAGCACTATTAGCTTTGTTCATGAAAGTGTTTCAGTGCAACGACATTGTTGAACAGTTCAAAATCAAATCTAAGAACTTCGATGCATCAGCATTACCATGCTGCAAGTTGGAGTTGCGACAACAAATCTTGAGGGCAATTTATATCTCCAGTGTGTGGTACAACGCTCATCTCCAACATTCAACCGTGTTGTTGCCTCACAATTGCGATGGGAAGAATTCAAAAATAAATTAGTATTCCGATGGTTTGAGGGCGATCAATTGCTATATGCTGTCAGTGACCTTATAATCGAAGATGTTTGTAAAATCAGCGACATTGGTAATTTTAACAATTTTTCCACACTCAAAGAGTGATTTGTTCGAAAAAATATGTAGCCACTGCTTTCAAAAGTAACTTTTTTTATTTCCAGACCCTAGTTTGGGTAATGAAGAGGATAAAGAAAGTGACAACGATCGTGAGGAACAAGGCAGTGATTCTGAAAAAGATTCGGACGTTGAAGATTTGTCCTAGTTTAGCAAACGTTCGATTTGTGCTCATAAAATTTTTATGGGCATGCACATTATTAATTTATTGTACACGTGCATGAAAATCATTAAATAAAACTCGTATATTATTTCATTCACTATGCAGCAACTTTGATAGATCCTGCCGAAGCCAGGTTTCGTTAAATAACCAGCAGTATAAGTTTTTTCACTTCCTGGACGATTACTTTAATGACAAATAAATTTTCAGTCATAAACTTTTGTAACACATATATTTTTTTCAACATAATCAAGTCAATAGCAGGAGTACACGGGTCTGCGATAATAATGACAGGGAGTTATATTATAACTTAATAAGACGTCTTTAAACCATAGACAGATTTTAAACTATAAACATTTATCACGCTGACTTTTTTTAAACATAATTAATATGCTCCTGTTAATTGTTGTCCCGCTAACGATGTGGCAGGGGTTGATCTTGTTGACAGGCAACATTATTAGAATAATAAAAAAAAATAAACAAAGCTTAAACAAATGTAACAACGAAAAGTTATGCTGGCTTCCGGACTATAGTAACAACAGTTTAAAAACATGAAAAATCAGTAGCATATGACCATGAACAAAATGGGGTTATTGAGAGGTTGGTAAGGATCATTCTTGATAAGGCTAAAAATATGTTCTATGATAGCGGATTACAAAAATATTATTGACAATATGCGTGTGAAGTGGCTATTTATTTGAAAAATAGGTCAGTTGGGTATACTCCCGAGGAAAAGTGGCGTGGAAATAAAATGAATTTAGCTCACCTCCAGGTTTTTGCGTTTGTGCATATTCCGAAAAAGAAAATGAGATCACAAAGCGGACGCAAAAATTTTTGTATATTATCCAGAGGGTATGAAAGGCTATAATTTAGTAGACCCTAGTAGGCCAGCTAAAGTAGTAATGACACAAAGTGTAATTTACTTTAAAAATATATCACTTAGTGAATTGCAATATGTTGTAAGCAGTAAAAGGGGGACCGCAGATACTGACACTATTGTTTCTTGTCTAAAAATCGCGGATTCAAGAGTTGAAGAGAATCAAAATTTAAATAACGAAGATAATAACCCAGACCAAATAATTTAATTAGTAATGAAAGTAACGTACTAGAAATAGACCTAGATGCAAGTAAGCGATATACTGTGAGGGATAGAATCGAAAAAAAATTTTCCGGATCATGTTCTTTATAGTTGTAATGCAATAAACAACATCAAGTTTAAAGAAAGGTTTATTTAAATATAAATCAAGCTAAGCGACTACACTTACGTTCCTCTGTCTCTGAACAACAAGTTACAGTAACCCCTTACTTACTCCCTCTACTACCCTTAGGTCTATCGACGCACGCAGAAGGCCTGAAATATTTTACACATCTTCCGGCGCGGCGGTACAACTTAGCTTATCACTTCTTACTTCTGAAGAATACAATAATTGTATTGGGCGCCTAGTTACGGTGCATTGCAATCTTACGTAACAGGCACGCACTTTGCCATCACGGCCGTTTATCACGTCAACCCTAATTTCCACAATAACCGTCGCTTATCATTTCCATGTATTAATACGACATCCCCTTGCTTAATCGCACACTCACGCGCATTCACGTTGTGATGAGCTCCTCTTAATAATTGTAAATATTCTGCGCTCCATCTTTTCCAAAAGTAGTCTATAACGTTTGTTCTCTGCTTCCATAGCCTACGAATCTCATCTCCATTAATAACACGGTCAACAAAAGGAATAGTAGCCAAAGCGGGTCCCAATAAAAAATGCGAAGGGGTTAACGGCATTAAATCTATAGGTTCACTACCTAGGTATATGAGCGGGCGGGCGTTTATTGTTGCTTCAACTTCGGCAATGAGTGTATTTAGTTGATCTAAATTTAGTAAAGAACGTCCTATCGCAGCCCTAAGGGCGTTTTTTACACTTTTTACAAGTCGCTCGTAAAATCCTCCGTGCCAAGCCGCTCGCTCTACTATAAATTTCCACTTAATTTGGTGACTGTTCCCAAACTCGATCAATTCTGTACTCGCCATCACTTCGTTTAAGGTCGATATTTCACGTGATATTCTTTTAAATGTTTTAGCGTTATCTGAGTAAATGACCTTAGGAATCCCTCTACGGGCAAAGAACCGTTTACATGCACTGATTGTAGACGCAACATCCATTTTCAAAACGACCTCTAGATGAAGTGCTCGTATAACAGCGCAGGTAAATAAAGGTACATAACGTGGCTTTGAATGATAACTATCTTTAAAATACAACGGTCCGGCGAAGTTTAAACCTGTCACTTCAAAGGGCTTTGTTTGCTGTATTCGATCTCTAGGTAACGGCGCGAAGGGATGCGACCCTGACTTTCCACGAAGTCGTTTACAGATAACACATCTTGCTAAAACGGACCTTATTAATTGCTGTCCTCGTACAATCCAAAATCATTTACGTAATTCATAAAGTGTTGCATTTACACCACTATGATGAAGAGTTTAATGAAATTTCATTATTAATAGTTTACTTAAGTGTGCTTTTTTCCATAGAATAACGGGATGCTTGACGTCGAAATCTTCTCTTAAATTATGAAGACGTCCACCCAAACGCAGCAATTCATGTTTATCCAAGAAAGGGCTTAAAGTTGAAATACTCGATTTCCGTTCAATGCCCTCACCCTTTTGTAAACTGTTTACCTCCAAATAATAAACTTCCCGCTGCGCTTGCCACAGTAAACATATTTCGGCCCTTTCAAATTCGTTTACGGTTAAGCTCTTCATTTCTTTATTATTTCTGGTTTTTATATTTCCTATAAATCGTCAAACATACGCCGTTATACGCACTAAACGATCAACATCACTGTATCTGGAGGAATCTATAAATTGATTGCTACCTTTTATAGTGTCGTTAATTAGTAAAGACATTTTCGATATTTTTGATATATCTATCGTTGACGTAGCTTTCTCTATCGTATTATCTGGCCACGTTTGTTCACTTTCTAGCAACCACCTAGGACCGTGTAACCAAGTTTCGGAATTTATTAAAGTACTTGAACTTATTCCGCGGGTTTATAAGTCCGCAGGGTTCTCGCGACCCGGACAATGTCTCCATGTTATATCTTTCGATATGGTCTGAATTTCTTTAACACGGTTAGCCACATGTGGTTTCCACTTTGACGCATCATCTTTAATCCAATGCAACGCGATCAAAAAATCTGTCCAACACACTACCTTTTCGATTTTAATTCTATCGTTCTGATTGCACCAGTTAATTCCTAACACCTTTTGAATTTGTGCATTTTGCGATTCAACCTTGCTGTTTACTTCGAAATCGTTAATCGTCTATTTGCGTAAATTCATGAAGGCTCCTTGAAAAATCTTTTAAATGTTCTGCAACATTTCGATTGTTTACACTAACCACTAGATCGTCTACATAAACTCCCCTTTCTAAGATTTCAATAAATTCAGGATTTTGTTTTCGATTATTGATTAAATGTGTTCGTTCACCGAATTTAAAAGAAACGGGCTGCATGTAACTCCGAATGTTACTCTATTCATACGATACGTGTCCAGTTCATTGTCGTTATTGTACCATAAGAATCGATGTGCGTCTTTATCCTCGGAATGTAAATAAATTTGTAAAAACGCTTTCTCAATGTCAGCCGTAATTTCGATCTCGCCTACACGAAAATTAAGTAAAATCTTAATTAAATCTGGACTTAAATTAGGCCCCTTTTCTAATAAGTCATTCAACGATTTTTGTACCGGGGCATGTGAAGACGCATCGAAAACCACTCACAAACGCGTTGTTTGTTTATCGTCTCTAAAAACAGGCCTGTGCGGCATGTAGAAAACCCGATCGCCATTTATTGTTTCGGCATCACCGCGGGAAAATAACTCGGCATAATTATTATCCAACATTCCTTTCATAGCAGCGTTATATTTACATATTTTGTTAATATTGGTCAATTTAAACTTTAGCCTCTGAGCACGAACTCGCGCACTAATTAAATTATCATCTTCAATCACTGCATCCTCATTCTTCCACGGTAACGCTACTAAATATCGATCATCACATTTATAAACGTTATTTTTCAAAAAATTATCGAAAAATCTCTTATCGTCATCTGCTTTTTTGGTTATACCTATTGTTTCCAAATCCCACATACTTTCGATCTCGGCTGGTGCCTTTATAACTGTCGCATGTAACACTGTCTGCAGATTTACTCCTATTGTTGTAGCATCAACTGGTATGGGACCATGCAAAGCATAACCAAATTTCGTGTCCACTGCTACTAAACCTTCGTTAAGACGAATATTTTTTCCTGTCACTACTGCCCAGTAATTGTCCGCACCTATAAATATATTAATTCCACCAACAATTAACGCTTGATCTATATTAAACGGGATATTGTCAGCAAGCTGCAAGTTTTGATACTCTACGACGCTTTCTTTAGGTATATCTAAATTATCCATGCAAATTTCTGGAACTTCCACAGCCTCAATCGTTAAATTTTCATCTGTATATTGTCCCTTCAAAGTAATTAAAACGCGGTTGTAAAGTTTAGAGGGGATTGATAAAATATTTCCAAACGCGGCAATACGAACCCTATGTTGTCCGACAACAGGTAAATTTAATACCCTTGATAGATTCTCCTTAATAAATAAAAGTTGACTACCGCCGTCCATTACTAATCTAATCAACTTCTTTGAATTTTCGCCAAAGGCATAAACACAAGCCGTTTGCAATAGCACATTTTTATTTATGTTTGTCATCAAACTGGACATCGACGGCGCCGAAGTGTTCATTGAACTCTCGCCTTTCGTTAATTTCGCTGTAATACCTGTCGTCTCAGCGTTGTGTCTATCTTCACCTGGCTTAAAGTTTGGGTCGCACATTTTTGTTGCGTGCCTACCTCTGCATTCCTTGCATCTTAAGAATCTATTTTTACAATATTTAGCACTACGGTTATTTCTCGTACAACGGTAACAATTTCCTGCTGCCTTTAGAATTTCTCTCTTCCTCGTCAAAGGTACATCTGCGTCACACATTTCGGTTTTATGTTCTTTCTTGCAGAAAGCACAGCATTCAAGACGTTTGTTCGGAGTGACTAATAAACTAGGCGCAGTTT
Organism: Platerodrilus igneus; assembly: GCA_036346225.1. Lineage (NCBI taxonomy): Eukaryota > Metazoa > Arthropoda > Insecta > Coleoptera > Lycidae > Platerodrilus > Platerodrilus igneus. The sequence continues at coordinate 696,854 of JARFIW010000266.1, read as the reverse complement.
CTTTGTAATGCGTTCTCTTCTCTGTTGGGAGCATCTTTTCTTTACCATCTGCATCCGATTTTAAAGCTTGTTCCAACGATTCGAGTTCGTTTTTAAGAAACTGCAATAAATCCTTTACCTGGCATCTGCATCTTCCTCTGACCTTGATGATGAACTTTCTAAATTATTCGTAGTAATTTCTAGATGATTGGATAATTTCACTTTCATTTGTCGATAAAATCCTAAGCGCAATTCCGTTGGCAACGACTTAATGAGAGTCGACTTTACGATTATGTTACACTGAGAACTAGATACTTCTAAGATTTCAAGAGCACGCATAGCTGAAGTGATTAGATTGTAATTCTTCCTTAAAGTGCTGACGTCATTTCTGGATTTTACAGGTTTAATTTTCATAATGCTATCAATATATTGTTCAATTAGTCGTTCCCCATTTTCAAATTGATCTTTTAATATATTCAAAGCTTCTTCATAGAATGCTCCAGATGGCTAAAATCCCTCAATTGCTTCAGCGGCCCTTCCCGTGACATACATTCGCAGGTAGTTGAATTGATCTCCGTTCGTTAATTGTTGATTGTCGTGGATCATACTTGTGAATTGTTCCCAGAAAGAAAGCCAGCCCTTGGCAGTACCATCATACTTTGCTAACTGTACACGTTGAAGCTTCACTGACGTAAAGGACGGCCTACTTGCTTCGTTACTTACTGGTACGGTATTCGTTAAATTTTAATCTAAATTCCAACTTAGACATCGTAGTTACAGCAACCTCTTCATATTCATACCTTTTCAATAACTCGTCCTCTAGATTTTCCTTAAGCAGAGGTTCAATTTGCTTATCAATTCCTTTCAGATTGTCACTTGCAAGCTTTAACTTTGGCATAGCTGTATAAATGTCTTCGACACTGAAACTATTTTCTAGCATAGAATTTATATTATTAACTGTTTTAGTTAAGTGCGTTCTACAGATTGTCCGTTTTATTTTTTCCGTCACAAAGCCTCGATAGTATAGCCGTCTGTTAAATATTCGCGTTCACGTTCCGTTATTCCGAATATTTACGTTAAAGCTCGTTTATATTTATCTCCAGATCTTCCCGTGTTTCGGCATCAAAGTTGTTTTAATGCAATAAACAACATCAAGTTTAAAGAAAGGTTTATTTAAATATAAATCAAGCTAAGCGACTACACATCATGAAAGCTTCTTACGTTCCTCTGTATCTCTGAATAACAAGTTACAGTAACCCCTTACTTACTCCCTCTACTACCCTTAGGTCTATCGACGCACGCAGAAGGCCTGAAATATTTTACACAATAGTAGATGTATGTTTGAATGACGAAAAACAAATGCTTACAAAGAGGCAATGTCGAGTATGACTTAACAAGAATGCAATCAGAAATTGAATCATTAAATAAAAACAAAATATGGGGCCTTGTAGACTTATCTCAAACTAAACAAGTTGAAAATGCAAGGCATTGTCGCAACGAACTTTCAAATGTAGACTTACTTTAAAACAATTTAAAGAAATTAAAATTATTATGTTGTAATAATTATAATATTCAGATAATACAAAAATTTATAAACAACAAAAGAGACATTTTAATATATTTTATTTTATTGAATAAATATTTTAAAAGCTATATATGTGTGTGTGTATGTATGTATGTGTGTTTGTGTGTGTGTGTGTAAATAAGGGGGCATCATATTTCGATTCAGTTTTTTCAGAGGATTCTAAATATGTATCGCACATTAATTTTGGACCTATTTGAAATTTTTGATAAAAATTAATTCCCCGGGGGGGTCGGGTATCCGTGGTCAGATTTTGTGGGGGGTACCATATTTCGACTCAGCTATGTTAGGGGAGTCCAAATATGTATCGCACATTAATTTTGGACCTATTTGAAATTTTAATTTTCCCGACGGAATATCGCGGGGGCACGGCGTCCCCGTGGCCCGATTTCAACTGACATCAAAACTTAAGCTCAGGACACCGAGCTGAATCGATTGATGTAACACACATTGATGTCCGACCATTAGAAAGGCCTCGGACGGACAGACGGACAGACAGACGGACGACAAATCGATTTCATAAACGAACGAAGTTCGTTGAAAATTTAATTAAATCCAAGCAGACGTATAAAATTAAAAAAGATTCTAGTTGAAAAATAATTGATAGGTTTAAAGCTAGACTTGTAGCGAAAGGTTTTAGTCAAAAACAGGGAATTGATTATAGAAACATTTGCTCCAGTAGTTAAACGTTCTACAATTAGACGTCCTTTTGCATTGGGAATAAAATATAATATGCACATAACTCATTCTGATGTACAAACTGCATTTCGAAATGGTATTTTGAAAGAGGAGACATATGCGTCAGCCAGAGGGTTTCGTTATATGAGGCAGTGACGATAAATTATATACTCAAAAGTGATCAGTGGTTTAAAACAAGCGTCACGAGCTTGGAATGGAAAATGTAATAAAGTTTTACATAAATTGGAATCTGTTAAGTGTGCTAGTATACCTTCTGTAAGAATGATCTATGTAAGAAAGTGATAGATATGAATAGCTGTAAAACTATGCAGGCTGAACTAAACAAAGTCCAAAAATGGTGTGAAAGAAGCAAGTTACAATTAAATGTTACAAAATGTTTTAAAATGAGTTATTCGCTTAAAACAAACAAGATTAACTATAATTATACATTGCTAAATAGTACATTAACTGAAGTGAATAACATCAAAGATCTAGGAGTTATATTTAGTAGCAATTTACATTTTGGCGGCCACATCGAAACAGTTTGCTCATCTGCATACAAAACACTGGGATTTATCATCCGTAACACACGGCAATTTCAGAATACAAAAAGTATTAAAGTGTTGTTTGATACCTTAGTCAGATCAAAGCTTGAGTTTGCAATCACTGTCTGGGATCCAGGGACTCTTAAGCACTCACAAATGATAGAAACGGTGCGAAATAAATTTATTTCGTACATGTACTTTAAAAAATATAAAACATTCATCGGTTTAAATCCATATGCTTCTGCGAGGTCAATGCTAAATGTTACTAAGTTGGAACAGCGAAGGATCATGATAAAAATAATCAACAATCTCATTGACTGCTCCGTTATTTTGAGTAAGATTGGGTTCTATGTACCCTTCCATTCTGGTAGACTAAAAAAGTTATTTCATATTCCACAGTATCACACAGAGCTTAGGAAAAATTCTCCTATCATAAAATTGTTATCTCTATACAATAATTTATAACAAAGCTCAAATATACCTTTATTTGAAAAATCATTGCGAAATTTCAAGAAAATGATGCATGAAGTTATCAATTAATTTAAAAGTACTTGCGTAGTAAAGACACACACACGCGCACACACACGCACGCACGCACACACACACACACACACTTACACACTTACACACACACTAACACACACCTCATACACCCACCCATACACACACATACACACACACACACACACACAATTTGTAAATATAAGTAGTTTCAGTTTTTATTATTCACAAGATGCATTTTTGTAAATCCAATTATTTATTATTATTATTTATGTCATGTTTATTTATAAAATATTTATTACAATTAAGTATAATTTCATTACGTGGAAGGATTATATAAAAATGAATAAACCATAATAATTATAATTAGCTTAGAGAAAATATGTAATTAGGCGTACGCCTGTATATTTCCAATAAATTAATAAATAAATAAATAAATAATTTCTACGGATTAGTTCAAACCAACATTCTTTAGTAACTTCCTAATTCTACATATTTAGCTTCCGTAGTAGATTGTGCTACACATTTTTGTTTCTTTGCTTTCCAAAATATCAGACCCTCACCTAACTTGAATACATATCCAGTATGAGATTTCCTTACTATAATATCACGATCTCTTTTAACACGTACGTTAGGTCATTATCATAATCATCTGCATACAGTAAATACCTGCAATTATTTAATGCAAGTGGGAGATCATTGATAAATATCAAAAAACATTAATGGCCCTGCGGTACTCCAGATGTCACATCAAACTGTTTGGATATTGTTTTCCTATAGCCAACATATGTCTGTCTTTGTTGCAGGTATGACCTAAAAAATTGTATCATAGTCTCAGAAAACCCAATGAATACTAACTTGTCGAGCAAGACATCATGACAAACTGTAACATTTTTATTTTCAATAATAATTATTTGCATAGAATTACCAGAATAATCCGCTAAGCGTGCATCGTTCCTTAGTGATCTACTTGTGTTAATATATCTGTGTCACATAAAGCTAGTTCCAAGCGCATCTCGAGTTGTTTATTTCGTATTACACGCCTCTAACGTCGCGACTACTCGGTTCTAGTTTTGACAAGTCAGTCGGCCGCTGGCAATAGTTTGATTAAGATGTATTTTCGGCTAGAGGCTGGCAATCTTCGCATCAACTATTAACTCTTGAGGTATCTTCTACTAACGGTTGGTAAAGTATACATTTTGCGATCTAATGTAATTTGAATTAATTTATTTAGCGCGACAACGAAGAATGGAACAAATATAATTCGTCATGTAGGATCTAAAGATTTAGAATTACCGTCATTTGGGAACAGTCGATTAGAAATTATGGATGTAATTTGGATGCAGTCATATTTAATTAGGAATGGCTGGTAACTTTGTTTGGAGAACGTAATTTCCATCTCAATTCATCGTGAAACAACAAAAGCAGTTTTGGTTCGTTATTAGTTATAAGATATTTCTTGCATGTATTTAAAAGGTTAGAGCACGGAAACTTGCTATTATGGTTACAACATGTAAGTTGAGTAAGTTTCAATTATTGTTGAACTGGTTTTATAAGCGACAGAACTAAATTTTGTCAGACTAGTTTTCTATAATAACAAGCTTTGTTCCATTTGAACCTTCGACAAATTCAACGTATGTTTTCGACGTCATATTTTTTTTTGCCTTGCACAGTTGACAGATGTTGTTTTGAAAGCAGATGCTTCGTGCAGCTGTACTGGAATTTAAACCAAACATTCCTATTTTTGTGATCAGCCTTATCTATACATAAATTATTAAACGTAAATATGAAAGTTCAAATCCACGTTATATAAGATTCTAGTAATTGTAATCTACCTGAAAAGATCTGCCCAGGTTAGAACGTAATTCAGTGTGTTATGCTTATAAATTATTATCACTCTAATATTTATAACAAGTCTTGTTTAAAGTATAGTTGGTTGTTTTAAGAAAATAGGTCAAAACATTAACTTTGTTGTAGTTGATAATGACAATTTTTTTGTTAAAAAGTTCCGATATTTTTAAAAAGTTTTTTTTTAGTAAACAAATAGTTCAAATTTAAGGCTTTTATTTTGGTCAAATACGATCAAATCTAAATACACAAAAGTAAAATTCTGAGTAATAGTTTGGTGCCAATATTATATTGGATATACATTTTTTTATTTTTATATACTTTTATAGGACACAAATGGTGTTCTACTTTTTTATTTATTTAAGCTTTGCAATTTCTTACAGGAGCTGCGTCTTATTTTGTTAAGACAGGTTTTTGTTAACGAAGGCGATCATTTTATCTTTGGGTTTCCACGTCCGCCCTTAGAACTGTGCTTTGCAATTATCGTAATTATCTCAGGACATGGTGGCGCCTATTTGATTTAGCTTAACTTTGGTTTACAAACAGAATTCGACTCCCTCCCCCCACTTCTCATTGCTCTACCCAGGAATAGACCCCTAGCTATGTCGAAAGATTTTTGTTCACTAGCGCCTTAATGTAGAAAAAAGACGTTTCAGTCTTTTGTAAAACAGAAGTCGTTTCAGTGGTGCCCATCCAACGTGGGTCAAGAAGCAAAAATCGTTACAAAACTTTGTTAAAGGCTTTTGTAAAGTCAGTATAGATAACGTCCACTTGTCCCCCGTTGTCTAGTACCTCGCTCACATAATCTGCAAAAACGGTTATATTGAGAATCAAGGGGCAATAGAGTTGGTGGAAAATCCTGTTCATCATAAAAAAACCAAACACATTGGTATTCGTTATCATTATATGAGGAACTGTTTTGAGGATTAGAGTATTGTGTTGTCATATATGCTTAGTTCAGAAATGGCGGTAGATGTAATAACTAAGCTATTGAGTAGAATTAAGCATCTGAAATTTGTTAAAAATTTAAGTATCTCATTTAGGTAAATCATTATATTCAATAAAGAAGAATGTTGTAATTCTGAATTTTTATATAATGATTGACTTGTTCTACAAATTTCATAAACTTAATTTAGTTTCCCTGCATTGCATTGACTACCTGTACACGTTTTTGAAATATAATTATGCAGTCAAGTGTTAGTTCAAATTTATTAATTTAAGATTAAATTTAAATAATCTACCAAAGCATCAACATTCATTGTTTAAAATTTTCAACGACCCGATGATCAGCTAATTTACTTGTGGCTTAAATAGACTTTATAGTCACTTGAAGGCGAAATAACTCAATAACTCAAATAACTCAAGATGGGAAAAGTACAAGAGATATAGAACAAAGATTAGCACAAGGTCGCACTACATTTAACAAAAAAAGCAACTACTGTGCTCAAAGACCACAAGGAAAAGACTGCTTAAAACATATGTTGGGAGCACAGCACTGTATGGCTGTGAAGCCTGGGCAGTAAGAGATGCAGACAAGAAAAAGGTAGAAGTCTTTGAAATGTGGTGCTACAGACGTATGATGAAGATATCATGGACAGACAAAGTTAAGAACAAAGAGGTACTAGAAATAGTAGGAGAAGTACGAAAAATGTGGAAAACAGAAAAAAATAGGAGAGATACGATGATAGGCCACATACTAAGACATGATGGAATAGCACGGAATATATTAGAAGCGGGGATAAGAAAAAAGAGAAGTAGAGTTAGATCTAGGTTGGACTACTGCACACAGATAGTGAAAGTTGTAGGCTGTGAAAATTTCAGGGAAACGTATTGACTAGCTCAGAATAGAAATCAATGGAGGTACGCTTCCAGCCAGTCGCAAGATGGAAAAACTAATTACAATAATAATTACTGTACTTAAACATGGTGATTATTATAAACAATTAGAGATATTGGTTTTGCAATACTCTAAACTAATGTCAATTGTGCGAAAGGATTTACTGGAAAACTATTAATATGGCAAATGTCTAAGGGTTGGGGATTCTTGGCAGCCACAGGCTGCTTAACCCGCTTCAAATACCACTGAATCTCGGTGAAATAGGGTATATAATTAGAAAACAATAGAAGGGAATAGAGCTGCGAAAAATAAGTGCTCTTAAATTTGATGATTATTATAAACAACTGCAGGTGTTGGTTGTGAAATATTTTTAACTAATGTTGATTGTGCGAAAGGACAAATTGAAAAAACTATTAATTTGACAAAAGTTCAAGTGCTGGGGGAACTTGACAGCCAAAGGCTGCGTACTCGCTTTCACATACTATATTATAATAATAATAATATTATAATAAGGGGCTGCCATACTTGCGGCCACGTCTCCAATGTTCCACCCGAAGGAACTACATTGTCCCTCTTCACATACATTACATGTGATTTTCCAATGTTCCACCCAAAGGTACTACATTGGCCAGGAAGCGAGTTTTTTTTACCTGGAAAATTTTGAATTTTGCCGAATCCTTGCTGTTCCAAGCAAGGTAGGGTTCTTTAACGTGCGTGACAACATTCACACACGGGACTTCCATTTTACCTCTCATCCGAACGAGGGTGTATTTTTGCGAAAAATGCTCGCCTAACATTTTTCAAGCGGACCGTGTCGGGATTCGAACCCGGGACCTAGGGCGTAGTAGTCACACACATACCACTACGCCACGGAGCCGCCTCCTCTTCACATACAACTGAATATTGTGGAAGTAGGGTATATAACTGTAAAACAATTGCAGGTGACCGAACTGCATCAAACAAGAAAGAACAGCAGCTATGTTCAAAGACAACGAACATAGATACAAGAAGAAAACTGTTTAAAGCATAGTGTGGAGCACAGCATCGTACATCTATGAAATAGGGGCAGTAGGAAATGCAGACTGACAAATGGTTGTACCCTTCTGGAATGTTGTCTTTCAGATTTATGAGGATGGTAGCATGGATAGACAAAGTTAATAACAAATAGGTTGTTAAAATAGTAAAGGAATAAAGATATCTGTGCAAAATGAGAAAAATAGAAGAAATAGAAGGATACGTTCTAAGGCATTTCTGGGGAATAGTACAGGATATATTACATGCAGAGATAGGAAAAGATAGGAAATATAGAGAAGATAGAAAAGATAGAAAAGATAGAAAAGATAGAAAAGATAGAAAAGATAGAAAAGATAGAAAAGATAGAAAAGATAGAAAAGATAGAAAAGATAGAAAAGTTAGAAATGATAGAAAAGATAGAAAAGATAGAAAAGATAGAAAAGATAGAAAAGATAGAAAAGATAGAAAAGATAGGAAAGATAGAAAAGATAGAAAAGATAGAAAAGATAGAAAAGATAGAAAAGATAAAAAAGATAGAAAAGATAGAAAAGATAGAAAAAATAGAAAAGATAGAAGATAGAAAGATAGAAAAGATAGAAAAGATAGAAAAGATAGAAAAGATAGAAAAGATAGAAAAGATAGAAAAGATAGAAAAGATAGAAAAGATAGAAAAGATAGAAAAGATAGAAAAGATAGAAAAGATAGAAAAGATAGAAAAGATAGAAAAGATAGAAAAGATAGAAAAGATAGAAAATATAGAAAAGATAGAAAAGATAGAAAAGATAGAAAACGTAGAAAAGATAGAGAAGATAGAAAAGATAAAAAAGATAAAAAAGATGGAAAACATAGAAAAGATAGAAAAGACAGAAAAGATAGAAAAGATAGAAAAGATAGAAAAGATAGGAAAGATAGAAAAGATAGAAAAGATAGAAAAGATAGAAAAGATAGAAAAGATAGAAAAGATAGAAAAGATAGAAAAGATAGAAAAGATAGAAAAGATAGAAAAGATAGGAAAGATAGAAAAGATAGAAAAGATAGAAAAGATAGAAAAGATAGAAAAGATAGAAAAGATAGAAAAGATAGAAAAGATAGAAAAGATAGAAAAGATAGAAAAGATAGAAAAGATAGAAAAGATAGAAAAGATAGAAAAGATAGAAAAGATAGAAAAGATAGAAAAGATAGAAAAGATAGAAAAGATAGAAAAGATAGAAAAGATAGAAAAGATAGAAAAGATAGAAAAGATAGAAAAGATAGAAAAGATAGAAAAGATAGAAAAGATAGAAAAGATAGAAAAGATAGAAAAGATAGAAAAGATAGAAAAGATAGAAAAGATAGAAAAGATAGAAAAGATAGAAAAGATAGAAAAGATAGAAAAGATAGAAAAGATAGAAAAGATAGAAAAGATAGAAAAGATAGAAAAGATAGAAAAGATAGAAAAGATAGAAAAGATAGAAAAGATAGAAAAGATAGAAAAGATAGAAAAGATAGAAAAGATAGAAACATAGAAAAGATAGAAAAGATAGAAAAGATAGAAAAGATAGAAAGATAGAAAAGATAGAAAAGATAGAAAAGATAGAAAAGATAGAAAAGATAGAAAAGATAGAAAAGATAGAAAAGATAGAAAAGATAGAAAAGATAGAAAAGATAGAAAAGATAGAAAAGATAGAAAAGATAGAAAAGATAGAAAAGATAGAAAAGATAGAAAAGATAGAAAAGATAGGAAAGATAGAAAAGATAGAAAAGATAGAAAAGATAGAAACATAGAAAAGATAGAAAAGATAGAAAAGATAGAAAAGATAGAAAAGATAGAAAAGATAGAAAAGATAGAAAAGATAGAAAAGATAGAAAAGATAGAAAAGATAGAAAAGATAGAAAAGATAGAAAAGATAGAAAAGATAGAAAAGATAGAAAAGATAGAAAAGATAGAAAAGATAGAAAAGATAGAAAAGATAGAAAAGATAGAAAAGATAGAAAAGATAGAAAAGATAGAAAAGATAGAAAAGATAGAAAAGATAGAAAAGATAGAAAAGATAGAAAAGATAGAAAAGATAGAAAAGATAGAAAAGATAGAAAAGATAGAAAAGATAGAAAAGATAGAAAAGATAGAAAAGATAGAAAAGATAGAAAAGATAGAAAAGATAGAAAAGATAGAAAAGATAGAAAAGATAGAAAAGATAGAAATGATAGAAAAGATAGAAAAGATAGAAAAGATAGAAAAGATAGAAAAGATAGAGAAGATAGAAAAGATAGAAAAGATAGGAAAGATAGAAAAGATAGAAAAAATAGAAAAGATAGAAACATAGAAAAGATAGAAAAGATAGAAAAGATAGAAAAGATAGAAAAGATAGAAAAGATAGAAAAGATAGAAAAGATAGAAAAGATAGAAAAGATAGAAAAGATAGAAAAGATAGAAAAGATAGAAATGATAGAAAAGATAGAAAAGATAGAAAAGATAGAAAAGATAGAAATGATAGAAAAGATAGAAAAGATAGAAAAGATAGAAAAGATAGAAAAGATAGAGAAGATAGAAAAGATAAAAAAGATAAAAAAGATGGAAAACATAGAAAAGATAGAAAAGACAGAAAAGATAGAAAAGATAGAAAAGATAGAAAAGATAGAAAGATAGAAAAGATAGAAAAGATAGAAAAGATAGAAAAGATAGAAAAGATAGAAAAGATAGGAAAGATAGAAAAGATAGAAAAGATAGAAAAGATAGAAAAGATAGAAAAGATAGAAAAGATAGAAAAGATAGAAAAGATAGAAAAGATAGAAAAGATAGAAAAGATAGAAAAGATAGAAAAGATAGAAAAGATAGAAAAGATAGAAAAGATAGAAAAGATAGAAAAGATAGAAAAGATAGAAAAGATAGAAAAGATAGAAAAGATAAGAAAGATAGAAAAGATAGGAAAGATAGAAAAGATAGAAAAGATAGAAAAGATAGAAAAGATAGAAAAGATAGAAAAGATAGAAAAGATAGAAAAGATAGAAAAGCTAGAAAAGATAGAAAAGATAGAAAAATAGAAAAGATAGAAAAGATAGAAGAAATAGAAAAGATAGAAAAGATAGAAAAGACCGAGATCAGACTTTCGCACACAGATAGTGATATATGCAGACTGTGCAAATTTCAGGGAAATGTATAAGTTGGTTCAGACTAGAAAACAATGATGGTACGCGTCCAATCAGTTTTAGGAATGAAGACTTAATGATGATGATTTATATTATATTCGTATTTATTTTCATATTTACATTTTTTTGCTTGTATTTTAATGTTTTGGGGTTTTATTTGTTTGTTTGGCGTTTTGTCGTTTTTAGTTGTAGTATCTATAGGAAGGAAGATTGGAATTAGAATATAAGTCAGGTATAGAACGATAGGAAACGTTAGGCACGAATGTAGGCTGAACTTAAAATAAAATACTTAGACCGGGGGGACGACTTTTTAAATTTATAGAGTAAGAACAACTAGTTGGATTTGCTAGTAATAATTTTGGTGTTTGCTTAAAAATTTGAATCCATTGGTAAATAGTTAACTAGATTTAGATAGTTTTAAGTCAACGTTTCAAGTCTCACCGGTAAGTAGAGCTGGCGGCTGCTATCCGGTATTACAGATCCCTCCCCTTCTATTTTCTGCTGGTGTTTTGTTGATTAGACATTTTCCAAATTCAACGCCAGGGCTACCGTTATTTAAATCCCAACTTTAGTTTTAATTTATATATTTTATTTATGATCGAGTAATTTTAAAATCAGATTTATTTGAAGGACATTTATTTTAGCGTTTTAACCCAATGTAGTACCTTCGGGTGGAGCATTAAGTACGTAGCCGCAAGTATAGCGGCTCTTACTTACATTATACTGTCGGCCTTATTCATGCACGCACTCCGAAAAGTGCGGGGTAATCTTTGTATGTTAAGTTGTGACAGTTAATTAACTAACGACTGAAGTATAATTTACTTTATGTTTTTGAAACTGCCAAAATAACAAACTAGACTTCTCAATTGCATTTCAATTCATCTAGCCTTAATGTTATTTATTAATTCATCTTGCTAGTTTAAATGCTATTCGTTGTCAACAGATATAATACCTGTTCTCATGGAGTGTCTTAAAAAGCATGGACCTGTAATTAGGATGTGGTTTGGATTTCGACCAAGAATTATTATATGTGACTACAGAACTGCTGGAATTCTATTAGATTCGACAACAATTTTAGACAAATCCTATGATTATAAGTTTTTTGAACCTTGGTTAGGAACTGGACTTGTAACAAGTACTGGTGAGTATAGTAAAATATAAAGCATAGCGTTCAATGGAACCCTTAGTTATAGAGACGCAGGTCTAGACTTAGATAAAATAAGTTAAGACGAATTTTAGTGGCTTTTCAATTACATTAAGGAACGTCGTTGTACGTATTGTACACGCAAACAAATAAATTTTTCCAGTTGTGTTTTCTAACCAACCCAATGATTTTAAATTGAATCGTATGTACCTAGTTGCGATGTCGTATAATGCAGGGAAATTTAATATTCTTGAACAGGTTTGATAATTTCGGTTCTTTTCGTAAATGTAAATAAATATGTATAATTAAAAATCAGTATATAATAGTAAATTAATTAATTAAACAGTTTTGAATAATCTTAATTTGACTCATTATGAACTTTTTGTTTGATATGTGTTTTAAACGGTTCAAGTCTATGTATTAGCTAAAAATCGGTTATTTAAGCTTGTTTTAAAATTGTAAAGAATTTAGAATAGAAAACCTTACATATTGATATTGATGTTGGTTAGTTATGGCTAATGTTTAATAATTAAAAGAATTTCCTTATAAAATAGGCTAACATACGCATAATACTAAATATTTGAGATCTATTTGGGCACCATAAATTGATTTCGGCTTCTAAAAGTTATTGATAATAATATTACAAAACACGTTTGACTAATCATTTTTATTTTTTACTCAGGTGCTAAGTGGAGAAAACAACGGAAACTTTTAACTCCAACATTTCACTTTCAAATTCTGGAACAATATATTACCATATTTAATAAACAAACCGATGTTTTAATAGAAAAACTAAGCCAAGTGGTTAATACTGGACCAGTTGATATTTACCCATTTATCAATCTTTGTTCTCTGGACATAGTATATGGTAAGTGAATGATAAAAAGGCAATAGTTATTTAAGACTCATATTAAGAAATTATCCTGTATTCCTAAGGGCACTGTTTGTTTCCTCTGTACTAATAAAGAAAAGTAGAACTTCTAATTGTTACGCGTTAAAAAACACTTCACAAGTCTAAGGTGCAGATCCATTCATATTTAAAATATGTATTTTAATTAATTTGGTTTTAAAACTAAATTTTAACCGTAGATCATATATGATTCATAAAGTAGTTTCTATTCACACTAACTTCAAAATAGAATTGGCTGTTGTATCAATTAAACAATTATTACACTCCAATTTTGCTTTAGAAATTTCCCTTATTAATTCATAAGTCCGCTTTACGATAATTTTGTTAAATCAACTACGTTGCTATTTTCACATCCATCAACTTAATTAATAATAAATACACTGTCTAATACTTTTCAACTCAAATCCCTTTTGTTTTAAAAACGACAAGTTTATGTTACAATTAAATATTTTACATCCTGTATATTTTATTTTTCTGCAATAAATACGCTTTCTAATAATTTTTCAAATTAAATCTATTTGCTTGGAAACTACAAGTTTATGATAAAATTTAAATAAGTCAATATCCTGTTTTTAGGTACCCCCGATCTTGGTATACCTTATGACCGCCGTATAATGGTTTTCTCTATTGTTCCAATGTAAAGACTTGTTGAAATAAGGTCGCGCACTATCCGATATAAGCCGGGTTTTGCAGTTTTACCGCGCATCGATAAGCTAGGATTTGCAGTTCGACTCCGTGCTGTTTGAACCATATTGCTGAATTTATTTTTTTTTGCTTGTCCCATGGTACGACCTGCCTGTCGCAAGAGGCGACTACAGCGGTCAAACACAAACAGGCGCCCCATGTCGTAGTGGTATGTGTGTGACTGCTACGCCCTAGGTCCCGGGTTCAAATCCCGACACGGTCCGCATGAAAAATGTTAGGCGAGCATTTTTCACAAAAATACGCCCTCGTTCGGATGAGAGTTAAAATGGAGGTCCCGTGTGTGAGTGTTGTCACGCACGTTAAAGATCCCTACCTTGCTTGGAACAGCAACGGTTCGACAAAATTCCAAATTTACCAGGTAAAAATATCGCTTCCTGACTAATGTAATACCTTTGGGTGGAGCATTGGAAAATCACATGTAAGATCAAACATATACACAAACGCACACTTTATACACGCATAACACATACACACATCTTTCTAACACTCACACACACACCCACACACATACACACACGCAACGCCCACACCTACTCATACATAACTATACTGGGATTCTGTTTTATTTTCTTTTGTACGATTTTAGTTTTAGTTTTGGTTTTGTACTTGGTGTTGGTGTTACTCTTTTTGGTTTTTTTCTTTTTTTCTTTCTCGTTCCTTTCGTTCCACATTCCTCCCCTTTTTCCTATTGCTGGTCTTCTTTGCTGTCGGTTCCTAGACCGATTGTGTTTCGTTCATGCGCTCATATGGTAGGTGCTTTCTAATCTGTTCTTCGTTCTCCGGAACCCACGACTTAGTCGACTTTAGAACTAGTTAGCATTTCTTTTCTTTGGCCCTTTGTTTGCTGAGATTTTTAGTTACCACAGTTTGCAGTACACCGCTTCTTTCTACCAGCGTTTCTCCTCTCTTCCTCTCGTTTCACGTTGTTGTCTCTTTGTTTACTTGAGGTTTCACCTTTGGGTCCTCTTTGGGCTTGTACTGTCGGTTTTCTTTCCCATTTCTTTTCTTACTTTGCTTTTTTCCCGAGAAACCAATTTCTTCTCCTGAAGTTGAAGACTTTATTGTTTCTCCACTAGAAACATCCGTCTTTTGACGACTTTTTCAGTGTCAATGCCGTTTCATCTTAATCCACGTTGCTTGCTCCACTTCCTTCCTTCCTTTTTCCTCTTTTATTATTGGTCTTTCGAGCCGGACGAGAGTTCTTAAATTTTTTATTTTGGGGTTTCTTTTTTATACTTTTTCTGTTTTTTTTTGTTTCGTTTTCGTGACGAATTTTCTTTTAGTTCTTAAACGAATTTTTTTTGTTTGGGTTTTTTTCTCTGTGTTTTTTTGGTCGTGCCCATTCCTATTACTTTTGTTTTTCTACCCCAATCTGTTAATTTTGCTTTTTGCTTGTTTGTACAGAATCCTTTATTAATTTTTATGTGTTAATAGATAATCGTGAGCAATGTACTTTTTTTGGTTTTTTTTGGTATGTAGGCGAATCCCCCCACTCTCCGCGTCTGGTAGTTAGCCTGGTATCTACTTTTTTCCGGCTACGTCTAGGAACCTAACACAATATTAATTTATAGGTTACTACATACCGAAGTGAATTGTGAATTAGCTCATCTACCTTATCTATAAAAAATACACCATTTAGTGTATTTTTTTATTGATTTTTTACTTTCTTTGTATAATTGTCCAAAAAACTTGCATTATAAGCGATCTGTGTGGAAGCAAGGTTAATTGAATTATCCATGTTTTGATATATGGGTAAGTAGCTTTATTAATATTAGCTTCTATATATCTACAAATATCGAAAAATAATACCTTAAGCTCAAAAACAGTTGATTAAAAGTTTGTCAGAAATAACAATATAATCTAACTTCCATCGAAGATTCTTGAAGCATTTGTACTTAAAAAACCTTTTATTTAGTTAACTTTCAGTAGTGTAATAGCTTTCATAAATCTGTTTAATCACTTATTTTTATGCAGATGTCCGCTATTGCTTTTTATAAAAACACGTTTTCTACCTTTATTTTGAAAGAATAACTAATTATAGCTACAACACCTGTCTTAATTTTTAATTGTACTATTCAGTGTTATTTTACCCTTCATACTATATTAATTATCATGGATTACCTAGTATACTAAGATGAAACTAGCTTTGGACTTTTAAAATTAAAGATGAAACCAAGCAATCTCTTATCTAATACAATTAAATAGGTCTGTGTAAAATTAGCTCTCAAATTTAATTTTTAAACATATCGTGTAGTTTTCCATTAATTTATGAATTACAAGGTGTCGATGGATAATTTGAAGGATGGTGGCCTATTAAGGATTTAAATCATTTTTCCTTTTATTCTTGATAATTAGTAATTAGGAGTATCTTTGTTTCTACATTTATTTGAATATTTTTTGTTTTCTTCATCGTTATATAAATTGAATTTCTGTCTTTTGACTATATTTTGTTGTATATAAATATATATCTTGCTCCTAAGCTCTGAATTATTTCAAACTTTCTTGTTTCCCCGGACCTCATCATCATTTTGTTTTCGACCTTACTTAAGGTCGGTTTGACTAATATAGTTTGGTCTAGATCTTCCTATATCCTTCTATCTTTTTCCTATCCAGCTGGCTCTACATAGATATTAGCAACCTGATGGTTGTTAAAAAACTCGAACATGTTTACATGATTACCATTTATAAGGACATGAAATATAACCTGGTTATCCGCTTCAAAAAGGAAAAGTGTTAAATTATATGTTTTGGTAAGGCTTAAGCAACAAATCGCTGCCAACATGCCAGACCGCTACCTAATTGTGAGTTATGTCATGGTGACGTTTATTAAATTATATGTAATGGTAAGGCTTAAGCAACGAAACGCTACCAACATGCCAGACCGCTAACTAATTGTGGGTTATGTCCTGGTGACATTTAGTTAATTGATTTTTATTTTTTTTTGTTTTGTTTTCGAACTTACTTAAAGTCGGTTTGACGCAGCTCTAAATTCTTTTCTATTCTGAGCTAGTCTAAAAAGGTCTACATTCCCTTCACAACCTAAATCTCTAATAATTTGACTAATATAGCTTTGTCTAGGCCTTCCTACTCTATTTTTATTTGGTAGTCTATAATCTAAGACTTTACTAAATAGTCCCTCATGTCTTAACTGGTGCCCTATCATTCTATCTCTCCTGACCTTCAATTGTTTCCACATACAGGGATCCTCACATACCTTCTATAAATTTCCTCGTTTGTTACTCTATCTGTCCAACTAATCTTTAACATTCTTCTATAACACCAAGTTTCAAAAGCTTCTATCCTTTTCTTATCTACTATTTTAATTGTCCAAGCTTCACTACCGTATAGTAGAACGCTCCATACGTACGACTTTAAGAAACTTTTTCTATTATCTAAACTAATACTATTAGCTATTAGTAAGTTTTTCTTTTTAAAAACATTTTTCTAGCTTGAGCTATTCTAGCTACTATATCCCTTCTGCTACGTCCATCCTTTGTAATTATACTACCTAAATAGCAAAATTCATCTACCTCCTCTAACTCGGTATTACCTATTTTTAATTTTGGTTTAGAACTAGGCTGTAACTCACTTGTCATTATCTTTGTCTTTACTGAGTTAATTCTCATACTATAGTTACTCCGTAGTATCTCATCTAAAATATTTAAAACTCTCCTAACTCTTTTCTAGACTCTGCTATAATGGCTATATCATCTGCAAAACGTAACATGTCTATTTTCTGTCCCTGTACACTAATACCTATCTCTTTTCTCTCTCTAGCTAAGTTTAAAGCTTCCTCAATATAAACATTAAAATCAAGGAGACAGTATACAACCCTGTCTAACACCATTTCTAATCTTAGCTTCCTTTTCTATTTCATCCAATCTAATTACTACGCTTTGGTTTTATATAGACTGTAAATAATTTTTCTATCCCTATGAGAGATTCCTATTTTTGCAAAACCCTGAACATAACAATCCAATTAACCCTATCAAATGCTTTTTCTAAATCTACAAACGCGAAATGAGTCTTTTAATTTTTTTTGTAACCTTTTTTCGATAATTACCCTAATCATTAGTATCGGTTCTCTAGTCCCTCTGTCTTTACGAAAACCATATTGGTCTTCGCCCAAATAATTCTCAGTCAAAGCTTCTACTCTATTTTTAATTATTATTGTTAGTATTTTGGAAGCATGAGAAGTTAAACTAACCGTTCTAAAATTCTCACACCTATCAGCTCCTGACTTTTTTGGGATTGGGATAATAATATTTTTTTTGAAATCTATTGGAACCTCACCTGTGTCATATATTACTTTTACTAGTTCATATAATCTGTCTAAAGTTTTCTGACTTGCATATTTTATTAATTCTGCGGGAATATCGTCTATCCCTGGCGCTTTATTTAGTTTAAGATCCCTAACAGCTCTATCAAATTCCTCTCTTAATATTGAGAACCCTATTTCTACATCCTCTTCTTGGTCGTTCTCTAACTCATCCATATCGTCTCCCTTATATAAATCTTCTAAATATCTTTTCTATCTATCTGCTACCTCAACTTTATTTATTAGAAACTCATTATTCTCGTCTCTAATACCATTATATTTTTCCTATCTTCCCCAAAAAACTTTTTAACTGTCCTGTAAGCCCTGTCTGTCATACCTACTCTCAAATCATCTTGTATTCCCTTACAATTCTCCTCCATCCATTTATTTCTAGTTTTTCTACACTATCCACTTCTCTGAATGGTTTAAGCTTTCTTCTATTCTCTATTAAATCTAATATCTCCTTTGTTACCCACGGTTTTCTCGCTTCTATTTTTTTCTTACCTATCGTCTGTGTTGCTGTATTATGTAGTCAGTTTTATTTCTTTCCATCTATTTTCTACGTTCCCTCCTACAGCTATCTCTTTGCTCTTAATATCTAATTCTTGTTTATATTCTTCTTTTACCCTACTATCATTAAGCTTACCTAGATCCCATCCCTCTCTTTTAATCTTTCTCAATTTTTTGAATTTTAGTTTACACTTCATTTTAACTAAGTTATGATCGCTATCTATGTCAGCCCCTGGATAACTACGACAGTTTTTAACTTGGTTTCTAAATCTTTGTTTAACTAAAATATAATCTATTTGGTATCTAGCCCTATCACCTGGCGCTTTCCAGGTATATCTTCTCCTAACATGTTGTTCGAATAGGGTGTTTACAGTTACTAATCTATGTTCCTGGCAAAACTCAACTAATCTTTCTCCTCTATCATTTCGTCTGCCATACCCAAATTTTCTTACCATTATTCTCTCGCTACCTTCTCCCACTGACGCATTAAAATCGCCCATAACTATTAAATTCTCAGCTCCTTTTACTTTTCTTACTATACTATTTATATCTTCGTATACCTTTTCTACTTCCTCATCCTCGTACTGAGTTGTTGGCATGTAAACCTGTACTAAAACATTGTCTGTGGGTTTGGTACTCAATCTAACCATAATTATTCTATCACTAAATTGTAAGTACTCTTTAACTTTATGCCCTAATCTTTTACCTAACACTATTCCTACGCCTGCCTGTCCATTAGTTGAAGAAGTTGTAATTATTCTATAACTATCTTTCCAAAAGTCATTACTATCTGGCCATCTCACCTCACTAATACCTAAAATGTCCAGCTTTTCCTTTCTCATTTCGACTAATAAATTCGTTAACTTATCTACTCTAAGTAATGACCTTACATTCCAAGTCCCTATCACTAAATCGAACTGTTGCTTTATATTTTTACGATGATGAGCCCCAAGTACCCCCTCCCGGAGATCCGAATAAGACAGTATTTTACCTCCGGACAAGAATTTTACTCGTGAGCTCTACATCATATGTATTTCGTGTTTTAGGCCACGCACACCTGGGAAATATTGTGGTAGGCTCCCATATCTTTCCACAACGCAGTTTTTAAAGATTTTAGCAAAAAGCTGTATCCGTCACGGCCAACCCCCAACAAGCTTGTAAATTATTGAGAATCGCCAAAGACCAACCGACCCTCCTCCAATATCTTTTAGCCAGCAAGGCTGCTTCCCCTTGCTGCGCCTTTTAATCTCCTTTTACGATAAGCAGGCTTACTATAGTAGTATTCTTTATCCCCTACTATACGGATCCCCCCCCCGGACCTCATCTATCTCAAAATTTCATAGTTATTTCGACCCTAATTTTTAAAAATTTGTCTGTTACCAAACTTAAATAATTTCTTTTTTTTTAATTTTCGTCTTTTATTTCCCTATTATTCTTAATGTCACACAACTCGCCGAATTGTGCTGTCGTAATCGACATATCTACGTTTGAACAATTCAACAAATCTTTAGAATATGTACTAGCTGTTGTCGGGTTGCTGATTTTTTCTTTGAACACACATGTTCTTGCGAACTATGTCTCTGTAGTAGGAAATCGATTTCTACAGTTACGGCTACGTGAAAATTTTTTCCAAAGTGTTTTCTTTCGCTAATATCTCAATCATTTTTTAAAATTTCTGTTATCGATTGTTTCTTTAAATTACAGGGATGTTCATACATTCTTTTGTTTTTCTTGAACTTGTTGGCGAGGGGCTATCGCCTTTTATTGTTTTCATCGTTAATCCCTGTTTGTTTTTCAGTATATTAGAAAAATTTTCTATTGTTATCTTTGAATTAGGAATTAATATGTAAACGAAAAGATACTAACTAGCCTGGTCAGCATTGAATTTTTATAGTGTAGGAATTTATCGTTAATGCAGCATCACTGGCTAATTTGTTAACCTAAAGTTTTATTGCTACTACACATTTTGTTTTTCCTTTACTAATAAGCCAATGCTTTCATTAATTTGAGTTAAAAGAACACCTTGGAGGTGTTTTTTTGTGTATGCATTTATGTTCAATGTAAAAAAATTAATTTTGTATTTAGGTTTTTATAGTGAAAATTAAGTGTTACTTACTCATACTTTCCGGCTAATTTTGTTCGGCTGCAAATGAACTTAAACTATAAGTGATTTTAACCTTGTTGTGTGTTCAAGTGGCGTTGTCTTTGGTTGAATGAAGGATGCGCGGAACGGCGAGTGGACAGTCGGCCTCTAGCGTTATGAACAAGTGTACGTTTCGCCATACCCAATCGGCGAAGTCGCCATATAAATTGTTCGTGTGTCCAGTAGCTACATGCTCTAAAATTGTCATTAGCAATAAAGTAATATTAATCCGAAGATAACACATAGGCCATGATACTAGGGATGGCCACGGGCCCGGGCTTTTGCCCGGCCCGGCACGAAGCCCGGCCCGAATATCAAGCCGGGCTTCGGGCCGGGCCGGCAAAAATTTTTTCGGGCCCAAGCCGGGCCAAGCACGTGTCGGGCCCGGGCCGGGCCGGGCCAGACTGCTCAAGCTTTTCGGGCTATTTGGGCCGGCCCGAAGTTTATATAACGAAATATACAATTTATTGATTTAGTAAAAAATTTCATTTAATGATTTCTTTAGGTGCCTCTTAAACAACATTATAATTAACGCTCCTCTTAATATATCACCCAGGTACAGTTACACACATATTGGTAAGTGTGTGATGATGGAAATAAATCGAAAACGAAAATGATTTGATTTAAACCGATTTGTGAATTTCGATCTTTTTTTCGATAAGTAATATTCACTTCTTTCCACTTTTCAAGAACTTTGAAATAGAAATTGTCCGTGTTATATTTAATTAATTTGAAGGAGTATTGCAACGTATATTAATTGAGCTGGTTTATTGTATTCTACTTATTAATTAACTTATTTTTGTGGTCTCGCACTAAAGATTATTTATGAATAAATCGAAACCACTCTTTATATGTAAAAATATTTAAAACTGCCCGGTTACAAAAAACCAGCTTAATTATATTTAATTATTTGAATGTATCTTTTGTTGAAAAACATACCGAATACAATGCGATTAACTTTTTATAGCTTTAAATAACAGATGGATATAGAAAATTAAAATATAAATACTAAATATTATTCTATGTTGCGGCTCCTAAAAAGGTATAAAGAAAAATCGTGATATTATAAAGGGTATAAACAAAAATAACGGAATAGAGTAAATATTATTTTAATAGAGGCGTCTCTAGCTGCTACTATCTGCAGAGCTTAGGCCAATAATGGATACCCATAAAATTTATAATTTGCATTTTAGGTCGCAAATTTTAAACAGCTGTAGTGGTTGGTACATGCGGTAGTAGTTTAATTTTAGAGGTTATTGCTCCGTCGAACTTAATTTTATTACGACTTATTTTCATCAAATTTTGCGAACTAGCAAGGAATGTACCTCATTCCAACGTGCTTCAACAAAAGCCGTGTAAATTTGGATTTATCACTTCAAACGGTTTTATTATCCCTTTTACGCATTAGGCGGCATGCGTCTGTGTTTCATGCTGGAATTTATTTTTATTTTGGTAGGTCTTTGCAATTTTTTCACTTCCTTTGTACTTAGAGTTACTTAACCCATGAGAAATTTATTGTAGGTGCCACTATTTCGGTTTCTTTCCGGATAAATATAAATAAGCTGAATTCCGTTTCTGCACTCTGATTTAAATCATAAAGATTTCTTTATTTAGTGCACTGTTTTAAAAATATTATAACCAAGATTCTAAATTTTGAGCTATCCGTTTTCAATCACAATGTCGGATTTCAATAGTGAGGATAGCGTGGGGGATCCAGATTATCAACCTCGACGAAGTGAATCGGTAACTGACAACACGCAATTTGGAGACATAGATGAAAGTTCGCGAAATATACATTTAGTGTCAGACAATTTTAAAACGCGGAGCAAATTTAGTAAGTCTTTGAGTTTACCCCAATTTCAAAAAGTGTAAAAACTGCAAAATGTAAGGTATGTCAAAAGAAAAAGTACGACGAAAAACTTAAAGTGAAAAATTCAACTACATCCAATCTTAAAAGGCATTTAAAAACAAAACATTTAAAAGAATATCGAGATCTCTATCCGCAGACTGAAGACCGAGCTGAAAATGAAGTTGCAGGTAGATCTAGTACAGTGTCTCACCAAAAAACCATTTCGGAAATGTTGCAGTGCAAGGTAAATGTAAAACCTCCTTCTCCATTTTTAAGAGTTAAGAAAATTCGATATAATTAACCTTAAAACCGTAACAATTAATACAATGTTATTCAATAATGCCTGTTTTATCTCTAAAATGTACCACACATGTGTGTAGTAACTAGCACTGCTAAGGTGTCAGGTTAAAGAACCTCATTTTTAAATTGGTTTTATGTTTATTATTATTTTATGAATAGCTTTAATTGAACATTTTTTACTTCCGTTTTATTGCAATCGCCAGCATAGTAAAAGCTTTTAAGTAAACCTAAACAAGAAACCATCAACAAAATCTGGAAAAACAGCCGCAGAAAAATCAACGGATAAAAAAGTTGGAAAACTGAAAAAAAGTCGCTGATAAGAGAAATTAATTATTATCCTTTAAACTGTTAAAAATTCTTATATTGCATTCGAATTGTTTAAATTATAGTGAAAGTAGATGTAAAACGATAACTCCTAAATTTTTTCATATGTATTGCAGTTTCGAACTTTCGGCAGACAAAGCACGTTACTAGTTATTTCATTAGTCCAATATGAAAAAATTATTATAAAACACACAATAATAATACCACATAAAACATTTAAACTTTATTTACAAATTACTGTGCATACATAAATAAAGTACATGCGCACATAAATGCAGTTTTATTTTCCTATGCATTATCCTGCGGCTGGTATACACACAGCCTATACTTTCCGTCATCTTTTTCTTTCCTCAATTTTCATCCGCCGAATTTTTTCTTATTATATGCAGCTTATTTTGGGGTTTTTCCAGTTTTAAATAAGTAATATTATACGGGTTGCTTATTTACATAATTTCGGAAAATAAAAATTGGGTTTTAATATATAACATGTAGACTCTCACAGGACTACGTTTTTTTATAACAAGTTTCGGGATATCGAGTGAGAATTGTAGAAAAGGGACGTGAATGTAAAAATCAATATAATATAGTGATGGATACGAACTAGGTTCGGTTCGGTTATAAGTTCGGTTCGATTTTTTGAACCGAACCAGACTGTTTTTCTAACTAAACTTTTCAAACCGAACCACATGCTCAAGGTTTGATTTCTATTCAGGGCAAAAGGTTCGATTCTTAAATACAAATTTAGTTTAAAAATTTTCACTTTGAACGTCTCAATCTTAATATACCCACAAATGCACATTTTAAAAATCACTATAGTCGGAAGTATAATGCTTCAAGCATTTAAGAAAATAACGATTTTTAAATGTAAATTGGTAATCGAATCTTATAAGTCAATAGATACAAAATGTATCAGGTATTAAGGTTACACATATAGTGCTACAAAATAAATTTTCCCATCCAAGCGGCAAGCAGCACGATGGTGGGTCAAAAAGTTTTGTTTTTTTTTATACATCGTGGAAAACTTATTTCTATTTGACACTCTGCAGGATGTATAATTAATTGCTTACTTGATATTTACTTATATAACCATATATAAACACTTAACTATACAGGATGCCCCAACGACAAACTTTCATTAAAGAAGTCTCAAAACTTACAATTCCTGAAAAACTGAAACTTTGCATGTAGGGGTTACCCAATAAGGCAAATTTAGCTAAGATATTTTCAACGTTGTGAAACTTCCGGTTATATCGAAAGTAACTGTCAATTTCATTATTTTAAATGGCATACTCCACATTTTATTCCTTATTTGAATAGTGCGCGAGTAGATTATTATTTTGATATTAGGGTTTGTAAAACTATTTTCAAGTGTTTTGCTTCCTAGAATTTTTTCTCTTAAAAAGTGCACTTTGGAGGATCAGAGAAATGGCATTAATAAACATTTTATTAAAACGGTTTATACGTTGTGTTTGCATAACAGCGTAACAAATGTTGCTCAATCTCAATAAGAACACTAACATAGTTTTTACAATTTAATAACGCGAATTTAAAAACTAATAATAAGTAAGAATAAGCAATGAAATTCGTTAACAAATATTTGTACTTTACTGGAGCTCAATGTATTAAAAAAGTTATGTATAACCTTAATTTCCGCAATACCATAAACGAAAGCAAAATTAAAGAAAATTAAGCACAAACCGAAATTTTCCAAATAACTGATTAAACTTTTATGCTCGTTCATGTCGAGATATAAAAAAATGGAGGTTCTATTATAAAAATTACATAATTTTTCAATTCTGAATTTTTCACCTCCTAAAACTGTAAAAAGTATTTTATTGTTCTTATTGAAAAAAATTTCTTAAGGTGTAATGGAAACACCTACAATCCGTTTTGATTAGATGTTTATTAACACGATTTTTTAGATCAATAATTCCTGGATGCACAACAATTGAAGATACATGCACTTAAATCAAAATAACCATCTGCTAAAGCACTATTCATATATGCAATAAAATACAGGATGTGCTATTCAAAATAATTAATTGCAAAATATTTTCAAGACTTCAAAACTATTTTAGCTATAGTTTCGCCTTGTTGGGTAACTCCTACACAAAGTTTCAATTTGCTAGTAAAATTGTAGTTTTTATAATACTTTTAATGGAAGCTCGGTGTGGGATATCCTGTATACATGTCTTTTTTTATATTAATGAGCTAGATTCTTTGTAAGTATATGTTATTGTTTCCATACTTTTGAAGAACCCTGCATATATTAATATTAAACATTTTTATAGATAAGATTGTCGGCCTTTTTTCATAATAATTAAAATTTTCAGTAAAGCATGCGATAAAAAAATATTCATAGACAACAAAGTAATGTCTCTGATACGAGAGACTCGAATAATCAGTTCTCTGAACGGATGCTAGCACATTCTCGTAATGTAGACCTATACACAAGCAATCTGTAAAATGGAAATTGACAACGTTCTTTGTTTAGAATATGAAGAAACAATATTCAGTCAAATTTTGAATACTTTCCTTGAAATATGTTACTATATACTAGTAGTAGTACATGAATTCTAAAATGCATTTTGTTACTTAAGATTGAAGTTTGACGCAAATCACCTTCTATTTTGGATTGCCTGTGCAAGTGTGTATCATCTCCAAATATCTTTGAGATTCTTCGAGGTTACAATGATACTATAAACTATAATTTATTAAGGTTGATATATTCAACTTTTGTAGAAAAACATAATAATAGTAAAGAAGTATTTTTATACAACTGAAAATACATATATTAACAAATGATATGTTCCATTTGGATGTTGAAAAATCTATACATCACTTAAGGTTTTAGTTACATTCCGGCCCGAATCAAACCGACCCGGCCCGAAATTCAAGCCGGGCCTCAAGCCGGGACGATGCGTTTTGGTTCGGGCCGGGCTACCGGGTCGGGCCGGAGCAAATTATTTCGGGCCGGGCCGGGCCGCATCTAAAAGCCTGGCCCGGCCCGAATCCATCCCTACATAATACATAGCTATTCGGAGTACGAGAGGCTTCTAAAAACGCGAAATGGTTTTGATGAAGAGGAACGATCAGAGGTATATAAATTACTACTTAAGTATCTTAATGTGGTTTCAGAAACACCCGGAAAATAAGGAGTTCAAACATCAGATTCGAATGCGGGATAACACACCATTCTTTAATGCGACGTACCCAATTGCTATTGCGTACCGCAAAGAAGCGCAACATCATATCGACAAATCGATTAAAGCAAGTGTTATTTCGACTGCTCAAACAGAGCATGTATCACCGTTGTTGGGGGTGGTTGTAAAGAAAGATCAGAATGTACGCGTATATTTGTACGAAAGGTTTTTAAACTTGCTAATGGAAAAACACTACGTTATTCCACCGCACCGTATGAATTATTAGTGAAATTTCGCGAAGGGCAGCATTTATCGAAATTGAATATGACGTCATCTTGTTACCAAATACCGATTCGAGAACAGGACTGGAAGTATGTTGGGTTGTTCTTTAATGGGTCCACGTATATTTTCAATGTTTTCCCATTCGGGTTGTTGACATCGATTGCTATTTTTATTACAGCGTTGGATCTGATTCTGGGACTGAGTGCAGATGGTTTTGCTTTAATGTATGTAGACGATTGATTGGTCTTCTAACAGTGGTGTGAGACACATCAGGACAATAAATATATTAAAAGTTAAGAATGATAATATTAAATAGACAAGTCACAGTGTAAAGAGAAGAGTTACTCCTGAACTAGCAGACTCACTAGCCCATTCATAGCCAAAAAGTGTCTTGTGGCGAAGTAACTGGTGAAATTAGCGAAAGTGGTGGTTTATATAGGGCGAGAACTTGATGCATGAGTGATCATGCATAGAGCGGAGTGTCGTAGTGGATCAGTGAACGTCACGGTTCCGCTGTTGTGAACATAAGCTTGTTTTCCAAATAGGGGAAAGGTAGTAGCCATCGTGTTTGTTTAGATTATTAGAATTGATTTCTATGGATTTCTATGGATTCTCTAATTTTTCTATTGTAGAAAATGGAATTCTGGCAATCAGTTTCGTCTTGTCGAAGTTGATGGTATGGCCTGTTTCATGTTGGTGTTCGGCCACCGCTGAGCGATTGTACTGGCTTGTTCTTAAGCATCGCCTATGCTCGTTTAGTCTAGTCTGTACTGACGGTCCTGTTTCTCCTATGCATACTAGACCGCAACTGCAGGGTATACTGTATACGCCTGGGGCTTTAAGACTATTTTTGGAATCTTTTGGGGTTGGTAATATTTGTGAAATTTTATTAGTGGGTTTATAGATTGTTTTGATGTTGTATTTACGTAGAATTTTGCCAATTCGGTCTGTTACTCTGTGTATATATGGAAGGATTGCTAAAGATCGTGTATCGAGATTACAGCGTGGTTTAGGGGTTCGTGTAGGATGCACATGTCGGTTTATTACTCTGCCGATATCTGAGTTTCGATAGCCGTTTTTTATAAGACTAGTTTTAAGATGGGCCAGTTCATTAGATAAGTTTTCCGGTTGTGAAATCTTCATTGCACGGTGGACTAGAGTTGATTACCGATAATTTTTGTGAGGGTGATGATGTGACGACGCATGTAGGTATCTGTCTGTGTGTGTCGGTTTCGATATACGGAATGACCTAGTCGTCCGTTAGGTTTGCGCTCTACCAGAACGTCAAGGAATGGCAGAGTTCCGTTCTTTTCAATTTCTATAGTGAACTTAATATCTTTATGTTGATTGTTTATGTACTCTAGAAAATTATTAAGCGTTTGATGTCCATGGGGCCAGATTGCAAAAGTGTCATCTACATAACGGAGCCAAGTTTTTGGTTTAAGGTCTGTGGATTCTAGGGCCATGAATTCCAAAGACTCCATGAATATATTGGCCACAATAGTGGACAGAGGTGAGCCCATTGGTGTGCCCGAAGTTTGTTTGTAAAATTGTCCGTCGAAAACAAAATAAGTAGAGGTTAAACATTTTTCTATGAGCATGGCCAGGTGCTCAAATTCGTTTTCTTGAGGTAGGAGTTGTTTAATAATGTAGACAGTGTCTATTATAGGAACGTTTGTAAATAGGGATGTTACATCAAAACTGACTAGTATATCATTAGGGCCTAGCTCAATATTTGCAATCAGTTCTATGAAATGGGTGGAGTTTAAAACATTAGTAGGGTGTTGCCGGAATAAGGTTTTAAGAAATTTGCTAGGTATTTTGCCAGATGGTATGTTGGTGAGTCAATTGTGCTAACTATCGGACGGAGAGGGACATCAGGTTTATGGACATTAGGAAAGCCGTACAGGCGAGGTGGTTTAGATTCGCGAGGTATTATGCGTTTTTGGCACTCATCAAATCCTCCAATATTTCCAAAACTATCCAAAAACGCATAATACCTCGCGAATCTAAACCACCTCGCCTGTACGGCCTTCCTAAAGTCCATAAACCTGATGTCCCTCTCCATCCGATAGTTAGCACAATTGACTCACCAACATACCATCTGGCAAAATACCTAGCAAATTTCTTAAAACCTTATTCCGGCAACACCCCTACTAATGTTTTATAGTCCACTCATTTCATAGAACTGATTGCAAATATTAAGCTAGGCCCTAATTATATACTAGTCAGTTTTGATGTAACATCCCTATTTACAAACGTTCCTATAATAGACACTGTCTACATTATTAAACAACTCCTACCTCAAGAAAACGAATTTGAGCACCTGGCCATGCTCATAGAAAAATGTTTAACCTCTACTTATTTTGTTTTCGACGGACAATTTTACAAACAAACTTCGGGCACACCAATGGGCTCACCTCTGTCCCCTATTGTGGCCAATATATTCATGGAGTCTTTGGAATCCATGGCCCTAGAATCCACAGACCTTAAACCAAAAACTTGGCTCCGTTATGTAGACGACACTTTTGTAATCTGGCCCCATGGACATCAAACGCTTAATAATTTTCTAGATCACATAAACAATCAACATAAAGATATTAAGTTCACTATAGAAATTGAAAAGAACGGAACTCTGCCATTCCTTGACGTTCTGGTAGAGCGCAAACCTAACGGACGACTAGGTCATTCCGTATATCGAAAACCCACACACACACAGACAGATACCTACATGCGTCGTCACATCATCACCCCTCACAAAAATTATCGGTAATCAACTCTCTAGTCCACCGTGCAATGAAGATTTCACAACCGGAAAACTTATAAAATAAACTGGCCCATCTTAAAACTAGTCTTATAACAAACGGCTATCGAAACTCAGATATCGGCAGAGTAATAAACCGACATGTGCATCCTACACAAACCCCTAAACCACGCTGTAATCTCGATATACGATCTTTAGCAATCCTTCCATATACAGGGTGAATGGTTTCGTTCGTGCAAAAATTAACTGGGAGATAGTACATTCAATTTGCAACAAAAATTGTTAATATGACCCCTGTCCTATCTTGATTGGTTTAGGAGATATGGTTTTTTTTTAGTCTGTTTCTTAATAACGCGACTTCCTGCAGTAAAGGTTAAATTTCTCGGCTTCCGCTGCAAATAACAATTCGATTTTCATAAACTACATTAAATTTCCTATAAAAAACAACTATTTCGATTTTTTTAATTTTAAAAGAAACATTTATTATAAAGCATTAAAAGGTAAAAAATTACAAAGGAAATTTTTTTAACAAAGTTTAAAGTAATATTACAGCGAAATTATTTTCTCTACAAATGAGCAAAGGTCACAAAAACAACCTCACTTCATAAGGTTTCCAGTAGTGCAAACACTTTTTATTTGATTTTTAATTTATTAAATTATTGCCTTCGTAATGCCGGAAAAACCTTGTTCGATCGTAAGATAATTAAAGCAGTGCGAATTGAAAACAAAAATGTACAGTAATTTTAAGAGCACAGATACGTTCATAGCATGTAGTTGTCACATTGACAGTGTGAAGCATTGTCACTAATTAGACAGTTGTATTCGTATAAATTTTTGATATCTAAGATGCCTGCGCGTTATAGAAATAGAGAATATGCAGATATGCATTTCATTTATGGTTTTTGTAATGGTAATGCTACAAGAGCACGGGAGGAATATCAACGTTGGTTCCCAAATCGTCCGATTCCCAGTCGCAACGTGTTTGCAAGAACGCACCAATGGCTCCTTGATGGAGGAGCATTTCAAGCACCTAATGAAAGGGGAGCAAGATCTTGACGTAGAAATTGACGAGATTGTCTTGGATCGAGTGAAACAAAACCCTACAACTTCTACACGTCAAATTGCAAGAGAGGTTGTAGTTTAGCAATGGAAAGTAGTAGATGTTCTGCACAAGAATTATATTCGTCCTTTTCACTTTACATTATTACATGTGATTTTCCAATGCTCCACCCGAAGGTACTACATTGGCCAGGAAGCGAGTTTTATTTTACCTGGAAAATTTTGAATTTTGCCGAACCCTTGCTGTTTCAAGCAAGGTAGGGATCTTTAACGTGCGTGACAACACTCACACACGGGACCTCCATTTTACCTCTCATCCGAACGAGGGTGTATTTTTGTGAAAAATGCTCGCCTAACATTTTTCAAGCGGACCGTGTCGGGATTCGAACCCGGGACCTTGGGCGTAGTAGTCACACACATACCACTACGCCACGGAGCCGCCTCCTTTTCACTTTACACCTGTTCAAGCTCTGGAAGGCGGAGGCGAAGATTTCCAACAAAGGTTGATGTTCTACCGTTGGTTATTGGCACGGGATATTGAGGAGCGCCATTTCTTCCGAAAAGTACTGTGGTCTGATGAGTCCCTCTTTACGCACGCTGGCGTTCTAAATCTCCACAATTACCACTATTATGCCGATGAAAACCCTCATGCAATAAGACAGAAATCGTTCCAACGCAGATTCAGCCTAAATATGTGGGCGGCTGTGATAGGAAACACCCTTATTGGCCCCTATATTTTCGAAAGAAACCTCAATGGAAAAGTGTATTTGGACTTTTTTCAAAATCATCTACCCCTATTGTTGGAAGATGTCCCTTTAGAAGTTCGTAGAGATATTGTTTTTGAACATGACGGGGCTCCTCCTCGTTACACACGTGGTGTCCACCAGTGTTTAAATGAACAGTACGCAAGGTGGATTGGTAGAGGAGGACGGATTTCTTGGCCAGCAAGATCGCCTGACTTGAATCCCATGGATTACTTTGTATGAGACTTTTTAAAAGAATACGTATACAGCACGGAGGTAGTCAGTTTGGAAAAATTGAGACAAAGGCTCGAAAATGGATGTCAACTCTTAAGAGAGAAGCTATCTCTGAGCGTGACCGTGGTAGGTATGCGGAAAAGAGCAAGAACCTGTATCAGGTGCGGTAGTCAGCATTTTGAACAATACAAATAAAATTTAATTTATCACATTATTGCCTCCGTAATACTGGAAAAACGTTGTGGGATCATTAGATAATCAAGGCAGTGGGGAATTTTAATGCGAAGTGGAAACAAATTATTTGCTTCCATATTTCCATACTTGATAAATTAAAAATCAAATAGAAAGTGTTTCGCACTGCTGAAAACCTTATAAAGTGAGGTTGTTTTTGTGACATTTGCTCATTTGTAGAGAAAATAATCTCGCTGTAATATTACTTTAAACTTTGTTAAAAAATTTCCTTTGAAATTTTTTACCTTTTAATGCTTTATAATAAATGTTTCTTCTAAAATTAAAAAAATCAAATAGTTGTTTTTTATAGGAAATTTAATGTAGTTTATGAAAATCGGATTGTTTATCTAGTTATTTGCAGCAGAAACCGAGAAATTTAATTTTTACTGCAAGAAGTCGCGTTATTAAGAAACAGAGTAAAAAAACCGTATCTCCTAAACCAATCGAGATAAGACAGGGGTCATATTAACAATTTTTGTTGCAAATTAAGTGTACTATCTCCCAGTTCATTTTTGCACGAACGATACCATTCACCCTATATACACAGAGTAACAGACCGAATTGGCAAAATTCTACGTAAATACAACATCAAAACAATCTATAAACCCACTAATAAAATTTCACAAATATTACCAACCCCAAAAGATTTCGAAAATAGTCTTAAAGCCCCAGGCGTATATAGTATACCCTGCAGTTGCGGTCTAGTATACATAGGAGAAACAGGACGGTCAGTACAGACTAGACTAAACAAGCATAGGCGATGCTTAAGAACAAGCCAGTACAATCGCTCAGCGGTGGTCGAACACCAACATAAAACAGGCCATACCATCAACTTCGACAAGACAAAACTGATTGCCAGAATTCCATTTTTCTACAATAGAAAAATTAGAGAATCCATAGAAATCAATAAAAATTCTAATAATCTAAACAAACACGATGGCTACTACCTTTCCCCTATTTGGAAAACAAGCCTATGTTCACAACAGCGGAACCTTGACGTTCACTGATCCACTACGACACTCCTCTCTATGCATGATCACTCATGCATCAAGTTCTCGCCCTATATAAACCACCACTTTCGCTAATTTCACCAGTTACTTCGCCACAAGATACCTTTTGGCAATGAATGGGCTAGTGAGTCTGCTAGTTCAGGAGTAACTCTTCTCTTTACACTGTGACTTGTCTATTTAATATTATCATTCTTAACTTTTAATATATTTATTGTCCTGATGAAACCCCTTACAAAAGTGGGCGAAACGTCGACCTTAATTTATAAGATGACACGGTCCCAAACCGGAACCATAAATAATTATATAGATAAGGTAGCTAAGTGGCATAAAATTCATTGTGCGATGTTTTTCAAAGGAAGCGGTAAAAGTAAGAATTTGCAGTTATACGTTCCGACGAATAAGATGAAATATTTCTTGCAGTAAAACGTCGATATTGGCACAAGCAAAATCACGCGCGTATGCGTAAGACATTATATTGTTAAGACATATATACGGCAGATTGTAGTATCATGCGAAATTTGTCAGAAATGTAAAATTTCGAAGACCGAAAAGGGTTCTTTCAATTTGATGATTTGTAGAAAATTGGGGCAGCTAATTTGTACGATCTGGTGAACCCTTTGCTCATGCTTGGAAGAGGTTGTACTCGTCTGTTGGTTGTGGTCCATTATTTCACACGTTATACGAAACTGTATCCAATGAGACATGCCACGAGTAAAAGCATAATTCGTATACTTGCCAGTGGTAATTTTAACGAGGTTTTAGTCCCGCAAGATATACTAACGGATAATGGCAGTCAATTTCGTTAAAAAAATTGGGTGAAAGCCTACCAAAAGAAATATAAAACGATTATACACATCAGTGTATTTTTCTCAAGGAAATCCCACGGAACGTGTGAATATGGAAGTACGGGGGATGCTCCAAACTTAAAGTTTTGCAAAACATACGAAACTGTGAGATATATAAAGTTGAACGATGTTTGAATTCAGTGGTCCACGCTGTTCCGTGCTATTGTCTTCCAATTTTGAAGTTTGGAGTAGAGGAGACAAATAATATATGTGAGGTGCTCGATTTTCCGAAAGAGGGTAATGCTGGGAAACATAATTTAGAATAGTTTAGTACAAACGCGAGTTACCTATCCCCCATATTAAAATGTATGTAAAATAAACGTAATTATTATGTCTTAGTAATAACATATAACATTGTAATAAATGTAGGTTATAAATTAAGTGTTATTAGAGTTCAAATAATAATAAGAAAGTAAACGACTACTGTGTATTCCAGACGCAACCTGATACCACAAGTGCGGAAACAATAAACTACGATCGAGCAGAATCATTTATAATTACTTAGAATAAGACAATGTATGATTATCAAGAAATAGCAGACGGCAAGATTTGCACTTTCCCCCACAAGATGATGTGAGGCCAGAGGCTTCATATAAACTGTGAGAAGCCTCTGATTGCCAGTCAGTCTTCGAACTTCATAACTTTAACATTGTTGGTGGTTCAAGCTACTCGTTGGTAATTATTGATTATTGATTTATTAACTTAGAATATTTTTGTTTTTCAACTTCAATTAATGGAACATAAACGTTTAAGTAGTTGTAAAAGAAAAAAAACAATTTTTATAATTATAGAATTAAAATAAATTTGAGAGAAGTGTTTTTGGAAATTAATTTTTTAAAAAGAAGCTTTTAACGACCTAAAATCTATCTCACGCTAGGTCGAAATACGCAATAAAACGCGAAAACCATAACAATAAAATAGCCGTGTTAGAAATTAAGTAATATTCTATTGAAGACTTACTCCATGTCCGCCGCAGAGAGATCCGAAATCCGGAAATTCTTTTTTGTATGAAAGGCTTCAAAGTCGTGAAACAAGTGAATAGTAATTTAAATTTGTTGAAGGACACAGATCGGTGAAGTTTTTGGGAACTCGCAATATTATTAACTTAAAGAGATTCCGTGTCATGCCTGAAGCTATTTAGTCAGTTAAAGAATTTTGTTAGTTTAAGGTATTTTAATGAGTGCATTGTTTTTTGAGATTAATCTTCCTAACATTTGTATATTATCGATGTTGATGGAGAGAGAAGGGGGCGGTCAAGAGGCGCTGTCTTTGGTTGAAGGAGATATGCACAGAGCGACGCGTGGAGAATCCGCCTTGAGCGCTTGGACCAAGTGCGCGTTCTTCCAGATCCAATAGGTCACGTCCAGATATGAATTGTTCATGTGACCAGTAGTTACATGCTCTAGATTTGTCATTAGCAATAACGTAATATTAATGTGATTATTAGTTGTTTGATGCACGTTGGCACACCTTGCATAATTCATAACCTAATATTCTGCGTTTGGCAGTATTTGTTTAAAAATTAGGTTTACTTTACAACTTTTTCAATACCTCTACACGCTTGAACAAAAAGAGAATCTTTTTTGCTTTGTCAACTATTAATAAACGTGTACGTTTGGTGCGCTCTTCCTTTTGTTACTCGACTGACTAGACCAAGATCACTTAATCAAGCATGAACTAGAGTAAACCAAGCGAGGAAACGATGAGCACTTCTACCTCTTTAACAACCCTAGGTGCAGCAAGTACGTAATGCTTTGCGATAACAAAACAAAACGTAAAAAAATTTAATGAATTTCTCTTGTAATTGTGGGTAGAATGCAGAAATTTATGTACTGTATAATAGATGTTTATTGATAATAATTTACATATATGTTACACAATGTTCTGTTCTGTAGTAGACGAATCGTGGAAGTGTAAAAATGACCCCACCGGTTTCCGCTTCCCATACCAATCCTAGCACAGACACATTTCTAAACTAGAACGTACAAAAGCACATTTACAACAGTCTCCTCCTCCTTAGAAAATTCAACACATATTACAAATCCAGCCTTATAGGCGGTTTAATATTTCTTTTTGATCGCCTAAGGCCAACTGGAGAAGTATCAGGTAAATTTAATGCAGGTTGTTCTAAGGGTAAATCCTGGTTTTCTGTTTGCATTAAGTTATCTGAATCATTCTGCAAAGAATCGTTCAAATTGGTACCATTACCACTATTTGAACAATTTGCAAGCTCCCTGAACTGAATATCTGATCTCGGACTACTAAGTGGATACTGTATTACACCTGAAGAAGACCCCGGAACAGTTTCAGTAGGGTGTATATGTGTACTTTTTGTATTAGTTATGACTGGTGTATGTTCACCAATATTACGAATTTGATTGACGTGTCTCCGCCAATTCCGACCGTCGTCCAACTGAATTAAATAATGTAACTTTCCCAATCGCTGTATTATATACCCAAATTCCCATTTACTATCATGGATATAATCTCGAGCCGCAACTCTCTCTCCGACTGCAAATTCGCGTATGGGTTCCTCTGGAATTAAATCAGTTTTATCTTTAACATTTGGTTTAAGTAGATCTAAACGTGATTTTATTTCTCGACCAAACATTAAATAAGATGGACTTAAGTTTGTTATAGAATGAGGCGTTTTCCTGTATGTTAACAAGAACTTTAAGATTTGACGATCTCTATCGCTTTCATTGCCTTTGAATGTTTGTAACGTTTGCTTAAACGTCTGCACATACCTTTCTGCAAGTCCGTTTGTTGCAGGATGGTAGGGTGCACTTAGTTTGTGTATAATACCATTCAGTTGTAAGAATTTTTTTAATTCGTACGACATGAATGTTTGAGCATTATCCGAAACTAAAATGTTCGGAATACCAAACGTACAAAAAATCTTTCGTAACATTTCAATTGTATTTTGAGATGTTATATTTTTAACACGATGAATTTCGGGCCATCGGGTATAGGCATCTACCATGATAAGATAGTAACTGCCCATAGTTGGTCCCGCAAAATCAATGTACACTCTTTCAAAAGGTGCTGTTGTTCTTTCCCACGAATGTGTAGATATACGTGGAGCTTCATTTTTCAGCTGATTACAGACTGCGCAATTATGACATAAGTCTTCTATGTCCTTTGCTATGCCTGGCCACCAGCAATGTTCCCGGGCTAAGAATTTCATTTTATTAACCCCAAAATGCATCTCGTGTAATTCATCTAAAATCTTTCTACGTAGACTTTGAGGAATTACAACTATCTGTTGTCTCATTATACAACCAGATTGTATCGAGAATTCTGCTTGTGGTATATTAAACCTATTTTTTGGATCAATTGTTTTACCACCCAGCAATCCCTCTAATAACGGTTTTAGTTGTTGATCACGTAATGTTTCATACTGTAACTCTTTAAAAGTTACTGGTAGTGTTTCGATTTGTAAAATTCCGAAACTATCAGAAACATCATATTGGTACTGATTTGTCGCATTCACGGGCAATCTAGATAATGCATCCGCGTTTGCACGTTGTTTCGTATTCTTGTATTTAATTTTATACGAAAACCCTTGTAAAAATATAGCATAATGCTGCATGCGTGTAGTTGTAAGTGTATTCAATGTTTTTGAAGGTGAAAGTATTTGCATTAAAGGCTGATTATCCACCAACAATGTGAATGGTCTACCGTAAAGGTAGTAATAAAATTTTTTAATACCGAAAATAATAGCGTAAGCTTCTTTATCGATCTGCGCATATTTTTGTTGAACGTTCGTTAGCGTTTGCGAAGCAAACTCAATCGGACGCTCCGAACCATCAGGATAAATGTGTGAAAGCACTGCTCCCACAGCATATGGACTGGCATCCGTAGCCAACACCAATGGTAATTTAGGATCAAAATGAGCAAGAACTCTCTCAGACAAGATTTCTTTCTTGACTGTATCGAATGCGTTTTGACAATTACTGTCCCATACAAACGGTACTCCATCTTGTAATAAACGATAAAGTGGTTTTAATGTGTGACCTAAATTTTGTAAAAATCTGCCCTAATAATTTATTAAACCAGCAAATGCGCGAACTTCGGTTTTATTAGATGGAATTCTAGCATGTAAAATTGCTTCCATCTTTTCTTTAGTTTTGTGAATACCAAATTTATCAATTTTATATCCACAGTACTCTATTTCGTCAGCAAAAAATTGACATTTATTATAATTTACTCGAATATTGTGGTTAGCTAAAGCTTTAAGAACTAATTCTAACCGCTCAAAATGTGTATCATTATCGGGACCCGTAATTTTTATATCATCGAGTAAAACTGACACTGTCGGAATGCCTTTTAAAATGTTTTCCAATGTACGCTTCCAAATTGCAGGTGCACTTGCTACCCCATATAATAGGCGAGTGCTCTGATATAGTCCCTTATGAGTACTTAATGTTAAGTACTTTCTGTCTTTAGGCTGAATTTCCAATTGCAAATAAGCCTGGGTCAAATCAAGCTTAGTGAATTTTTTAACCACCAGCCATAGAACAAAAGAGTTCCTCTATTGACGGAAGAGGATGTTCATCAATAATCAGATTAGGATTTAAGGTACACTTAAAATCACCACATATGCGAACTTTCCCATCAGCTTTAACGACAGGTACTATAAGCGTTGCATACTCCGAACTATTGACTTTTTCTAAAATACCCTCTTTTTCTAAGTGATCTAATTCCATTTCAACCTTCGGTAATAATGCGTACGGCACTTTACGAGCTTTAATGAAATATGGTTGAACGTTTGGCTTTACATGAAGCCTGGCTTGTATGCCTGTAATTTTTCCTATACTATCGTCAAAAGGTATAGTGTATTTATTTAGTAATGTCGTAAGACGTTGATTTCCGCATGAATTAATAGTTTTTAATTCATTAGGTAGATTCGGAAAAGTTAATCCTAACTGTCGTATGCATTCTCGACCTGCTAAAGGTTCCCTATTTGAATTAACGATATACAAATTAAGTAATTTTGTAATACCGTTGTATGTAACGTTTACATGTATGTAACCTAAAACCTCTAACTTACTGTCACAATATGTAACTAAATCTAAACTTGTATCTTGCAGTTTTTGATTTTTAAAGAAACGTTTGAAATACTGTAAGTTAATTACTGAAACTGCTGCTCCGGAATCAATTTCAAATGGTAAATCTACCCTCTCTACATTTAATGAAATTATATATTTATCGCGAAACGCATTATGTTCCGCATTAATTGAAAGGATATTACCAACCTGCATTTCATCCACCTGTCCTACTTTCTCTTTATTAATCTTCAAACATACTTTACCCAGATGGCCTCTTTTTTTACATTTATAGCATGTTAAATTTTTCTTTCTACAATTATCTGCTAAATGTTGAAAAGAACCGCATCTAAAACATTTGATATTATGATTAGGTACATTAGAAGATTGAACATTAATTTTTGGTGCATTATTTTGTACTTGCGTGTGTAACACTGTGAAGATTCGCTGTAGATTTATGAAGTTGTGCTGCGTCTTTTGAAGAAGTTTCCATGCTCACCGCAACATCCAAGGCTTTGTCAATTGTTAAATCTTTAATTTCTAACAATCTACTTTGAATATTTTGTGAACGTAGTCCAAACACATATTGATTGCGAAGGGCTTTCTTTAGGTACTCTCCAAACTTGCATGTAGTAGCGAGGCGTTGTAGAGCCGTTAAATATTCCATAACGCTCTCTCCCTCATGTTGTTTTCGTTGCAGAAATCGAAAATTTTCCGCCACTTCTAAAGGTTCAGGACTGTAGTGAAGTTTCATCAACGTAACTAGTTCCTCGTAAGTTTTATCACCAGGTTTATCTGGAGAAATTTTGTCACAAAGAACATCATAAGCTTCCGGTCCCATGTAATGTAGAAGATAAGCAACTTGTTTATCAACAGGTACTGTAAATACCTTAAATGCACTTTCCAATCGCATTAACCAACGGTCAAATTTCTTCGAAACATCGTAAGTTTCAATAGAAAATACTGTATAAATGGAATGTGCTGTACTGGGTTTTGATACGGAAGTTTCAGGCATTGTATGTAAAAATCAAGTAATATATTCGAAAAATTTGAAAACGTGCCACGATGCAGTTTAACCTTACTTTTTTTTCTTGTAATAACAGAAGTATTTACCTGAAATAACGTGAGTTCTTCTTTGTCCTCGTCGCCAGTTGTTGTAATTGTGGGTAGAATGCAGAAATTTATGTACTGTATAATAGATGTTTATTGATAATAATTTACATATATGTTACACAATGTTCTGTTCTGTAGTAGACGAATCGTGGAAGTGTAAAAATGACCCCACCGGTTTCCGCTTCCCATACCAATCCTAGCACAGATAGATTTCTAAACTAGAACGTACAAAAGCACATTTACAACAGATTTACATTATTATCTACACAGCTAATTGGTAAACCCATTCTAACTTTGTCAATCAGTTTCAGTTTGAAAGTGAACTGCAACAAATATTTGCTCACCTGTAGTAAAATCTAAAGTACTACTGTTGGATTTATAATAAGATAAAGCTTCAACTCTAAAATGGCTACAATGAACATTAACAGTATAGGTGAGGGGGTTAAAAAATATGCCTTAGGCTGATTCAAACAAACAAAACCACACGATTGCGATTTACTAAACAATCTCGTTTTAGAAAAATAGTTTGTTACGTTTACTTTACGATGTTAAGTTAAAAAACACACCCTTTTTAATTCGCTATTCGTTTACTTAGATTTTGCTTAAAACCTCCAACAACACCCGGTATATTAGACCTTCTTACAATAAATATGCTTTTTAATAATTTTCAGTTTCAAATCTATTTGCTTTAAAACGAAAAGTTTATTCTATAAATTAAATAGTCTATACCCTGTTTTAGGTATCCGTGAACTTGCTATACATTGCGATAGCGTATAATTACTTTCTCTATTGTTTCAATCTAAAACTCGTCAAAATAACCTATTGAACTATCCGATAAACCGTGTTTCAAGTTCCCTAATCACATGTTATTATGTTTTGATAACACTAGCATTAAGTTGGATTCTTGTTATTTTAAAAGGAATCAAGATTCACTTTCTTTTCCATATCCACGACGAAAACATTCGTCGGTATTGTTATATTTTTTTGTTTCCGTTTTCTTTTTGGAATTTCACGCACGTAATACAGCGTGGTGGGTAATGGTGGTTTTACAAACTTATACTTTTCGGCGACAATAAATTATTTTGCCTGTAATTATTCTAGCTTCTTTCAGTGGCCCGTTAGATTGTCGCTCCTGTTTGTATGGGGAGACACCTACAGACCTCCTGCGCCTTGGACACGTCGGTGAGTGTTAATTTACGATTTGTTTTTGACTTTGGCATTGGCCCTTGTGAAATGGTCACAACAATATGCTTATCGAGGTCAACTTGACGCCTAAACTTGGTGGGTTTTTTTGTTTTTAGGAGCAGGATTATCTTTGCGGGAGGGGCTAGTTAATATTAATATTGTACGTACGAGGACCATTTCACCTAGTTAATTGCATACACACGATGGTGATTCGGCACTGTTGGCGCTTTCTCTTTTTTTTTCTACGCCGACGTTATCTATATATATATATATATATATATATATAAATATTTTAGGTAGTTAATTACACAAGGTAAGTTAATACATACTATTGTATTACAGTGAATAAGATGAAATAAAAACTTAGACCTTTATGCAAAGCCCAAATGATCATTTCAAATCGAGTTGGCAATTGAAAGAGGGAAAATATAAGGCCTCGAACCTTGGACCTTGGACTTGCTGAATTATTCATCCCACAGTTGGGCGTCATAGAATTGCTGTGTTATTCTTCCCTAATACAGTATTGCCGAAATAAACAGTACTGAAACTAAGTTGGCGGTGTTTTTATGCGTGCGCTGTCACACTCAAGTTAGCTAGTATAGACCTGTCAAGTAAACCTCAAACAAGTAATTAGTAGGGCCTAATTGTTAAAAATGGTGTTAAGTACAGAGGAGAAAGTGTTTCTGGTAGAGCATTATTTTCGTTCATACGGAATCGGCCGACGTAATGGTGCAAGTTTGCTATACGTGTCTGATCAATTCACACAAAGGTTTAATAAACGTTCTCCAAGTAATGCTGTAATTTTGAAGGTTATTGAAAAGTTTAGAAATACAGGTAGTGTATTGTGCCAACGAAAAGGAAACTCAGGGCGTCCCAGGACAGTTAACAACAACAATAACCATGAACGTGTTTTTGAGCAAATCTTAGAAAATCCGAAAGTCAGCCAGGCAAGGACAGCGTTACAACTTGATTTAAAAGAACTTCCTTTCAAAGAATCCTGAAGGAGCTGGGTACATTTTCGTATGTGATTCAGGTACATCAACAACTACATCCTCAGGGATTATCGCAGTAGAGTGGAATATTGCGCCAGAATTCTCGCGTTACAGTATGAAAATCCTGAATTTTTGAAAAATGTTTGGTTTTCAGACGAAGCACATTTTCACTTGTCAGGCTATGTGAATCGTCGCACAAACCGATTTCTGGGCTTTGCCAGACCCGATGAGGTTCAAGAGGTTCCTTTACATAGTGAAAAAGTGAGTGTCTGATGTGCTGTTTCCGGACACGGAATCATTGGTCCGTACTTTATCGAAGAGAATGGTAGGCAAGTCACACTTAATCAACAGAGGTACAGACAAATTTTAACACGATTTATCCCTGATCTACGTCAATTCTGTCGTGCACGTAACTTGGCATTTCGAAACCAATTTTTCAGCAGGACGGGGCAACTTGCCATACTGCTGCCGCAATTCGTCAATTTCTTCAAGAACATTTTCCAAGCAAATTCATATCACGATTTACTGACTTCCTTATCCTTCACATTCTCCAGACCTCACACCTCCAGACGCATACATTTGGGGCATGGCTAAAATGCCGTTTTCAAACGGGCACCACAAACCATCGATGAATTAAAGGATGCCGTTAGAGTCTTCTTCGCAGCCCTGAGACAACCCTTATTCAATAACATGACCAGAAACTTAGAACATCGTTATGAAGTCTGTCTCGAACGAGGAGGTGCACATTTAGAACATATAATAAAGTGTCAATAATATGTATTTTTTAAATATACAAAACAATTACAATTTCAGTACTGTTTATTTCGGGCAATACTGTATTACTATTGAGCCCCACGATTTGGTGTGTCATAAACTTCTGTAAAAACCCCCTTGATTTGATGTACCATAAAATTTACTAAGAAATTATCTTTTATTATTTTATGATTACCGAGTCCCTACGATGCCCGTCATAAAATTGATGTGATTTTTACTGAACAATAGAGCCCCAGAATTTGGGCGTCATAAGATTTCTGTGATATTAGCCCTGATTCCTTTATTATTTTAAGCCCTTATGTTATGAAGTGTTAAATTAGGCTTTTAACCTGAATAAATCTTATTGAATCAAATAAAGCAATTCTATAATACACAATATAATGATTGATAATATTTACAACTTCCAAAATTTTCCCTTTCTACAGATAACAGATTTATGATTTTCTGAAAGTCATCAAAAATAACCTTTACTAATTCAGGGACCTTTGAACGTTCCAGGATGCATATTTACTTGTCATAAA
The DNA here is from genome assembly GCA_036346225.1 of Platerodrilus igneus. Classification (NCBI taxonomy): domain Eukaryota; kingdom Metazoa; phylum Arthropoda; class Insecta; order Coleoptera; family Lycidae; genus Platerodrilus; species Platerodrilus igneus. The sequence goes on along the minus strand of JARFIW010000266.1, from coordinate 653,597 downwards.
TTGCTAAGTTACCCTTTTTGTTGACTCTTACAAATACACAGTGTGATAAATATTAAATTAAAACAGTTTCCAAAAATATAGTGTATTAAGATTGCTAACCTGGAATGGGTTCTGTAGTTCCATTCTAGTCCATGATCTGCATCCCCTTTCTATGTCCTTTTTCCTTATTAATGTGCCTGCTCCATAAATTGTTTCCAAGTCAGAATATATTCAAATCAGAATACTTTTATTTTTAAACCATCTCCAAAATTTGAACAAGTTCAAATTTCGGAGTCCCAAATTAAAGTCGTTTTAAATATTCCAAATTAAAGCCATCTTATTTGAAATTAAAATTAAATTTATCCAGATTGAAGTTAAAATTAAAAGTCGTTATTATCCAGGTTGATGTTAAAATTAAAAGGCGTTATCACCAAGATTGAAGTTAAAATTAAAAGTCGTTATTATCCGGATTAAAGTTAAAATTAAAAGCTCTGTTTTATTACTATTAGAAATGGATTTTAATTAAGTCGTTTTACTTACGTCTTATTTATAGATCGGCTTCTTTTTGTTACATTAATTGTCGCACTTTTTAACTGTTATTTTTCACTGGTTACGTAAATTCTTAACACTTTTGAACATGGTCATAATCGCGCAAAGGGATATTAAGTCTAGAGATGAAGGAACGAAAACCTCCAGTCAAGAAATGGAGACTATTTTAATGTTTCTCAGAAATATGGAAAAAAATTTTACAAGATGGACAAGATGAGCTAAGGAAGGAAATACAAAATGTAAAAATGGGTCGACAAGAGTTGAAACAACAGATGCAAGATGTGCAATGTATACATGGGGATTTTAAAATAGAGGTACAGGACAATATGAAGTGTATGGAGGAAAGATTCCAGAAAGATGTTCAAGAGTGTAAAAATGAAATAGAAAAAGAGCTAGATGAAAAGGTGAAACGATGTGTTGAGTTTGTTGTTACAGAAAATACAGAAATTAGGAAAGAAATACAGTTGGTTGACGAAACGCATGAACGGGCACAATTAAATACCAAAAATTTAATCCAAGAAAATAGGGATAATGAATTAAGATTGAGAAAAAGTTTTGACGAGGATAAAAGTTATAGAAAAAAGGAATTAAGTGAATCCATTCAAAAGTTACGGGAAGAAATGAGAGAGATCGTTGATGTTGTAATGGTAAGATCATTAAAGGAAAATGACAAAACTAGAAGAGATGTTCATAGAGACAGGTTTTGGAAGGAACGGTATGTGGAGGTTAGTGGACCAGACCGGGGAATGGCAAGAGAGAAACCTTGTAGATATGAATGAGGAAATTTTAGGCCGCCGTTAGGGTACAATGATATCGGACGGAAACCGAGGAATGACAACATGCCAAGAAATCAGGGATATTGGGAACGGAAGTTTAATACAGATTTTCAGGAACAAGGAAGACAGTACGAAAACCATCTACCGAGATACAATGGAAAAATGAATAATGAACAGGATAGGATGGATCCAGTGAAACAGGTAGAAAAAATGCACGCTTACATAATATGTCAACAATAAACTCAAGAAGGGAGGAAAAAGATAGGATTGAGGTGGCTGATGTACATTGCAGCGCTACGGGACAAAAAAAACTTCAATTTTATAGATTCAGGAGGGATTTTTGTAAATACGTTAGTAGATAAGTTTAGTTATGTTGATTTATTGTTAGAAAATAAAACTTCAAATAAAAGGTTACCATTTATTTATTTAGGGTTAGGAAATTGTTTATATTTAGCGTTGGTGGACAGTGGTTCTGAATTGACGTTGATAAAAAAGGAAATTGTTCTCAAGCATCAAGAAATATTAAAAGGCCGTATTGTTACAATTAAAAAGGTGAATTTATGGTTCGCAATGAGGAAGAAGTTAACGATGATTGAGAAGATATTATGTGTAAATGTTTTTATAGACCAAGAAAGAGTAGGAAAAGCAGAATTTTTAATAGCAGATGGTTTGCAGTTGGATTTTATTATAGGTATTGATATCATTGAGCGATTTGGTGTTCTTATAAATGGGAAAGAAAAATGTGTCGAAATGAATAAGGTACGGAATAATTGGTTGAGTGCAGATTTGAGTAAGGAGGTTATGAATGAAATTATGGATGAAACAGGTTTAGGAATGGCTATTAAGTGTGAACAGAAGGATATTGGAAAGGGTCATAAGAATAATATAAGTTTAGGAGTGGTTACTTTGGATGCTCGGAATATATTACGGATGGCAATAAGGATAGCATAGGATTAGGAGTGGTTAATACAGATAGTCAGAAGAATATTAGGTATGAAGAAAATGGTTGCATAGGATTAAGAGTGGTCAATACGGTTAGTCAGAAGGATATTAGAGATGGGAATCATGAAAATAAAGGATTAGGGACGAGAATTCATATAGATGTAGATACAGTTTGGTTATGTAGTTTGTTCGAAAAGATTTGTGATGAAGAACAGATCGGGATAAAAGATAAGAATACAAGAATAAAGTTAGGAAATTTATTTGAGGATCATATAGGTTTATTCGACGAGAAAGTAAGATAAAAAAACGTACAGTTTTAAAAGTAAGGAACATGGTAGTCGTAAAACGCTTGAGAGTTTCAAACGCAGAGAAATATATTTGCACAAAGTTATCTGTTTTGTACGAGGGTCCATTTATAATTCAACAGGTATTCGCTGACAATAATGTGTATATACTGATGGATCAACAAGGTAGGCCGAAAGGTTATCACATACAAAAGTTATATCCTTTCGTTTCGTAAGTAGGGCATATTGGGGTATTCCACATTTAATATTTTGGCCTGAGAAAATGGAGACGGAGCGGCGTGTGTGAGTTAATGTAATTTCAAGATGTGAATTTATTCAGAAAAAAAATTTTGTTCAACCCTGTATCTTTGTAGGGGACTTGTTGATTTTTCCTTCAAAATTCAGTGGGGCTTTTATGTTATGGCGATAGGGGGGGTCTTTGAATTTTGGCTTATTAAGCCTGTATCAAAACTTGGGGATTTAAAAAATGTTATTTATTATTTTGTACATAGTGGTCTGATGTAATATTTAATAAAGTAGGCTGTTGGAATTATGGTAACCAAGGTGATGTTATGTTTATTGAAAAGGATTTGTAAAATAATTTTTGATGAAATGTACTAATTCTAATTTTAGAATTAATGTTTATTTTTGATAAGATTTTTGTACAAGATCTAATTTTGATTTAATGTTGATAATATTTGAAATGAATATGACTAAAAGTGGAATTGATGATTTTGAGTTTTAAGAAGTTTTGATTTTTTTGAAGATTTTGACACAAGGTAATATAGATTATAACAAAAAACCTAAAGAAGTGTGGTAAAAGGATACGGATGGTATTGTTACTGGTAAATAGGAAGATTTAAATCAAATGGTGCTAAATGAGAGCTGCAAAAAAGGAATGGAGGAAGATATTTTTGGAAATTTTAGTAGTGAAAAGGGACGTATGAGTTTTTCACATTTAATTATTCTTCATTTTACTTATGAGTTTGAAAACAAGATTATATTTTATGCATCATATATGATAGATGTCGAAAAGTTTGTTTCAAAATTCTAGTATAAAAATTTTGGCCACAGTTTGTAATGGAAAATATATCTGAAAACATCTCCAAGTAGTTCTGTCATAATTTGACGGATCAGAATAATTTTCAAAATTTCAAATATTGAGTATTAAAACATTTTTGAAATTGCTGGAACTTCATGGAGAGCACAGCGTCGTCTCCATTTGTAGAAATTACCTGGAGGTACATCTAGACTGCATCAGGATTCGGTAACTATTTAATCATAGTAAAAAGAGTTTATAATTTCTGTGTGTGATATAATATTTGATCGATAAATTGATACATCACATTATTTTGGTACATACAGATACTAGAGTAGAACCCTAGAACCTCGACCTGAGGTTATGGTCGTACATGCTACGTGGAAAATAACCGTTTTGAGCTAGTCGGCGCCTTTAGAAGGAAATATTCTTTTTATTTCATTTTCCACGAGATATTTATAGCTACACATATTTGAAGGTTAGCGAAATTAAATATCAGGCTAAATGAAAAGATTGTGTAGCAATATATATGTAATTTGAGGTATACCATAAGGATTTAGAGATGTGGTTTTTAGTGTTGAGTTTGTTGGTTTGTTATTATTTCAGAGGGGCGTTGACCTAAAAACTGCAATCGCTTTTTTTAAGGAGGGTTTATTATTTTTGTTTTCTTGATATATGTAAAGGGATGGTTTTATTGCTTTTTTTGTGTTTTTTTTTTGGTTTGCTTGTTATACTACTATGCTATGTCCATTTAAAATGTCATTTAGAGTAATTATATGTATTAATACGTTTTGTTAACTTCTGATTTTTATTTCAGACAGTCCTTCATAATTATATATTTTTTTGTATTTATGATACCTCGCTTACTCACCCACTGAGCCCGGGAATTTTTATTCTTTGTCTTTTAGGCTAGGTAAATGTACATAGCAAATTATATCCGAAATAAATCAACTAAATGAATTGCAATAATACTACGTTGAATTATATTTCTTCAATCCAACTCGAAGTTCACATAGATACCGTAAATGTGTATTCGTATAGAACAATCTCAAAAGTGTGATCTGTTAGCAAACGAGCTGCAGATACAAAAAGTTTGTGCAATGGCTGTTTCTTATTAACGTGCTAAACATATGTTAAGTATAGTTTTTGACTGTCAGAATATCTAGTCGGTAATTTACAGAAAAATAGGGAAAGTGCTCCGCTAAAATTTCTGCTTCGGTAAAATACCGAAAACCTCGACTGTATTAACAAAAATTGTTGCCAACGAAGTGGAACGGGTAGTGTAAGTGTTTGAAGCGGATTCCAAAATGTTATCGCGACTGAAACACGTACGAATCGGAAAATACCTTGGATGTCACCTAATCTCGCAGGGTTGCTAGGGAAACGCCTTAGAAAGAATAACACAAAGATGCCAAAATCTGAGATCGAGAGAGTGATTCTGGCTTAGAAATAAAATTGAAAAATTATTAAGGATAATATTACTTAAACATAAAACAAACCTTAACCATAAGACACAACAGACCTATTTAAAACTGCTAGTTGCGTAAAAAAAGTTTCTAAACGCAAATGTTAAATGACTCGAATATTTAACCATGCTTCTAGATAATTGCAAAATAATTTATTACAGCAAACTGCAACTATACCGGTAAATTAGTGTATACAAAAACCAAATTTACACATGTTTTTACACTATTATACAGAACTTATTTCTAACTATACTACACACTTAAATTTTCAATAAAAATAGCTAATACACTCATAAGCAAGTATTAAAATCAAAAATATATCGTAAATTTACTTAAATATAATCTTAACCTAAACACACAGACGTACTACAGGTACGTTTCATCAGTTCGAACATCAAGTTTCAATTTTTTTTGTACAAACACTTTCTTTCTGGTATAGTGTTAGATAGAGTTATAAGCACCTGATGTGTGATTGACTATCGTTACGGTGAATACCATAAGATGCATAGAGGTAGACTTCGTCATTTTCAACATGGTTATTACCAACACATAGTACATGGGAACCAATGTGCTCCTAAAATTAAAAATAAACCTCTTGGAAGAGTACTGACAGAACTTGATTAGACTATCTTTCAGCCGTTCGGTAACCTTCTAAGAAACATAATCGACTTACTAAAGTGGCATGTTGATGAGTTAGTGTTACGTACGAAGTGATCCACCTTTCCTAAAATAATTTGAGACATCATGGGAAAATCTCGGAGGGACAAACTAAGACTGCAATTGAAAATATCTCGTATCGTATTTGTCTATCTAACCTATATGTATATTTAAACATGTGCATATCTTACCTTAACTAGAAACTGGGGCTTTCCATTTATTTGAATCAGCATATACCTGCATATGAGCTGTTTTTGCGCTCACACGATGAGATCATCGGCGGGTCAATGTAGTACCGTATTCATCAAAACAAATAGATCATAAACTGCAACAATTTAGAATTTAATCTTTAAAACTAGCTTGGTGAATTTGACAACCTTTGAATATGAACCATATATGATAAAATAATTCAAAATTGTAGTAACCTAAAAATTATATTTCTTAACGAAAATTACCTAATCCTATTGGTGAAATACCACTATCAAAATGAAATATAATTATAAGTATTTCTAACCAACGTAACAAATAATTCTTATTTTTTAGAATCCGTAATGGGCCTTCAAATAGACGCTCAAAAAAACAGTCAAACTGAATATGTACAAAGTGTTACAGAAATTACTCGCATTATATTTAACAGGATGTTTTCTATACTCCATACGTTTGATATTTTCTTCAGGTTTACAACCGATAGCAAAAAACAACAACAAACGTTAGCGATATTACATGGGCACACCAATTTCGTAATCGAAAGTCGAGCTAAGGAGTTACTAACCCACTATCCCACAAACACAGAAGCCAAAGAAGACAACCTGGGAATAAAAAAACGTACAGCTTTTTTGGATTTACTTATTGAAAGCCGTGCTGCAGGAGCAAATATAACTATGGAGAATATTCGCGAGGAAGTGGAAACGTTCATGTTTGCAGTAAATGGATCGCACTTTTTTCTTTGATTTCATTTATTTATAATTTTTCAGGGTCATGATACCACCAGCTGTGCAATAGCATTCACCCTATACTGCTTAGCACACAACAAAGCAATTCAAGTAAAGCAAATGTACTCAGTTTTACAAAATAATATCTTTATTGCACTAGGATGTGGCGGCTGAAGAAGTAAGAAATATTCTCAACGATGACAAAAATAAAGAGTTATTCTACTCCAACTTGGCAGAAATGAAATATCTTGAATTGGTTATTAAAGAAGGTATGAGGCTATACCCTCCGGTTCCAATATATGCGCGAGAGCTTGAAACAGATACAGAGTTTGGTAAGTGTTTTATAGCATTTGTTAGTTAAAAACACATTGTTGCAGATGGTGTTATTGTTCCCAAAGGTACAAACTTAACAATATTCACATATGGATTGCATAGGCAAGAAGAAGTATTCCCTGATCCTGAAAAATTTGATCCTGAACGATTTCTGCCTGAAAATTTAACAAATCGGTCTCCATTTGCTTACGTGCCTTTTAGCGCTGGTATTAGGAATTGCATAGGTTAGTATAAGATGTTCTACAAGACTAGGTTTTTATAGATTTTTCCCACAGGTCAACGTTTTGCAATGCTTTCTATGAAGACGATGCTTGCAAAGATTCTATTCAACTATGAATTACTACCGGTAGAAGGACATAAACCAATATTAATTGCCCAATCCATGATACGATCAGAAAACGGACTTCCGGTGTATTTGAAAAGCCGCAACTTTCAAATAGTGTAATGCTGGTAGAGAAGAGAGCAAAAATTTGGTTTGTCCTTTTTTAGCCATGTCGCCTTTACACGATTTATCAAATAAAAATATGAGGTACTTGGTTAGCGATTTTCATTAAATAAACATCATTTTTCTTAGAACGTCGTTTATGCAGATTGTACTATACATTTTTTAGACACAATAAGTTGCCACCCTTATGTGATTACTCTGCGTTAGCGAATTAATTATGCATGTATAGGTATATAGAAAAATAATTATCAATTTCAGCTAATTTAAAAAGCAAAGTAAGAAAAAATACGAACAATTTTATAGAAGCTGGTGGTTTACATCCTACCAACAGGGCTATTGCGTCATATTATTAAAGTAATACACCAAAATAAATAGTATAATATTTAGTACATTCGTTCACAATCAGCATTTAAAACCAAAACTTCACTTAAACGTACCAAATTTGACATGACTAACATATTTTCCATGACAAATCATCCTACAAACGTGGAACACAAAATATTCTAATTCATTACAAAACTACCAAAATTATTATAAGTTACTCAACCAGACAGAAGCTCATAAAATAGAATAATTTGAATGCGTAGAAACCGAACCCAATGGCGCAGTAAATAAAGAGTGTAAAACGACCGGTACATATTTTCTCATGCAGCGAGAAAGCACATGACATCAATTTCAAAACAATTCGTCAAACGAACTCTGTAAATTAGATCATCTCATGAATTTCTAGTGGCATTTTAACTTAGATATACTGTTATTACATAATAGTAGGTTGCATTCAAACACGATGCTTTTCTAGCGGCTAGAATTCAATCAAACATCAACCAAAGTGAGCAATGTCAACTATTAAATAATTGAAAGTAAGGTATTGTAAAATCGAGTTTGCCAGTAAAAAGCTCTCTAAACGCATTCGTACGCACAGAATTAGAGTAAAAGTGAGCTGAATTACTGGAAAGTTCTCATGAACATAAGTTGGATTAAAGGACTACTTATTAATATCAGAATTTTGCCATGCTTTTGAAAAGGTTGGTTGAACGCTACATTCTTACCATAAAACGATAAGTGATAAAATGTTTAACTTCCTACCTGTTTATATTTTGTTAACATATATTGCATTATCCACATCTAATTCATTAGTGTTTAGAATTTAACGTGATGCATGCTTAAGATAAAGCGAAATGTACTAGAAATAAACATCACAATTGTGTTCATAGAAATTTGTATAAACAGTTAAGTTTGTTGGATACTTAAATAAATGTATAATATTTTTTTAGGTATACGCAATTCGGTCAAAACTAGGGGCGGAGTCTAGTTTATTTGTGTTGGTGGTGACTTTTAAAACTTATGACTTTCATGTTTGTTGATATAGGTTTAGTGAAAGTCTTGCCATTTTTCTTTATTTGTGCGTAGATTAAAACAAAGGAAGTCAGTGTAATCAAAGTTCCATCAGCCTGTCTAGATCAGAAATAATAATTCTTTAATCTTCTTGTAGATCACTCACCTTCTATTTAGGGTGTAAAGACCAGTGTCAGATGTGTTGGCGCTCAGTATTTTATTATTGGACTAAAAGTTAAGATCCATTCCAGGTAGGTGTACGTGTTGGAGTTGTATACCCTTAAAAGAATTCTTTTTGTTATCATTGAACCCACTCGCCACTAAACTGCTAGTCCAATTTTTTGTGTTACTTTCCAGGGTAAAGTAAATTCTAGGGTTACTAGCGTCAAATTAACACGAAACATATTGTAGGTAAGATTCAGAATTTTACGAAGTATCCAACACTTTCTTTTGAATAAATGTATGACTCAACACAAATGTAAAGATTTCTAATAAAGGCAATTATTTGCAAGTAAATAAATTGATTAATGATCTTAAATATTACAGAATTAACAATTGCAAGCTTTATGGACAAATATCATCGGTACGAAGGCAAACTACGGATGTGTATTTTTGGCTATTTTGCCTAACTGCAATTTCCAACTAGTTACTTGAGATTCTACATAATACCAAAGAAGCAAATCATGATGTGAACAGGAAATCCTTTAAAGGTTGTACGTATACTCGAGATAATTAAACAACGCAATCATGTATCTAATCCCAGATGTTAGAATCAGCATAAGTATTTAAAGATATTCCGATTCTGTAGTGTATAAAATAAAGACAAGGAAAAAATAACACCCGATTTTATAATTCATATGCATAACAGGCTTTTACTTTATTAGCTAGAAAGTGAAAACTACTAACTACATTATATATTGAACATTCATTAGCAAATTATATCAGAATAGTAGTTTTGCACTTCGACAACACAACCTCACTTTTGTCAGTTTTTGTTTACATCTGTCAATATCTGCTGTATTTTTTAGTGTGTGTATTTTTATTTTTTATATCTATTGTTCCATTCCAAATAGACCTGCACCTTGAAGAGTACTATAGATGCCTAGAACGGTGGAATGGTTTGCGTATTACAGTGACCTAAAGAGCCAAACTACAGATCCTACCAAAGTAGTAGGGTATTTAGTGAGGAACCAAACTAAGACAGGTTCCCGAAAGAGAGCAGCAACTTTTTCGGTACTTAGAGTGGCAGAGACCATAGGGGTCGGTATGACACTCTAAAACACACTACTGCGATGTTGAAGGCAACGGGAAACCATCACACTACCTCCCAAGTGCTCAGCGTACTTAAATTGCTATTAAAGATAATAGCATTCTCTGGTGTAAAAATTTCAGAGTTGAAATAGCCCCCATTCGAATCTCCGAAAAGGGACTACTTCGGGCGATGTGATCGAATAGTATAAAAAAAGAATCGTAAAAATTCTGCAAGTCGGAGCGTGGAATGTCAGAAGTATGAAGCAAGTAGGTAAGCTGAAGAACCTGAAAAATGAAATGGCCAGGTTAGCATTAAATATAATAGGGATCCGCGAAGTTGATGGTCAGAGGTAGGGATTTTTGGAGCGGAGACTTTAAGGTAATCCATATAGGATCGGGGGAAGGAAATTCGGGCGTGAAGATAGTTATGCGAAAAAAGATAAAACAACCTGTAGAAAACCACTTACAAAAAAACGAAAGAGTACTCCTGGTTAGATTAGAATTTAAACCGGTAAATACAGTGATAATACAAGTATACATGCCCACTTCTAGCTACAGTGACAAAGAGGTAGAAGTGATCTAAAAAGATATCGAAGACATACTAAGATACGTAAAAGGACATGAACATTTAATAATTACGGGGATTTTAATGCAGTGCTAAGTGAGAGAAGGAGCTGTAGTAGGTTTATTTAGTATAAGCACGAGAAATGACAGGGGAAATAGGTTGGTAGAATTTTGCGACGATAACAATTTAATCATCACAAACACATAATTTCAACATCATGCTACAAGACAATACACGTAGAAGATGCCAGAAGATGTAGGAAGATATCAAATAGAATACATTCTTGTTAGGCAATGGTTTAGGAATCAAGTAAATGACTGCAGAAGCTACCCAAAAGCAGATATAGACACTGACCACAACATCGTAATTATGAAAGCCGCTCTTAAATTTAAAAATTAAAAAAAAATTGAAAACAGCACTTTGATTTTGACGAACTAAAAGATAAAGATATCCACAAAAGATTTGAAAAAAGGTTAAATGAATTGCTGAAAGATAACGAAAAAAGTTTTTGATACTGAGGAAGTAGAAACAGAATGGAATAACACTAATCCAGCTTAGACTTGGGGGCCAAATATATTCTGAGGTATACACAAAAAGAAAATAAGAAGTCATAGATAACAAAGAATATCCTGAATTTAATAGAAGAAAGACCTAAAAAACAAAAATAGATCAGACGAAACAGAAAAACATAGACACAAAGCCATAAATTGGGAAATTATTCGCAAATGCAGGAAAGCTAAGGAACAATGGATTGATGAAAAGTGCAAAGAGGTACAAACTAGGATGGAAATAGGAAAGACAGAAGAAGAACACAAACTAATTAAAATGAAATTTAGGGTTACACAACCATAAAACAAAAATATAAGGGAGGCGGAAGGAAACGTTGTTATAGAAAATGTATAGAAGGTGGATAGATGGCAAGAATATATAGGGAATTTATATGGAGGAAAGGAACAGTGATCCCTTTGTATTTACTAATCATAGCTTTACTTTTCCGGTCCAGTCCCTGTAGAAGTCGTTCCAATCCTGTCGTGGTGATCTTTTACCTCCGTCAAAAGCCGTTTTCCATCCTTCATCTAGGCTCTCTTCTGCAGTAGGTAATACGCCTCGGACTCACCAGCACAAGAGATAAATAAAAACGTTTTAGGCTCGTATTAAAATTTTCAAAAGGTACAATTTTAGTCATTTTATACCGTTTCTATTATGAATTACAATCAATGTATTATTACGCTTTATTTTAAAAATCTTTAACATTTAGGGTATTAATTAAATTTAGGGGACCTTTTTAAAACTTTGCATAGGGAAATTCCCACTAGATAATATCGTAGTGTCAACGTCTGTGAAAACCACATAAAGTTGTGGTTCTGGAGAATGTAGACGTTTACGTGGGAGAAAAAATAGCGTAAATCCAGACTTGCTAACCTAGTTCCGTCGAATGCCGACGTGTGAGAATGCCCCGAAACCATCGGTTAAATGGTTACCGCCTTCCCTACTACTTCTTATATTGCATCAACACGCAGAGCAGCGAAGCAACACGAACAGGCAGCAGGAAGCCACCATAGAACCACCCCTAAGGACTTAGATCCTCACCCAGCAGAGGACTACTGGAGTAAGTTTTTTTGGGCATGAAATTACACCGGTATTTAACTATAAATGCGGAGATTAGGGTTACCGTATGTCTGGCATTAAGAGAAGTGATCAGACGGTTTCGAATTACACCACTCCCATAAAGATTGTTTTATCCACTGAATATTTCTCTATTAAATAGTACTTATATTTGCAATAAAATTAAATCCAAGATTGTTGGTCACCTAATTCAGAGAAATGGTGTTATTGAATTTTTTGAAAAAGAAATTACTACAGCTGTGCTTCCACCTAAAAGTAATCACCCAAAAAAATCATTACCCTAAGATGATTGAGAAGAAAATTCGATGTCGCAATTGTTTTTCTAAAAACAAAGTGTTAACTAAATTTGTAAGGATAGAAATGGGTAGACCATTAATCTATGCTTTCATCCGTACTTTAAGAAGTGTCATTCCGGTTAGCTTATAGTACTTCCATTTATAGAAATAAAAATTTTATTTAAAAATTGCTGCTTGGGTTTTCGTCTAGTATGTGAGCTACTTATTCTACTAATTAAATTTGGTAGTTATAGATTAGCATCTCATATATGAACCGGACCTAAATATCTCATAGAAACCTTTTCCCACCGTTTTATAGGTATAACTATCAAGAGAAGTAGATTTTTTTTCTTAGTTAAAATTCATACTCGCCCGCGAGATTGAAGCACAAAAGTCACTTGGTTAATTTTTGTTTGCATAATTTGGTTTAGTTTAACATGTGACCGCTGATGTATTCGAATGTATGACATAGATTGCTTTCGTTTTGCCTGTGAAGTCTGTCTAATTTTTAGAATTGGAAAGATTGAATGATCGAATTTCGAATCTATGATTGCTGAAGTGGATCATGTTCAAAATAAAAATAAAATTCTAAAATATATTAAGCTTTTCATTTATTTACAATACTTACAGCTTGCCCCTCCTATACTATTCAAAACAGTATTTATGATTTTGGCTTGCGTCCCTTTTTCTGATTGTTGAAAGGTTTCAATTATAGAAATGATTTATTAAGTACATTTCTATGATTTCTGATAATTGCTTATTATTCATAAAATGTCATAAACAAACGTGATTAAGAAAGTTATTTATTTATATCGTAATTAATAAATGACCTGTTCACCCGGAAATCCAAAAATTATTGCTTTGGTTTACTTTGCTCAAAAGTTAGGTACCCCATGGAAAGGTGACGAATTAAGAAATATCCATGGGACCTCTAGAGCACAAAGTTTAATACATACCCAAAAAGTCTTGTACCATATGTAGTCCTTGCAAAACAATTAATTACATACAATTTTGTAATATCTATGTTCTAATTGCTCACTCTATTAGATTAAAAATAGCTTATACTTGAAATTCATTCCAATTCGTTCGACATAGTTTGTGCTTGTTTTAACATACATTAAAGATGATTTTGGTGCTGTTAGGTTTTGTATTTTTGATATTTGGTCTAATAAGTTGGTGGTGTTATGAATTTTTTAAGCACAACCCGTACCTTCGCAAGTACAATGGACCTTGTCCTATTCCAATTTTTGGAAGTAGTTATAAAATTGCTACTGCTGCAGGTAAGTAAAATATAATGTCGGTTAGTTGAACAATGGTTTTGAACATATATACAAGCGAAAAAACTATTTAATAGTTTTATAATTTTCAAGTTAATTTTTCAATATTTATTATTTGTCTACGTAAGGAAGGAGAGGTTAATAAACTATAACGAAGTTGAACCAAATAATTTTACATATTTATTTTAAACATTAATACAACTTATCTTGTTTAGACTCGTTCTTGAAGAAAGCTCGAAACCAGTGGAATTGATTTTTTACAACAAATATATTTACTCTACGAGCATCTTTCCTTGCGCATAAATTATCACCTCCCGTCATCGATGATTTGACAATTAAGACCAACCGTGTCAGTCTTTCCTGGCCAGTAGAATTTTTATAATATAATTAAGCGTCTGAGCTGAAAACGATCTTTCAGAGGTACAGGTTTTGACGCTCGGCATTGCCAAAATTGTCAGGAGTTAGGTATGTTTAGAAATAGGTCTTCAATGCACTTTCCAAAAACCTCAATTGCACATGTCGGACGATCCATCTGCAGATTGTTACGTGTAGTTTTCGTATAAAATTTATTCGATGTTCCCTGCGATATTGTAGTATATTATCAAAATTAATTTCAATTTTGTACGTTTCTCAATGGGGCCACTTGTCACGGCTGGCACGTGTATTTAATTTGATATGATAAAAGTCATTCTCTTTGTAGCTATTAAACGAAGAATATGGGTGCTCTATTTTCCGTTCTATGACCTTTAAAGTCCGTTTCGAATGGACTTGCACCTAGACGCAGTTTTAGATTGCTAAAACAGGTGGAATGACTTCCGCGTTCCAGTGATCTAAAGAGCCAAACTACTGGTTCAACCAAATTAGTAGGGTCTTTAGTGAGGGACCAGACTAAGCCAGGTCCCCGAAAGAGGGCAGCGGCTCTTTTGGTACTTAGATTGGCAAAGACCATAGCGGTCGGTATGACATTCTAACACACACACTACCGCAATGTGAAAAGAAACACGAAACCATCAAATCCCCCCCAGCACAAAGCGTACTTAAATTGTATTTAAAATGATGGCATCCTCTGAAGTAAAAGATTTCTAGATTACTAAAACAGGTGGAATGACTTCCGCGTTCCAGTGATCTAAAGAGCCAAACTACTGGTTCAACCAAATTAGTAGGGTCTTTAGTGAGGAACCAAACTAAGACAGGTCCCCGAAAGAAGGCAGCGGCTCTTTTGGTACTTAGATTGGCAAAGACCATAGCGGTCGGTATGACATTCTAACACACACACTACCGCAATGTGGAAGGAAACACGAAACCATCACATCCCCCCCCCAGCACAAAGCGTACTAAAATTGTATTTAAAATGATGGCATCCTCTGAAGTAAAAGATTTCTAGATTACTAAAACAGGTGGAATGACTTCCGCGTTCCAGTGATCTAAAGAGCCAAACTACTGGTTCAACCAAATTAGTAGGGTCTTTAGTGAGGAACCAGACTAAGACAGGTCCCCGAAAGAGGGCAGCGGCTCTTTTGGTACTTAGATTGGCAAAGACCATAGCGGTCGGTATGACATTCTAACACACACACACTACCGCAATGTGGAAGAAAACACTAAACCATCACATCCCCCCCAGCACATAGCGTACTAAAATTGTATTTAAAATGATGGCATCCTCTGAAGTAAAAGATTTCTAGATTACTAAAACAGGTGGAATGACTTCCGCGTTCCAGTGATCTAAAGAGCCAAACTACTGGTTCAACCAAATTAGTAGGGTCTTTAGTGAGGAACCAGACTAAGACAGGTCCCCGAAAGAGGGCAGCGGCTCTTTTGGTACTTAGATTGGCAAAGACCATAGCGGTCGGTATGACATTCTAACACACACACACTACCGCAATGTGGAAGAAAACACTAAACCATCACATCCCCCCCCAGCACAAAGCGTACTTAAATTGTGTTTAAAATGATGGCATCCTCTGAAGTAAAAGATTTCTAGATTACTAAAACAGGTGGAATGACTTCCGCGTTCCAGTGATCTAAAGAGCCAAACTAGTGGTTCAACCAAATTAGTAGGGTTTTTAGTGAGGAACCAGACTAAGACAGGTCCCCGAAAGAGGGCAGCGCCTCTTTTGGTACTTAGATTGGCAAAGACCATAGCGGTCGGTATGACATTCTAACACACACACTACCGCAATGTGGAAGGAAACACAAAACCATCACATCCCCCCCCCCCCCAGCACAAAGCGTACTTAAATTGTATTTAAAATGATGGCATCCTTTGAAGTAAAAGATTTCGGAGGTAAAATAATACCGCATTCGAATCTCCGGGAGGGGACTACTGCCGAGGATGTGATAAGAAAACTTAGAAAAAGAATCGGGAACACTCTGCGAGTCGGAGCGTGGAATGTCAAAAGTATGAAACAAGTAGGTAAGCTAGGGAACTTAAAAATTAAAATGCATGGGCTAATACAAAACATAGTATGGATCAGCGAAGTTCAATGGCCAGACGCGAGGGATTTTTGGAGTGGAGAATTTAGAATAATTCATACAGGATCAGAGAAAGGAAATTCTGGTGTGAGGATAGCTATGCGAAAAAAGATAGGTAGAACTGGTAGAACTTTGCGACAAGAACCATTTAACCATCACAAACACATTACTTCAACATCATGCTAGATGACGATACACGTGAAAAATGCCAGGAATTATAGGAAGATATCAAATAGATTACATTCTTGTTAGGTAACGGTATAGGAATCAAGTCAAAGAGTGTAGAAACTATCAAAAAGCAGATATAGACACTGACCACAACATCGTAATTATGAAGACCGCTCTTAAATTTAAAAGTTTGAAAAAAAGAAATGGAAAAGGGCACTTTGACTTTGAGAAACTAAAAAATAAAGATATCCACAAAAGATTTGAAAAAAGTAAAATGAATGGATGAAAGATATCGAAAAAATTTCTGATGCTAAGGAAGTAGAAACAGAATGGAATAACATTAAATCCAACTTACACATAGCGACCAGAGATATTCTGGGGTATACACAAAAAAAAGAAACCATGGATAACAAAATATATCCCGAATTCAATAGAAGAAAGCCTAAAATACAAAAATACATCAAACGATACGGGAAAACAGAGATACAAAGTCATAAAATAGGAAATTACTTACAAATATAGGAAAGCTAAAGAACAATGGATTGATGAAAAGTGCAAAGAAGTACAAACAAAGATGGAAATAGGAAACACAGGTAAAGTATGCAAACTAATTAGAATGAATTTGAGGGATATAAAACCATATTCCAAAAATATAAAGGACGCGGAAAGAAACGCCATTTTGGAAAATGTAGAGAAAGTGGGTAGATGGTAGGAATATATAAGGAATTTATATGTAGGAAAGGAACTAACAGCATTAGAACAGGAATCAGACATTGAAAATCATAACTTGGGATATCCTATACTGCGAAATGAGTTTGAATTAGCATTAAAGGTTCTGAAAAATGGTAAGGCGCCGGGTACAGATAAGGTGCAAGCAGAAACTCTAAAATTCGCTGGACAAGCAGTAACAGAACGTCTCTTCCAACTCATAAGCTATACCAAAAAAGGGAGCCGCGGATAGATGTAAAAGTTTTCGAACAATAAGTCTGACAGCATACATCTCAAAAATGTTAACTAGAATTGTACAAAGACGAATGGAAAAACGAGCTGAATAAATAACCATAAGAAGATCAATTTGTTTTTAGACGAAACAAGGGAACACGGGAGGCTATTTTAGCTCTGAGGGTGATAATGGACTAAACAATAGAAAAGGGAAAAAGCGTGTATATAGGGTTTGTAGATCTGGAAAAAGTACTCGACAATGTAAAACAGAAAAAAAATGTTTGAACTACTCAAAAAGATTGGAATGAGTTTTAGAGATAGACGGATAGTACATGCTACATTGCAAACAGCGGTAACAGAATTAAAGCAGGAAAGTAGAGAAGTGAATATTAGGAAAGGAGTAAGATAGAAATGTGCCCATCCCCAATAATTTTTAACTTGTACATGGAAGAGGTAATGAATACTGTCAAATGCAGGAAGACATTTGGAATTACTATGCATTGACATAAAATTGATATGCATAGATTTTGCAGATGAGATAGCGGTATTAGCATCCAGCAAAGAAAGTTAGAAGCTGCCCTTAATGAAATGGAAACAGTTCTAACAGAGAGATATGATATGAAAATTAAGAAAAATAAAACTAAGTTTCTGGTATGCAAAGGAGAGGAAAATAAAAAAAAATACAAATAGGTAACGAGAACTTACAAGAGGTTAATGATTTCTGCTACCTAGGAAGCCAAATAACGTAAGATGAGAAAAGCACAAAAGATATAAAACAAAGAATTAATTTTCGTTTTTAACGCCAAAGGGATTCGAGTTGAAAATTATTAGAGCGCGTATTTCTTTATTAACCGAAAACAATGTACGGGATGTTCAAAATAAACGAAACAAATGTCGTGCTACATTTAACAATAAAAAGTAACTACTCTGTTCAAAGACAACAAACATAGAAACAAGGAAAGGATTGCTTAATACATATGTGTGAAGCACAGCACTGTATGGCCGGACAGTAGGAAAAGCGGACAAGAAAAAGATAGAAGCCTTTGAAATGTGGTGCTACAGACGTATTATGAAGATATCATGGACAGACAAAGTTAAGAACAAAGAGGTACTAGAAATGGTAGGGGAAGAAAGAAATATGTGGAAAACCGTAAAAAATAAGAGAAATAGTATGGTAGGACACATACTAAAACATGAGAGAATAGTGCGGAATATACTAGAAGCAGAGATAGAAAAAAAGAGAAGTAGAGGTAGACCTAAGTTAGACTATTGCACACAGATTTTGAAAAATGTAGGATGTGGTAATTTCAGAGAAATGTGTAGGCTATCTCAGAATAGAAATCAAGGGAGTTGTGTATCCAACCAGTCCCAAGATGGACAATTAATGACGAAAAAAAGAACTGTACCTAAATATAATGATTTTATAAACAACTACAGGTATTGGTTTTACAATATTCTCAACTTATGTTAATTGTGCGAAAGGATTTTCCGCAAACCTATTAATACGGCAAATTCCTATGTTGCTTAACCCCCTTCACATAGCACTGAATCTCGGTGAAATAGAACATATAATTAGAAAACAATAGAAGGGGAATGGAGCTGTATATACGCTGTTGTAGAAATTTCAGGAAACTGGGTAGACTAAGTCAGAACATAAATAAGTTAAGGTAAGCGTCCAACCAGTTTCAAGACGGAAAACCTAAGGACAAAGAAATAAGTGCACTTAAATCTAATGATTATTATAAACAACTACAGGTATTGGTTGTGAAATGTTTTCAACTAATGTTGATTGTGCGAAAGGATATATTGGAAAAACTATTAATTCGCCAAGTGTTCGAGTGCTGGGGGAACTTGGCAGCCAAAGGCTGTTTACCCCCTTCACATACCAATGAATAACAGGGAAATAGAGTATGTAACTGTAAAACAATAAAAGGTGAGCGAGCTATATCTAACAAGAAAGAACAGCGGATATGCTCAAGGCAACAAACATAGAGACGATAAGAAAATTGTTCAAAGCATATGTGTGGAGCACAGCACAGTACGTCTACGAAATAGGGGCAGTAGGAAAAGCAGACAGAAAGAGATAGAAGTCTTCTGGAATGTTGTGCTTCAGATGTATATGGATGATAGCATGGACAGACAAGACTAATAACAAATAGGTTATAGAAATAGAAGAGGAACAAAGATATCTGTTGAAAACAAAAAGAAAATTGGAGAAATGGAAGGGTAAGATAAGTTCTAAGGCATTTTTGGGGAATAGTACGGGATATATTACAAGCAGAGATAGAAAAAAGGAAGTACGAGTAGACCGAGACCAGACTTTTGCACGCAGATAGGGATAGATGCAGACTGTGCAAATTGCAGGAAAATGTGTAGGTAGTTCGGAATAGGACACAATGAGAGGGTACGCTTCCAATCAGTTCCAGGACTAAAGACCTAATGATAGTGATAATCTTAAAGTGCGTTTGGGGCTTTTGATTTTTTGCAACTCCTTAGGAAGACTTATGGTTATACAGCATTAGTTGGTGTTTGTCCACTTAAGTTTGCGGAACTTTTTGAGTCGCCGATTCTTTTCTACTTCATTAAGACCAACCAAAATACGTATTTATTAGATACAGTATTTGTATTTTAATTTTCCTTTTTTTTGTTTTAGCGGTCTTTCTTCTTTCTTTTTCCTTTTCTTTAACTTCGTTTCTTATTCATACTTACCTGCTTAGTATTAATACGGCAAATGTCTAAGTTTTGGGGATCCTTGACAGCCACAAGCTGCTTAACCCCTTTGATATACTTTACATGTGATTTTCTAATGCTCCACCCAAAGGTACTACATTGGCCAGAAAGCGAGTTTTCTTTACCTGGAAATTTTGAATTTTGCCGAACCCTTGCTGTTCCAAGCAACGTGTGTGACAACACTCACACACGGGACCTCCATTTTACCTCTCATCCGAAGGAGGGTGTATTTTTGTAAAAAATTCTTGTCTAACATTTTTCAAGCGGACCATGTTGGGATTCGAACCCGGGACCTTGGGCGTAGTAGTCACACACATACCAACTATACCACGGAACCTCCCAACCGCCCTCCCCCCCCCCTCCTACATACCGCTGAGTATCTGGAAATAGGGTATATATTTGTAAAACAATAAAAGGGAAACCAAGCTTCATCTAGCAAGAAAGAGCAGCGGCTATGTTCGAAGACAACAAACTTAGAAACAATGAGAAAATTGTTGAAAGCATATGTAGAAAACAAAAAAAAATAGAAGAAATAGAAGGGCAGAGATAGGAAAAAAAATGTAGAGGCAGGCCTAGATCAGACTAATGCATGCAGATAGTAAAAAATGTGGGCTGTGGGCATTTCAGGGAAATGTGTAGGTTAGCTCAGAATAGGAAACAATGAGGGTTCGCGTCTAACCAATTCCAGAACTGAAGACCTAATGATGATGATTTTTGAGTTATCGCGTGAGAACAGTGCCGTTTTGAAGTTGTTGGCTATTGTGTTTGGAAACTTATGTAGTAGTTGGAACCTTTAAGTCGCGGTTCATTTTCATTCTCGCATTTAAGAATCTTGTACAGTTGGTTGCCGTAGTTGCAGGCTGTTACTCATGTATAATTTGTAGCGTCTGGTCGTTAATGATAAGTGACAACACTTGTCGCTTCGCTAGCTCGAGTATGTTAGATATCGTTCGTTGTCAGCCGCTTACAAGATCTGAGATAGTGAATATGAAACTGGATAGAAGAATTACATACAACATACCAGAAATTGGTTAGACAAATTTTAAAAATTGAGAACCAGACGGTTTTGAATTACGCCATTCTCAGAAAGACATTTTTTTCATCTAGTGGATATTTGTACTTATATTTGCAATAAAATTTAATATAAGAAAGTTGGTGACAGTTATGAAAAATCACCAAAAGGAATCATTGACCTACGAGAACTTAGAAGAGAATTCGAAGTAGATATAATAGGTTCCTTCTGGGCCACTTCGATCCTCACTCGATCGATCCCCCCACCCTGCCTTCTATTTCGCAGTTGTTGAGGTGGTGTGCCTTGTAAATTCTGACGATCCTCAAGACACTTCTGGCGCACATCGTTTCTCACTGGATCGCCGCCCCCCCCTTCCTACCCCTTTCTGCTTGCCTACTAGTCGTAGGGTGTTGAAGGGGGACGGGGGTCTTATGACAATTCTCATGACTCATTCGAATTCTTCATTATGTTTATCGGCTTTGCGGATGTCCTAATCAGCATTTTGCGGGCTAGAAAATTTTTAACGATAGTGATAGGCAGATATAATTAGCATCGTGAAATTACATGGGATTATTTAGCACTATTATTTTAATATTTTAATTTTACTTTTTAACATATATCATTTTAATATTAGACTAGTATAAGTGTGTTCTTAAATTTTAGAATTAAGTTGACTACATAATTGGACTTATATACATATGTCTGTGGAGACTTTATTAATAAATAAAATAAATGATATTATGTTTATCGGCTTTGCGGGTGCCCCATTCGGCATTTTGCGGTCTAGAAAAAATTTTTAACGATCCTCATGACTCGTATGAATTCTTTATTATGTTTACCGGCTTTGCGGGTGCCCCATTCGGAATTTTTCGGTTTAGAAAAATTTTAAAAATTTTAAATCGAGCTAACATATGCACTCAAAATTATATGGCATAGGTATGGGTAATCAAAATTGTAAAGGGTAATTGTTTCCGTTCTCTGGGATCGGTGATTGAGCACAGAAATAAAAATAAACTGCAATGTATATGGAAATAAAATTTATTACACAATCTATACACAGTAGTAATAAATTCTTTGTATATATCTATATTTACAATAATATTATCATTGTACATGTTTTAGGCTAAACATGTATATACATTGTGACTCTAAAACAGTCACGTAATGTGTACAACTTAAATCCGAGCAATATATACAACTTATAAACTAAGTAAAATAAAATCTATTATCTATTTCACTATGCCCCCAGGCATACGTTAAGGTCGTGTTAGGGATGACGAAACGCTTATCATCGGCGCCCGATAAACTAACCTTCCTAAGTAACAGCGTAAACAAATCATGTTTTTTGCTCCTAATAGTTCGCATCGAATGCACGAGGGCTCGGAAGTTACTGTTATGTGCTACGTCCTTAAAACTGTCAACACTTATACCCTGCGCAACACTACGCTTAACCCCTTTAATCTTTTTTATTACATCCCTTTCGCTAACTATACAGTAACTCTTGGCGCGAGTACCCACAAACTCTAAAACTATCTCACCACCAAACTCATCCTTGAACTTTCCGTGCACTTTCTTGTTTACAAGTGGGATCTTATATTTATTGTCTGGGTGGTAGTCACTAGTGTCGAATAGGTCCAGGTGGGTATGAATATCACTGTACAAGTCTTCTGTTTCGACACTATACACGAGCGAATCGGTATCTGTATACAAAAGCGAAAGCTTAGACCCATACAGAGGCAACAGTTTCTCATAGTGAAAGTCATAAATCAAAGTTTTTGATAGGTCTAAAATCGAAAAGCCTGCATATATAGGTTTATTATAGGTGACTTTAACGCGGTCCATCTGTATGAGTGCTAAATTTTCGCCTAGTACCAGAATACAATTAAAGTTCGGGCGGGCAATCAGGGTACTCGCACACAAGGTCTTCCGGTTACACTCCCATCGAGTCACAAGCTTCACGTCGACGCGCTTGTCTATATTTTCCATGGTTTTACCAAAGATGGCATTGTTCATGAGTTTGAAAAAGTCCTTCTCAAAAGTGTTAGTGCCACGAGTGCGAAGGTCCGTGTTCAACTCGATATAAGGCTTCAACCATGGAGACTGGTCGAACTCGAGAACCCGATGGATGGAGATCAACACTAATCCATTCCGCACACACTGCTGTAGATTCCTGTAGTGGATAATGTAGCGGTGTTTGTCTTCTAAGGTGGCGAGGAGCTTCGGAGCCTTAGGTGTGATATAAGGCGACGTTTTCATTTCCGGGCAGAACGGCAGCTCGTTGTGGAGATCATGTAAATGTGAAGGGTACTCCAAGTCGACCTCCAGAATGAATCCTTTCGCAGAGTCCTTGGGAACATTTAAGATGGTGGCATGTAGTTCGGCTATATCGGTAGAGGGCAACCATCGAAATCCTCCAAGAGGAGAGCCTGGCTCATGGCCCAGCCATACAAGTTATTGGCATCGTAGTATGCTAAATACTTAGACGGAGCCGTAGGATCGTACTCTTCCATGTACTTGTTGTTGGCAGCAGCGTAGCGGCCACTACACTGGGTCAAACCTCCTCTGATCCCAGACTTTATAAAATGGTACATGTCAATATCTGTGAGGAGCTCCAGTTTCACGCCGGTGTATTTTAACATGGCGTCCCAGGTTAATGAGGGCGCTGTCACATACTGGCACGGATCAAGGTCATAAGTCGACATGCACACCCGGCGAAAGTTCTCAAAGACGTCTGCTAACAACAGTACATCTGTCTTCAAATAGAGGTCGCTATATTCTCCGAGCGTGTTAAGACCAAAGTCCTCCATACCTTCTGAGCCCTGTCGTATTCGTCGGTGGTAATGGATGTAGAGGCGAGATCATTGTAGAAGGCAGCCTGTGGTGGAAGAGCTGTTTTGTCCAATACTTCCATACTTTGTATGTAAGTGTATGGAAACACACCTTTCTTGGTAACCAGTTGGAACCTGGAGTCCTCGGGAAAGTGACGTCTGACCTCTACAAACTGGTCCTGGGGCAAATTCTTCGCTAGTGTATCCAACCCGGCCGCCATAAATCGGAGAGAGTCGATAAACCGAAGTTGGACACAGGGCTTGTCGACAGTCTTTTCTTGTCCGTCTAAGACCACTTCTGAATCGTATAGTCGTACAGTTTTTGAAAACGAGATGAACCGCTCTTTATTGTTCGGTATAACGTTAATCTTCTCATTATCATACCCCAGTTCTTTTATGATGAAATGAGCATCATATCCACTAAGGTTGTGAAACACCACTGGGATAAACTGCGGAACCCGATAGAGGATGTTACATTTGAGTGTACAGGAAAGCGGTACACACCATTCATGTGGTTGTGATCCCGCACACGGTCTGTTCCAAGCGGTTTCTTGCATATCCCACAGTCTTCGGTAGTGTGGAACAAAAGTTCATTCTGGGCATCTAAAGGAATCATGGGCACATTCGTCGTCAATATCTTACCCAGACGTCTAGCTTCCTCTCTAAGTTTGGTAACAAATTTACGTGCTGCGTCTGGACCCCGGTAGATCTCAAATTTATTGAGGAGTTGTCATAGCAGCATTTAATGTAATATGCCCAGCTATAAGGGGTATGCAGCTGAAGCGGTGTTGTAGATGATGTGGAGGGTCGGGCGTCGCAAAACTGTACGGCTGTAGGAGCGACTCAAAGTCCGCATAAATAACGAATGGGACCCGCATTTGTTTTTGGATGCTTGAAAATTCTAAAACGTTGTTGAAGGCGGTGGGCATTTGGGTTACGACATGGTTACAGTCCTGCTTAGTATGCCTAATTAAGGCAGTCTCAGTCGGAAAAAAGATTAAACATCCATCGCAGATCCATTTATGTAAGCGTTTTTTTGATAACTGTTTACCGACCAGACGTCCCAAATCCTTGATCCAACAGAAGTGACCTTTTTCTTCATCCTGGATGTAGAGCAAGTTAATGTGCCGGGCTCTCCTGCGTTTAGTAAAATGTAGAGGACCAACAATAGATCTTCCTTCCACACCGAATACATTGATACTCAGATCGTTCAAAGCCTCGAACTTGGCAATCTTGTCAAAGGCTATAGGGAACTCTATACCACCCATATTTAAGCAGCTCGAGTAATGGGGGTACTTGCTAAGACGTTGGGGGTGATGCTCAGCAGGATACAGCGCTGCTACAATGGAGTATGCAAAACAGGCTGCGTCTCGGTTTTTAATATTCACCACCGCTTTTTTAGCTTTTATCCAGCGTGGAAGGTCAATGTAAGAAGATCCCCTAAGTGGTTGGTATTTGTTGATGTTTAGTTCTAAATGCAGGACACGTTGTAAGGTCCAACCGGACTGGTGATGTTCAAATTCTTGGGATTTATCGAGCATCTCCCGAGAAAACGCCGTATACACTTTGTTCAAGTCGCTCGATCGGGTTATAATTTGATTCTTGGTATTGAAAGATTTAGTTGCTTCGGTATCACCCAAGTCCATCTTTGTGTACATACCAAACACTTCCACATTACATTTAAGGGTCGTGTGGACCTCCAAGGTGTCCTGGATCAACTTTACAAAATGTGGCTTTTGTTCAAGTAAAAAAGTCTCCAATGTCTCTACAACCAGACATATTATTGATGCGATAAGTTGCGATCCGGGAGCGGAAGGCTGACGATAACAGCTGTATCGCTTCTTGTTCGGAGTCTCTGGATTTGGTCTTATGCGCTGCACTGCGTAAATGTCCAGGGAAGGGCGTGAAGGAACGTCCATATTGCAATCCTTGCAATATCGTATGTCCTGTCGCTGGCGTTTTGGGGCAGGTGCAGCACGTGGTGGTGATGCTCCACTTTTGGCTGACATCGATGTAGAAGAAATAGTATCTCCGTGGAGAGCGTGCTGATGCCGGGTTAAATTAGCTCGACGCCCAAACCCCATATCACAAATGTCGCACACAAATGATGCAGGTGCTGATAATCCAGTCTGTGGAGCTGAGGCTGTAACCTGACGTGGTGGTCTAATGATATTATGGACCTCCTTTTGTGTCGGTTAAGGTTGCTCTGGATCGAGAAGTTTTCTGGCACACATCGCAGACGAATACTTTGGCGGATTCCATTGTAATCTGCACAATAAAACTATGTTTATTATTCAGTTTAAAACACGTAAATTGCAATGTTTTACAGGTGTAAAAGAAACACTACTGAGGAAAAATGGGCTGAGACTTCTTATAAATAGCAAGATGATCGTAAACAGGCAAATTAAAGTGCGTGCTCACAGGCAGTCAATATAACTTCGGTCCAGGATTTGTTTGTTACTCAGTTTAAAACACGTAAACCACGAGGTTTTGCGATCGTAGAAGAAATACAACTGAGGAAAATGGGATGAGACCCTTATATTTATAGCCAGATGATCGTAAACAGGCGAATTACTGCGCATGCTCACAGGCATCCAATATAACATCGCCTTAGGATTCCTATGAAATTTGTATAATAAAATGATGTTTATTTATAGTTTAAAACACGTAAATTATGAGGTTTTGTAGTCGTAGAAGAAACACTATTGAGGAAAATTGGTTGAGACTCCTTATAAATAGCCAGATGATTGTAAGAAGGTAAATTAAAGCGCATGCTCACAGGCAACCGATATAACTTCGGCCCAGGATTCCTATGTGATCTGCACAATAAAACGATGTTTATTACTCAGCTTAATAAACGCAGACAAATGTTTTCGGATTCGCGGAAAAGGAAAATGGGCTGAGGCCTCTTATAAATAGCCAGATGATCGGAAATAGGTAAATTAGAAAGAATGCGCACAGATCGCTAATAAAACGTCGCCCCAGTGGAGATACTCCTAAAGGAATGGAGCATAGTTACGTCTGGGGAACTTGCGATACAACTAAAACAGAAAATTAGCATTATATGAATAATAAATAGTCATTGCTATGTTTTCGGACCTTATTCGATATAGAACCATGGCGCCAACCGCAAACGACAGCATTGTTGCATTCTATAATTTATAATGAATACGACCGTGGGCTACTTCAGTTTTATTCTAGTATTTTTAATAGCTTGTAAATTTCGATATTGATATTGGAATTGATGTGTAAATATAATATAAGAATTAAAAATTAAAACCAGTAGTTTACATGGAAACTGGGCATGTCATCAACCAGTTCAAAAAATATATTTTATAGGTATTTCAGTTATTAATGACATTGCACCAAATTCATTCCTATAATATATCATGATGCTAACCATCATGATCCTATTACGTATTACTAAAAGTTGCTGCTACAGTTTAGAAACCTATAAAACTTAATTCATATACAAATTTTCAAGCCACTGAATAAATAAGATGTAAATAAAATAGCCGAGCGCCTGCCTATTTGCAACATTTATTAAAACGCGTATGCCAAGGTCATATTAATATACACGTCTGGCGAATACTAAACACATAATTAAGCTAAAATGAATCTTTTAAAATAAGCATCGTCATCATCTGAAACAATGTTTTGTTAAAATCCGAGTATTTTACGTTAATGTATCAGCATATGTCATAAGGAAATGCTCCGAGTGTAGACACCGGGTATTTATTTATAAGTAAAATATTTAATCATTACTATTATTGTGCTATTCATTAGCAGAAATCTGCACAAATCTGCATAAATATTACGTCCAATGCTCGATTTGATTGCATAGAATTAACCTTGTACATGTTTTTGTTTGAGGTCTGAAAGCATATAATTAAAATATTGTATCATCCGTTTTAAATAATTCAATATTCGGATAATTTAAAGAACAAAATAATGCTTTACATAATTAAATGGAGTATTTTCATTATACAATACAATAATAATTATTACAATAGGTAAACCTATTTTGACTATTAAAAACAATGTCGATGTGTGAGCTCAAACGTTTAGTTACTTGATATAAACTTCTTGGGGCATGATTCGAGCGATCAACGACCTACTTAAACGTGTTTATGCCTGCATGAATGTGCGTGACGTCATAAATATCATTGCTCATAAATATTTCTAGGATTAGTTTGCTGTAAATTGCAGAAATGACTGCATTCCATACGATGGGATGATACATCTGTCTATAATTAACCGCAAAATACTAATTATAAAATGAGCTATATATTAAAACAAGAAAATTACTTTTACCTGACGTTGAGTTAATCAAAGCGGTTGATAATTAATCAATTTATAAAACTGAATACCCTTCAAATCGATGGATTTACAAATATTTTAAATTCAGGCAATTAATTGTTTTATGATGTAACTATGTTGTCTTGACTCATCTAAATTCTACATCACGTCTGTGCGAATCTCGGTAAAATTAAAGGTCATCAAAGCTTTTATTAGAACTCGAATATTTCAGTGGATCCTAAAATATTAACAAAAAATTACTAAAAATCTATTAGAAACCATAAATTATATATCGAAAATTATGCAGAATTTCCGTATAATTAAATTAAATATGTCACTCACCTAACTTCTATGATTAACGGACAGTAAAACCGGAAAAAAACTGGTCCGAGCGCACTTCACACTATTATATTAGCATATCTCGTAACAATATGCACCAGGGTAAACACCTGAAGTCCATCTATATTCATACTACACCAACTATACCTGTGCTTTCTTTAACAGAAATCTGCGTTAACAGATCGAGACAAACGAAAAGAATGACACATAGGTATAGTTGGTGTGGTATGAATATAGATGGACCTCAGGTGTTTACTCCTGGTGCATATTGTTACGAGATATGCTAATATAATAGTGTGAAGTGCGCTCGGACCAGTTTTTTTTCCTGTTTTTACTGTCCGTTAATCATAGAAGTTAGGTGAGTGACATATTTAATTTAATTATACGGAAATTCTGCATAATTTTCGATATATAATTTATGGTTTCTAATAGATTTTAGTAATTTTTGTTAATATTTTAGGATCCACTGAAATATTCGAGTTCTAATAAAAGCTATGATGACCTTTAATTTTACCGAGATTCGCACAGACGTGATGTAGAATTAATTTAGATATCAAGTACAATCGATTTTTATAAAGTTAATTATCAAACCGCTTGATTATCTGCACGGCTTTTATTTGCGGTTATTATAGACAATGTATCATCTATCGTATAGAATCGGATTTGGATTTGCTAAAGCAAGAACGAACATAAATAGTTATACAATTAAATAATTTGCATAAAAACGTTTATGAATAAACTATTCAATCTCAAAATCTTTCTGTATATCAGTACCTATTCGAAAACGCGTTATTAAGAACAATGATATTTCCTGAATTAATTGATAGAATGTATTCTCGGTTTATAAAGCGGAAGTTTAACAGTAATATATAAAACGTTAATAATAAATTTGTCAAACTAAAATTCTTATTGTATGAATCAATAATTATTATTATAAAATTAGCTATAGTATATCAAGCCTAGCATGATAATCGACGTTATATAGACAAATTATATCTTCTTCTATAAACGTAGTAATTATATCTGACAATTCAGAGAACGATACCTATAAATATTTATAGCCATGATATTTATACACGAATTCATGATGCATAAAACGTTTAATAGGTTTAGATGTCGAATCACCCACAAATTTTTATTTTAACGGTCGATAATTATCTTGAAAATTGCATATAATCAGATTCACACTGTATAGATTTTAGTCTTATAATAGACAAATTTCATGTCTTGGACTTAAATTACAGTTAATGTTTACAAGAAATCACATAAGAACCCGAATATATAAAATTTGAGGAAGCGCTTAAGTTATATTGTATGAATACAAATCATTCTGCTATGTAATAACAACTACGTTTAACTTTATTGTGTTTAAGCTTAAAAATAGAGCAAAATTCGAGTAACTAACGGTATATATATATTGTGTAAAATCAAATGCTATTAGCAGTCGCAGCTATTAGATTGCCTGTAGCGCCTGAGCACAGGGATGATAGCTAAGGACTACTAATGCATTTTGCCTGTTGATACACTTAATGTTTTTCGTTAACATTAAAGAAAAATAGAATATAACTTAAAATTAGGAAGGTTAATAACATTTACGTATTTTGAAATTTATTCTGTATTGATAACTTAATTATCCTCTTGAACATTATTATGGTATTAGTGATACCAAATTAGTAGGCAAAATTGGTAAGTATTTGAAGATGCTGGTAGTATAGTACATTTTTACGAAACGTTGACGGTCTATTACATTAATTGGTATTTACATTTATTTGGTTTGAAGAGCAATTAGACTATGTGAATAATGATTATTTGTGCTGGTACTAACAGTATGTTTTGGTTTGTCTAAATTTTGAGAAATTTTAATTTATTTGATAACCAATACCTTATATCTTAAGCAATTGCAGAAGTAACACCATTTCCACTGTATCTTAATGTTATTAAATTACTTCCACATTAGTATTAATTAGAATCCGAACATTGGCCATTGATGTATGTACTAGTTCGAACCAAATTTAAAAGGTGGCTATTTTCTTGGAAGTATTTGCTAAATCTTTTCCGATGGCATGTATGACATTTATTATCTTTGAATAAATGATAGGGAATTACATTAATGTGGAGGTTAATAAACATATTATTTGTATTTGTAAGTAGCAATTAACATCAACTGTAGTTTTGTGACTGTAAAGTTCTTGAATTTATTTTTGGTTTGTGGAATTGTAAAATCAATATGTCACCAATCATCTATTGATCAAGTTTCATATGTCAAATTTGCAGCAAGCCCTATACTCCCTATAAGAACTTGCAAGTAAAGTTAATTAAAATTTACATATCACATTTATTTGTATACTTATCATTAGATATTCCTAACATTGGCCTTAATTGAATACTATTCATTACTGAATCAAAATTTTAGTATTTTTGTGGAAGTAGTTTACAAATGCATTTATCGATGTGTATTAAAATTAATATTATTTTGATTTTAAAAGTGCTTATATAGAATTTGAAGAATTTAGGCAGTCTAGAGTAGAACATATTCAGTTTGATTTTCTGATAAATACGCAATTAAAACATTCTCTGTTAATTTTTAGCTTGTAATTTATTTTCATTTATGTAAATAATCATATATTTTTGTACCGTTTCTGGACTTGGTAAAAATAATGAACTGTGTCACTTAATTCTTCAAGACGGTGGAGTATTGTCAATATTCTGTCAATCATTTCGACAGTCTAATTATCATTCATCCACTAAATTATTCAGTTAGAAATTACAATTAATTCAGTACTCATCTATATTATTTTATATTTTATTTGAAACCTTATTAAAATAACCCCAGGTTAAAGATAAATTATTTGAAACAGTCATGCCGCAATATAGAATCTGCAATGAAGTCATGTGTAGATCTGAAAATATAAAATCATTTTATGATTTTGGGCGAAAGCATAAGATTTATTCAGTCAGATTCTTTAGGTGAATGATTTATTTTCATATAATTAGGCGAAAAAAATTTTCTATAATGAATCAATTTAAATCGTGCGTTCTTGATTGAAAATATATGTATCGTTGTGATCTAACATTTAATGTTTCTATACGGTTTATTGTTCAATATTGCAAAGAAATGCGATTTCTGTTATGAATATATATTTAAGCTTTTAGTAAAATTCTATAGTTTTTGAATAGTTTTAGGTTTTAAATAATTCATAATAATTTTGTTAATATCTCTAGGATCCACTGAAAATATTTTATATAAAAGCACGTGACCTCAATTTTACAGCTTCGCAAGACGTGGATGTATTGAATTTTGGTGAGTCATGATGAATCATTTTATAATTGTGGGGTTCAGACTAATCATTATCGTCGGGTAGAATTGAGAGGTTAACACTCTCTTCTACTGATATTTTATACTGTAATTAAACATCGTTTAGGTAATCAACAGGCGATGCTTGAGGATATATAATGATTTTTTCAGATATGTATAATGACACTTGTCTGTAAATTGCGCAAAATAGCCGCAATCTAACGATGGTACATCAGTGTTTAATTGTCATACGAAACACCTTAAAACTTATTAAATTTACTAGTGTTTGGGCTTAAACAACTTGAAATTCGTGACCAGATTTAACAAATTTTTAGTAAATCTGCATTAATGGTTTCGAAAAGATATGATCTTGTTATTCATATTTTCTGGTGCGGTATATATGATACATAATTTATTAGTAAAATGACGCTCGCAAATGCAGCTCTCCAGTAAGGCAAATTATACGTATTAGTAAAAATCTTTTCTATTAGTGACCGCATTTAAAAATTTAAATTAGTATTGGTTATTATGCGTTTGGATTTCTAGAATTAAAGACCGACATTTGTGATACAATGCAATTTTATTTTAAACATAGAACTTTAGTAAAGCAGATAGCCTTGAAACGTGCTCCGGTTTTAATATATTTTAAGCTAGAAATATTTATAAGTATGATATTTAGATCACGCACATTTATCAAGCATGCATTTTAAAAGTAGCGTTGACACTCAATTCGAGCTCCACAGAAGTTTTTATCAAATAATAATGTATGAGCTCAAATCGACATTTTTTAATGTGAAATAGGGTTACGATTGTAATAATTATTATCTGTATTGTATATGAAAATAACACTCATTTGATTATTAGATTATTTGTTACTTTAAATTGCACAAATTTGAAGTTACAACATTTTACATACGTGATTATGTAAAACGGATGATATATATTTTAAATTAAGATGCTTTCACATTCTAAACAAAAATAGCATTGACGTAATATTTATGCAGATTTGTGCAGATTTCGCTAATGAAAGCACATTAGTAATGGTTAAATTTTCATCATAGATGGATTCCTGGTGTTTACACTCGGAATTTCCTTATGACATATGCGATACATTAACGTAAATGTGGTTTCATTTAAATCGATTGTAAGTCGTTCTGGTAAGTAAACTAATGTGGCCAGATTTTAACAGCACATTGTTTCAGATGTGACGATGCTTATTTTCTTATTTTACATAATTATGTGAGTATTCCAAAGACGTCGTATATTAATATGCCGTTGCTACCTTTATAAATGTTGCAAATTGCAGCGCTACGGCTATTTTATATACATCTTATTTATTAGTAGCATTTGAAAAATTTGTATAATGTATATTAAGGTTATTACTAGGTTTGATAACTTGTAGCAGCAACTTAAGTCCGCTACCACTAGTTTCTAGTAATTACGTAATAGCGATTATCATTGGTTAAGCATCATGGCATATTATAGGAATGAATTTGCGTGCAATGTCCATTAATAACTGAAATACCGTATAAAATCTATTTTTGACCTGGTTGGTGACATGCCCAGTTTCCATGTAAACTACTGGTTTTAATTTTTAATTCTTATATGTATATTTACACATCAATTCCAATATCAATATCGAAATTTACAAACTATTAAAAATAGCTAGAATAAAACTGAAGTAGCCCACGGTCGTATTCATTATAAATTATAGAATGCTGTCGTTTATTATCCCTTCCTCCTTCTGCTTACGATATTACTAATTCATTTTACCTAATAATTTGCATCATAACAAAACAATCGCATTTATTCATTCTGTTATTGGCTACGCATAATTGCTTTGAGAGTCCATAATTCTATACAGGCTAGCACAACAGGCATCTTATCCATCGTGTATATGTAACTGCAATGTTTTGTTAATATCAACTTAATAGCTATAATTCATTTATAAAGGTGTCAAAAATATTTACTATGTTGCTTTGATCTTTGTGCGCATGGTAGACCATTGCACACGCCTCTGACTAAAGCCGGGTCCACGGTGCTTGCGGCATGGTTCCAATTCAACATCAAAAGCTCAGCGAATATGCTATGAGGTAAGTGTTATTGCACCGTGTTACCTTGCGCCCAAATATCATAACAATAAGTAAACTCGGTTGTTAACAATAGCATCATGGATATAAAGCTACCGGAAAATGGTTTAAGGTTTAAACTGGTGGTTGGCCATATTTATACGACAGACCCCACAATGTAGGAGTGTATCGGCATTGGATGATCCTAATCCCTGCTTACAAACCAGGATGTCATCCATTAAAATGTCAGGTATATATAGTATAAAAAATGCGCTGCCTGGTGGCTATAAAGAACCTTCGTACCCCACCCCTAGGCTTTATATTGCAATATGCTATTGTGATTAACTGTAGTAAGTTACTTAGTAATGTGACAATTTGGATATATATATGGGGCTGTTGGATCATAGGTTAGAGTAACATCGGGTACGATTAGAATATCACAATGTATTGGCGACTTAGATTGCAATCGATTGAGCAACTATTGATCGAGCGTAGCCCAATAGTATCCGTTACGACGACCTTAGCGCTGTATTCGCAAAAGTGATGTAAAACGACATTTCATTATGAGCGTATTATCAAAACATTATTCAACTTTATACAACTTTATTTTTACAAAAAACAATGCAGATACAAATTATATAGATATCCAGTTATTGGCTATCCTTTGGAATCTTTTCGGTAGTCTAGCGTTCCACCCTATTGGATGTATAAGGAAGCATTTTTCTTATCCAATTAATATTTTGCTTCTGCCCATTATAATATTAGAGACGGCAAAGCTGATGTTGTGGGCGTTGGTGCTGTAATTGTTTAATGGTTTCATGAGGTTGGTAAAGTTGATTATATTGTTGATATTATCGATGTTGTTGATGTTATCGATGTTGTTGATACTGTTGATGTTGTAAATTCTCATCATTCATTTCTTATGACAGTAATTGAGACAGTTAAATTTTTATCTTAAAACTTAGAATTTAAAAGATATTCCATCTGAATATCTGCCAACAGTTTTATAAATCCCATCTCCTCGATTATTTCCATAAAATCATCCAAATCTTCGGGCAATACTAACACAGCAGTACAGTGCTGTATTGCTTCCTCGTATGACTGGCACATAAGACATTTTGTCCTTCTATCGAAAACCGTTGCCCGCATTCCGCCTTTTTACTCGTAGAGCATTGCGAAATCTTCGAATAACCTTCCCAAAGTCTTTATACATATTTGTTTAATCACCTCTTTAAACTGTATAATCGATAAATTATAACTTCTATGCCAACAGTCCTTTTATATGAGCTACTCTTGTTCGGATATGCCCCGATTGTGCTCGATTTGTGTTATGCTTATTCTATTATACAACCCTCTTCTCTTAATTCTTCTATTATAGATACCCCTCTAGTGCTAGGATGACCTCTATTATTTAAGGTTATGTCACTGTTTTCTGTATCAATTTCCTATATACTTTTTCCCGAACTATGCGTATTAGATTGGAGATTATACTTAACTCCATAAACTGACGTGTATATATTTTCGTCTTCAGTTTTAACCAGCACGTTCGTATACTAACGATGTACAGGCTCGTCGTTAACTGGTAACTTAATCTTTTTTTAAAAGTTCGCCTTTGTTTTCAACTTTAATCTCCTTCATAGGTTTTAGTATTTTCCGCTATTCCTTATGACTGGGAAGCGGTGATTTGCAAAGGCTCATGCTATGTTTATGAGCTTCTTTGAAAACTGGTTGTGAAGTAGTATATCTTTTTTGCGTTCCACAAACTTCCTTCGTACGGCATCCTGCATAAAATGATGCTCATGTTTGCTTACAATAAAATCTTTAGCGGCCGTCATCATGAAACTTGAGATTGGGGCTAACCATTGACGGCTTCTTCTATATTTATATACTCATCGAAATTTTTCTATATCGCCCTTACCCAAATCAAAATCTTTTACAATAGTAATAAAACTATATTTCGAGTCACCACCATTCCAGCATCGCTGACAAATTTCTTTAAACTTTATAAAGGGCATATCACTGCCAACATGATTTAGAAAGATATGCCAAAGATTTGCATCATCCTGTTTCCATATTGAAATAACATTAGCGTTATCTCTAAGTCCGTGCTTTACTGTGCTGGCATACGTTTGACATAAGTAAAAGGAATCGATACTCTTATGTCTACCACAGGAGAAAAACCGTGCGATCTTGTTTTGTTCGTTTGCATGAATATCATCAAAGACAATAATTGAATCTTCTTTTGCATCCTCTGACCTAATCAAATCTTTATAATTCCCAAATTCGTAGTAACCAATATCCGTCTTTAAGGGTTCAAATAACTTTCTTAACAGTTCATACTTTGGCTGATATAAACTTTTAGATAACATATAGACGTTTTGGAATGCAAGTCCATTCTCATGTAAAATGAGAGATATTAGAGCGTTGGTTTTTCCACAACTCGATGGTCCCGCAAATATTGCCCTTATATTGGATGGGAACAAAGGTCCATGTTTACCAACTTCTTTTGCACTAGAAGTGGTATATGTATCAAAGTTTTGTATGGGTATTTTAACTTTTTGTCGTGCAGCTTCTACCGGGATATTTGATTCTCTACTTTTATTTCGAACACCTAGTTTATAGAGGTGATCTCGTAGTGTTGTTCTAGGCACATTATACAACCTACTAGCTTTACGCGTATTTAACACACCTTTCTGAATTTCACTAATTGCTTTCTCTAAAGATTGCTTGGTGTACATCTTTCAAATATACTGCTAAGACTGATTCAAAATTTCAAAAGCAGTCTTTTATATTAAATAGTCCATCCCTGCCCGCCCGTCCGTCCATCCACCCGTCCCCCCACCAGCCCGTCCGCCCGTTCATCCGCAATCGTCCGCCCGCCCGCCCGTGCAACTGGTCCGCCCGCCCATACGGAACGTTACGCTACAGCCAACAAGTACATGGAGGAAGAGTACGATCTCATTACACCGTGTAAGTATTTGACCTACTACGATGCCAATAACTTTTCCCCATATCTATGTTATATAATTTCGAATCGATTTTTTAAACCCCAGGACATATGTTCACTCGATTTTAAATTTTTTAAAATTTTTTCTAAACCGAAAAATTCCGAATGGGGCACCCGCAAAGCCGGTAAACATAATAAAGAATTCATACGAGTCATGAGGATCGTTAAAAATTTTTTCTAGACCGCAAAATGCCGAATGGGGCATCCGCAAAGCCGATAAACATAATTTCATTTATTTTATTTATTAATAAAGTCTCCACAGACATATGTATATAAGTCCAATTATGTAGTCAACTTAATTCTAAAATTTAAGAACACACTTATACTAGTCTAATATTAAAAATGATATATGTTAAAAAGTAAAATTAAAATATTAAAATAATAGTGCTAAATAATCCCATGTAATTTCACGATGCTAATTATATCTGCCTATCACTATCGTTAAAAATTTTCTAGCCCGCAAAATGCTGATTAGAACATCCGCAAAGCCGATAAACATAATGAAGAATTCGAATGAGTCATGAGAATTGTCATAAGACCCCCGTCCCCCTTCAACACCCTACGACTAGTAGGCAAGCAGAAAGGGGTAGGAAGGGGGGCGGCGATCCAGTGAGAAACGATGTGCGCCAGAAGTGTCTTGAGGATCGTCAGAATTTACAAGGCACACCACCTCAACAACTGCGAAATAGAAGGCAGGGTGGGGGGATCGATCGAGTGAGGATCGAAGTGGCCCAGAAGGAACCTATTATATCTACTATTCGATGTAATTGTTTTTCTAAAAAACAAAGTGTTAAGCAAATTTGTAAAGAAATAGGCAAAACATAGGCTTATGCTTTAGATCTTTACTTCGAAAGAGCATTGAAGGAGTCCTGTAAGCATGACAGAAGGAACTCATTATGTAACTGCTGCACTACTAAAACTTGTAAAAGAAACAAAACAAGATGTTCTCTTCGGACTTTTTAGTAAAATTTATGAAATTGAAGAAATACCATCATATTTTACTGAGTGTAATGACAGCAAAAAAAGGCTGAAGCAGACATTTGAAGAATACATAAGAATTAGTTCAACTTCGCAAACGTTAAAAATTTTGACTATGATACATGGTAACAGAATTAACCTGTAACATGCCTTTATCAATTATTGTGTAACCAGTTTCCATTAATTATATTAATTAATTGTACTGCATTTAGTTTAATAGTATAGGTAATCCCCTGTTTCCTGGATCCGGCCTTGAGTAGGTTATAAATTAGTAGTTACATTGTAGAGTTAGAACTATTTACGATGTAGTAACACACTAAGATACCGTTTCGGGGATTTTTTTATCGTTCTTAGGGTACGTTCTTAGGTACGAAGCTCTTATTTAAACTCGAACTGATTCTGCCGAGAATCACGTGGACACTTCAGTACTGGTGCTTGACGTAAGTGATTATGCTTTCCGGGGGGCTTTACTAGAAACCTACGCGGAAGTAACTGTGCTTATCGTTAGTGGCGTTACCGCGCTTCTTGCGATGTAGTAGCCCCAATTTGTTGTCCCTACCTGTTCTTACCTTCCTTTTGGGTGCTAGGGTGCTACAACGAGGATGCAGACAACGGTGATAACAAACTTAAGAAAACCAAACCAAAGATCCCTTGAGAAAAGAACTCAACGCCGGAGGCTTATAGACTAAATATAAGTTTTGTGAATTTTATTAATTGTAATTGGAAATTTGCACGAATAAGCTTTAGAAATAAATTAGATAAGGTTATAAGGGTTCGTACAGGACCACTTATAGCAACTCACACATGTTACGGGACGATGGAAAGAGAGGTAGAAGACGAATTAACAGAAGACCAATTTGGTTTTAGAAAAGTAATGGTGCATGAGAAACGATCTTGTGCCTAAGATTACTAATAGAAAGTGGAATATTTGACGTTAAAAATAGCATTTGATGCCGCTGAATGAAATGTGGTAAAAACAAAAATGGAAGAGTAATTGCTAATATTTACAGAAACAAAAGCTAAAATCACAGTATATGTTCCAGAAAAAATGCAATTGTAATCATAAATGGAAGTACCTGGTCACCTTTTTAGCAGTTTATTTATACTGTAACCAATAAGGAATAAAGAGAACAAATAAATACTGGATATAGGAAACGTAAAGAGAAGAAACAGTAATACTAAGATTTGTAGATAACGAAGCACTCTTTGCCATCAGTACAGTCTATATATAGGAAACCTGTTAAGTTTTAAAAAGAGACCTACAGCATATCAAGAAATAAAAGTAAAACCAAAGTAATTACTTACAGTAAAAATAATGAATAACGATGAACTTTTAATTAAAAAAAAAGCTCCTTAATTATCAAATATTTCAGAGATAAACACTTATTATTTCGATTACTAAGTGGTCGCCATCATTAGTAACACTCCATAACACTTTAATAAAACACTTAAAGTTGTGTAAGCAACCCTAAGATGATATTCTACTCACCTTACATGTGATTTTCCAATGCTCCACCCGAAGGTACTACATTGGCCAGGAAGCGAGTTTTTTTACCTGAAAAATTTTTGCCGAACCCTGCTGTTCCAAGCAAGGTAGGGATCTTTAACGTGCGCGACAACACTCACACACGGGACCTTCATTTTACCTCTCATCCGAACGAGGGTGTATTTTTGTGAAAAATGCTCGCCTAACATTTTTTAAGCGGACCGTGTCGGGATTCGAACCCGGGACCTTGGGCGTAGTAGTCACACACATACCACTACGCCACGGAGCCGCCTGAATATTCTACTCACCACGTAGCTTTAAGGGCAGTATCAAATTCATATTTGACTAATATTGCTTTATACAGCTGAGGATATTCTATTCATCGCGCAGCGCGGAGATTTCAGGAGCACAAATTGATATGCAATCCTAATACCAAAAATGACCTACCTTATGCCATTTCTAGAACGCCTTGAGCAAAACCAAGATAAGTCTTGTATTGCTATTGGTTGTTAGACCAATGGAGAAAGTAAAGCAGATGAAGCCATGTTGCTATAGGCTTCCTATCAGTATCTAGAAGTACATTGTCGGACTGGTTCCAAATTTGACTGGCGAATTAAAATCTTTCATGTTCGTTGTACTTAAACTGAGGAACTTGTTCTAAAGACCTAGATATTGCATTTCTTTTTGTACGATATATATTTTGACGACATTCTGGTTCCAAACATCTAATCTCGTAAATATCTGGTTCGTACATTTTATCTTTTGGTTTACGCAACAAACTTTGTTCTTATTTATATTAAACAAACAATTTTAAAATTAACTTACTTAAATATGTTATTAAAATTCTTGCATACTTGCATTCCAATCTACTATTATTATTAAACTTTCATCTCTTTCATTGTGTTTCATAGATCTTTTATTTCTTCACCAAACTTGCCCTACTTACACGTTATCATGGTCAATGGTTGGCACGTAGTCACATAGTGCTGTAGTTGGTGTACACCTGATATTAACCCTGATTAAAATAATTTTGTCACTACCTTGCATATAAAAATCCCCGTTGTTCTATCTTTCTCGTATGTTATGAATCCCACTTCCCCTAGTCCTAACTATGGAAATTATCTTACAGTCTTTTAACCAAAAAGTTTTTTTCTTCTTTGTATTGAACCTCAGTTACACCCAAAATATTTGTGTTAACCTATCTATTTCTCGCTTTAAGTTCTTTAATTTAGCGACTTTATTTAGAAATTTAATAGTTCACGTTCCGGCTCGAAAAATGTAACAGATCTTGCTCCTACCTTTTCTGATAACACTTTTTGTAGTAGTTTCCTGTCGTAGATCGTAGTGGGGGACATATTTACCTCTGGAACATTTCGTTAAAAACGATGCTATTGAAATTTTATCTTGGAATATCCATAAAGATTGTTTGCGCAGGCGGAGAATGAGTAGTTGCGCATACGACAGCTAGATCTTTTGTTTAGAATAATCCGTGTACGTTCTAAACGCCGGATAACTTGTGTTGAACATAAAAAAAACTCTTTAAAAAATTAAAAATTTATTTTTATTTTTGTTGAATAAATTAATCTAGAAAAAGACGTTCAAGGTTTTTATTTAACACCTCCTCCCCCGTATATATAGTCGAAATCATAAGAGAGTGCATTCACGTCATAGGTTGCTGAATTAAAAAACGACATATCTTGAAATCCTATGCTTTAGGTATACTTCGATACATCCTTTACAAGTATGTCGGTTTTTTAATTCAGAAGCCTATGATGTGAATGCATTATGTCATGATTTCGACTATATTAAGTTTTTCTAGTATCGTTGTCATTATTCTTCAAATCTGTCTGCCATTCTTCCACCAAAAACTTTTTCGTGCAATGGTTTGATATATAGCTTCCTTGCTATTATCCTGAACTCGTTTCTCTCTAATATTCAATTGTTAATCATAAATGTTCTTTTCCATAAAACAATGACTTAAGTCACCTTTGACTTCTACTGAGAAAAAATTTCATACATTTCATATTTGAGAGTAAAGTTGTGATTTTGTTGTGCTATCAAGAGTAGTTTCGCAAGTTTTTACACGGTATATTTCTGTAGGCGTTATCTATCATATCAAATAATATATTGCACTCAAATTTTTTCTTCCTGAATCTAACAAACGGTAATTAATATAAAAGCTTCATTAATTGATGTGTTATAATTCCTCAACAGATGTAATCCCTGTCTTTATGGAGTATATAAAAGCATATGGACCTGTCATAAAATTGTGGAT
This sequence comes from Platerodrilus igneus, assembly GCA_036346225.1. Taxonomy (NCBI): domain Eukaryota; kingdom Metazoa; phylum Arthropoda; class Insecta; order Coleoptera; family Lycidae; genus Platerodrilus; species Platerodrilus igneus. The sequence goes on along the minus strand of JARFIW010000266.1, from coordinate 611,966 downwards.
TGGGTTTCGCCCAAGAATTATAATTAGTGACTATAAGACCGCCGAACTGTTATTAAACTCGAAAACTATTTTGGACAAATCCTATGACTACAAGTTCATTGAAGGATGGCTTGGAACTGGACTTCTGACTAGTACCGGTGAGTATACTCCCACAGGACTTAATATTATAGGATTACTGTGTTGTGCATTTTTCCCATGTTTGGAAATGGTAAGCTAAAGTTAAGAATAATGTAAATCCTTTAGCCATAAATTATTTCAAACGCTAAGTGGTCATCTTTGATAGCAAAACCAAAAAGCAATTAAAAAGGATTTTTTCAGCAACACTTCCGAGGATATAATCCCCAAAAACTAGGTGGAAATTTACCTTTCAAACACACAATCAATGTTGCTTAGCAACCCAAAAACATTTTCCTGTTGTATCTGTTTTGGTAAAAATGGAATACCAATTCAAACGAAACATTATTGCATTACTAAAAGGCTTATGAAACATGAGTCTAGAACGTGATGGTTTACCTCTGCCAGTGTGTCTCTGAACCACAAAAATCCACGTGCTGAAGTAAGGTAAGGTTTTAATCATGCTTCGCTACCCGCACCGTAAGCTACTAGCATCAACGGGACCTTGAGATCATCAGTCATACGCGAATCTGTTTGATCCAAGGAGCCACCAATATGTTGATCCCTACATTTGATTTCCAAAAATTTAATCATGCATTGAAACAAACCAACATGGCTTCCGTCCTAAAAACAATGCATAACAAACAATCCATCTACTCATCACCAATATTCAAGCAGACCCATCTTATGATTCGTCTTAGCAATTTTCCTCGATTTCCATTCTGCCGTTGATCTCCTGTGGTAGCCCAATATCCTAAATCAATTGAAACTCTTAAATGTCCCATCTAATATCTTCTCCATAATAAAATTACATTTAACCAATCGAACTGCCACCCTAAGCTACAATTATTATTTTCATACCACACTCCTATACCAAGGTTGTCCCCAAAGTTCTATCCTGTCACTAACTCTTTGAAATTTAGCTATAAATCCTCTCCTTGAGCTCAACATCCTAAACGCAGACGCTCATGCCTACACCAATGACATCACATCCTTCATCCATGGTAACTCCCGTCTTGAACTAAAACCCACGGCCAATACCCTAATTAAACAAGTAAAATCCCGGTCCCTCTTAAATAGACAACCTATCTTTCCTTCCAAAACAAAAGTGTTACTCCTAAATGGCTTCCTACAACCTTGGTGTCGTCCAAAATTTCACATCGTAGGAACGCTTTTCACCTTCTCCAACTTTTTTCTACCAAGGAATCCATCTGGAAACAAAATTAAATTTCACGCCCATCTATAGAAAATTCGTTCTAAAACCAAACTAATCCTTTTCAACATCCAACACTCCCCACGTTAATCAGTTCAATTAACCCAACACGCAAGAAGACATCCTCAACAACATAATTATCTCTATCAACCGCTACGCAGTAGATTCTTGGTACCCTCGGACAACTCCCCGCTCTAGAAAATTACTTAATCCAACAATCCGTCCTTATCTCTTCTATGTCTACCAAGGTTCTGTACCAGTTTCAATGCTGCCCTCCACACCTAGAATTGCCACTGCTTTACAGATCCGTATCCTAAAATCACATTGACCTATCCCATTACATCACGAAACCTTCTCACCTGCCATATACCGTACCATTCCTACCACCAAAATAAAATCCCGCACCCATAACTCATTACTCCACGAATGGCAAGAATGCTGGTCCCACTCGGACGCTGGTAGATTTACCTATTACATTTTCCCCGACATTACTAATATCGCCACTCACATAAGCCATTTTTCCAGAACAACTATCCAATTCCTTACTGGTCACGGCAAATTCCGATAAAACTACACTCCTTCAATCAGTCTATATAAACCTCCACAACACACTTGAAACTCAAGATCACCTTCTTCATCATTGCCTTAATCTAACCCCTCTGCAAAACAACTTTAAAATCACAATAGACCTCGATCTCTACTCTCCACTTCATGATCTAACATATTTCAATACAAACTATTCGCTACCATTAAATCGATTCCTTCTGCAAATCCTAAAACACAAACTACCTATTCCACCTCCTACCCTTAACCAGCGGTTACCAACAGCGAAGAACCGCATCGGAGCAAGATACCAACCACCCACCTGCTCCATCAGCAATAGACACACACGCACCCTAAAGAAGCAAGTCAACATAGCCTCCCAATATTTAGAATAAGCTTTACTTTATTTCATTTTTTCTTAATATCTTAGAATGTAAACAGGCTAGGATGGACCAAAGGCCAGAATATAGCCTCAAAATAAATTCATTTACACGGGCGCGCGCTCACACACGCACGCACACGCGCACACGTGCACGCACACATCAGGTCAAACGCCCTTAGACTATTTCCTATAGGGGACAATGAAGCAAACAATTTACTATGACATTCAAAACACAAGAGAGGTACTTGTGGATCGGATCCGAACCATAGCAGAGGAACTCCGACCAGATCAAGGGACGATCCGAAGAGCCACACAATAAGTGGCCACACGAGCTACAGCTTGCCTGCAGCAAAATGACAGACATTTCAAACAAGTTTTTAAATTATATTATTTTTTAACGTTAAGTGTGACAAGTGTATGTGAAATTTGCAATCAAAACTCTGTTGTTACCATTAGTGTCACAAGTTTATTCATGATTTTCGCTAAGTTCAAACATCAATAACGCATGAACTAATAGACTTTAAACTTGAAAGTCGGCGTCGTTCTCAATGTTAGATTGCAAGCTGTCTAAAAATGTTAAAATAGTTGTAGACCATTGTTCTGCTTGTTGAAGTAAAATGCATAGTAAGCAATAAAAGTTTATTTTTTACAATTAATTGCACTTTAAAATTTACCGGTCCGTGTTTTTCCGAAACACATTTTCAAATCATGTATGGTGTCCATTAGACAAATTTATTAGCTGTAAAAGAAATCTAATTTAATGAGTGTAGCGCCTCTACAACCAAGGTTACACCTTATACGTGCATGCAATCATATTTAGATAAACTAAACACCAAAATAGCTGCTATTCGTAGGTGGTTGGAGTTACATCCCTACTTTATATATTTTTTTGATAAAATTGTGCATATAATATACTCTTCACGTCTCCGAGGTGGGTGTCCAGATACACTGAATATAAATTCATTCAAAAATTCTTTCATAGTATCTACTCTGTATAATAAGCTTCCAGATGCTATTTGATTGTTAAAATTAGCAGGTTTTAAACTAGGTTTGTTGTCAATGCTACGTGAATACTGTTATTATTCAGCAGATGAATTTTTGGAAGAATTTTGAATAATGTAGCGCCGACTAGTCTGTTATCAATCAGAATAATTGTATTAGAATATAAATAAAAAGTTTGTGACCAAAAGACGATTGATTGGCTCTGCGGAGCGAGATCTCTTGATTAGCTGGTACAAGACTTTGCATTTATAAGATTACAATAGGTGCATTCGAGATGTTATTAACAAATTTTGGTATGTTGTAGAATAAGCTAGAAGTATTGGATAGGATATTAATTACTTAAGGGGTTTTGCAGTTCAGTTCCGATTAAAGCTTTGATTACTGTATGTCTTATTTTAAAGCTTTGAAAGATGTGATATGATTGCTGTTGATATAAATTAGTTTTGATATAAATTATTGTAGTGATTATATAAATTAATAATTAGTGCTTAGATAGTTAATTATAGTACTTCGATGGTAGCGATTTGCGATTAGCTGAAAGTAAATTGCTGGAAGCGCTTTTAACAAATGCAATTGTAACTATGAGTTGTTAAAAGGCTTGTATAATCAGACTGAAAAATAAAGAACTGTTGTTGTTTTGCAAATAGTTTTCGTTGTAATATTCTAATTTAGGTTAGCACTTTAACGAATTGTTTAAGAGAGAAACAAGTTGTTAGTGATATTTTACGATATTTCTTATTTATATATATTGTAGTGGATTTAAAGGGTTAAATTTGGGTATAAACAATGCAATTTCAAACACCCTGTGTAGAGAGAGAAACATAATATTTACGCGCAAAATTTATTTCATTTATTTAATTTAAATTAACAAGTATTGACATAATTTTATAATTAGGGATTAAAAGTTAATAGGTTCATAAATAAAATCAATTGTATAAGCTAATAGAAATTATTAATTAATTTAATTTAGTTTAACTCAACGGCTTATAACGTCAGAAAACGCATCAGAGCATGGAAAATCAATAATCCCAAGGCGAAAAGCTTTCTTAACAAACAAACACACGTCGGTTGTATAAAATACTATGAAATGTAAGCTCCGAGAAGTGTTATTTTAAACGATCGTTAATTGAGCAAACCTGCATGTTCGAAAGGTCATCTTCCGCTTATTTGTGAAGATAACGAGGCGAGCTTCAAGGAAATATTGTTCAACCGTCGGTGGTTTTGCATAAACGCTAACAAAAATTTCTTAAAGTGCAGAAGGGATGAACAATGAATAATATGCTTCAGAATGGGACGGGCATAAAAGCATTCACTTTAGTAGGCACGTATTCGATCCACGTGGAGTCCATAAAGACGCGGGCAGCAATATCGATTTTCTACAACTCAAGCAAAGTTAGAATGCGACATCAAATATGCATAAGACAGGAATAGAGATATTACAGGTGGAGTTTTAAGACGTCACTGAAATGTATCATTAGTCGAAATAGATAGTTTTAGAACAAACGAACACGCGACAGGTGTTTACGATAGTTTTGTAGGATATAGCGTGTTGACGAGGGAATATTTTTTGGAAGTTTAAAACGGTTATACAAAATTTGGGAAAATATTAATTTCCATTCGCGTAAAGTGTGGCCAAGGGGGCCTAGTTTTATGATATAAATACTCTGGAAGAATTAGGAGGGCTCTCCCTAATTTTGCATCGCTTAATGACGCATAATAATCAACTAACAAAGCTTGTGAGTATTAAGCATATGTAAAATGCAGTAAAACAATATTAGATTAATTGTGGCCTTATAGTTAGTAACGCGTGTAGTGGCGTGTAATTTAAATTTAACTGAGGTCCACAAATACTTTAACAAGCTCGTAAATTAATAATGCAATAATAAACAAGTGTAATATACATGGATTTGGATGTTGGAATTGGTGTTCATTGGTAGCACGAAGCTCAGTTTAAACTGAGTTGTCATCTATAAATAGCTAGTGGAGTAACGCGCATAATCACGAAGCCGAGGGTTAAGGAATATAGAGCTTCTTCAACGGAGATGGACTTTTGACGCTTTTTCCAGGCAACGCATTTGAATTTGCTGGTTTTTTTTATATAAACTGTTGAAATTGTTTGTGATGTGTGAGTGAACTTTGAAGGTTATTTTTGGTAGTTTAAGGTATTGAAAAAGATACGTATAACTGACTATTATTATGGTATTTTGGAATATAAAACAAAAGGTGTACGTAAAGCTTATTAAATTTCTTGATGAATTTAAATTTAATTGTTAAGAGTACATGGGTTTAGTAAGTTTGTAGTCCTAGTATGCAAAGTGGAAAGCATACATTAATAAACTGGGTTATCATGAGCTCACCATACTCCAGTGTGCAGTAATAAATAAAGATAAGGTATTATTTGGGGCCCATTCACTCCTGTTGCATTAAATGTGTTTAAAATTTAAATTTTAAAAACAAGTACTTTACAAAGATAGCATTTATTGAGGTGTAACTTAAGCACCGAGCTGTACATAACTATAAATTATTATTTGTAAATAGCGGTAAATAAATATTGTATGATTGTTGTATTATTTTGTGATTTTATTGAATGGTGTGTAAATGGTTAAGTGAATGATAGTAAATTTAGGTATCCGAGAAGAGGCACAGCTGAGCTAGTCAGGAAAGCTGCTGAAGAAATTAGTTCGATGAAGCAGAATACGGGTAAGAAAATTTTTGTGAAATTTTATAATTTTTGAAAATTATTTTTTTTTACTCTGGCGAGGTCCGGAACTTAAATTAGAGAGTTCCACGGCAATTTATGACGCCCAATCTGTGGGGCTCGAATGTTTTTTAAAAAGTACCAGTTCCTGTGACCTAAAGTCACATTCCATGGCAATATATATATATATATATATATATATATATATATATATATATATATATTCTTATGCTGCCCCCCCACACACTTTTTCTTTGTCGTTGCGCGCCGTTTGGTTGGTTAATTAGATCAAAATTGTTTTTAATATGCCTCGACTATATGAACTCTTTCTTCTCAGGGTATCCACCTACTTACCGTGGGTTCAGTGGTAAGTAGATGTGCAATGCCCAACCAAACTGCACTATCTTTTGTTTTAGTACCTTTTTTAGAATTTACTTGTGTATATGCCAAATTTTATGTGATCCACGTAGCCTTGTGCCAAATTAATTAATACCACAAGATTTATGACTTTGACGTTATAATACACCGTACTCACCTGAATTATACGTCGTTACTGGCCTCTCTTAATGCTGGCTCAAAATCCTTTTCGCCGTATGCGCCTTCACAAGGTTTTGCTATCACTTTGAACTGCCGTCTAGCCTCCAGGTGTCTTTTCTTTAATTTTGTTGCGCCCAAACCTAAAATAAATATAACCCGAATTTAGAATTTAAAATACCCTTTTTATCTACTTCCCCTGCGCTAATTCTTCCGTAATAATTTCTTCCTTGAATTGTACACTTCCACTTGCTGTTCTTACGCTGCTTTCTAATTCTGCTCCTCTCGTTCACTCGTTCCAAATCTATGCTCGTTCCTATTAACCACTCAATCCAAATCTATCTTCGTTCCTGTTTACCACTCAATGCCCCGCTACATATAAATCCATATCCAAATCAATCCTTATATTCTTCACTCTTATGTTTCTCACTCGATGCCTTCTACCTATATAATCTCGTTCTAATCCAAACTTATCTTCCGCCGGTTCGCTGTCGCACTAATTCCAATATTTACTTTTATTCGTCGCCGCTATTAATTCTTTATACACTGATGCTTCTCTTTACTCCTTCTTTATAAATCAAACTCTTGCAATTCAAACACATTTATTTACTCTTCCAAAAATATTTATACAATTTAGCGCAGTTTCATAAAACACGTCTTTTCACAAAAATAATTCGAAATCAACTCCCTTTGTTTACTATGCTAGGGGATAATTACAACATTTTCTGCCTACTCTATTACATATTATATAAAAAAAACCATCCAATAACATTTTATCACTGAGTCCGTGTCACAAATACCTTAAATTTTGTCTTTAGCACTTTCCTATTTTATACATAATATTCTATCATTGGTCCTAAATGTTTCACAATCCTTCAATCATATTTGACACTGCTATTACTTATTATTTTGAGATTACATGTTTGTCCAAAAGTTGATTCTAGTAAAATAAAAGCCAAAATAATTCACATATGAACCTGGATCTGCGAGGTTAATAGTGGACAACCATAGACGCATCCGGTTTTCGGTTGGCAAATGTACGTTCAATGGCCTATTAAATTATAACTCAGTATAAAACCTTGAGCACTGTGTATTTTATCACGTCATCAAGTCATTATAATTTACATCTTGGCACTTACATTTCAACTAACATTTTAAATACTTTAACGTATGTAAAGTACGGCAAACCTACATTTTTAAAATTACGGGATCTGATATATGGATTATTTTATTTGGCATACACTACCTTCTACACAAAACCACCCTTAGAACCCTTGTGGCTCCTAATGACATTACACTGTATACAATCCAAATATGTGAGTTAATAAAAACCAAAAGTTGGAAATCCTCGAATAATACTACAATATGCTGGATGCAGACGTGACGAACAGAGCATTCATCGAAGATTTATCCTAACTAATTTGTGAAAATTCCTAGTTTTGCTAGATAAGGCAAACGTATCAGCCCAGATTGTAAACCCGCCAATGAAGACAATTGGGGAAACGGCTTATATATACGATAGTAACGGCACGCCAGGTTAGTCTATATTCAACTGAGCAACGACTATCTTCAAAGGTGTTACAAAATTAAATTTAAAAGTGCGAGAATTTATGCAACGAAATATACGCCAATCTATAAATAGACGGCTTTAATTGAGACGGCTGTAATTTGGAACCTTTAATTGAGACGAGTTTAATTTGAAATGGCTTTAATTGATACTACTTTAATTTGGGACCTTTAATTTGAACCTTAATTTGAGACGGCTTTAATGTGGGACAACAAGCAATATCACGAATTATTTAACAAATAACAGAAAATCTAAACAAGTATATAATAAGACTTTCATGGAATGTAAAAGGTTTCTAAAAGACCATCCACAATTGTTAATCCTGAAAAGTGACAAAGAAGGTGTGACGGTAGCTATTAATAAAATTGACTACGAAAATAAAATGGACGCTTTCTTTCTAATGAAGATTTATTTACAAAACTAAAGCGAGACCCAACTACATGTACCCAAGCTAAAGCAAACGGGTTATTAACCACCTTGGAAAAAGGTAAAATTATTACACAACAAACCGCTAAAAAACTTAAGAGTTACGATTCAAAATGTCCAAAAATTTTTGATAATCCAAAAATACATAATGAGGGGTTCCCACTTAGACCCATTATTGCCGGTATACTAAGTCCTAGTATAAATTTGTCAATTTGGATAACAAATGTATTAAAAAATGCATATAATAAAAGTAATGAATATTACATACCAGATAGTTTTGCTTTTTCAGATTTTGCAAATAACAAAATAATTCCAGACAACTATATAATTATTTCATTAGACGTAGTGAATTTATTTCCTAATATAACTAAAGAAATTGTTATTAAAGTAATTAAACAAAAATGGTCTCAAATTGTAGAGAAGGCACACGGTATATATCATAAACTATTTATAGATTTAGTTACATTTGTTTTAAACAATAATAGTTTCACATACAAAGGTAATTACTACTTACAAAAAGTAGGATGTGCTATGGGATCCAAAATTAGTGCAATACTATCCCAGTATGTCATGGATGCGTTGTTAGACACGTGCATACCGAAATTAACTTTTCAGTTAGGCTTTATAAAAAAGTATGTGGACGATTTATTGCTAGCTTTTCCAGTAAATTGCACTAATGAACTTTTAGATGTTTTTAACAATTTTGACAAACAATTAAAATTCACAGTTGAACATGAAGATAATGAAAATTCGGTTCCTTTTCTAGACACTAAAGTTATTCGAAAAGATAATTGTATAATGTTAGATTGGTATCAAAAACCTACATCTTCTGGTAGATACATACGTTTCAAATCAAATCATCCATTATTCATAAAACTTAATTTTGTTAAACAAATGACATATAGAATTAAAAAAATTTGCCATCCAACATTTATAAATAAAAGTTTAAATAAGCTATCGTTATTATTACTAGATAACGGATACCCAAAATCTTTAATTAATAAAATCATTTATCAATCTAATATAATAAATTTGAGAAACAACCATACAAATGAACCTACTAATGGAGAAGAGACTGACAAGAACCAAACAAACAATGTGCCTACCGTAAAATATATTTCATTTCCACAAATTTGAACACTAACAGATCATCTCATCAATGTTTTTAAATATGAAAAGATCATCATTAGCAAGAAATACATTAAAACTATAGAAGGATTATTTAGCAGATTGAAGTCACCCATACCAATAAATGCACAGTGACATACAGTATATAAGATTACTTGTAACAATTGTATTAAAACTTATGTAGGTCATACATCACAAATCTTAAAAGCGAGGGTCTCGTTACATAAAAGTGATATAAAACTAAAACCAGAAAGATGTGCTTAATTAATTTTGAAAACGTGAAAATTTTAACAAAAGAGACCAACTGGACCAAGAGAAAATTCCTGGAAATGTACTTTATTAATTGTGAACCACATCGTATGAATAAAAAATCGGACACAGAAAATCTGAGTGTAATATATACTTACCTTTTAACTAAACCCCATGTACATAAATTCGATATATATATATATATATATATATATATATATTATTCTACCCCCTCCTCTTTTATTACTTTTACTTTGGTTTACTTTACTTGGGTTTTTAACTATAGTCTTCCTTTTTATTTTTATAAACTTTAAAATGTGCACACCTAATGCACTCCCCGTACTTGCACCGTTTGGTTGGTTCGTTTATTAAATATTTATTGTAATGCCTCGACTCTATAAAACTCTTAATCTCAGGGTATTCAAACTACTTATAGTGGATTCCGTTATAAGTAGATGTGCTACGTCCAACCAAAGTGCAATCTTTTGTTTTACTACTAAAATTGCTACTCTACTCTTGTATATGCCAAAATTTCTAATTAGATCAAAGTTGCTATGTGCCAAATTAAATTACAACCAAAATTTGTATGACTAATTTTTGACGTATTAAAGAATATGATTTTAAACACTCACCTGGTCTATACTCCGTCGATGCCTTGCTGACTGCTGGCACAAAATCCTAATTACCGTATACGTCTTCACAATGATGCTCTTGAATTTCCGTGCAGCTTCCAGGTGTCCTCGAATTTTAACTGTTCCCCAATATCTGAAATGATTAACCCAAATTTTAAATTTAGAAAATACCGTGTTACAACTTCCCCTGTGCTAATATCCACTTCGAATTCTTGTTTCCTCTATAAACCCGTTCGCTTCTCCGTATCTAATCTCCAATCTTCTCGTTTCTTTATCTTTCTGTTCGATGCTCCTTCTAACCTTAAACCACACTCCAATATCCAACTTCTAATCTGTATAACCACTCTCGATGACCTTCTAACTTTGAACCACACTCCAATATCCAACTTCTAATCTGTATAACCACTCTCGATGACCTTCTAACTCTGAACCACACTCCAATATCCAACTTCTAATCTGTATAACCACTCTCGATGACCTTCTACCTTTGAGACCACTCTCCAAATCCAATTTCTAATCGTCGCACAATCACTACTATTCCCTTTATACTTCCGCTGCTTGTATCTTTTACCACTTTTCAATTAAACTCATTTTAAACAATTACTTTTATTTTCTTTTCAAATTATCTGAATACAAATTAGCACAGCTCTGAAAACACGTCTTTTACAAAATTGGTTCGAAAATAAACTGCTTTGTTTACTCTCTAAGGCGACCATGTTAATTCTCTACTAGCCTACTACATCTTAAAATTCATCACAAATAGTTAAGTCCGTGTCGCACATACCATAGTTCATGTCTTTTATACAGTTTCATAATCACATTAAATTCTAATATATGTCCTAAATCTTTACATTCAACCAATCACATTTTACGATGTTTTAACTAATAATTTTGGGTTTACAAATATTGTCCAAAAGTTGATTCTATAGAAAATGAAACCAAAATAATTTACACTTGACCCTGGATGCATGTTGATAGTGAACATTCACAGACGCATCCGGCTTTTGGACGGCAAATGTACTTTCAAAGGCTTTTTAAAATTCAACTCGGTATAAACCCTTGAGCATTTCACATCTTACTACGCCACTTAGTCATTTTAAAATTTCCTTTTGGCACTGAATTTCAACTACTATATTTGAATGGTATTTTAGTGTACATAAAATACGGCAAACATACATTTTTAAGTATATGTGATCGATTATGTGGATTATTTTTGTTTGGCATATACTATCTCGTACTAAACAACCCTTATAACTCTTAGTAGCTCCCTTAGACATTATAATATATATATTATAGATTAAGGGAAAGGTAGACAAACAAGTATTTTAGTTGGACATTCTCTTTATTTGTGATGTCAGCTGAATTTGCTCAATTTATTCTTCAGGACACTAAAATATAAAGTCCTGAAGAAGAAATTGGAGCAAATTTCGAAAGCTTGACATCACAAATAAAGAGAATGTCCAACTAAAATACTTGTTTAGTCTACCTTTCCCTTAATCTATAATATAAATACATATCAAGACCATTAATAATAATTTGATTAATATATATATAGCATATATATATATATATATATATATATATATATATATAGAAACAAGTTATACATGTTGTTATCTTTAGTAAGTAGGTATCAATTTTTGGAAAGTTTAAATGTTCAAATTGTAGTGGTGTTATAACAATTGTACTAATTCATTGTATTAAGAAACAACTTGTCAGATTTACAGTTTTATTTTGCATTCGTTGTGTTTATGTTGAATATATGCTAATTTTATCGATAATTCCTGGTAAAACACCCTTTTTAAATCCTGGAAGGCATTCTCTCGCTGCTCCGTCCACCTCCATTTCTAATTCTTTCTAAGTAATTCCACCAATGGTAGGCGCAATTCTGAATAATGTGGTATAAAACGTTTATAGTAGTTGGGAACCCCCAAAAACCCCCGCAAGCCCCTTAATTTTTCTTGGCTGTTCTAAATTTTTAAGTTCGTCCAACCTTTTTTTACAAATCTTAATGCCCTCGTCACAAATTACAAATCCTAAATAACCAACTTCACGTTTAAAAAATTCACATTTCTGTACATTCAACTGTAAACCTCCTTCATCTATCCAGCGTATGATTTTTGTTACATGTTCCAGGTGTTCCTCGTTACTCCTGGAGAATATCAGTGTATCATCGACATAGTGTGTGCAAAATTCCTCGAACTCATTTAATAACTTCTGCATGGCTCTGACCAATGCAGCTGAACTTGAAGCGAGACCAAATGGAACTACCCTATATTGAAATATTTCTCCCTCGATGCTAAAACCAGTATACTTTCGTCTATCTTCATGCAAAGGAATCAACCAAAATGAGTTTTTCAAATCTAATTTGCTAAAAATCTTTCTCCCACTAATTTTGTATAATAAATTATCCATCGATTGCGGCTGTTCATATTGTGCTTTCGTAATTAAATTTAATTTTCTGGCATCTTTAACAAATTCTTATATCTAACTTATCACTAGGTTTGGGTACAACAACGATAGGATTAATAAAAGGGGTCCTTGCTGGCTCTAATATTCAATTTTTCAAGATATCTTTGATTTTTGCCTTAACTCTTTCCCTCATACTATACGGAATTGGATATACCTTCGTGTAAAACCCATTTTCTTCTGTTATTTCTAACTTGTGTACATACTTAGTTGCAACCCTTGGTTCCCCATTAAACAAACCCACATGATCATTAAATATCTCATATAATCTACCCTTTAATCCCTCGTCTATAATCCCAATCGGTCCCTCGTCAAATACTTTCTTAAACAAATTACCTAACATTATCTCATCCTGTCCTTCTAAAATACTTTCCCTAATCATCCCTGTGCCATAAACATCACTATTTATATCCATCCCTTTATTCGAACTCACATTAGGTACCACCCAATTCTTCTTAATATTTAAAATCTGTACACTTCTATCCTTGCCGTCTATTTTCATCCCAAACCTTTCTATAATATCTATCCCTATTATAAAGTCTAAATATAATCCTGTTGCCACTAAAAACTCGGCCTACCCTAGTCTTACTCCCCCTATTGAAAATGGTACACAAATCATTTCATCGATTACCGATATCTTCTTTTTCATCGCAGACCACAAACTTATCCCTTTTTATCTTGTACATCCTCCCTTTTAATAACTCAGCATGCTTGACTACTATCTCTTTTTTCACTAGTGACAGCTCAGACCCACTATCAATTATGCTACATATAAACAATTATTTAACTTCAAATTAACAAAAGGTAAACTCCTTTTTTCTTCATCGCTGTCTTCTAACAATGAATGCACAAAACTTAAACTACTGGTCGTACCCAAATCCACTAAACTTAAGCCTATATCTAATTCTAAATTAATAAATTTATTTACAAAATCGGCGTTTTTTTTAAACCCGATGGCTCCTTGTGTACCTGTGCTACCTCAATTAAATTCTCTGACTCCCTGTTCCTGCCTGTTGTCGTCAAATGTCTTATCCCTACATTACGATTATCCCCTGGACTTTTATCTCGCTCCCTATTATAATTCAGTCGTTCATTCACCCGGTGTCTACTACCATAGTCCTGATGTCCACGCTGGAAATCATTTCTCATGTTGAACTGCCTCCCATTTACCGAGTCATTTCTATTCCAGTTCTTGTGTCGAAAGTTGTCTTCCTGATATTGGTTTCTGTTCCAGTTATTAAATCGGTAATTGTCCCCCTGGTCCTGGTTTCTGTTCCCATTGTATTTATGTGTCATTTGTCTATCTCTTTGTCTTTGTTCATGTCCCTGATTGTCATACCTATTGCATATTTTGAAATTTTCATGCTGATTCCGGTTTCTCCCTGTATTCCTTGTTTCCCAACATTTATTATTATTAGTTTCGAATTCCCTTGCCATATCATAGTTTCGCATTATTTCTAGGAACTCTTTTAATGTTTTTATATTTTGTGTGGCCACGGCCCTAGCCACTTCAGCTTCCATGTGCCTCGACAAAAACTGTATAAGCTCTTCTTCCCTAAATTTAGGAGGCAAGTGTTGCGCCTGATTATAATTATCGATAATATATTCCTCTCTCGACCCCATGCTAGTTAAATATTGTCCTGTTATTAATTTAATTCTAATTTCAGTTTGTTTTGCATTACCCCAATATTTTTCCTTAAAAAGAATCTTAAATTGTTCGTACGTGTTGTAATTTTTTCTAATTATACTGTGCCATTTTTCGGCGTTACCCTTTAAACTAGTTCCTATCATTTGCTTCCGCGCCCTCTCTGGTTCACCTTCCGTTATCTCGTCCAACTTATCTAGGTATAGCATTGGCTGTTCAAAACGTTTTCCCTCAAATTTAGGTAAAATCTCTTGTCCGTTTTTAAAGTACCCCTGGTCAATTGTCACTAAACGTCACCTTTCTAACTCTGCCACTTGTTCCCTAATCACCCTAACACTACCTTCAAGTACACCTGATTTTTTTATCAACCCTGCCCTTAAATCCTATTACATCAGCCCTTGATTCCCTTGAATCTTTAATTTCAGCCTGAATAATTTCCATAACTTCCCTTTTTTGAATTTTGAAGACTTTCTGCCTGTCTCAGAGCTACTCCTACCATCTCACTCCTTAGCTCCGACAAACCTGTTACTAAATTTTCCTCGACTACCTTTACCCTGTCTTCTACTTCCAACCTTACTTCATCTCTAAGCGAACCCAAACTGCTCTGTATCACAACGCATTTATCCCTCCAAATTTCATCTCCATCATTTCAAATCTTTCTCGCACTTCCGCTCGTGAATTCTCACTTTTTTCTTCCATTTTCTCACATCTTTCCCTCACTTCCACTCGTGAATTCTCACTTTTTTCTTCCATTTTCTCAAATTTTTCCTTCACTTCCGCTCGTGAATTTTCAAATTTTGTCTCCATTTTTTCAAAATTTCTCCTAACTTCCGCTTGTGAATTTCTAACCCCGTTCTTCAACTCATCCTGTGAGTTCCGAAATTCTCTTAAAAACTGCATGATGCCTTGCATGTCCCCCCGTTTCCTGTTTCTCTGACTCCTCCAACCTGTTTTTCTACGTCCGGCTGACTTACAACCATCTCCGGCTCCACATATTTTCTACTTTCATCTCTTGCATCCCCTGCCGCTACAGTCTCCATCACCGATTGCCCTCTCACAACAGTTTCGACGCCATAAACCTTCCCTGACCTGGTGATTCTTTCTTCGTCGAACATAACTTCCCTAGGTTCAAATCAACAACAAAAAAAACAACTATTTTCGATGTGCCCCACCTGTCTACGAATCTAAATCAACCCTTTTTTATTTTACGTCAAAACGGCCCTTGTTTTTATTGTTATTAATGACGCTAGTTCGCTCCACGTTGTTGACGACACTTATAATATATGAGCAAATTAGCAATGCACCAAATTCCCCTATAATTTCCTTTTTTTAAATAATAATTTACTAACTTCTCTATTCGGTCTTTAAATGATCTACGCCTCGACCAATGAAACTCTTATCTCAGGTTAATTTTGTGAATAAATCTATATCTGCATACAGCGTGGGTTCTGAACTGGATACAGATGTACGTGACACTGCCAGTCAAATGACCTCTAGTTAATTCTACATAAGCAATTCCTAAATGTGACAGTGTAAACAATTACTTGAAAAATACGCACAGTAAAACAGTCAATATTAGTTAATAAATTAAGATTTCAATCGAGTATAACGGGTTAAGTGTTTAAAATATGGCACTGATAAACTAATACCTGAATTCCAATAAAACGTCTTGCTGCTGAACAATGAAGCTCCACTGCCTACAGCGACGACTCGAACCAGATGCGGGTTCTTAATACCTGTAGATAAGTACGCTTTAAAATTTTGAATTACAGAATTTAAGCTTTTTATTTTAGGGTTTAGGGTACGCCAAAAATCTTTAGATACACTTATACTTAACGCCGTTGGTCTTATCAGGAATCTTAGCTCCGTGAAATCAACACCGTGCTCGACACCGAAGGTTCAGCAATCCAAGTGTTTCTTATAGCACCACTTCGAAACTTGGCTGTCTACACAAAATCACTCCCAGAAATAACAACGGTCAATAGTAAGACAATGACAAGGACTCTTGCATTTATCACTTTTTAATATCAACAGTTTCCTTTATACTTTGAATATCACAGATACATTTTTAACATACGTTGAATTTTATGTTGGAGATTACAATAATCATAAAAGGTATACAATTCGTAAAATATTACTACCAAAAATTATACTTTTAGTTCTATATTTTTTAAAGCACCTTTTTTTCACAATCTTTGCTTTTTCAAAATTAGTTTTTCTTATTTATCCTATCTCCTTGGAGATTCCTCTCAATACATTAAACCAGCCTACTCTTTACAATTCTCTTCCAACTAACATTCTATGATCCATCTTTTTATTAACAAATCTTATTGCTCTTGTCAAATTCTAATTTGGAGTAAACTAATACACAAATGTCATTGGCCGAAAATTTATAAATTTTGATTGATGTTTTAAATATTTTAATCCTAACACAACATGTGCTAAATAATTTCTTTTTAGATGAGTTGGATGTCTACAAAGTTGCAAGAAGTGAAATTCAATAACATAATGGACTTACAACTATATATATATATATATATATATATATATATATATATATATAAATCGTTAATGGACTGGTTAGCTTAATTATTTTGGTAACAAGATGGTAGTATCCTGGGTATGAAGTCCAAATAATACTAGTTTATGCAAAATTCAAAATTTAATTTCTTTTGCTTAACGTTTCGGCAAAACTTTTTGCCTTTGTCAAAAGCATTGTATAAAACCAATATTAAATTAAATTAAATTTTGAATTTTGCATAAACTAGTATTATTTGGACTTCATACCCAGGATACTACCATCTTGTTACCAAAATATATATATATATATATATATATATATATATATATATATGTATATATTCTTATGCTCCCACCCCGTCTTTTTTATGCTCAACCCCGTCGCGCCTTTTCTTATTTTAATTTAATTATTTTTATATAATGTGCAAGTATTTATTTTATGTTACGTGCTTTAGCAACGTTTGGTTGGTTTATGAATCAAAAACTGTGTTAAATATGCCTCGACTATTTGAAAACTCTTTCTTCCCAGGGTATCCACCTACTTACCGTGAGTTCAGTGGTAAGTAGATGTGCAATGCCCCAACCAAACTGCACTATCTTTTGTTTTAGTACCTTTTATAATTTACGCTTAGATATGCCAAATTTTATATGATCCACGTAGCCTTGTGCCAAATTAATTACTATTAAAAACTTCTGACTTTGACGTTATATCACACAGTACTCACCTGTTCTATACTTCGTTATCGGCCTCTATGAATGCTGGCTCAAAATCCTACTCGCCGTATACGTCTTTACAAGGTCTGCACTATCACTATGAAAACTGCCGTCTAGACTCCAGGTATCGTTGACTTAATTTTGATGCTCCCAAATCTAAAATAAATGTGACCCAAATTTAGAATTTTGAATAACCTTTTGTATTTACTTCCCCTGCGCTAATTTTTCCGGTGTTATATCTTCTTTATCTTGTACGAATCCTCTTGCTACTTTGATGCTGTCTTTTAATCTTGCTTCTCTCGTTCTAAATCACTGCTGTCTTTATCCGCTCGTTCCAAATCAATACTTCCTTCTATTTAATCGGCTCGTTCCAAATCAATCTTTCCTTCTATTTTCCACTCAATGCCCTGCTATACATAAAACCTTATCCAATTCAATCCTAATAATATCTTCTTCAAGCTTATAAATCCTATTCGATGCCTTCTGCCTATATAAATCTCGTTCCAATATCCACTTATGTTCCGTCGGTTCGCTGTCGCACTAATTCCACTCTTAAACTCGTTACTCGTCGTTGCTATTACTTATTTATTTTACCGTCGCTTATCCTTACTCTTCCTTTATAAATTAAACTCGTACACTTTCAAACTCATTTATTAAATCTTCAAAATATTCAAACAATTTAGCGCAGTTTACAAACACGTCTTATTACAAAATTATTTCGAAATCGACCTCTTGTTTACTTATCCTAGGTGATAATTACAATATTAATATGCCTACTCTTTATTACATTGTATACAAAAACCATCCAATAACGTCGTCTCACCAAGTTCGTGTCACTAATACCTTATACTTTGTCTTTTGCACTTTCCCTTTTCATACATAATGTTCAATCATTGGTCCTAAATATCGCACAACCCGTCAATCATATTTGACAATGGTATTACTTATAATTTTGAGATTACATGTTTGTCCAAAGGTTGATTCTAATAAAATAAATGCCGAACTGATACACATATACACCTGGATCTGCGTGGTGAATAGTGTACTACAGACGCATCCGGTTTCTGGATTGGCAAATGTACGTTCTATGGCTTATTCAACATACAACTCAGTGTAAAACCTTGAATACTGTGTGTTTTATCACGTCATCAAGTCATTGTTTTTACGTCTTGGCACTTACATTTTGACTAATATTTCAAATACTTTAACTTTTGTAAAGTACGGCAAACATACATTTTTAATTACGGGATCTGATATTTGGCTTACTTTATTTGGCATACACTACCTTCAACAAAACAACCCTTAGAACCCTTGTAGCTCCTACTGACATTACAATATATATATATATATATATATATATATATATATATATAAATATATATTGCTGTGATAAGGGGTTGTTTAAGGGTGCATGACATAGTGAAGGTCACTAGAGAATGAGTAATTAGAATAGGCAGCAGAAAATTGTAGTTATTTCAGGAAATAAGTAAGAAATAGAAGTAGATAGTAAGTAGGAAACACCCTGTGTACAAAGTAGAAATAGTTTTGGGCGACGCAGGAAAGACATAGGAAGACGCATAGTTGGCGTAGGAATGAGAAATACGAGTATTAAACGGATGGTAAAGATTAAATACCCTGTAGATAGTGTTCAGTTGACATAAGTAAAGCGAATAAGAATATTTTTCAGTGGAAGCACGCGTATAAATGATAAAGTATAATTAGACACGCATTAAGAAAAGAGTCTCAGACGATTAAGTAATACGGATGTGAAAATAGAGTTTCATGTAGCTAATATAATGCGTATAAAGATCTAACCATTTTGATAAGAGAAATGATTAAAAATTGCGTAAATCGCATGTAAACAATGAAAGTTTAAAGTAAAATTGCATCAGTTGTTTATGGAAAGGCGACTATTCTATCAAAATACAGCATGTTGATAAGTGAAGACACCTGCAGGCAGGTGGGCATTATGAACGAACGCAGAGCATTACATCAGAAAATATTCGAAATGAAATTATTTGATTGGTCCGAAGCAAACGACAGGTTCTAGACCACACCACGGATGCAGTGGGATTCGAAATTATATTAGCAAGCACCGCGATAAGAAAGTCAGTTTTGAACTCAATGAAGGCCCAAGTGCATTGCCAGTAATACTGAATAATACGTAACAAGTGGTAAAAAGTGAAATAAATGAGTGTGTATATGAAAATTACCGTTTAAAACGTAAGTAGGATTATTTTTATGAATTAATCGTAAACTAAGACATAAAAATAATAGGGCTTCGAGGTCTGAGGGAAAATAGGCCAGAATGTTTGATGTTAAGAAAGAGTACAATAAAACAATTTAAATGTCGAGGCGAAAGGAAGAACATAATCTTGAAGTATAGGGGTGAACGAATTACAAATTTGAAGTCTATGGCAAGAATGATTAAAGTATAAAATTATAATTTAATGGTGTTGGTCCATAATGGTGATAAGTTGAATGGAATCGAAAATTGGGGAAGATTAATTTTAATGGAAGCGTCGTCGTAAAAAGATAAAACCAGGTCAGATTGTTAGTTATAAGGCATCTGTTTTTCTACAAGAATTTTATTTTATTTTTAATATCAAATTGGCTAAATATTATATGCTTGTAAACAAGTCAACAAAGGGTTGAATACGTATTGAAATAATAATAAGAAAACGGATTTAGAATATTCTACATTTGTTGGTAAAGATAATGAGTTTTCTTTGGTGACTTTGGGTTTTAGTACAAATTAAATGGTTGTTGATAAATGAAATTTATAAAGGTGAATTAATTTGAAAATGTATTGTAAATAACGTAAAAGCTGTACATAAAGCATTAGTTTCATTAAATGGGATCCAAACTTACTGAATTTTTATAATTACAAATATATGCTAGCCGAGGTCTTAAGATTGAAATAGTACAGAGGAGGAGCCACAAATTAAGTAGGGCAGAGATAACCCGCAAAGGCGGTAACTTGTTGAATTTTGTCATTGGTCGATAAAGTTGTTTATGATAAACTCCAGTTGATAGCAACGTTAAGAAACAGCTGGAGGAGGAAATAATCACAAGCTGTAGGAAAGATTAAAATGGTGGTTCAATAATTTAATTTAGTATTATAGCAATTAAAATAAATAGGTCGCTCAACGTAAGGACACGTGATATTACAGAATTAATAGGTCGACCCATTAAAAGGGGTTATGTACAGCAATATATATATATATATTGCTGTGATATACTCCTGTGAATGCGGGAACTGGGTCCTTTCAACAAAAAAATTCTAGTCCCACCGATTGGGCGTCATAAACTGCTGTGATCCTGGTTTCGCCTCAGCTGCTCACCTAATTTTATAAACCTCCTCATTCATAAAATGAAACAACACATTCCTACCACAAACATCAACGTTAACTCTATTTACATCAATATTCAGAATACATTATGTTTTCAAATTAAATTTCAGCATAAAATTCAGTTTTAAAAAGAATTTCAAGATTAATTTTATTATCACTTTAACGTGCATCCAGAATTAAAGTCCTTGTTGGATGCCTACTAATTAATATAACAATATAAGCAGACCGGAGTCTGAGTATAAAAGGAGCATCTACCACCCCTTTACGTTAATTAACCAGGTTCGTCTAATTGAGCTCAAAGACATACCCAAAGTTTCATCATAATTCAGAACATCAATACTAGATACCCCTTTCTACTTAAACAAGCAAATTTCATCTTAAAATTAAAATTTTATGGTTAGTACAATTTCACTAATGTCCATTTAAAGTAAATCAATTATAAAGTTATTCAACCCACACAAAAATGTCAAACAAAATAGTATAATTTACCTGAAGGTTACTGTCCTCGTAGCTTCAATGTACATCGTCCCTTTAGTTAATCACACCATTCCAACAGGATTATATTTACGGCTTCTAATTCTCAACGCTTTTAAAATTTTCTCCATCACCATTTATTTAAAGTTGTTTCTGGGCTTTTCCGGAACTCATCTGTGTATATCTGACCCTTGTTTCGTGGATCCAGACACGTATTTGAACCATTTAATTATTAACACCCCCGAAAAATAGCAAAGAAATTCATGCGTCTTTCACCAATATACGCCAAAACTGCCTACTTTTGTGTAAACATTTGTCGTTGTAAATTTTGCTAATTGGTACAGTGATACTAAATTTTATTACCTTGTATCTAAGTGCACTGAAGTACATTCATGTTAGCACGTAAATAACAAACTATTTTGAATCACTAAAATATACGAGCAAAATTTTAAATTATTTTATCAAACTAAAATGCACTGTTTAACATCTTGAATCAAGTCGCGGATGTAAGAGCTTTTAACGCATCGAATAGTCAAAAGTCTAAGAGGCCGAAATTCATATTACCCCGGTATATATAGCGAATAGCCGGCACGTCGCTTTTGTCCTCAAAACAGACAATTCTTAAGAATTTCTCATTCTATGTTCCCAGTCCGTCGCTCGCGCGTCGGTTTTACGAATTTTCACTCGCCCTATTTAAATCTCAGAAATTCTCACACGGCACGCAAACATGTCCGAGAAAAACTAATTAATTTTGTACAGAAATTGTTGTTTCTACCTCTGATATTTGCATCCTATTTTCAACCAATTGTGACCCTCGTGACGTTGCTTAAATCACGCCTTTTACTATATGTGTCTTTGCTTGACGCATTTTCTCTTCCTTTTCTAACCTGTTCGTATTGGTGCAAATTGATATTCTTTATTATCGATTATATTTTAGTCCATGTGGACTATCTGGGTTTAATAACCCCGTATCGCACCCTCTCGCGAATATTAAGCCCCGGTTTCTCCAAGATTCTTTGTAAACATTAATTATCTGCAAAATTTTCGCCGAATGAGCTTTTTAAATAAACCCTGTTTTGTATTTCGTGCTAAAGCATCTGACCGTTTCCAATATCCTTAGAATCGACATGTTTATCTAAACAAATTAAACTGAAATTGCCTTTTAAAATACGCAGGTGTGTTCAAACATCCTACTTCTAAGTAACACTTCTAGGATTTGCATTTTATTGGGTTTTTACAAGTTTCTATAGATATTATATGTTACTAACGATTCAATTAAAAATAATACCCTTTAATTTTTAGTGAATCCTAATTAAATATTCAATTACTATCTGTACGTTTTGTTCAATACCGGTTACTTGAAATAGAGTTAATTAAGATAAATTTTGCACGTAATTTCCATTTGTTTAGGAATAATTACATTACACGCAGAGCTTTTTAATACTGCTTCTTTTGATATAAAGCGTCTTGTACATGATTTAAATCTCTTATGTTTAATGAAACTAATAAATTTTTATGCTTCACGGTTTTAATAACGCGTATTATCTAATAATATTCATTATACACGGTGATTAAAATTATTTGATGTGATTATTTAATTTTCTACCCTGGTCTAAATATGAGTATTTTCCCCCTATTTGAATACAAATAATCCCACTTATTTGAATGCAAATATAAAGCATTTAGACAAAATTACAAAAAAATTGCCTATCTCTCTCTACCCTTATCTATCTAACTTACCTACTTTGTCTCCAATCCAAAAAAATATTTACACCTATCCTATATCCCTATCCTATTCCTAACTCTCACCTCATTCTATAAACTGAAATTATCCCTAACTTCGTCCTACTTATCCATCTAATCCTATATACATCCTATATACCTATCCTATTTAACTAATCTTCACTATACTTTACTTCCCCCTACCTAATCCTATATGCCTATCCTACTCTTACTCTATTCCTAACTCTCCACTAATCTTCTATGAAATATCTACACTTAACCTATCTTATTTTCTTCCTACATTTACTCTTTATTCTCATCCTAAACCTATTCCTAATTATCTCCCATATTTATCCTATACCTAGCTTTATTTTCTATAAACACTTACTTCTACTCTTCTATCTACACCTATTCTATCCCTATCCTATTTAAATCTAACTCTCTTCTTGACCCTCCAAGTCTTTCTTCTCACCATCCTAATACTCTTCATCCCTATTTCTCCCCCTTCTATATCTATACTTATCATCCCTGTTATCTCACATACAATAAACTTATCCTCCCTATTATCCTGACTTTCAAATATTACTTCTTCTTCAGTCCCTACACTTGTCTGTCTCTCATTTACTATTTTTTCCTTTCTGCCGACAAACCAAACGATACTACTTTACAATTATCGATTTTTCCCCCTATGGAAAATCCTATGTACCTTCTAGAATTCTTATGTAATGGAATCCGCCAGAATGAATCCCTTAAATCTACTTTATTAAAAACAAACTTGCCAACTTTACTTAATTCCGCCTTCACCTGCTCCCGATATGCTGCTTCTACCCCCACTACTTCTGCATTTTCTTGTACTAAAGCTTGAACCTCTACTATCCTATCCTCTGGACATCTTACTGTGTTGATCTGTTTTACTTCATCATCCTCTACCTCTACTACATTAATACTAAACCCCGTGTCATCCTCTGTGACTTCATAACTGCCCTTCCATGGCACTACCCTATCCTTAATCCTTATTACCTTCCGTTCCATATCTATCAAAACCCCTAACTTCATCATACAGTCAACACCTAAAATGCTCTGAAACTTCAGTCCAGGTACAATTACAAACTCCTGTTCAAAGCTTAAACCTCCTATATCTATCCTAAGCACCACAACACTATTTACTACAGCAAACTTCTTTTATTTGGAGCTACTAAATGACTACGCTTTATAGGCATAATTCTATCACAAACCTTATCCCTAATTTTGCTGACGAATTCCTCCGATATTAAACTCGCCTCTGCCCCTGTATCAAGTAATACTTCTACATTATTCTCAAAAATTTCTAAATTAATAATTGGCAAACATAATTTTCCTCAGTTTCTGGCTCTACTTCCTCCTCAATTTTGAAAAATTCACGTGGATGTTCATATACATTTACACTGAAATCTAGTGGTCTGTCGCGTTCTAAAAATCCTGTCCAAGTCTGTTTTCCCTACTCGGTCCTGGTCTAGCCGTCACCTCAGCGTACGTCCTAGGCGTTTCCACTCGTTCCGTGTCTGTATTAGCAGTCCCGCTCATGTCTGGTGAACTATTCATTCTGGTAGGTCCCGGTCTCTGTGCAGGTACCCTTCCTTAACTATTACTCCTAACGTTTGGTCGTCTCTGTTCCCAATTCTGTAGCTGGTATCCGTAACTATTCCGCCCTTCTAGCATAGTTGTCCCGTCTATTGTCAAACCTAACTGTGTTGATCTGTCTTTCCCTGTTTTCCCGAGGTCGTCCACTACTTACGTCGTCGTACCTCTGCAGGTATTCCAAAACATTTCTCTGTCCACTATGTTCTGTAGTGCTACGTGCTGTCTTATGTCTACCTCGAAGTGTCGTGATAAATACTTAATAATTTGTCGGTCCGTCAGTGGTGGGTTCAGTTGCTTTGCTATGCTATACTTGCGTATAGCATATTGCTCTACTTCCTGAAAATTCTCCTTAAATTTCCCTGTGATTAAGTCGTCTCGTACCTGATCTTGTCTGTGGTCACTCCAGTAGTGCTTTAGAAATTTGTTTTCAAAGTCCTGATACGTGTCTATGTCCTGTCCTACTAAATTGTACCACGCTTCCGCATTGTCTTTTAATAAAGCCTTTATCGTATTTAGTTTAGTCTGTTCGTCAAATAAATTTCCCACTAGATTTCTTAACACTATTAATAAAAATTTGTGGATTTACCCTGTTATCGCCATAAAACTTCATGTGTTGGTCCAATGATACTCCACCTGTAGTAAATCTGGGACCATCCCCCGTTAAATTTGACATGTTGTATTTAATACTACTAACTTCGCGTTCTACCCTGCCTAACTGATCCCTACATGAGTCCGTCACTTCAGTCATTTTTACATTAATCTCTTCTTCACAGAACATGCGTACTTCGGACTTTAAATGTCCCATTTCCTGTCGAAGACCTGTAATATCACGCTCATTTTTTCAACCCTATTTTCAACCTCCCCATCTTTACGGTAAGACTATTTTAAATTCTGAAACTTCTTTATTCGTCTTATCTATTTTCTCACTTAGGGTTTCCCTAACTCCTGTTAATGTCTCATTCATTCGGTCAAATTTTCGATTTGAGTCCTCTCTCGCTCTATTCGATTCATCGCTTAGCAGTTCTAATTTTCTGTTAGACTCCTCCATCGCTCTATTAGATTCTTCACTCATCCTCTCTAACATTCTCAATATCATCTCGTTTCCTTGATCCCCTGATTCCGTCCTCGACTGATCTCTACTGCCTCCAGCTTCTTCCATTTTCGAATTTTTCCCACACAATGCACTATCGTCACTTCCAATTTCCACTCCTTGACTCCTTAACCACTCCTTTATCTGCATACGTTCTACTCACTCACACACACTCAAAATACTCTTAAATTTATACACACACCGAAACTCTCTCTCTCAGATCGCCAGTTTCCTGGAATAGTTAAACACTATCTGGAATTCGAGCCCTCACGTTGTGGTCGCCATAAACTGCTGTGATATACTCCTTTGAATGCGGGAACTGTGTCCTTTCAACAAAAAAAATTCTAGTCCCACCGATTGGGCGTCATAAACTGCTGTGATCCTGGTTTCGCCTCAGCTGCTCACCTAATTTTATAAACCTCCTCATTCATAAAATGAAACAACACATTCCTACCACAAACATCAACGTTAACTCTATTTACATCAATATTCAGAATACATTAAATTTTCAAATTAAATTTCAGCATAAAATTCAGTTTTAAAAAGAATTTCAAGATTAATTTTATTATCACTTTAACGTGCATCCAGAATTAAAGTCCTTGTTGGATGCCTACTAATTAATATAACAATATAAGCAGACCGGAGTCTGAGTACAAAGGAGCATCTACCACCCTTTACGTTAATTAACCAGGTTCGTCTAATTGAGCTCAAAGACATACCCAAAGTTTCATCATAATTCAGAACATCAATACTAGATACCCTTTCTACTTAAACAAGCAAATTTCATCTTAAAATTAAAATTTTATGGTTAGTACAATTTCACTAATGTCCATTTAAAGTAAATCAATTATAAAGTTATTCAACCCACACAAAATGTCAAACAAAATAGTATAATTTACCTGAAGGTTACTGTCCTCGTAGCTTCAATGTACATCGTCCCTTTAGTTAATCACACCATTCCAACAGGATTATATTTACGGCTTCTAATTCTCAACGCTTTTAAAATTTTCTCCATCACCATTTATTTAAAGTTGTTTCTGGGCTTTTCCGGAACTCATCTGTGTATATCTGACCCTTGTTTCGTGGATCCAGACACGTATTTGAACCATTTAATTATTAACACCCCGAAAAATAGCAAAGAAATTCATGCGTCTTTCACCAATATACGCCAAAACTGCCTACTTTTGTGTAAACATTTGTCGTTGTAAATTTTGCTAATTGGTACAGTGATACTAAATTTTATTACCTTGTATCTAAGTGCACTGAAGTACATTCATGTTAGCACGTAAATAACAAACTATTTTGAATCACTAAAATATACGAGCAAAATTTTAAATTATTTTATCAAACTAAAATGCACTGTTTAACATCTTGAATCAAGTCGCGGATGTAAGAGCTTTTAACGCATCGAATAGTCAAAAGTCTAAGAGGCCGAAATTCATATTACCCCCGGTATATATAGCGAATAGCCGGCACGTCGCTTTTGTCCTCAAAACAGACAATTCTTAAGAATTTCTCATTCTATGTTCCCAGTCCGTCGCTCGCGCGTCGGTTTTTACGAATTTTTCACTCGCCCTATTTAAATCTCAGAAATTCTCACACGGCACGCAAACATGTCCGAGAAAAACTAATTAATTTTGTACAGAAATTGTTGTTTCTACCTCTGATATTTGCATCCTATTTTCAACCAATTGTGACCCTCGTGACGTTGCTTAAATCACGCCTTTTACTATATGTGTCTTTGCTTGACGCATTTTCTCCTTCCTTTTCTAACCTGTTCGTATTGGTGCAAATTGATATTCTTTATTATCGATTATATTTTAGTCCATGTGGACTATCTGGGTTTAATAACCCCGTATCGCACCCTCTCGCGAATATTAAGCCCCGGTTTCTCCAAGATTCTTTGTAAACATTAATTATCTGCAAAATTTTCGCCGAATGAGCTTTTTAAATAAACCCTGTTTTGTATTTCGTGCTAAAGCATCTGACCGTTTCCAATATCCTTAGAATCGACATGTTTATCTAAACAAATTAAACTGAAATTGCCTTTTAAAATACGCAGGTGTGTTCAAACATCCTACTTCTAAGTAACACTTCTAGGATTTGCATTTTATTGGGTTTTTACAAGTTTCTATAGATATTATATGTTACTAACGATTCAATTAAAATAATACCCTTTAATTTTAGTGAATCCTAATTAAATATTCAATTACTATCTGTACGTTTTGTTCAATACCGGTTACTTGAAATAGAGTTAATTAAGATAAATTTTGCACGTAATTTCCATTTGTTTAGGAATAATTACATTACACGCAGAGCTTTTAATACTGCTTCTTTTGATATAAAGCGTCTTGTACATGATTTAAATCTCTTATGTTTAATGAAACTAATAAATTTTTATGCTTCACGGTTTTAATAACGCGTATTATCTAATAATATTCATTATACACGGTGATTAAAATTATTTGATGTGATTATTTAATTTTCTACCCTGGTCTAAATATGAGTAATATATATATATATATATATATATATAGCTGTAACAACGTCGCGTTGTGAGCGTCACTAAAGAGTGCTGTAGTAACACCGCTTTGAGAGCGTCACTAATAAAGTGCTGTGATACAGATACAGCAATTTGTAAAACTTGAAATTCATCGCTTACCTTCCTTTCTAACTTTGCCTGGTTAGCTCAACGGAATTGACGAAGTCTTCAAAATGTTCCCTACCTTATTTTAAATTTACAGAACTAAATTTCTTCTTTTATGAATATTTTACCTGACTTTGTTCAGTCCCACGCTAGTAAGGTTTGTTTGGCGAAAAAATTCGTGACATAATTTATTAAAGAGTCAGAGTGTTTCGAACTCTGAACACAAATTTCGTTTACAAAAAAAATTATTAGGACCATCTTAAACTATCTTAGATTAAATGACAAAATTCAAATATCAGTAAAATGATGATAACGAATGATAACGTTCAAGCTTATTTAACTGCCATGATTCTACCAATCGACACCCAGATGATGGACGTACGTAGAAACAAATTATGGAAGTCAGACAAAACTCGCCCAGGGTTGCAGCGCCAGTGAATAAAAAAGATTAATATTGCGCTTATTTCACTACTAATTTGGGTTACTCATACTATAACGGTTGATATACATGTGAGCTTATTTAATTTATTTTTCTCAACAGGTAGTAAGTGGAAAAGGCAAAGAAGGCTTCTTACTCCAGCATTTCATATTCAAATCCTTAAAAGATATATTCGTGTATTCAACAATGAGAGTGATGTTCTGAGGGAGAGATTGAATAAAGTAGTCAACACTGGACCTGTGAACATATATCCCTTTATTAGTCTTTGTGCACTGGATATAATCTACGGTAAGTTAACATTGGCAAAGTTTCCTTGCTCTTTTACTAAAAGCTATACAAAACTTATGTAAACCGTTTAACGGATTGATATTTTCTTGTGAATACATGTATAAAACAAAGAACGTTTGTAGTTGCACCTACGGTTGTTTAATTGCGAGATAAAGTAAATAAGTTTAGTGTAACCACTGACATAAGAAAACCCATAATCATACAGATTTTTGTTTTGTTCGACCAACTATTTAAAGAATTAGCAGCAATAGAACAAGTAATAGAAGCTACGACGTTCTTACAAACATGCGAGTTAAACAAAAATCTGTCCAAGTACAAGTACTGGTTGTAAAAAAAAAGCTACTTATATTTTTATTTTTCTTTAATGATTCTTGTTATTAAATATCTTTAATGCACGTGGATTACGTTAAGTATAAATCAACTAACACACATACCAAGAAAGAATGTCCATAATTTAAATTGAGATTAAACTCATAGATTGTTTAATGCTATATATTAGAATACCTGGTATTCGAAAGCGGATAGAGAAAATGAATGTCTTTAGCACAAGGGCACATCGTCGAAAAAGCATCAGCGCGCATGCGCCATTAGGGTTGGTTCAGTCCGCTCAGACCTCTCAACCTAGAAAGACCCTTGCCGAAATCTTTACGTTTTCCTAGTTGTCATCGCGCATACTTCACAATGCATTTATACTCTGGTCAATGATTTGTTACGTATCAAATCTGAGTTTTGTAGTTGGGCTGTAGAACCTCCTGAGCTCATTGACCTAATGAGCTAGTATAAAGTGACGTCAGCAGAATCCTGAAATTTTAACCTGAGGAGGAGCCTAACTTGCTTTTTTCTACTACTCTTCACCAATTTGTCAAATCAACAACTCGAACAAAGCAGTAGCGGTCGTAAAAATAGCAATCCGTTATCGGTAAAGTAGAAAAAAAACTTCTGAATCGTGTTCTATAACATTCAATGCTACACAACTTTTTTCAATTTAATTTTCTTGCATGAAAGACTATCAAGTTTAGATTATCAACCTCTGATTTTAGCACTTGACGTGATTATCGCATCAAAAGATTAATTGGGCTTTAAGGTCCAGTAATAGCGTTATTTTCCTCATAAATATAGTAAACTCATGATTTATATAATATTTATAGAACCTGCATTTTAGTTAATCCAACTGTAGTTGTAGTTAAGGCGGCTCCGTGGCGTAGTGGTATGTGTGTGACTACTGCGCCCAAGGTCCCGGGTTCGAATCCCGACACGGTCCGCTTGAAAAATGTTAGGCGAGCATTTTTCGCAAAAATACACCCTCGTTCGGATGAGAGGTAAAATGGAGGTCCCGTGTGTGAGTGTTGTCACGCACGTTAAAGATCCCTACCTTGCTTGGAACAGCAAGGATTCGGCAAAATTCAAAATTTTCCAGGTAAAAAAAAAAAAACTCGCTTTCTGGCCAATGTAGTACCTTCGGGTGGAGCATTGGAAAATCACATGTAATGTAGTTGTAGTTAAAAAGGTTTTCCAATTATTCTTAAAAGCACTACGCGATTTCGACGCTCAGTGACAATTCAAAATGTTTCTTTTATAATTCTGGTAAAACATCTTCTTAAGCTGGTCAGCGTATTACCTCACCCTACTATGATGTATAGTATTAAGTGTACTTTCTAGCATCCATCTTTATCTTATTCCGTTTTTGAGCGGTTTCCTATAGGAACTTAGCACTTTTTTCAATTCTATGTGAGAAAGCAACGAAACTAGAATATTTTTTTCGTGTTATCATCATCTTTGTTTGGTTTTGTGCATGTACTAAAACAAACATTTAAATCCATTGTGGTTTTTCTACTAAGTAGACGAATAATTTTAAGTTTAATAAAATTTTATAATTAATTTTTATACGTACACTTCTTTTTCGCTCTTCGTATTATTTAACGATTATGTATAAACTCGCCTCGTTTATATTGCAACGAAGCGTCAAATAGTTTACCCTCGACGCAACCACGTTTTCAGCTGTCATAGAACAAAAGAATTGATTGACAGCTACATTTGAACGAAACTGTGACGCCGTATTTTACCAGGGGTGCACTTATAGCGTTGTAAAGCTTACAAAGGGAATGTTCTGGACGCTAGTTTGAATAAATTTAGCATGTACCCTTTTGTATTTAGAACAACTCGAGAACAACCAATATATACAGGACGCGTTTGCGGATATTAAATCAAGTCTTGACCTATAAAGTAGTGGTACAAAATAAATTAGTGCTAAGATAGTGCGGAAATAAATAAATCTGTGTGGTCTAAATTATTGAGAGTTAGTGATCAATATAAAGTGATTGTTAGCAATAAATAAATAAATTTCTAATTCTTCGATTTTAATAATTGTAAATGTGTCGAGTATTAATTAAGAAGATAGCATTACCGCTTAAACGAAAATAGTTTTCTTAGTCATCAGCTGGAGATAACTGCCATTAATGCATTAGAATTTTACTGCAGCTATGAGTAAAAGAGTTTGTGTAGCCAGTTAATAATAAAAACTGTTGTTGTTGCAATAGAAGTTTCGTTATAATATTATTTCTAGATGCTATATAACTGGTAATAATTTTGCCAAGGCTATCATCACCTTCAATACAATAATACTTTAGCATTCATGCAAAAAAAAACCTATATGGCAAAAATGTACAAATTAAATAAATGGAATTCACAGGACCTAAACTCCAACGATTGATCAGCATCGTATCAACCCTACACGCCTTTTTCAGCGTTACAACAACAATGCAGACTTTTCATTAAAAGCTAAATTCATTACAGCTTTTGCTTTTGTGCACATGAATGATTGAAATGATTTATTTGATCGATTAGCAGAAGAATTGCCCCTTCTTGAGAGGTTTGAAGATTATTATCTCTGATGGCCAAATCGTCGCTTACAATGTGGTCAGTCTACAAACGCGTTATAAATGAACAAAATCGTACTAACAATTATACCAAAGCCGCCCATCGCTGGATTCAAATAGAGCTACGTTTGAAGCACCCACGATTGTGGAAATTAATAAAGGGTCTTAGAAAAATTCAAAAGGGAAAAGATATTTATTACGAGCTGCTCGTTGTTGGATATCAAACCTTACGTAAATTAAGAAAATACCGTGATGCAGATGCTCGTATTAATCGCATTGTTCTTGATTGCACTAATCGCGGAATTATTGAATCTCTCCGCTCACAATTATAATTGATACTTTGTTATTTTGAATTTATTGTGTTTGTTTTGTGTTTTCATGGTAATAAATAATTGACCGAAAATTATTTCTGTCGTCTATCAAATCTAAACTATTCATTAATTACACTTTCGATTGAGTTAGGTTTCAAACTAATCAAAACCAGATATCACCTAAGTAGTGGAGTACACCGGTCTTAGCCTCCTCCCTCCAACCTCCTCATTCCTCCTTCCGCCTTAATGCTCCTGAATGTTTGCAACCCACAATACACATTTAACCTAGGTTAGACAACCCACAATACACACATACCTTAGGTAGGGCAACCCACAATACATGGACAACGCCGTCTGAACGTCTCACACCGTATTGCCTCCTGAACGTCTGCAGCTCTTTACACACTCACTACGTCACAAGCGCCATCTTAATCACTTTTACACTGGGTGCTATGTTAATTGGACCTAAACCCTAATTTTCCGGGCAATCTAATACGCTTTGAATTTCTAAAATCGGACTATCCCTTACAAAGTTACACTCTGTTAAAGCCTCGTACCTTTAAATTTTTTGTTTATTTAATTTTAACTCGTTTTTTGTTTATTTAATTTTAACTCGATCTTTAAATCCTTTTTGGTCACCCGAGATATACGCTTTAACCCGATATTTCCCGACTATCCTCTACCTTAACACAAACCCTCCACCAAAATTTTCAGCTAATATGTTTAAAGAAATGTTATAATGTGGTTTAAAATTTACTGCAACATGCAAACCATTCAATTATTTTAAGAATAACACCAAATCTTTAATACCAACTTAAAATATTTTTAATTCTTTTTTGCGGGATAATTTTAAGAAACCTAATGAATTTTCAAAATAAAATCAACTCTAAAAAGCTCTATAAACAACCAATTATACACAGATTTTTCTATACCTTAAAAATCAATTTAGGTTTTTATAAATCAATTTAAATGTTTTGAAGGGAAATTTAATAAAACATTTTAAACGTTTACTCAGGGTATATCATAATTATTGTCTACAGGATAGTTACTAATAAAACAATTAAATTTTAAATAAATTCTACGTCATATTTTTGGAAATCGCAGACTTGTCTATTTTCTAAACAAATCAGCAAGCAAAAGTACATACGTCGTTATTAAATTAAAGAATTTGTATATCATTTGCGAATGCAATTATAAGCTTATTAATACTGTTCACTAACCACGGAATAATTATTCATACAAGGTCAGGTCAGTCGATTTCTTTGAAAGTGAAACTTATTTTTCCTAATACAAGTAACTTTTCATGAGGAACTATTAAATGCATATTTGGTGACGCTAAAAGGAATGAAATTATCGGTTACAGTTTCAGTATATAGTCAAAGAAGAACACGTGTTGTACCTATGATTACTGCTCATTTATAGTAAACTTCATCTTTAAAACCTCCTTCGGACATTTACTTTACTGTAGACAATAAAAAAACTTAGGAGTGCTACCAGCTTAAAACTTTGAATAAAAACAAGATAATTTAATACGTCTATTAATAATTTTTATTGATGCTGGCCATACAAATAAGTGAAACAAACTTTATCAAGAAATATTATGTTGTTAATAAAATATATACACACATTAATTACATCTATAAACCGCTGTGGTAACAAGAGTCTAATGAATCTGGGATAACCAAATCTCTAAACATTTGCGTAAGCGATTGCCTCGCAGTCGCATCTTCTAAGTACTGAATGGAGTGACATTTAATAATTTCCAACAGTGTCAAATAATTTAAATTAAACAGAAATACTCGCACGGCTCTTTTCTTCTAATAAAGTTTGAACACATTCTTCGTCAGTCATATTTCCACTTACATTTTTTATATCACCTACAAATTTTTCGTAAAACTGTGAACAGTTTCTACACTTCAATTCCTCCATTTTATAACCGATTAATTCTCGCACATTTAATAGCTTGATGCACTCGTACTCAGGTAACACAATAACATTCCGATTTTTGTAATTTCCATATTATATAAATTTTCTTCTTGAAATGTATTCGCCACCGATACACTTTTATTAGATGTTTCGGCAATCAATTTCAATTTGAATTCACGATCCAATTGTAATTCTAAAACATCTCCACAAGAAAAACCATTCAATCTTACGTTTGCCGCTTCTAGGGTAAATTGTAATTCTAAATTCCAATTGAAAATTGCAAAACTCCCATTTTTGACTATATACTGAAAGTGTAACCGATAATTGCATTTTTTTTAGCATCACCAAATATACAGTTAGTAGTACCTCATAAAAAGTTACTAGTATTAGGAAAAAGAAGTTTTACTTTCAAAGAAATCGACAGACCTGACCTCGTATGAATAATTATTCCTGATTAATAAACAGTGTTAATTAGCTTATAATTGCATTTGTAAATGATATACAAATTCTTTAATTTAATAACGATGTATGTACTTTCGCTCGGTGATTCATTTAGAAAATAGACAAGTCTGCGATTTCCAAAATATGACTTAGAATTTATTTAAAATTTAATTGTTTTATTAGTAACTATCCTGTAGACAATAATTATGATATACCCTTAGTAAACGTTTAAAATGTTTTATTAAATTTCCCTTCAAAACTATAAAATTGATTTATAAAAACCTAAATTGATTTTTAAGGTATAGAGAAATCTGTGTATAATTGGTTGTCTATAGAGCTTTTTAGAGTTGATTTTATTTTGAAAATTCTTAGGTTTCTTAAAATTATCCCGCAGGAAAGAATTAAAAATATTTTAAGTTGGTTTTAAAGTTTAGGTGTTATTCTTAAAATAATTGAATGGTTTGCGTATTGCAGTAAATTTTAGACCACGTTATAACATTTCTTTAAATATATTAGCTGAAAATTTTGATGGAGGGTTTGTGTTAAGGTAGAGGATAGTCGGGAAATATCGGGTTAAAGCGTATATCTCGGGTGACCAAAAAGGATTTAAAGATCGAGTTAAAATTAAATAAACAAAAAATTTAAAGGTATGAGGCTTTAACAGTGTAAAAGTGATTAGGATGGCGCTTGTGACGTAGTGAGTGTGTAAAGAGTTGCAGACATTCAGGAGGCACTATATGTGAGGCGTTCAGGCTGCGTTGTCTGTGCCTTGTAGGTTGCTCTACCTAAGTTATATGTGTATTGTGGTTTGTCTAACCTAGGTTAGATCTATATTATGGGTTGCAAACATTCAGGAGAAGGAAGGCGGTAAGAAGAGGAAGGGGGAGGAGGAGGGTCCAGGACTGGTGAATTCCACTATACACCTTCTATCAAGTTTGTTTGTGTATATCAGCGACCATTTGCTAGGGTCCTTTTTGGTTTCTGTTAAGTAGGCATAAT
Organism: Platerodrilus igneus; assembly: GCA_036346225.1. Classification (NCBI taxonomy): domain Eukaryota; kingdom Metazoa; phylum Arthropoda; class Insecta; order Coleoptera; family Lycidae; genus Platerodrilus; species Platerodrilus igneus. The sequence continues at coordinate 575,944 of JARFIW010000266.1, read as the reverse complement.
TCTGTTTGAAAGACGCTAAAAAATTAACTAATAAAAGTCAAGATTATAAAAATTTCATCATGTTAGTTAGTTACATATTAATTTTTATGTCATTGTCAAAACCATTTTTAACAAATTTTTATGTCATTCTCAAAACTATTTTTAACAACTATTCTATTCAAGCTGTGTACGGCAAATTTTATATTTCAAATACTGCCTATTAACTTTATTAATTTAGTTTTTTTGAGAATCGAAACGTTGGAATCCAGCAAATGAAAATTTAATATCGTTTGAACGAAGTATATCTCAACAAATGAAAACATCGTCCTATCCACATTTCCTTTTGGTAATTTGGAAATGATGTAGCAAAGATAGCAACTGAAAGACAATACAGTTAGTTAGTTGTTTAATTTCCAAGTAGTTAGTTTAATTTTGCACCTATTAATAATCCACAAAATATTGACCACATTATATGCCGCCAAAACAATTGCGACAAAATTACGGCGCCGAAACTGCCGGGGCCAAAACCGCCGATGACGAAATGGCTGGCGCCGAAATGGCTGACGCCGAAACAGTCGCATTGAATCGTACTTGTCTGTTTTCTAAATGAATCACCGAACAAAAGTAAATGCATTATTATTCAATTAAAGAATTTGTATATCATTTGCGAAAACAGTTATAAGCTTATTAACATTGTTCACTAATCTAGGAATAATTATTCATACAAGATCAGGCCAGTCGATTTAATTGAAAGTGAAACTTCCTTTTCCTAATACAAGTAATTTTTCATGAGGTACTTTTAACTGCATATTTGGTGATGCTAAAAGGAATGCAGCTACAGCTAGTTAGTTGTTTAATTTCCAAATAGTTGGTTTAATTTTGCTCCTTTTAATAATTCACAAAATATTGATAACATTATATGCCGCTAATACAATTGCGACAAAATTACGGCGCCGAAACTGCCGGCACCGAAACCGTCCGTGACGAAATGGTTCGCGCCGAAATGGCTGGCGTCGAAACGGTTGTACCAAATTGTACCAGATTCTTATTAAGCGTGGCTGGTTTAAAAATAAAAACTCTGTAGGTGGGAGAGAAAGCAGCGAATATGCTATTTATCATGTCAACACGTATAAGCTTGTCTGAAAGTATTAATATCGGTTAGGAGGTAAAAAGTTATTAGTGTAACGAAAACTCTTACAATAACAACAGTCCTTTACTAGCAACTGAATATTCAAGCCATTTAAACTACTCGTAGTTACAGTAAAATTCTAAAATACTCACACTAATTGATTTGCAACTAATCGCCAACAGTACAAACACTAACTTCTAAAACCACGATGCTATCTCTTTAATTACTGCAAGAGCACTATAATTAACTATCCAAGTACTAAGCATTAGTATATATCACTCACTACAATGATTTATATCACACAGAACTATTTATTTTAAGAGTATGTATTAACACTAATTTGTTTCATATCATGACTTTATAAATCAAGACTCAAATAAGAATTAGTATTATAACTAAAAATTATACAAACAATATCTAGATAGTTCCTATTGTATGCTTCACAGAGATCTTAAATGCAATCTTCTGTAAATTGTCTATCAAGTACATCTGAAGATGTCACGCCACAGGGTGAATATCAATTATCTTTGGCGCTTCGTAGTGCCGAATACGTTGCATCGGTTGGTTATGTGACACCCCGTTTCATTAGCAAAACTAAATTACTGCATTATTGCATTTTCAGAGTCCGTTATGGGAATTCAAATCCACGTTCAAGAGAAATGTAACACCAACTACGTAAATACTGTTGCTGAAATAATTAAAATTACGTTAGCACGGATGTATTCAATATTTGTAACATACAATTCAGTATATAAGCTCACGACGAACTACAAAAGAGAAAAAGAAGCCACTAAGTTCTTGCACGAGCATACTAATTTTGTCATAACGAGCACGGAAAAGGAATTTTTTAACAGTAGTAAAGATTTGTCAGAAAAAGTAAACGGTCTTGGTTTAAAAACCCGTATGGCGTTTTTGGATTTACTGCTTGAATGCCGTGACGTAGGAGCAACATTAACTACCGAAAATATTCGAGAAGAGGTGGATACATTTATGTTTGCCGTGAGTAATTGAATACTTTTTGTAACAATCATCACAGATATTCTAGGGGCATGACACGACGAGTTCTGCAATGGCTTTCACTTTATACTGTTTATCAATAAATCAAGCAATCCAGGTAAGTAAAGAAACGCGTACTCTCAAGCCCATGGCATTTTCTTATGAACTAGGAAAAAGCAGTCGAGGAAATTCAAAGGCTTCTTGGAAACAATGATGTTAGAACTCCAACTTATCGTGAGCTACAAGAAATGAAATATCTTGAAATGGTAATAAAGGAAAGTATGAGGATGTACCCACCAGTTCCGATAATAGCGCGAGAGCTTTCAGATGATACTGAATTTGGTAAGTAATTCGTCAGAAAGAGTAAAGTTGCCATTTTTTATACAGGTGACATCATTTTACCAAAAGGTGTAAATTTAACTTTATTTAGCTATGGATTGCACCGACAAGAAAAAATGTTTCCTGATCCGGAAAAATTTGATCCAGAACGATTTTTGCCAGAAAATTCAGCAAAACGATCTCCTTTTTCATACGTGCCATTCAGTGCCGGTATAAGGAATTGTATAGGTTGGTATTCAGCAAGGGAATTTCTTAACTCGATACAATTTTATGTTAGGTCAGCGCTTTGCAATGCTTGCTATAAAATCGGTGCTTTCAAAAATACTGTTGAATTTTCAAATACTACCTGTGGAGGGATATAACCCAGAATTAACGACAGAAGCTGTTCTGCGGTCTAAAAATGGTATTTGGATAAGTTTGGAACAACGGAGGTTATAATAAGGAAGAATCTGTACTAAAGAATAAAAAACAGACACGTTTGATAAATACGTTGCTCACGTCACAGTATCAATATGTATGCTATTTATTTTATGCAATTAAACGAACACATTTTGTAAAAAATAAATCTCCTAGGCTGTCAACATTTGCAAAGAACTTTAGCAGTTCTTTTTCATCATTTTAGTTGGTCTCAAAACAGATTTTATAGTCACCGGATAGTTTATACCTCCTAGCTGCATAAAACAAATAAATAGTTTAATACTATTGTGTTTTTTACGTTTTTGAGATTAAATTTTATAAGTAACGTGTGAAATTGATGCTAATGATCTTTCTAAGTTCCTTTACCATGGAAATTTAACAGAAAAATTGCATCAACTAGATTACAGTGGAGATGAACGGATTCTAAGAAACCAACAAGAATTCATTTAGGGGTATACAATTCTAAGATTTGCACCTATCTGGAAAGGTCTATGAACTCTGAGTCTAATCATAAATGCTGGGCGCCAATTCACCTAGTACATCTTATTTCGTAGATGGCGAGTAATCTCCGAGGGGATACAAAAATCATTATTAAATTCTTTCAAATCATTGGTAGCGCCTCGTATACAGTTCTCTTCCTAAAATTACCTATAAAACTTATAAACTAAAAGAAATTTGATACATTTCAAAATGGTAAGTAACATCGTTTCAACAATTTTTTTATGTTAATGTTACTGAAGATTCGCTCCTTGTATAAGTCTTTGTTTAAATTCCCGTTATGGATTTCGAAGTCTTACAAGCGATATAAATTTTGTTCTTAATTGAGTCATCTAAAGAACCTTCAGCTACGTCAGAGGATTACCACATGCGACCACCAAAATCGTTGCCAGAAAACGTTTAAGACTATATCCGATGTATTTAAGTGTTGCATTTTTAGCTTTAGTTTTAGCTATTAAAAATTTTTAATTCGAAAAACCTGTTTGTGTGCATGCCCAGAAAAAATACATCCCGAAGTACACTACATTTTCTCCATAACCCTCATCAAATTTTCCTGTTATGCTAAATGAGGTACAATATCAGTTTATATGATAGTACACAGTGTACTTAAATTGTAAAAAACATGATGGACTTCTCTGGGTAAAAGATTCCAAAATGAAAATAGTTCCCCATTCGGATCTCTGGGAAGGGACTACTCCAGAGGATGTGATCGGAAAATTTAGAATAAGAGTCGGGAACATTTTGCTAGTTGGAGCGTGGAATGATAGAAATATGAAGCAAGTAGGTAAGCTAGAGATCCTGAAAATTGGAATGAATAGGTTAGCACTAGACATAGTAGGGATTAGCGAAGTTCGGTTGCCAGAGGCGAGGGATTTTTGGAGTGGAAACTTGAGGATTATTCATACAGAAGCAGTGAAAGGAAATTCGGATGTGGGGATAGTTATGCAAAAAAAGCTGGGACACTGTGTAGAAAATTACTTACAAACGGTTACAAAATGGTTAGATTAGAGTCTAAACCGGTAAACACAGTACAAGTATACGTTCTCACCTCAAGCTATAGTGATAAAAAAATAGAAGCGATCTACAAAGATATCGAAGAAATCCTAAGATACGTAAAAGGACATGAGAATTTAATAATTACGGGGGATTTTAATGCAGTGGTACGTGAGAGTAGGGAAGGAGCGGTAGTAGGTTTATTTGATTTAGGCACGAGAAACGACAGGGGAAATGGGCTGGTAGAATTTTGCAGCAAGAACAATTTAATAATCAAAACCACATTACATCAACATCATGCTAGAAGGCGATATATGTGGAAAACGCCAGGAATATAGAAAGATATCAAATAGATAACATTCTTGTTAGACAACGGTTTAGGAACGAAGTAAAAGACTGTAGAATCTACCCAGAAGCAGATATAGACACTGACCACAACATCGTAGTTATGAAGGCCGCTCTTAAATTCAAAAATTTGAAAAAAGAAAGGGAAAAAGGCACTTTGACTTTGAGAAAAGATAAAGATATTCAAAAAAGATTCGAAAAAAAGTCAAATGAAGTGCTGAAAAATATCGGAAAAATCTCTGATACTAAGGAAGTAGAAACAGAATGGAATAACATTAAATTCAGCTTAGACATGGTTGCCAGAGATATTCTGGAGGTATACACAAAAAGAAAATAAGAAACCATGGATTACAAAAGATATCCTGAATTTAATAGAAGAAAGACGAAAATACAAAAATAAATCGGAAGAATCAGGAAAACAGAGCTTCAAAGCCATAAAATGGGAAATTATTCGCAAACGCAGGAGAGCTAAAGAACAATGGATTGATGACAAGTGCAAAGAGGTACAAACTAAGATGAAAATAGGAAAGACAGATGAAGCATACAAACTAATTAAAATCAATTTTAAGGACATAAAAGGGTATAGCAAAAATATAAAAGATGCGCGAAAAAACCTCATCATAGAAAATGTAGAGAAAGTGGGTAGATGGAAAGAATATATAGGAAATTTATATACAGGAGGGGAACTAACAGCATTAGAACAGTAATCAGACATTGAAAATGATGACTTGGGATATACTATACTTAGAGATGAGTTTGAATTAGCATTAAAGGGTCTGCTCTTAATGAAATTGAAACGGTTCTAACATAGATATACGGTATGAAAATTAACAAAAATAAAACTAAAGTACTAGTATGGAAAGGAGGGGAAAATAAATCAAAAACAAGAATACAAATGGGTAAGAAGGGCATACAAGAGGTTAAGGATTTCTGCTACTTAGGAAGCCCCAAATAACGCAAGATAGGAAAAGCACAAAAAGTTTAAAACAAAGATTAAGCCAAGGTCGTTTTACGTTTAGCAAGAAAAAGCAACTACTGTGTTCAAAAACAACAAACAGAAACAAGGAAAAGATTGCTTAAAACATTTGTGTGGAGCGCAGCACTGTACGGCTGTGAAGCCTTAACAGTAACACGAACTTACAAGAGTAAGGATTTCTGCTACCTAGGAAGCCAAATAATGCAAGATGGGAAAAGCGTAAAAGATATAAAACAAAGATTAGCGCAAGGTCGTGCTACATTTAACAAGGAAAAGCAACTACTGTGTTTAAAGACGACAAACACAAAAACAAGGAAAGGATTGCTTAAAACATGTGTGTGGAGCACAACGCTGTACGGCTGTGAAGCCTGAACAGTAGGAGAAGCGAACAAGAAAAAGGTAGAAGCCTTTGAAATGTGGTGCTACAGACGTATGATGAAGATATCATGGATAGACAAAGTTAAGAACAAAGAGGTACTAAAAATGGTAGGGGAAGAAAGAAATATTTGAAAAACGGTAAAAAATAGGAGAGATGGGATGATAGGTCACATACTACGGCATGAGGGAATAGTGCGGAATATATTAGAAGCAAAGATAGGAAAAAGGACGAGTAGAGGTAGATCTAGGTTAGACTATTGCACACAGATAGTAAGATAGAAAGATAGATAGATAGGTAGAAAGATGTAAGATGTGAGAATTTCAGAGAAATGTGTAGGCTAGCTCAGAATAGAAATCGATGGAGGTACACATCCAACCAGTCCCGAGATGGATAAATTAATGATGAAAGAAATAACTGTACTTAAGCATGGTGATTACTATAAGCAACTACAGGTATTGGTTGCGCAATATTCTCGAATAATGTTAATTGTGTGAGAGGATTTACTGGAAAACTATTAATTCGGCAAATGTCTAAGTGCTGACTGCCACAGGCTGCTTAACCCCTTTCACATACCATGAATCTCAGTGAAATAGGGCATACAATTAAAAAACAATAGAAGGGGAACCGAGCTGTATATAGGCTGTGTGGGAATTTTAAGGAACTGTGTAGGCCAGCTCAGAATATAAAAAAGTGGAGGTACGGGTCCTACCAGTTTTAAAACTGAAAACCTAATGAGGAAAAAATCATCATCATTGGGTCTTCAGTCGTGAAACTGGTTAGACGCGTACCATCATTGTTTCCTATTCTGAACTAACCTACAGATTTCCCCGAATATTTGCACAGTCTGCATCTATCACTATCTGATCTAAGTCTATATCCACCTCTTTTTTCCTATCTCTGTTTGTCATATATCCCATACTATTCCCCAAAAATGCCTTAGAACGTATTCTGCCCTTCTATTACTCATATTTTTCCCAAAGATATCCTTGTTCATTTACTGTTTCTATAACCTATTTGTTATTACCTTTGTCTGTCCATCCTCAAACATCTGAAGCACGGCATTTCAAAGACCGCTACTGTTCTTCTGTCTGCTTTTCAGACTGCTCGTATTTCGTAGGCATACTGTCTGGGCTGTGCTCCACACATACGCTTTCAACAACCTTTTGTTCTATGTTTGTTGTCTTTCATCATAGGCGCCGTTCTTTCTTGTTAGATGCAGTTTGGTCACCTTTTATTGTTTTACAATTATATACCCTATTTTCCGACATTCAGTGGTTGCGAAGGGGGGGTAAGCAGCCTGTGGCTGCCAAGTTCCCCCAGCACTTGAACATTTACTGATTTAATATTTTTCCAATATATCTTTTCGCACAGTCAACATTAGTTGCAGATATTTCACAACAAACAACTAGTTGTTTATAATAATCATCAGATTCATCTGCGCTTAATTTTTCGTCATTGGGTTTCCCGTCTCAAAACTGGTTGGACATGTACCTGCACTTATTTCTTTTCTAAACTAACCTACATAGTTCCCTGAAATTCTCACACAGCAATACAGCTCGGTTCCCTTTATATTGTTTTCTGATATTATGCCCTATTACACTGAGATTTATTGAGGAAAAAATAAGTAGAGATAAATCTGATGATTATTATAAACAACTGCAGATTGTTGGTTGTGGAATATCTGCAACTAATGTTGACTATGCGAAAAGATATATTGGAAAAAATATTAAATCGACAAATGTTCAAGTGCTGGGGGAACTTGGTAGCCACATGTTGCTTACCCCCCTTCACAACCTTACACCCGAAAGTACTACATTGACCAGGAAGCGGGTTTTTTTAACCTAAAAAATTTAAAATTTTGCCAAACCCTTGCTGTTCCAAGCAAGGTAGGGATCCTTAACGTGCGTGACAACACTCACACACGGGACCTCCATTTTATCTCTCATCCGAACGAGGGTGTATTTTTGTGAAAAACGCTCGCCTAACATTTTTCAAGCTGTTCGTGTCGAGAGTCTAACCCAGGACCTTGGGCGTAGTAGTCACACACATACCACTAGGCCACGGAGCCGCCTCTCCCTTCACAACCACTGAAAGTCGGAGAAATAGGGTATATAATTGTAAAACAATAGAAGGAGACCGAGCTGCATCTAACAAGAAAGAACAGCGCCTATGATCAAAGACACCAAACATAGAAACAGGAAGAAAATTGTTGAAGGCATATGTGTGGAGCACAACACAGTATGCCTATGAAATACGGGCAGTAGGAAAAACAGACAGAAAAACGGCAGCAATCTTTTGGAATGTTGTGCTTCAGATGTGTGACGATGATAGCATGGATAGACAAAGTTAATAACAAATAGTTTGTAGAAATAGCAGAGGAATAGAGATATTTGTGGAAAAGAATAGGAGAAATAGAAGGGTAGAAAACATTCTAACGCATTTTCGGGGAATAGTAAGGGATATAGCACAAGCAGAGACGGGAAAAAGGAGTTAGATGTAGACCTAGATCAGATAGTGATAGATGCAGACTGTGCTAATTTCAGGGAAATGTGTAGGATAGTTCAGAATAGGAAACAGTGAGGGTACGCATCGAACCAGTTCCAGGACTGAAGACCTAATGATGATGATGATTATATTGAAATATATAATATATGAAAGTGTAAATTATTAGCCTAGGGCTAAATTGGAAATCTTCTTATGGTGAAGGGATCTCAACATTCTTCCGACTAAGCTAGGGGTCTATTCCTAGGGTAGAGCTTATGAGAAGTGGTAGTGGGTTTTACGACAAAACATTGTTTACCTACTGACTCTAATAATACTAAAATAGGGGGTGCTAAAGGGTCATTAAATTTTTTAATCACGGGTTTGCCCTAAGGGATGACTTGAAAGTCCTTAGAGAGAAATATTGTTTTTACCGCTAAAACAGGAGCTGTAAAGAAAATATTATTAATTTAACAATGAAGGACATAAGCAATGTACTCTTGCTACCTTATACTATAAAGAAAAAGAATAGCCATTTATATCAATAATTTAAACGTTATTTTATAAACCAATTTAGGCATTAAGCCTTTTGAAGGTGTTGTTTAGTGCTTTTTCATCAAGTCACTGTTAAAAACTTTATTTTTATAAACGAGTATTATACCTTTTTAACTCAATTACCCTGTCTTTGAACTCACTTGTCCAAAATAAAACAATTATGCAATTGCATTTAATGGTCGTTCTTTAATTGAAAATTTGCTTTCTAAGTAATAAAATTTTATGTACAAAATATGTGATATAAAGTCTTTAAGACAATGGTTGAATATGAAAATTGCGACTGTCTTTACTAAGAATAAAAAAATATCAATAACATATTAAACATTTTTACAAGGCTTTCCAAATTAATTACCCAAAATACACGGATCTGTTACCTTGGTTTACAAATGTGTAATAAATATTCAAACACTAAAAATATTAGTTCTCGTAATTACTTAAGGTGTGATTGAATTTGAATGAAATACTTTGTTAGAATGAAATAAAAGTATTCATATTCATTTGCAATAATATCATATATATCCCTTGACTCAAACTGTGATAAATTCTAAATAATAAAAGTTTTCGTAGTTACATGATAAAACAAGAACAATTGCTACAATGTTGTTTTCGATCATCTGCCTCGCTGTTAAGATAGACGAACAGCTGTAGTCATGTCAAAGTGATAGATAAACGCTTACTTTGCAAACAGTTGTTTTAAACTACATTGAAGCAATTACGTTGTCGAATCCAGATATGCTGGCCTGCGATCCTTTGACAAACAAATGACGTCAACGTACTGTCTACATTTTATTGCGTAATATACTGGAACTTTACTGAAACTATTTACACGAACTTGATGTGCATTTCATCTTCGCAAATCGAAACAAAATCGAACCATCAAACAGGCTATCCAAAGTACATTATTTTCCGCGTTTCTTTAACTTGTGTTAAAGACAAATTATTTAACGGCAGTAGGAAAATTAAATATGATATTTGAACTTATAAGCTTGCAATCTTATCATTGTTTAAGGTCCAGAATAAACATTATTACATTTACGTTAGTGAGAATAGACTTGATAATCACAAAGACCAAATTTCGCTAACCATTTATGTTAATTTTTTAGTAAGTTAATTGAAATTAATATTAGCAAATTTTAAAGAAATTATTATTGGAAATTCTATAAGACCATAACTAGAAAATCCACAGAGCATATTTTATATATTCAGTGAAATCAAAATTAACAAATTTAAGGAATTCATATCAGAAATTCATAGAACTCTGCAAAAAAATTATTTAGTCTGACTTAACAATAATTTAATCTGCTTACCATTATTAAAATACACAGCAAGTGCATCTTGCACTTGGTCAAGTGGCAACGCCTAACGCTACACGCAGGTTGCTGGCGAGGACCCTATTCAACTGCATGGTGCTCGTGACTCCACAAGTGGTCATGCCAGACTGAATCGTCCGTTCGATGTGCAGAACTAACATCAAAATTTCCTGACATTGGAGATGCAATTCAAACGACCAACGTTTACTAATAGTGACTAAACCAATACTATAAAGCAGTATTCGGCTTGTGATTGAGGTACACAGCCCTGATCTAAATATTTACTTACATCGCAAAATTTAATTGTTTGTTTAAATAGATAATGAGGTGTATTTTATAAATAATTTGAAAAGGATTTGTAGTCGTCAAAAAAAATGTTACTATATAATGTATATGAACCTCTTCGGCTCGAGTCGTGCAGATGATGTCTAGACGATGATCCAACTAAAACTCGTTTCAGCATGACCGGTTTTATAAAATTAGTTTGCTATCTGTGGGACATATTCACTTTTAAAACTAACGTTGAAAGAAGACCAATATTACGCGGATTAAGGTCTTTGAGACGTTGCCGGAAACTTTCATCAGCTATACGTTTCGATGATGCTCCCACTAGAGAAGCCAAAAAATGATTCCGCTACTGGAATGCCATCCATATTTTATCAATTTATCTTTAATTGTCAAAATAATAAGTTTTTTGATATAATATACTTGTATAAATGAGATTCTATTAGTATTCAGAGGTAAATGTGTCAAGTCGGAAAATCACGGATTAAAAATAATTATATGATACATGTCCACATAAATCGTATTCAAACGAGGCACATTTAAATATAGGAGCTTGTAGCTTTATCTGACGAAGAAAAAAGAAACGTTTTCCAAGGCAATACAAGTTGTCTTGAGTCTCCTTAAGCTTATTGTAAATTCTAAGGAATAGTACAACCTATAATAGCTTTTCTTCAATGCAAGTATTGGAAAACTAAAAAAGAAAAAACTCACGTAAGTTGGAACACCAAAGAAGAAAGACCGTATCATTTCTAAAACATTTCTTATAGTTTCTAGAACAATGCTATTAGTTCTGTAATGTATGCATTTACAAAAGGTGTGCAATATTTACAGTTAAAAAAAAATTTGGTGAAGGTTTCATCAATGAATCATTCAACTTTTAAAGAAATCTCTAACAATAAGACCAAAATCATAAGTTTCTAAACAGACACAAAATTGGGCATGGATATTTTTGGTAAGAAAGTTGCAAGCTATTCTGCTAACAAAGTAGACGCAGATGGAGTCTAGCAATCTTTTATAATACGATTGCTATAAGGTACTAGTCCAAATAATTAATAAAAAACAAAATTTGAGTACCCACAACTTTGTATACAGTTTGACTTGGTGTCTAATTCGAAAGCACATCCAAAGAAGATTGCATATTATTAATCTACCATGAAGAAAGTATGTCACAAGCGAAGCCAATCATCTGCCCTACTTAACAACAGCACGAGATCAATAATTCTTGACGTTTTTCATAGAAAGAACTGTTTAAAAACAGTGTCAACTTTCGATCTACAATTGTCATGAGGTTTGTTTTAGATAGCACTTATTACGAGAGACACTGTTTATGTATTGTGAACTAGCAACACTGGTATTGCCAGGTAAAATCTAAAATTGCCATCGTAAAGTTTTACATTTTTGAGGCTATAGGTACTCGGAACGTTTTGACGTGCGAGCACTATTTCCAACTCATCCAAAATATGGAATTAACTCGCGAAAATTTTCGAGCTTTGATTTATTAACACCTGTGACATGGTCAAACTCAAGAACAATGCATCAGTCAACTAAATTCAACTTTTGGCGATAAAACGTCATTTACAGCCACTGTATATCGCTGGTACACTGAATTCAAACGTGGACATAGTTTTGTCATAGACGTAGTCAAAAAAGGTCGTCAGAAATTGGTCGCTGTGCCGGAAAATATGGACGTTGTGCGAAAATTAATTGAAGAAGATCGTCATGTGACATCTCAAGAAATCGAAACATATTTAAGCATTAGTATGACCAGCATACATAAGATTTAACACGAACATTTGTGTTCGGAAGCTGTGTGCGCATTGGATTCCACATTTGTTAACAGTTGCTCAAAAAAATGCTCGTGTCGATTGGTGCCGTAAAATGATTTAAAAATGCAACTGTGGTTTATTCAAAGCGGTATACAACATCGTCACAGGTGACGAGTCGTAGATTTATGCGTAAGAGCCAGAAAGAAAAGGCCAGTCGACAGTTTGGGTGTTTTAATGTGAAGCAAAGCCAAAAAAGTTGTTTGTTCTCGAAGCGTTGAGAAGCAAATGGTGATGTTTATCTTCACTAAAACCGGTTCTGTAGCAATTGTGGCTCTCGAAAATTAAAAGAACGTTAATTCAGCGTGGTATACGACCATTTGTTTGCCTCAAGTTTTCGGTAAATTGAGAGAAACCAACTCAAAACGACGAATCCTACCATGACGTAGCCGGAAGAAAACGTAAATATACCATGCTAACTTCCAATGCGGAGAGGGGAGAGGTTCCTAGCAACACAAAAATAATACATCGCCAACGATTTTTTATTTACAATAAAAAAAACATAAATATAAAAATTTCTATCAAAACAGCAAAACAAAAATAACTACGGTTACTATTTAATAAATAATTTTACTCTATGGACAAATTCACTAATTGTTCCACAAAGTGCGCAATTTGTAGCTAACATGCAATAAATCTAATCAGTACCAAAAAGAATAACGCTGATACTTTCGTATAAGCGGATGGGTTAATTAAAAAAACATTAAATTTAGAAAACTTTCTAGTAAGGATTTTACCATACGAAGCATTTGTTATAACTCTAATCAGTAAAAAAAAAGAATACTGCTGGTACTTTCGTATAAGCAGATGGGTTAGGTACAAAAGCGAAAGCATTAAAGTTCGAAACTTTTCTAGTAAGGATTTTACCAGAACAAGCATTAGCGTATCCAATTTCAAATTGGGTTTATCCCTGGGTATGTTAGAAAAGGAAAACAAGTTACATGCATGTGTAGAGATACTAATCTTGTCAGCCCTCGGAAGCAAGTTGATGCAGAAACGCCGCGGTAGTCAGAAACAACCATGTTACTACCGTAATTGCGACGGCGGTCTACATGCAAGAACAGTTGACCTACATGAAGGAATAATCGGGCTACGCAACAAGCAATTTAGTCTCCAGCTAAGAGAAATCTACATATTTGATAGAGGAGAAACGTGCATCGCTCTTGGAGTAACAGAACAAGTAGTTTTTACAAGTGCATCAACGCACATGCTGAAGAATCAAAGTTTAATAGGAGTTCAAAATAACACGAACTCGAAAAGCAAACATCCGCGTTACTGAAACGCGATTGAAACTGGAAAACACGGTTTTACCGAAGAATAGTATTATTTCGACAAATCTTTAGATGGGAAGCCCACTAGAACGTAATTATACGTTATCCGTAGGTATAACGCGCTCACGGATACCTAAACAGGATATTGACTTATTTAAATTTTATCATAAACTTGTTGTATCCAAGCAAACAGATTTAAGTTGAGAAATTATTTAAAAGCGTATTTATTGCAGAAAAATAGAATATACAGGATGTAAACTATTTAATTGTTGCATAAACTTGTCGTTTTTAAAGCAAAAGGGATTTGAGTTGAAAAGTATTAGACAGCAAATTTATTACTAACTAAGTTGACGGATGGGAGAATAACAACGTAGTTGATTTAACAAAATTATCGTAAAGCGGATTTATGAATTAACAAGGGAAATTTTCGGAGCAAAATTGGAACGTAACAAATTCCCCAGCAAAATTAACAAGTCGTGGGAGAAAAGCAAAAGTACGCAAGTGGGTAGTACCAAACAAAAAACCCAAACAAACAAAAAGAAAATTCGCTTAAAACTAAAAAAAAACTCGTTACGAAAACAAGAGAAACCAAAAAAAAGAACCACTCAACAAAACACAAAAAAAAACTTCTATCCGGTTTAAAGGACCAATAATAGAAAGGGAGAAAGAAGAAAAAGAGAAAAAAGACGGGAAAACGGGTAATAAGTAATCAAGGAGAACTAAGGTGGAACGGCTTCAGCACTGCGGAGTCGTCAACGGACGGATGTTTCTCAAAAGAAACAGTAAGATTATCAACCTCCAAAGAAGAAAAGAAACGAGGAAGAAACCCAACAGTGCCAACAAGACAGGACCCAAAGGTCAAACCTCAAGGATGTAAAGGAACAACAAGGGTAAACGAGAGGAAGAGAGGAGGAACGCTGATAAAAAAAAACGATGTACCATCAACTGTGGTAACCAAGAATCGTAACTGAAGAACCAAAAAAAAGGATAACTAACTAGTCCTAGAGTCAACTAAGTCGTGGCTTCCGAAAAAAAAAACGTACTAGAAAGCACCTACCACAGGAGCGGATGGTCGAAACAAGATCGGACTAGGGACCAACTGCAAAGAAAACCAGCGAAAAGATAGGGAAAGGAAAGTGGAACAAGAAAAAAGAAAAAACCAAAAAGAATAACACCAACACCAAGTACCAAAACCAAAAAAAAACTAAAATCGTACAAAAGAAAATAAAACAGAATCTCAGTGTAGTTATGTATGAGTAGGTGTGAGCGTGTGCGTTTGTGTGTGTGTGTATGTGTGGGGGGTGTAAGAAGGGTGTGTGTATGTGTTATGTGTGTATAGAGTGTGCGTGTGTGTGTGTATGTGTTTGACCGCTGTAGTCGCCCTCTTACAACAGTCAGGTCGTACCATGAGACTATTCTATTCCCGGAGCCACACGGATGAAAGAAAAAGAAAGAAAGGCAAACCAAGTAAAACAGGAAAGTAAATAAAGAAATCTTAACGTCCAGAATTCAACTCCTAAGGAGAGCAAAGTCGGCATAAGAAACATGCACGAGGACTAGATATTGAGCTTAAGACGTTTGCGTCGCCAGAAGGAAAATAAAACAAGATCAAGGACATTAGGGTTTCGCCGGCAAATGTGCTCAGGTTCAGAAGGAGCATAGAATAATGTCTGCCTTTTGTGGGCAGCTTTCTGCCACACAGGAACAGCAGGGGGTGTAGGAGTTGTAGCACGAGGATGAGAAAGTGGTTGCAAGGATGGAGATAGTTGTGGTTTTCGTAATTTATGGAACTCAGAACACGTTACGGAGGAAAATTGTTTGTTTTTAGAATTGGTGGTAAGGAAGTGAACGGTAGAAAAGGAAAAAAGTATGAGTTGTACGAGAATCAACTTTACAAAAAGAAACACAAGCGGAGCACGCTTCAGTTACGTTAACTAGAGGGACAGAAGTAGATAAAATTTCAACGACGTTAGATAAAGAACTAAATGTATCACAGTTAGGCAAGAAAACAGCATTGGCTATAGGAAGATGAACCTTAGGAAAAGGAGCAGAATCCGCTAACACTGCAATAACATTACATAAAGGAACAGAATCAGGAAAAACTTGGATAACGACAGCAGCAGGCATTATAGCTACGGGCTCACTAACCTCAACAGGACCCTCTCTATCCGTATTAGGAATTATCGTCACTCCAGCCACAGTTGTTGTTGTAGGTACGAGAGAAATTTCTTGACTAGAATATTCAAGAACGCAGGAACATGCAAAATTTTGACAGCAACAGCAACAGACATTAAAGATACCGGTTCATAGACTTCAACAGGATTTTTGCTGACTAAATTAGAAGTTATCGTCACTTCAGAGACACGTGTGCTTGGAGACACGACAGAAATTTCGTAAGTAGAACAATTTAAGAAAGCGGGAACAAACTCTTGAGAAGTTAGCTGCAAGTCACTAATTCGAAGTATGGGTTGTAATGGTGGTCGAGGCACAGTCTGGGGTGTGAGCGAATAAGCAGAGCGAGTAGAAGGAGAAGTAGAATAGGATGTAGAACTAGAGACGGAAGAAATTTTGTTCGAAGTTATATTTGCCGAAGAGGGGTAAGTTTTGATAGTAGTAACAAGATGACCTGGATGAGGGACAGAAGAGAACGTAGAGTGAGAAGCAGAAGAAGTTTGGCTTTTAGACCTGAGAACAGAATTGGAAGTATGATTCGAAAACCTATTAGTAGTAGGATGACAGTTCGGACAGTTGCGACGAATAACTCCCTTATGTCCGCAACCATACAATGAAGCACTTGAGGACGAGTACAACGTGCCGAAACATGACCAGGTTTATCGCAATTAAAGCATACGACCTGACGAGTAGAAGTAAAACTAAGAGGAAGAACAGTAGAACGTACGGAAGAATTATCGTATCTACCCGTAGGCGTAGAAGAAACCATAACAACTCGGTCATGTGAAGCAAAAGTACTTTCCTCAATAGTAGCCAACTTATAAGCAAAATCCGGGAGTTCAAAATGTTGAATCAGTAAATTGGACAACGACTTCCAGTCAGAAAACCTATGACGGTAACCACAATACCAAAGCAACGCTTTAGCCTCGTACAAATCCACTGCAGACCCAAAAAACTGCAATTCTGACACATACCGAGTTCGTCGGAGTCCTTCGACCCGTCCCAAAAAATCATGTACGGTAAGAGTGTTCGAGACACCATAAAATTTTAAATTCCCTCCCACACTGGAAGGCCTTGGAGGGAAGTCGAAAAAGAAATCATTGTGAATACGAACAAGAAAGAAATTGGTAGAAAGTAACTAAATAAAGGCTAACTGTAACTGGAGAGAAACCAAAAGAAAATATAATTGTTGCGAATACAGGACAATCTAAAACATATCCGACGGATAAACTTCAGGAACACCAATAGGAGCGAAACAACAAAATGGAAATTAGAATAGGACTGTAGAATAAAAGAAAAGTCGGAGAAAGACAAAACTAACTCTAGACTTGACGGGGAGAACAATATGTACCGCGAGGGAAGGAAAAAAAAGGAAAATCTTGGGCGCCAGCGTTTTCAGTGGACTAGGATTATTGGCAAAAACACAAGTCCAATAATCTGACATTAACCAACCGATAATATTCAGCGATTGAGAAAGAAATTAAACTAAAATTTAAGAAGATCGAACCCACACCAGATATAACGGAAAAAAATAAATATTAGTTCGAGCGTAAGGGAAGAAAACATAAGTAGTATCAGGCCGAGAAGCAAAACAAAAATTGGGACAGAAAAAAATTAACTAAAACAAACCCGCAAGCCTACGCCAGGGAATCAGAAATTATGCTACGTACCATGACGTAGCTGGAAGAAAACGTAAATATACCATGCTAACTACCAATGCGGTGAGGGAAGGAGTTTCTAGGAATCCAAAAATATTAACAAGGGAAATTTTTAAAGCAAAATTGGAACGTAACACATTTTGCATCATGACAATGCAAGCTCACACACATCACATGCAACAAACGAGTATTTGGAAACACAAAAGATTGAACTGATGGGTCATCTGCATTACGGCCCTGACTTGACACCCAATGAATTCGTCTTGTTTCCAGTAATTAAAGATAAACTGCGTAGACAACGATTTTTATCGCCCGAAGAAGCGGTTGAGGCCTTCAAAACGCATGTTTTAGAGCTACCATCTTCTGACTGGACACAGTGCTTTGAAGGGTGGCTCAATCGCATGCAAAAGTATAGACCTTAAAGGCGATTACTTTGAAAAGCAATCAAAATATTTTTTATCAAATTCATTTGTTTATTCTTTCTTTTCTCAATACATAAATAGTGTCCCTCGTATACAACATATGACACGTGGAATTAAATTTTCCTAGATATCATCATTTTACAATAGCCAAGTCGATAATATAGCCATTCTTCAATAAGAACACTGTATGTACCTCACAGAGTAATGATTCTATGACGTCACCCTCTGATCGGTCTAGAATTACCTAATGTCACTACTCACGGTTTTAAAATATAACAAACGGATGATTCTTTAAATTTTTTTGAAAATAACCCAAAAACAAAATACAATTTCAAATATTATTTAAAGCAACTTGGGAAAAGTTATATTTGTAAAAACTTGTGGGTGTGTATTAAGCGCTTGCGTTAATGCAATTTATGAAATTTTGAAAAACTCACCCTTCACATTATGAATGCTGTACCTCTATGCTATTAAAATATAGCTTCAAACAATAAACAGTCACATTTATTACCACCACAGCAAATCATGTTATAAAAGCGACTACCAATAAAGTTATATCGAGGTATCGAATAACGTTTGCTTTACCGATTGAAAAGTATTTGCACCGTTCGATTCCTTATATATGAATGAAATTGAATACAAAGCCGTACTAAAACTTCTCTCTAACGAAGGCAATGTATTATTTAAATTCAATGTGCAGTTTTATGCATGCTTTAGTTTCACATCGTAATAAATTCAAATCAAACTGAAATTTTGAATTTTTGTGTTGTACTGTGATACATTAAGCTCTAATTGTTTATAGTACAGTTTTGTTCATGAAAACTACTTTGATACAAAATTTCTATATCAGATGACCGATATATGTTAGATTTAAATTTTAAATATATTAAAGTTAAAAGAATTTCTACTTGTAATTTTAACAAAACCTTTTCGGGAGCGTACCTAGCTACAAAATTTGCTTCAGAAGAGAATCAGGTTCAAGATAAGATAACAGATTAAGGAGTTAGGAAATGGTTTACTTTTGCACACCTCACACTTCAAGGTACCGGTAAAAAGTACCCAGTTGACTGCCAGAACCGCTTTGAAGATAACTAGCACATCCCAATTTGTACTAATGATTCTATTTTTACTAGCCGACTATCATCAAGCGTCCGCAGACGCCCAATGGCACAATTCTCAAAACGAAATCACGTAAATGTTCAGAAAGAGGCGCCCAATTTAAACCTATAGTTATAATGAAGCGGCATATACAAATTTAAGATGCAAGTAATTATAAAAACCTACTGTATATATCAGAAAACAGTATTTCCTAAACACAACGTAAGCGTTTTTTTCCTACTTCACTAGTATAGTATGAAAAACCATAATGGAAGGGGTTCAGCTAACTTTGGAAAAATATCCCGCTATACGAGTTAGCTCAAACTACAGTCTTTTCTTTTAGCAGTCAACTTCGCTTTTTGAGATTGTTTATAATTCTGTTCCTTAATAAACAGTCTACAAGGTTCATACGGTTTGAGTAATACTGATTTGAAGAATGAAATATTTAGTAATAGAAATTGCGTGTCTACAAGCAAAGCACATTGAGTTACAGAAAAAAGATATGTTAGAAGTTTAGCTAAATTTACAATAATTTTCGATAAAAAACTATACGTTCTAATATCAAAACTTTTATAACTTAATTTGCCATCATGTTCCTTGATATTTCCTGACCAATGCAGTATCTTCGGGTGGAGCATTGGAAAAAAATCAAATATAAGGTGTAGAAATATACAGAGCGGCTCCGTGGTGTAGTTGATATGCGTGTAACTACTATGCCCAAAGTCCCGGGTTCAAGTCCCGACACTATCCGCTTGAAAAATGTTAGGCGAGCATTTTTCACATAAATACGCCCTCGTTTGGATAAGAGGTAAAATGGAAGTCCCGTGTGTGAGTGTTGTCACGCACGTTATAGGTCCCAGCCTTGCTTGCAACATCAAAGGGTCGGCAAAATTCAAAATTTCCAGGTAAAAAAAACTCGCTTCCTGGCCAATGTAGTACCTTCGGGTGGAGCATTGGAAAAAAATCAAATGTAGGGTGTAGAAATATAACTTATGGATAATTCTTTGAATTTTCCCAAAAGAGATCAAGAGTTACAATTACAAAAATAACCACAAAGCAATACACAATTTTGAAAATTATTTAAAGCAACTTGGGCAAAGTTATGTTTAGAAATAACTTTTTAGTGTTAATTAAGAGCCTGCGTTATAGTACGGGAGGCAGCGTTACATTTTTGATAGTTATTTCATCCCGCTTAATTTTTTGTGTAATTGATAGTTGAGATACAGCTAATAATCAAAACAAGCGTCAGTCGTCGGAATCGTGGTGGGGCAGACCGTGCGAAAATGTACATCTTGTAAAAACAATTTTTCAAAAGTAATTCCAAGCCACTTGAGAATTTGCACAACTATTGTTTAAGTGATGGTAATAACAATAATAATAGTCAGATGCGTGCGTAGTGGGGGGTTAGTCGTTTGTGTAAACCTATCATAAAACAAATTATGTAAAGTCATTTTAAATTCAATGAAACTCAGACATCGAATTTAGTATACAATTAGAATAATAAAAACATAAATCAGCTGTTTATATAATGGTGGTAAAACCGTCAGCTGGGGGACTGTAAGTGCTAAGTCGGCATGTGGCTAAGTATTTTATAATGTTATCAATGATGCAACTGACGATCTTTACCCCGTTATGTACGTATTATACAAATTTCATGTGGTTTGAAATCTGACAAGCTATAATTTCGTTGATTAATCTATTTTTGAATGATATTATTGAATTATTTCAATCTATGTAATCGTTCAGTTGAATAAGAATATCTTGATCTGGTAAATAATAATGAATCATTTAGAAGAAAAATATGTTGTATATTTATTGATCAAATATATTTTTAATAATTAAAAGAATTTTTCATCTTCATCGGTGAAATCTGTTGATGTGTCAGATTGATTTTCATAGTCTTGGAAACTGTCATCAGAACTATCCATAATACCTTCTGCTTCTTCAGCTTCTTCTGCTGCAACCTCCTCAGCGGAATTAACTCCTACTCCTTCCGGATTCTCCAGTCTAACTCTGGGACTGTAATTTTCACTATTTTTTCATTTTCTACTTGGTATTTATAACAAGATTCGTAATTTATGTAAAGAGTTTTTATATCGATGAAGGGAACCATATGATTATTTTACCAGTCTTCACAGAAAAACTTGACTAATGCATCCTTAAAATGTATGTTTTTTTATTCAATAATGAAATTCGCTGGCCGTATTTGATCTGTACTTTTTATGTTAAAATGTTCACCTGATATTGTACCTCTCAGTGAATGTTCATGATCTTTTATTGATGGACAAATATAACGGTCAAACGTTATTATAATAGAACGAGCATTAGTGGCAGTAAACATTGTAAGCAATTTGCGTGAAATATTCCCAAACGTAAGTGGAACGTCTGTCATGGAATGTAGAATAAAAAATCCATCATAAATGATTACATCACACGTTGTTGGTGCATTTGATTCTATATTTGCTTCCACACATTTCAGCAATTTAGATTTATCAGTTTTACAAATCATCCCGTCTAAGCGGCACATAGCCAATGGAACTGGTGTTAGCGGATATGTAAAAACTGCATCAACATTTAAAGTTTTTTGTAGAGATAATAATAACAAATGCCCAAACAAGTCGCGCTGCATGCGAACTTCTACGATTTTTCCCGCAACTGACATTGTTTTCTTTTTTATCATATTTGCGAATGTCAATACCTTGTTCTTTTTAATTGCTTTCTGAAATCTGTCTAAGTCGATGCTACATTCATTAATAAATGTTTCACGCTGTTCATTCCCTGATTTCTCTACATTAAGTAAAAAATCGGCAATTTAATCTGGTGCAGCTTGACCTGTAGATATATTAAATACAAACCTTTCATCCATATCTTCTGAAAATGAATTGTTCTGTCTAATGTGTTCAACCATATTTTGCCTCTGTATGGAATGTTTTTTAATCCTATTCTTATCAAATTCAGCTGTAATATCTTGACTTTGTTTCAAACCTGTTTCTTCCATTACTTGGCTGTTGATTGCTGTACAAAGACTATGGCGCTTACACCAACGTTGACGAGCAGAAATCGAATTGGTGGAATGAACTATTCCTGTTAATCGATTTGAAGCATCGGCATTTATTGTTTGCTCCAAAGTTAAGTCCACTGGCTGACGTGAAAACGGTTTATCAGTTCTTTTGATGCCATAGGATCCTTTATGAAATTGCAGTTCTAATCCCGGATGAGTTGTACTTACTTTCATCAAATTTTCATGATATAACACCATGTAACGAGAATAATTTTGTTGATTAAACGTAAAGAAAATATTCGCAATTTTGGGCAATACAAATTTGAACAATTCAAGATTTGATTGTCTGATACTCCGACTCAGTAAAAAATAGTAAATTATTAATTTAATATAAATCATATAAAATTGGGCAGTTTTGCCATGCTTGCCATCCAGTGTTGTCTGTTGATATGTCTTGTATGCGTCCAATAACGTTTTTAATTTTTCATCTGTTATTGTGGGATTTTCAGAATTTTGTTTTATAAAATCTAATAATGATTGTTTGATTTCGTCTGTTATTGTAATTTTACTGTCATTCAGGAATCTTTCAAAATGTAAAATCTGAAAAGCAATTGACAACATTGGATGTAATCTTTTACAACGATTGAAGTGCTTGCCAGTTATAAAACTATTTACCGATCCTCTTACAAGTAATTCTGAGTTAACCATCATATCTGTGATTCCACAAATTTCAACAAATTTTCCAACCGCTTTGAAATATGCCATCATAATATGAAAAGATCCCAAATGAATAAATAAATTATCGAAGCGTGGTTTTTCCGTACTTCTGATTTGCAAAGCAACTTTTGCAATTGCTAAATCATAAGTTATTTCCATATATGGCTCGTTGCACAACAGTGTCCGTACTTATTGCTGATATTAATAATTTTTTTATTGTTAGTTAAACCTTTGAGTGCCATTCCTAAAGATATGTGTTTGGCTGACTTTGTCTTAGCATTGGTTACAGCATAAATTACATCTGCAGAACATGATTGAGCAATTCGTTCAACATTTACATTATTCTTGCGCCGAAAACTAGAGCATATCAATTTTGAAAAAAAATCTACGAGTACTGGTGGAATGGCACATTCTCCTTTTATAAAATCATTAGCTGTCGGTTGGTTTGGCAACAGTTTTCGCTGAATCTGTCTAATTTTTGACCTCAAAATCAGTGTAGCTTTAACTAAAATTTCTTGTTCTTCTAGCTTATGCAATTCACTTTCTACTAAATGCCCATGATAAAGTTTAACAACTTTTTTACCGTTCGCTTTAACGATATTTATTTTGTTTGAGAATATTTCAGGCAATCTCGATTCTAAATTATGTGGCTCAAGGTTTAGGGATTTAGCATTGTTTTGTCTTTTTAAAAAATCTATGATAATGATCTCAAAAATGTGAGATAATAACTTTTCTTTTGTTCTACAATATTTTTTGACACAAAGCGACATATTTCTTGAAAGGCTTTTTTATGAATGTCGCGAGATTTGTGCCAATCAGTTTTCTCGGTTTTTGCAGTAGTCATATGTGACTGTGCAGAATACTGATAATTTAATTCGCAGGATTTATGGTAACAAATACTAGAATTCATTTCACATTTTTCGATTATTCTGCTAAATAAATTTTGATCGCTCAGTTCAATAGCTTCGCTCTTTATTCTATCGATACCATGTCCTAATAAACAAATTTGTAGTCGTTGTTCATGACCCTGAACTTTCTTTCGCTTTTTAGTGCAAAATATACAAACCGAATCTACTTGTTCGCTAGTGCTGTTTTCTAATGTTTCTTTTGTATCCAGATGTTGCACATCTTCTATTAAAGTATCCATAATATTGGATTGCCCGCTTGCTCCCACAACAATTTCAATTGATTTTTCTTCAATACCTGAGTAGCTTGTATTTGCTTCGTCATATCTTTGACCGCATGTGCTTGCATTGAAAACACTGTTGTCACTGGTTCCTGGATCCTCTTGCAAACTGGAGAAATTACAAAGTACTCTGGAATTCTTTTTTGTAGGATGAAAATTTTATAATACTCTTTATTGACAATTGTAAAATACAAAATAAAAACAATTTTTACATTTCGCATTTGTAACAAAGCTATTACAGTACCCAAATGGATGCTGCAATACACCTCTTTATAACACGCTTTTTTTATTTTTTTGAAGTTAGTGCAATGCTATATTCAAATAATATCAAACGGAGTACATTAATGAATTCAAACTTTCAATTTTAAATGTCAAATTAGTTTTGCCAACTAAAAAAATCAATATTTTAATAAAAAATTATTTATTAAAATTAATTAATTTGTTATTAACGGCGCGAAATGTAAAAAATAATATAAACAATTCGTTCATAAGTTATGATTTGCATCACTTGTCCATTAAAACAGTCACCGATACGCGGGTCGTGTTTTAAACTTGGATGCGTGCTGTAATACATGGTTTATAAACTCGGTTGTTTAATATACTATTATGTACTATTATTTCATAGCAAGTAAGAAAGTAGAACTATCAAATATAATAATACAAACATATGGGAAAAACTAAACTTTAAAAATAAATTCATCATGTCTATTTTGAATACGGAAAAGCTATGTACATGATTGAAGCTTTTGGAATATGGTAGGACTTCAATTGATTAAATAGATTTATTATAATCACCTTACCTTATTTTTTTAATTTGTATCTTACTCATCATAATCATAATATTAAATTGCTTGTTATAATAATTATAAAACAATTGCAGCTTACCTTAATACTGATGTAGTTTCAGATTTAAGATACGGTCTATATTTTTTCGGTAACGCTGAAAATGTTCGATAACACTTTGAATGATACTTTTGAAAATCATTTATTTTCTTTGTAACTTTAGCATCATTCATAGATAAATTATTGTCTTTCCGAAGTAATAGAATATTATTGCATTTCATTAAAATGTCATCACAAAAAGTAATCAAAGTTTCATTTTTCTTTAAACAGAATACACATAAAGGTTTAAAATCTTTAGACATTTTGTTAGTACAGAAGTACTCATCAAAAGCAAACACTCAACTGAAAAATGAAATACAAGCAGTGACACGAAATTCACGACAATTGAACAGGCGCCAACTTGTTGAGAAAAATAGATTAATCAACGAAATTATAGCTTGACCGATTTCAAACCACATGAAATTTGTATAATGAGTAGTTCACATATTGTATTGAATAAAAATGATAGGCAGCTGCCTATATAACGGGGTAAAGATCGTCAGTTGCATCATTGATAACACTATAAAATACTTAGCCAAATGCCGACTTAGCACTTACAGTCCCTCAGCTGACGGTTTTTACCACCATTATGTAAACAGCTGATTTATGTTTTTATTATTCTAATTGTATACTAAATTCGATGTCTGAGTTTCATTGAATTTGAAATGACTTTACATAATTTGTTTTATGATAGGTTTACACAAACGACTGACGACTAACCCACCACTACGTACGCAGCTGACTATCATTATTGTTATTACCATCACTTAAACAATAGTTGTGCAAATTCTCAAGTGGCTTGAAATTACTTTTGAAAAAT
This sequence comes from Platerodrilus igneus, assembly GCA_036346225.1. Classification (NCBI taxonomy): domain Eukaryota; kingdom Metazoa; phylum Arthropoda; class Insecta; order Coleoptera; family Lycidae; genus Platerodrilus; species Platerodrilus igneus. Next base: position 550,212 of record JARFIW010000266.1, on the reverse strand, counting down.
TGTTTTTTTACAAGATGTACATTTTCTCACGGTCTGCCCCACCACGATTCCGGCGACTGACGCTTGTTTTGATTATTAGCTGTATCTCAACTATCAATTACACAAAAAATTAAGCGGGATGAAATGACCATCAAAAATGTAACGCTGCCTCCCGTACTATTAGTGCAATTTATAGAATTCTGATACACTCTGTCTTCACGCTATGAATGCTGTACCTTACGCTAATAAAATATAGTTTCAAACAATAAACAGTAACATTTATTACCGCCACAGCAAATGTACGATCACGCTATAAAGCATCTTCCAATAAAAGTTATATTGAGGCATCGAATAACGTTTGCTTTACAGATTGAAAATTTTTGGCACTGATCGATTCCCTATATATGAATGAAATTGAATATAAACCCGTATTCAATCTTTTCTCTAACGTAAGAAATTTATTATTGAAATTCAAAGTGCAGTTTTATGTATGCTGCAGTTTCAGAAAGTAATAAATTCAAATCAAACTGAAAATTTGAATTTCTGTGTTGTACTGTGATGCTTTAAGAACCAGTTGTTTACAGTACGAAATTATTCATGGAAACTACATTGATACAAAATTTCTATACCAAATGACCGAAATTTGTTATACTTAAAATTTAGATACATTCAAGTTATAGCAATGTCTACTTGTAATTTTAACCAAATCTCTTCAGGGGGCGTACCTGACTTCCAAATTTTCTTCAGAATAACTCATGTAGAAGATTATATAAAAGATTAAGGTGTTATGAAATTGCTTACTTCTGCACACCTCACACTTTAAGATATCGGTAAAAAGTAGCCAGTTCACTGTCAGAAGCGCTATGGGGAAAACTAGCACAGCCTCACTTGTACTAAAGATTCCATTCTCGTTAGCTGACGATTATCATGCGATCCTTGACCGCCAATCGCACATTTCTCACAAAAAAAGGTCAGGTAAATGTTCAGAAAGGGGCACTCAATTTAAATTTAAAGTTATAATGAAGCTGTATATAATGAGTTAGTCAAGAGCGAGTCGAGCTCGTACTATTAGGGTTCCGTACCAATACTACAGTGAGCAATCAATAAACCAAATTAAGCTGTTTTTATTTTTTATGTATATTTAAATCTTATCCAAATTTGACTGTGATAACTGAAAAATGAATATATTGTCCCACATTGTACTGGTACATTAGTAAATACGTGATCTATTACTGTGTTTAAAAAAAAATTTTCCAGCAACTCTTACATTGTCAAAAAAACCTGCAGTTTTCCGATAATCTATGAATCAATAGCTACTATCCTTATTAAAATCAAATTTTTAGCTTTGGAAATGTAGGAGAACAGGGGACGGACGGTCATTTTTTGCACATTTTGAGCTATATCATGAAGACTACTGGACCGAAAATTATAAAGAAAATATTTTTAGAAGTTTTTTAGAATCTTCTTTTAAATTATACTTCACACGATATATTTATTAAAACTTTTTTCTTTTGACCGAATTAGCCATTTTAATCTGAAAATATTTTTTTCTATTTTCTGATTGTCGATATATGTGCGCCCCATAAAGACCTAGCATTGTACCAAATTTAAAATTCCTACGATACATAGTTTTCGAGAAAAACCTGTGTGACAGACGGACACGAGAGTGATCTTATAAAGGTTCCGTTATAATAAGGTACGGGAACCCTAAAAATTAAACACTAAAATGAATTTAATACGCGACCAAATGACACGTATCAAACCTGGAGATGCAAGTGATTAAAAACACCTACTGTATACATCAAAAAACTGAATTTCCTAAACACAAAGTATGCGTTTTTTCTTACTTCACTACTATAGTATCGAAACCCATAATGGAAGGGTTGCAGTAAATTATCCTGTTCTAGGAACTAGTTCCAACTACAGTCTTCTCTTTTGACAGTCAACTTCGCTTTTTGAGAGCGGGAATAATTCCGTTCCTTAATAAACAGTCTGCAGGAAAAAGATTCATACCGTTTGTGTAATACTGATTTGAAGATTGTCATATTTAGCAAAAGCAATCGCATGTCTACAAGCAAAGCACATTGAGTCCCAGAAGAAGGATTTGAGAAAATTTAAGTTGGAAGTTCAGCTAAGGTTACAATTTTCGATCAAAACCTATAGGTTCTAATATCAAAGCTATTATAACTTTATTTGGTATCATGTGTGACACACTTTTCCTCAAAAGGTATATAGTGTGTGTCTACTCTACCTTATAGGCGGCAGAGCCTCGATAGTTTATGAGGGGTTCCTGTTTAAGATTTAAGCCCAGGGTAAAGAGGATGGTAAATGGCTTTGAGAAAAAAAGGACCCTCTAAAGAGATCTTTCAGCCAGCAAAGCTTCTTCAACTTAAGGCAGAGCTATGAGCTAGGGTCGTAGGATGGTATACGATAAAAAAGAAGTTTTGTTGGACGCCACCGTGTCTTAATAAATGTTATAATAAGAATCTATCCGAAGATCAGATACGAAAATCTTCGAAAAGAAAAAAACTTTAGACGAGCAACCTATATAAAAAAATAATACTTACTTATGACTCTGCAAACTGGAATGGGAACGACGTTCTCGTAATACCTGAAAATATAATCACTTCTAAACATTTTTAGACTAGGTCTACGTTAAAGCCTAGTCACTTTATAAAAAAAAATTAAAGTAAAGAAAGATCAAATAGTAAAAATTATGCTTCAAAAAAAATTTAAACCAACACCAAAAAATATCTCTCTCTTCGCTACAAAAAACTTATGAATGTGGTTGTTTGCTTCTATAGAAAAATTACTGCTGACTTGAATGAAAGAAACTTTAAGACAACTAATTATTCTTTCTATTAATTTGCAAAAAAAATATATATACATCGCTTGTACAAAGTTATATGTACTGAGACTTTCGAAACAATTACTATATTAAGATCTAGTATTAATCTCTGAATATTCATAGGAAATTTATAATTGAACAATTTATGTTAATTCTCTATAAGAAATATACGGTTTTCATTTTTATATTATAGTTTATATATGATACTTGAATAGGATCCTGTTCGAGTTTACAAGTATTAAATTAAATGCTCAGACTTTTTGTAGATTACAGAACTATATTTTTAACTGATATATTTGATGGAATCAAAGGTCAAAAAACACTTATTGTTTGAATTAAGCTGTACTTCAAGTGGACTGCCAAAAAAATTATACACTATAATGTGACAAACAAATATCAACATATCACATGTTTAGTTATGCAAACATTTTAGTATAACCTTGTAACTTCAAAATTATCTTATAGAAATTCCTTTGAGATTATAAGAACATTTATCAAATATCCGACTATTAAATTCTGAACAAAATATTACGTGTATCAATTTAAATGACCATAAATATTTCACAAAAATTTCGTGTACCAAATTTAAGAAAACATAAATAGAATTTTCAAAAATTATTTGTACATTATAAATTATGCTTCCACGAAATGAATATTGCTCTAAAATTGAGGATGGGGTCACTACTGACAATCTGCTAGGCAACCAAATTCTTTAAACATCTTAGGTACTTACAATGGCAGGTGCGCGCGGCTGATACATGTGCCCGGGCTTGACCTCTATAGGAACCAACATATGTGGAAAATTCCATCCTTTTGCATAGCAACATTTAAAACTGTACTTTCAATACAAACAACATCCAAAAGTGCTTATTACGTGTTTGCGTTTCCATAATGTTTTACTTTACTTTGATATGATTTCGTACTTGTTTTACTTTACTTTGATATCATTTCGTACTTGTGTTGAAAAGAAACGGGGAAAATAATTTTAAAGGTAAATTTGAGAATTATTCACCTACCGTAGATATTTTTTTCTTGATTATACTAGGTCGATTCGTCTAAAAATGAGGCCATGGTATTCGTTGACACCACTTTACCTCTCTCTGGGACGGCATGTTTTATCAAAACCTGCTGGCCCACGCTAACACTTGCTTTGCTGATTACATCCCGATGTCAAATAATGAAGCTTGGCCACGAGACTACGTTACTATCCAAGCACGTGCAGAAAAGGGGATATTGCATCAAGATACATACAAATAGAAGATATCTTAAATTTTACTTTGAATATTTAAATATAGGTGGAGCTCTATATATGAATTTGTAATATATAGTTTCTATCGGAATTTAATATTTACTGTTTAATAAAGGATATTTGTTGAATAGATATATAGAACAAAAATCTATATTTAAGTAGCAGATAATCGTATTCGTTACACATGTTCTTTAATTTTGTATTAATCCGCTATTCAATCTTTATTGTCAAGGTCAAATTGCAATTTGTACCTACACTGACATAATAAAATTTTCACGGAACTAGTTGACTTAGTGCTTAGGCGTAAGACTTGTATCACCTTCGCGTTACTTTAGATAGAAACCGAATAGGTAAGAAGAAAATTTATTTTAAACGGTCAAAATTATTACGAATGCACCCTGTATATTATAATTTCACGAATAATTGTGTACATTAAGCATGTCATTTTTACTATTTTTAGTTCTACTAAGGGAATTCAAGCAATAAACTTAAACTGCAAAACCATTGCTATGTATTTTAAGCAATGCTTAACTGAACGTAACCTAGGTCAATAACTTATTACAAAACCAGTAAAAAAACAGATTTCAATATTTTGTGTTACGAACCCGAATACAAAGATGCAAGCATCAGTGATTACCGTAGTTAGTTTGTGTAAACAGAAAAGTTAAAATAGTAATTAAGTTTTTTAACGTAATCATGTTACTTTAAAAAACTTTCAAAATAATTAACGGGCAAAAGAATAGTAGGATTGCTAATATTTAGGTTTCATACAATAATTACTACATACATAAAAGAGCTTTTACACTTTCAGTAAATATGAGTAAAATTGAAAAGTTATAGGACATAGTAATCCTCAGACAAGATAAAAGTAATATTATTACAAGTAGCTTAATTACCTACTAACAGTTTATGAGAGTGAAATTCAGAGATATTATGTTACAAATGATCTAACTATACACGATCATAAAATACAATGTTAAACGTTACAATCCACCCATGTAAAGATTGCTGAATGCATACACTAATCATGTACAAGATCATAGGTGAAGTACGGATTTCTCACGTGATGAAGGTAAGTTCAATATGAAGACCGTAATACAATGACATACTACTCGAAGGCAGGCAAAGTGAGGCAAAGGACGGACGCTAGACAGTGGAGAAAAATATTGAATTAATTACTTGCGAACCACTAATAAGAACATAGGCATAAAGTAACGTTGATAGGGTAGTCAAGAGAACCGCTCGGGGTATGAGATTTGCCAACGGAAGTTGAACATGATGATATCCACGAATTCGACGAGGACCCGAGAACAGAGAAAAATTTGAACCGACTACTTCCAATCCCACTTAAGTAGAAATATGTTACCTGTCGGAACATGAATTCAATCCTGGCTCAATGAAAATCTTTATTAATAAGAAAACACTGCTGTAAGTTGTATTAGCTAGTTTTATGTAATTGTTTTTATTGTTTTATCGATGGCATTTACGTATGACGCTTATTAAATTAGACAGTGGTAAAAGTATAAAACGTCCACTGTAATGGTAGACTATCGTATTTAATTTATTTAACATCAAACACTGGATATTGAAATTTACTTTAAAAAGATTGAGAACTTGAGTAAATTGTTATACTTGGTTATTTAGAAGCAATGATAGATCCAAAATTGAGTGTATCTAAGTAATTTAAAATTTTATGTATACCTATTTTCCGAAAATTATATTATGATCAAACAAAATTGAATTTATTTATGCAATTTAAGATTTTTCTCCATACCTGATTACAAGAATAATGTGCGTACTATCTTTGTGAAATAGAATTAGGTAGCACAGAAGACGAAGGTGCTTATTTTCTTTCTTTAGATTGTAAATTGGTTATAAAAAGAACTCCATTCCACCAGGAATACCCTCAAAAACTCGACTTGCAGAGGATCGTACCCGAGACAAAACAAGGAGGCGCCTATAATATAAGACAGTATCATCAAACCTTTTCAGGGTAAGTGTATATAGTACCATAACTTGATAATTTTCACTTTTTCATAACTATTTGCAATTAATCAATTTGTTTAGATAGGGATTCACTTCCGCGTCACTGTAGTTAGCGTATACGCCCTTAATTTGTTACGGGATTGCCGCTCCTTTTGGGCAATTCAAAATTTAAGTCTTACAGTTCTTTCGCCCACAGTAGGCTTAGCAACTTCATCGCCCAACGTTACTAAATTGCAGCCGACCATTCAAAAACTTGCAAGTCAAAAATTCCATATTTATCAAGAGTGTGGATGAGCAAACATTGTTCGTTATCAAACGGAAAAGCTTTGTAAAAAGTTTCAAATTCGGATTTTTATAAACTATAATGTACGAAACATTGCTACATCTAATGTGATAAACTTGACTAATGCACGACTGCTAACAAATGTGTAACAACTTCTCTTGCTGCTTACATTTTTCCTATTCTTTACCCGTTTCAGACAGCTGCATTTTAGTTCCTATGGTTTCTGTCTGCGCATACTTGCAATTTATAATAATTTTTAATAAACTAGCAATAATGTATTTCTCAGAAATTAAATATTATTAATTAAAACAAAACGTTCCTATTCTATGATGCAGGTGCTATCTGCAAGGTTTATAAAGCTGTATGAGAGCAACGTAGAAACAGAAAGTAATATAATTTTAATCTTTTACACAATGTATATGTAACTAGAAAATAAAAAATTGGGGCACTTTCTTATGTTTCGGTAATGTACCAGTAGTTTAATCAGCGCATGAGGACGCAGAAAAAACAGGACTCTTCTGTACTGAAGGTCCTTAAAGGTGTGGCAGCAAAAAACCGCTTTATACTATTATGATGGCGATCTTTTTAGTAAAATATTCCAGAGAAAGGATTATCTCCAATTGTTCACATTTTGGTGACAAAATTAGTATACCAAGCTTAATTGCCACACTCTATTTTGATTGAATCATCGTATTTAATACCTCGTATTTTTTCAAGTTCTATTATTAGCTGAAAAAAGTTATAAGGTTTCAAGTTGTATTCGCGAGTATCGTAGATTGTATACATGCAGGTGCTGTAACTGCTGATCATTCAAATTTGGGAGTCGTTTGTAACACCGTGGGAGAAGTCTCTTGCGCTTGCGTCTAAGTTAACGTTCCCTCATTACGAAAATTTATGAGCATTTGTGTGTCTTCTTCAAATCCCGAAAAGATGTACTAGTTTAAAGAGAGAAACAATTTTGAAATTGCATTATAAAAATATCAGTGAACCTTCGTTAATATCGAATCCGATCTCTTCATTAATGGTTGGTAAGAAGTTTGACTTTAATTATTATTAGTAAGACAGCTTATTTGTAGCGCTAAGTGTGTGAGATTGCAGACTGATTAGTTAATATTAAAATGGCTGCAACAAATACCATGGCGTTAAAGTATACACGTGGAATTTCAAATATACGTTTGATATTTAGATGAAAGCCAGGAGAGGTTAGTAGTGAACATCATTCATTACTAAGAATTTAGGTCGGATCTCTCATCAATACAATCTTGTAATATTATTACAATGTTTTTCGCTTATTTCAATTATTAGAGTAAACACAGTTTAATTGTATATCTATTGCTATTTGGTTTATAGTTCGAATTGTTTTAAATACGCTGGTACAGATTTAGTATCACATCACGTTGAATAGTTTGATAATACAGTTAATATGTAACTAAATTTTCAATGATTAAAAATTTCATACAAAATTAATTATTAGTTATTTGCCAAATTATGTTGTTAAACGTTGAAAGATATTCTTTATTTTGAAAGTATCAAGCAATGCGGAACCATTTGTTCTCATAAAAAAATTGTTTTTAGATAACTAAACGTTGGTTGCAACAAATATTATATTAAGTTGAAAATAAGTCAGATTATTTCGACATGCATGTATTTAAATAATTATCGTTGTTACCAACTTTATACCAAATGAAATATCAATGCAAAAAACTTATTAATGCTTAATATGGAGCATAAGAATTTTAAAAGGTTAATGATCATTTGTAAAGTATTCAGATTTGAAAGCAATTAGAGCTCATACAAACATGTGCCTCTTCGAAGTTGATAATTAAACTATATGAGTGAACTTGACCGTTACTTCAAATTTGGGCTGAACTTTTCTAATTAATTCTTGCACATATTTTATACAAACCTGTATTGAAAATCAAATTGTTCGTTTGTGTTTGAGAAACAGAAAATACTTTATTTCGTAATACTTTTATTATTTTTGAATGTATTAGGAGGTATTGAAGGTTGGTAAGTTAATATTTTTCTGTTATCGTTACTGCTTATCTTGGGTCACATATAGTGATCCTATTGTGTTTACTAATCGTAACTCTTCTCAGGGCCAGTTCTCTTAGTGGAAACAGCTATAGGATGTTCTTAAGGTGCTTGTCATATTATCCTAAGTATCAGGGTTTCTACCTTTCACCTTGTGCATTGTTCCATCTAATATGTAAGCGTATTGGAGATAGTAGGGCTCTCCCTTTCTCCATACACTTGTTAACTAGCCATATACTTACGACCACCTTTGTGCACACTGCAAAGGTCGTACACGAGTTATTTCGTGATGGCTTTTTTAACTTCTTCTAAACCGTGTTTCATTGGTCATCTAGGCTTTCTTTTGCGGTAAGTAATACGTCTTTGACCTAACAGTGCAAGCGTTAGATAAAGGGATTTTAGGTCCATGTTATATTTATAAAAGACAAATCTTTAGTCATATTATTCCACTAAAGGAGGAAGTCATCAGGACGCTTCTAACACTACAAATTAGAACGTCGAATATTAGGAGTCCAAACAAAGTTAGTAGAGCAAAAGACGAATACGTAGGTTAAAAATAGATATTTTTGGTGTAAATGCGTTTGGTAAAAAAAGAAAGGGTTTTTAGATAAGGGGACTGCTGAATAATTTCAACAGCATCAAATCGAGGTTATGTGAAGTTGAAGTTTTGAACTTGCAGGTTTTTCATGCAGACCCACAAATGGTGTTTTCAGCTGCAGACTATATAGATCAGCACCGCAGGCACTTCCAGTTTTCCAGGATTAGAGGTCAGTTCCGGTTAAATGTTTCTCCGAATGCAAATTAATGTTGACTATATCATCCATGCCCGAGCTAAACACAGAATAAACTAAAAAATCGCTGTTGACTATATCAAAGTACACGAGTAGAACACAGAACAAACTAAGAATCGCGAGGATTTCCAACTCATTTTTTGTGGTACGCAAAAATCAGCACACTCGTTGGTCAAACAAAATTTGGAGATTCTTCTACACTCGAAAATTGAAACACACAATTTCGTTGGTTAAGGACATCATTCAACGCAGGAAGCATAGGAAATGGAAGTGTAAAAATATAATTACAAATTCTCCGAAAGACATTCCTTAGTGCTCTCCTTAGTCTAAAGAATCAACTGGCAGTGCCCCTCATAGCCTGCTAATACTTCAGCGAGCAGCGCTCTCCATAGCCTGCTGTACTTCAACGCGCAGTGCTCTCCATAGCCAGCGTATTCTCCAACGCTGACGCTTAGGGCACGTCACTATAATTCATCAATCAACAATTTAAAAAGCTACGTATGGGCGTTAAGCTCCGTTCCATCCATCACCGACAAGTCATTATTGTGATTGAGTCTGTCAACTCCACTCCGAAACAACACCCCGTAGAGTTCAACGGCGACGCACTTAACGAGGCTTAAGGCACCATTACCACGAAGCCGTCCGAAGAGTTCTGAAGACTTCTGAATTCCTCTATGCTGGTATATATGTTCAATTAATTGTTTTTATTTCATATCATAATTCTGTGTATCTTCACGTGGTCCCACCAGTAAAACACGAAGCCTTCCGAAGACCACCGAAGACGTCTGGACCTCTTCAAACTGTAAATATTTTCTAACGATTGCTGTTCAAGTTTTTACTGGGCCTCACAAATAAATTCCGAAGCCTTCTGAAGAGTTCCGAAGACGACCGAAAACTTCTGAACCCCTCCTATGCTTGTATGCAATTAATAGTTTTAATTTCATATCATAATTCTTCGTAACTTGATGTTGTCTCACAAGTAAAGCACGAAGCCTTCCGAAGACCGCCAAAGATGTCTGGACCTCTTCAAACTGTAAATTCCAGTTCTTACTCGGCCTCACAAGCAAATTCCGACGCATTCCAAAAAGTTCCGAAGACTACTGAACACTTTTACACTCCTTTAAACTGTATAGACATTCATTCAATAAGTGTTTAAGTTTGCTTGGTTTCACGAGCAACCACAAAGCCTTCCGAAGAGTTCCGAAGACTTCTGAACTGCTTCAAACTGTTAAAATCATTTAATTTTAATTATTTCATTTTTATTTTCATGTATTTATGAAACTTATAATTATTTTTGCTTATACTTAAACAAATAATCAAACCAAGCCAGCATACTTTTACCACCCGAACGATAACATTCACATTCTTTAATATTTGATAACTATCCTCAACTACTTTGGTCTTTAACCAATAGCCTTCCTGGAATTTAACATTGGGTGGAGCAATCTAAATCAAGTGCACAACGTAAATAGTCCTGCCGCATGAAACTTTTGCGCATTTGGTTCTGAAATTTTGGTAATAATACGATTTTAGTTATGTTATTTAGCAGGATATGATGTTAACTAATCATTCTACATTGGCCTTATTTTATATTAAATGTTGCTCTATGTTCAATGTTGCCTAATGTGGAACAATCAAATTAACCTTTAAAAGATAGCAACTAACTTTTAAAATATAGCAACTGACTGACACAATGTAAAAAGGGTTTACAGAAAAGCCTTCTTGCATTGAAATATATATATAAATAGCACCACGTTGTGGTCCCTAACTGCCTGGAAAGTTGTATTAAAAATTGCCCTAAAGAGATAATTGTCGTTGGCTTACAAAGGCCAATCAAATAATTCGAAAAATGGATGTCGCGTAAATATTCAGAAAAAAAGCGCTTACTTTTAAAAATATACAAGTACAGTGAAATTTCATATAAAAATTAGATACTAAAAAGGATTTGGTACACTTCAAAATGGCAAGTAACATCTTTTGAACAATTTTCTATGTTAATGTTAGTTAAGTTTCATCCCTTGCATAAGTTGTCGTCTTTGTTCTAATTGCCATAAAAGTTTGAGTCGCTTCAATGGATGTCAGTAGACCATTTAGTGACGAACCGCCGCCTCATTTACAACAGCATCCTCATTTCCACACACATCTGGACCAAATTTACATGTAAATTCCCATAGGGTGGAAATGAGGAAGATGAATCTACTCCTGCTCTCTCCTTGTGGAACTTCTTACGGAATTTTTTACCCCAACCATTTTGATTACGTCACACCCGCATTCTTTCCACCCGCGAGATAAATCTTTCTCCACAGTTCCACCCACGAGATAAACCTATCTTGTTTGGTATCAATTAATATTAGATTTCTCTCAGCTACCCGAATATTTAAGACTTTTTAAGATAGCATCATCCCCCAGAGAGCTACTCTCACTTTAAGATTTTTTTACCGGAAGCGATTTCCGACCGTCCGCATAAATTTTTTAGTAAAGCGATACATGAAATTAGTCTAAAATTTTACGCGGAATCCGAATCTCAAACAGATTTGCAATAGGACCACACCTTACAAAATTACACTTTAAAGCTCCCAAATCTCTTTAAAATTTTGTTCATTTATGACATATGCTTTAATCAAACATCTTCAAAAATCAAAAACCGTGGAGATTTTAGAAATAAATCTTTATAAAGCCATAAGTGTTTAATATTTAAAACCATTATTCAAACGGTGATGCACTGTTTTTTTAGAATATTCAAAACCATAACTTTTTTTAATTTTAAACAGTTATCAAGGTTAGTTTAACATTGTTAATAACTATGCACGTCATAATTATATGCTCAAATGTTTGGAAAATACAAGTCGTTAAGGAAATAAATCCTTAACGATTATGAGCTGCCTAAATTACATCTTTAACATTTTTAATAACTGTGCACGTCATAATTATATAGTCAATGCTTGGAAAATACAAGTCGTTTCGAATTAATTTCTTAACGAGTATGGGCTACCTAAATTACATATGAAAGCTGTATATAATTTCTTTTCTTGGACTTTCTATTAATTAATTATGTGTGTGTATTAGAAATTGATGTATAATTGCCGGGGATTCACACAAGGTACTTTCTAGCAACCAGCATCGACTACGTATTTAGGGAAATACAAATTTTAAATAAACACTTTTAACCTTTAGTAAGGGAATACCAACTTGTTGTCTACAGGATACTTACTACTAAAACAATTTAATTTTAAATAACTTCTATGTCATATTTTCGGATATGGTAGGCTTGAATATTTTCTTTGGAAACAATCGAAGATTGCCGAAGACACTCGAAGAGTGCACAAACGCGGTCACTAAACCAATTAGCATTAATATCAAGTATTCCGTACTTTCGTAGGTTGCTCATTTCCTAGAACCAAATCTTCCGCAATGTACAATGTCCTTAAAACTATCTATATTAATATTCTTAACTACACTTCGTGAGACCCCTTTAATCTTTTTAATCGTATTTTTCTCGCTTACAATACAGTAGGACTTACCCTTACTACCAACAACTTTTAATACTAGATCCACAATAAATTTGTCTTTGAATTTCGCTACAACTTTTTTTTTGTTTACATGCGGTGTATTGTATTTATTATCTGCGGGGTACACCACTTTAAACCTAAAAATAAAAACAAGATAGTTTCATACCTCTATTAATAATTTTTGCTAATATTGGCGATACAAATATGTAAAAACAAACTTTATCAAGAAATATGTTTTAATAAAATACATACATGTATTGATAACATCTATAAACCGCTGTGGTAACCAGAGTCTGGCGAATCTGGGTTAGCCAAATCTCTAAACATTTGGGCAAGCGATTGCTTTGCAGTTGCATCTTTTAAGTACTTGATGGGGTAACATTTAATAATTTCCAACACTGTCAAGTAATTTAAATTGCGGCAATCATTAGACAGAGAAATACTGGCACTGCTCTCTCCCTCTAATAACGTTTGAACCCTTTCTTCCTCCGTCGTATTTCCACATACTTTTTTTATATCACCTACAATTTTTCGTAAAATTCTGGAAAGTTTCTACACCTCAACTCAGCCATTTTAAAACAGATTAATTCTCGCAAATTTAATAGCTTGATGCACTCGTACGCAGGTAGCACAATATCATTCCGATCTTTCGTAATCTCCATATTATATAAATTCTCTTTTTCAAAATTGTTCAACAGCCATATACTTCTATTAAAGGCTGTGCTCAGCTGCAATTTGAAATCTTGATCTAATTGTATGTCAACAACGTCGTTTGCAGTAGTCAAACCATTTAATCTGACTTGTTTCGAGTCTTGAGCAAATTGGTGAATTTGAAATTCCACTTGAAAAGTACACAATTTCTTCCAATCGAAGTAAGAGAATGTTATCGTAGAATCAGCACACATAACACTACAGCAAATAACTTGGATGACAGGTTGAAGACCACCATATAAATCAAAACCAACTTCTATTATATGGTGGTGATAATTTGGAGGAAATTCGCCTAACCTATAGGTTGTCTTACAAACTAGGTGGTTGATATTTAATTGTGGTACTCGCACATCACTTGTAACGTCAACACAAGAAAAATCCACCTTTAACTTATAATTTTAATCAAACTCGACGATACTTTGACGACTAATGCACTGGAACATGGCTCCCTCGCCTTTTATGCCGATGGTCGAGCGTGCGCAGCTCTTTATTATGTTAATTGGCATTATATGCAAGTCTTGACTGGAAAAGTGACGCTTATAATTGTTTTATAGTGGGTTTTACCTGTATGTATTTAACCACCAACACCATTTTAGAATTATTATAAAAAATTACTCTTAGCAGTATTTTTAATATACCGTCGTGTAAGATTTCAATTATTATTGTGTTTTTCCTGAGGTTCTCAAATCCTTAATTAATAGTAATACAGAATTTTCCGTCTTTGAAAATTTCGTGTGAGGACTATCGACAAAGAAGAGTAAGTCTTAGTTTGAATTTTGCAAACGTAGAAGAAATTAATATTTACATGTATAATTCAAAAAATGTTAATCAATAATTTTTTCTAGAATGAACATCTTAAGTATTGCATGCAGTGTGTGCGAAAATGTTTTTACAGGATGTGATGTCATAAAAAAACACAACGAAAAGCACATTGAGATGGTTTATTTCCAGGAGGAACTAAAAATTACAGCCAATGAGTAGGAACAAATTAAGGATTTGAAAAACTAATCGACCGCAACGCATAAAGAATTGCTATTTGAAAAACCATACGCCATAACAAAATCTTCTTCCAAAATCATAATTGTAGGCCTGAACCCGTTCGATGATTACAAAATAATTTTTAGATTTGTTGACACCATTTCGCAGAGCGTACTTGATGTATCCCTCAACGTATTTAGGAAGTTTATATCCAATCTTCCACACATTATACGCACTATGGAAGTTGGCATGCAAAATCAGATATGCAAATTCGACAACTTGCGTTTTTATTTAAATAAGAATTGTTTAGTGAAGATGATGACATTTGATGGGAATTATATGATATTTACCAAAGGAACTTTAGAGCACTTTTTAGGGGTATCACAGATCGTTCTCAACCATGCTAATACTTTAAAAGAACTAACGGAAAAGGGTACTCCTAATATAGATCTGTTTCTGTTAGATGTCGCAATGGAAAGATATAATAGGAATGATATTCCACAGAATCTCGCACATGATGTAATTAAAAGCAAATACAGTAATAGTGATATTGGGGTCATATTATACGAATTTATAAAAACCTACCCAAGATTGTTTGAAAACAGTATTTGTAAACAAGTTGAGTATATGGAAGAATACAACAGGTTTCCATTCCACGCATTTACGAGCGATGTTTAAATTTTAAGCCATAGATTTAAAGAAAATTCTGTAACACTATTAATTACACTTTGTTTTCTTATACGTTTCTAAATTGTTGCATTTCAACTACAGATATTAATAGCTGTAAATAAAATTATGTTATACTTTTAAATAAAACGATTCTGATTAATAATTTTTGTAAAACGTTTATAACACCCTTTTAAAAAAATACACATCTTTGTTATAATTCTTTTCATAAGAACTTAGAAACCCATTTCAGTTATATGGACATTTGAAAAACTAAACAATACCAATGTATACTTTATATTTTATAATATAAACAAGCTAATATATACAAAAATAATTTCTAAATTCACATCATTCATTTCTTATGATAATAGTTGAGGTGGTTAAATTTTTTACTTTAAAACTTACAATTTAGTATATATTCCATTTGAATATCTGCCAACAGTTTTATAAACCCCATCTCCTCGATTATTAATAATATTAATATATTAATAATATATTAATAATATTAATATTAATGCAATATATACAGGTCTTTGTCGGAACTAATTTTAAAAAACGTGATAATTAATTTCAATTCTCCCAGGAAAATTCTATACTAATTTTGTAGGTTACACCATGGGAAAAGACAGAGCAATACTGTTTAGAAATAGATTAAAGGTGAATTCAATCTGTAAATCAGTAAGGGGTCATTCGATTTGAAAAAAATTCCGAAGGATTTGAGAACCTCAGGAAAAACACAATAATAATTGAAATCTTACACGACGGTATATTAAAAATACTGCTAAGAGTAATTTTTTATAATAATTTTAAAAATGGTGTTGGTGGTTAAATACATACAGGTAAAACCTACTATAAACAATTATAAGCGTCACTTTTCCAGTCAAGACTTGCATATAATGCCAAATAACATAATAAAGAGCTGCGCACGCTCGACCATCGGCATAAAAGGCAAGGGAGCCATGTTCCAGTGCATTAGTCGTCAAAGTATTGTCGAGTTTGATTAAAATTATAAGTTAAAGGTGGATTTTTCTTGTGTTGACGTTACAAGTGATGTGCGAGTACCACAATTAAATATCAACCACCTAGTTTGTAAGACAACCTATAGGTTAGGCGAATTTCCTCCAAATTATCACCACCATATAATAGAAGTTGGTTTTGATTTATATGGTGGTCTTCAACCTGTCATCCAAGTTATTTGCTGTAGTGGTATGTGTGCTGATTCTACGATAACATTTTCATACTTCGATTGGAAGAAATTGTGTACTTTTCAAGTGGAATTTCAAATTCACCAATTTGCTCAAGACTCGAAACAAGTCAGATTAAATGCTTTGACTACTGCAAACGACGTTGTTGACATACAATTAGATCAAGATTTCAAATTGCAGCTGAGCACAGCCTTTAATAGAAGTATATGGCTGTTGAACAATTTTGAAAAAGAGAATTTATATAATATAAAGATTACGAAAGATCGGAATGTTATTGTGCTACCTGAGTACGAGTGCATCAAGCTATTAAATTTGCGAGAATTAATCTGTTTTAAAATGGCTGTGTTGAGGTGTAGAAACTTTCCAGAATTTTACGAAAAATTGTAGGTGATATAAAAAAAGTATGTGGAAATACGACGGAGGAAGAAAGGGTTCAAACGTTATTAGAGGGAGAGAGCAGTGCCAGTATTTCTCTGTCTAATGATTGCCGCAATTTAAATTACTTGACAGTGTTGGAAATTATTAAATGTTACCCCATCAAGTACTTAAAAGATGCAACTGCAAGGCAATCGCTTGCGCAAATGTTTAGAGATTTGGCTAACCCAGATTCGCCAGACTCTGGTTACCACAGCGGTTTATAGATGTTATCAATACATGTATGTATTTTATTAAAAACATATTTCTTGATAAAGTTTGTTTTTACATATTTGTATCGCCAACATTAGCAAAAATTATTAATAGACGTATGAAGCTATCTTGTTTTTATTTTTAGGTTTAAAGTGGTGTACCCCGCAGATAATAAATACAATACACCGCATGTAAACAAAAAAAGTTGTAGGGAAATTCAAAGGCAAATTTAATGTGGATCTAGTATTAAAAGTTGTTGGTAGTAAGGCTAAGTCCGACTGTATTGTAAACGAGAAAGATACGATTAAAAAGATTAAAGGGGTCTCACGAAGTGTAGTTAAGAATATTAATATAGATAGTTTTAAGAACATTGTACATTGCGGAAGATTTGGTTCTAGGAAATGAGCAACCTACAAAAGTACGGAATACTTGATATTAATGCTAATTGGTTTAGTGACCGCGTTTGTGCACTCTTCGAGTGTCTTCGGCAATCTTCGATTGTTTCCAAGGAAAATATTCAAGCCTACCATATCCGAAAATATGACATAGAAGTTATTTAAAATTAAATTGTTTTATTAGTAAGTATCCTGTAGACAACAAGTTGGTATTCCCTTACTAAAAGTTTAAAGTGTTTATTTAAAATTTGTATTTCCCTAAATACGTAGTCGATGCTGGTTGCTAGAAAGTACCTTGTGTGAATCCCCGGCAATTATACATCAATTTCTAATACACGCACATAATTAATTAATAGAAAGTCCAAGAAAAGAAATTATATACAGCTTTCATATGTAATTTAGGTAGCCCATACTCGTTAAGAAATTAATTCGAAACGACTTGTATTTTCCAAGCATTGACTATATAATTATGACGTGCATAGTTATTAAAAATGTTAAAGATGTAAATTAGGCAGCTCATAATCGTTAAGGATTTATTTCCTTAACGACTTGTATTTTCCAAACATTTGAGCATATAATTATAACGTGCATAGTTATTAACAATGTTAAACCAATCTTGATAACTGTTTAAAATTAAAAAAGTTATGGTTTTGAATATTCTAAAAAAACAGTGCATCACCGTTTGAAAAATGGTTTTAAATATTAATCACTTATATAAAAGGATTTATTTCTAAAATCTCCACGGTTTTTGATTTTTGAAGATGTTTGGTTAAAGCATATGTCATAAATGAACAAAATTTTAAAGAGATTTGGGAGCTTTAAAGTGTAATTTTGTAAGGTGTGGTTCTATTGCAAATCTGTTTGCAGATTTGGATTCCGCGTAAAATTTTAGACTAATTTAATGTATCGCATTACTAAAAATTTATGCGGACGGTCGGAAATCGCTTCCGGTAAAAAAATCTTAAAGTGAGGGTAGCTCTCTGGGGGATGATGCTATCTAAAAAATTCTTACACATTCGGGTAGCTGAGAGAAATCTAATATTAATTGATACCAAACAAGATAGGTTTATCTCGTGGGTGGAAGTGTGGAGAAAGATTTATCTCGCGGGTGGAAAGAATGCGGGTGTGACGTAATCAAAATGGTTGAGGTAAAAAATTCCATAAGAAGTTCCACAAGGAGAGAGCAGGAGTAGATTCATCTCCCTCATTTCCACTTTATGGGAATTTACATGTAAATTTGGTCCAGATGTGTGTGGAAATGAGGATGCTGGTGGAAATGAGGCGGTGGTTCGTCACTAAATGGTCTACTGATGTCGAAGTCTTATAAAGTATATAAACCGTGTTCTTAATTGAATGCGGGCAGTGAACAGGAATGAAGGATTTTGAGTGTCATGCAAAGCTGGCCATTTACAACAATGCGTTTGCGCTAACTGTTGTGTATGGGAGCGAAACCTGGGTATGGCAGAAGAAGCATGTTAGTCGAATAAATGTTAAAGGAATGATGTTCCTAAGAAGTGTGTGCAGAAAAACACTAAAAGACAAAGTGCTAAATCAGAACAGTGTGGAGTGCAAGTGACCTTTATGGAGTTGAACGAACGAAGCACGCTTAGATGGTTCGGAAGTGTTTAGAGACCGAGGGATGTGGGAAAAAATTATGAATGATGCTGAGAGTAAAAGTAGTGTAGTAGTCTAAAGTTACACGCAGCACATCCTCCCAGAAAGGGGTGCTAGGTTTGGTTACCCTGAACAGGGAATACCGTGATTGATGTGTTGTGTTGTTGATTGAGTCATCTATAGAACCTTCAGCTACCGCAATAGAGCGCTATCTATGGTGACGCTTCTCAGTGTGAAAATATCTAAAATCGGTGCTAAGGAACACTTAAGACTATATCCAATATATTTGTCACTTTTAGCAATACAATTAAATTTGCTAATTTCAAAACCTGTCTACGTACATGCCCTTATAATAATTAATAAGGAAAAAAATTCTTTTACTAAATTTGCCTCCCGAAGTACTCCACAATGTCTTCATAATTTGTATAAAATTCTCCTATTATGCTTAATAAAGAGCTAAAATATTTTCTATAATTATAAATGTTGTACTCGACTTACTCGAATCACGTATATGACGTCTAAGTTATGGTCTAGACCAAACACGTTTCAGAATAGCCGGTTTATAAAATTGACAACAATATTGAAGCGGGCTACTGCTACTTGGCTATTAGATCGTCGAATTCGTTTGCTACCTGTGGCACATATTCATTCTTTTACACTAGTTTTTGTCTAGCGTTGAAGTAAGGCCAATATTCGCGAAATAAAGTTTTTTAAACATTCCAAGACCCTTTTATCAGTAATGTTTTGGGTTTTTCTTTTACTAGAGATGCTAGAAAAATGATCCCACTAGTAGAAAATCATCTACATTTTATAAATTTATCTCCAATTGTGAAAATGATAGGTTATGGGTAGGTATGCTTGTATACACATGAGGTTCTATTAGCATTCAGAGGTAAATGTGCGTTTCAAATGTGCATGCCAAATTAGTAAAAAAAATACCGATTAAAAATAAAGTGTTAAAGGTTAACATAATTCGTATTCAAATGAGACATATTTTAATATAGAAAAGAAGAGCAATGGGGTCGCTTTATCCGACGATGAAAAAATTGTTATTCAAGCCAACACAAACTGTTTTCAGATTTGAGGTTCCTTAAGTCTATTCTAAATGCAGAGGAATGTTACAGCCTACAATTGTTTCTCTTGCTGGTAAGTATTGGAAAACTCTAAAATAAGAAAATTTACTCAAGTTGGAACACTAGACAAGAATAACCCTTTATTCCTGAAAATTTCCTAGTTTCTAGGATAAGGTTATTGGTTCTGTAATGTATGCATTTACGTGATTTTTATCGTTTATGGATGAAAAACAAAAAATTGTCTTGTCGGTTTCATCATTGAATCCTTCAAAGTATAAAGAAATCTCAAACGATAGGATCTAAGTAATAGGTTTCTGGAATGCCACGAAATTGGGTATAGACACTTTTGATCACAAAGTTGTATGCGATTCTTCTAACAGACGTAGAAGCAGATGGCTTCAAACAATCTTTTGTAATACAATTACAATAAGTTGCTCAAAGTCAAAGGTGCCAATTTAAACAATTCATAAAAAACAAAATTAAACTTAACCGCAATTTTATATACAATCTGGATTGGTGTCTAATTCAAAAGCGAATCAAAAGAAGATTGCATGTTAGGAATCTACCTTAAAGAAAGTCGATCACAAAACTTCGTCAACAATTTGCCCGATTCAACGTCAGTACGAGGTTAGTGGTCTGATAACGTTAATCTTCGGAGAAATTTTTTAGAAACCATGTAAACTCTCGATCTATAGCTGTCATGACTTTGTTATAGCTAGTACTTACTATGCAACATTCGATAACTTGAACTATACTGTCATAGGTATCATCATTTAACAATATTGTCACCCTCTGGCCGGTCTAGAAATATGTAACATCCCTACTCGCGGTGTAGAACTATGACTTTGGACGATCCTTTGCATTTTTGTGAAAGAGGTCAAGAGTTACAATTACAAAAATAACCCAAAAACGAACTTAAAAATCATTTAATGCAACTTGGCAAAGTTATATTTAGCAATAACTTTTTAGTGTTAATTAAGAACCTGCGTTAGTGCAATTTATAGAAGTCTGATACACTCAGTCTTCATACTACGAATGCTGTACCTTATGCTAAAAACTATAGCTCCAAACAGCAAATGTACAATCATGCTATAAAGCGTCTACCAATAAAAGTTATATGGAGGTATCGAATAACGTTTGCTTGGCAGATTGAAAAGTATTTGCACTCTTCGATTTCCTATATATGAACGAAATTGAATATAAAGCCGTATTAAATCTTTTCTCTAACGTAAAAACTTATTATTAAAATTCAATGTGCAGTTTTATGCATGGTTCAATTCACAAAGTACTAATTTCGAAATTAATTGAAACTTTGAATTTTTATGTTTTACTGTGATGCTTTAAGAGTCAATCAATTACAATACGGATTTGTTTGTAGAAACTACGTAAATACAAAATTTCTATACCAAATGACCAAAATCTGTAGTATTTAAGATTGAAATATATTAAAGTTAAAGGAATTGTCTACTAGCAATTTTAACTAAGCCCCTTCACTGCAATTTTGAGAGAAGTGGGGACATTTCTGGTGTTTTGGGCACAGCTTTCACAATTTTGCAAACCTGGCAATCTCTGCGTATTTTATTCAGACATCTTTGCAGTTTGGGAATGTAAAACGGCTGTAGTAGGGTAAAATCAAGGATCCCACCGCCTCATTTCCCCAGAATCCTCATTTCCCACACATCTGGACCAAAAGTTTTCTTCGACTAACCATTTTTCATCTTTCGAGATAAATGAGCATCCACATTTCCACACACGAGATAAACCTATTTTTAAGATTTTTTTTTACCGCTAACATTCTGGACCAAATAGTTTTCTTCGACTAGCCATTTTTTTATCTTTCGAGATAAACCTATCTTGTTTGGTATTAATTAACATTAGAATTTTCTCAGCTACCCAAATTTCTAAGAATTTTTTAGATATCATCACCCCCAAGGGAGCTACCCCCATTTTAAGATTTCTTACCTGTAGCGACTTTTGAGCGTTCTTATAAATTTTCTTAGTCACGCGATACATCTTGTTAGCTTAGAATTTTATGCACATCCCGAATCTGCAAACAGATTTAAAATCGGGCCATCCCTTACAAAGTTACACTTTAAGCTCTCAAACCTCTAAATTTTGCTCTTTGCTTTATAAGCAAAACTAACAAATACTTTTCTTTGTCTAGCCATTGCATCTTTCGAGATAAACCTATCTTGTTTGGTATCAATCAATATTAGAATTTTCTCAGCTACCCGAATCTCTAAGAATTTTTCAGATATCATCACCCCCAAGGGAGCTACCCTCATTTTAAGATTTCTTACCTGTAGCGACTTTTGAGCATTCTTATAAACTTTTTAGTCATGCGATACATTAAATTAGTCTAAAACTTTACACAGAATCCGAATCTGTAAACAGATTTAAAATCGGGCCACGCCTTGCAAAGTTATACCCCTTTAAAGTCCTGATCTTCTAAATTTTACTCTTTGCTTTATAAGCAAAACTAACAAATAGTTTTCTTTGTCTAGCCAATGCATCTTTCGAGATAAACCTATCTTGTTTGGTATCAATCAATATTAGAATTTTCTCAGCTACCCGAATCTCTAGGAATTTTTCTGATTGCATCACCCCAAGGAGCTACCCTCATTTTAAGATTTCTTACCTGCTGCGATTTCTGACAATCCTTAAACATTTTTTTAGTCACGCGATACATCTTGTTAGCTTAGAATTTTATACACATCCCGAATCTGCAAACTGATTTGAAATCGGACCATCCCTTACAAAGTTATACTTTAAAGCTCCCAAACCACTTTAAATTGTTTTGCTCGTCTATGACATATGCTTTAACCAACTATTTCCCTAGAAATCTAAAACCGCAAGGATTTTAGAAACGACTCCTTTATAAGCCATAAGTGCTTAGTATTTAAAATCATTTTTCAAACAGTAATGTGCTTCTCTCAGAATGTCGCAAAACCCATGACTTAAAATTTTTCTGGTTTTAACATAATTACATGTACAATGCTAAATTGTTGGAAAATACATAGACAAGAACAAACTAATCGCTTTACAATTATGTGACGTATAGTGAAGGTAGCGTAGAGGACAAACTAATTGCTTTACAATTATGTTACGTAAAGTGAAAGTAGCCTTTCTTTTATTAATTAGCAGCTATGTGATTTGAAAAATACAATAGATATGCTCAATGCCACCCATTAGAAAATTCCCGGTTTATTAATCATACAATGAGCACTCTATTTTGGCCTCGATTGGGGAAAATACAAACGTCATTTAGTAGCGTAATTAACGGATTTCAAACGTATATAACGCGGTGTAATTAGAAAAAATTCTATTAGTTTCACACGCTTTGTGTAAAACCCGTCGAAATTTTAAACCGTCGTTTCGTGTAGTTCTTTTGTGGGAAGTTTTGAAGGTTTAAGGGTAAGTATTATTAAAATATTATTAAAGTAGAACTGAATTTATTTGCAAACACCAATTATTATGTATTCTGTTATTGGTTCTTATTTGTATTTTAAAACATTAATTTTCCAAAGTAATGCGCTGTTTTACAGATATATTTTCCAAATTTTAAAGGTATGCTTTTGCTAGAATAAAAACAATTCTGACAAAATATTTTATTAAAAATTTAATACATTAAACAAAAGACCTCAATAACAATACGTTTTCTTTAGAACAGCTTAAATTATTCAAACAATGGTTTAAACAGTGATTGTACCTATTACCGAATCTTCTTAATTCTTTGAGCTTTGGAAGTGAGAAAACACTTTCCATGTTTAAAATGTTGTTTGATAAATATTTTGAGAGTAACTGCCTTTTCTGTTCGCCTTTAACATAGATTGTAGCATTGGGTGGTATGACTTCTTTCAGCAAATCGCCTACATTTGTATATCCACTTGTGGACTGTCCATCCCAGCTAAGCCCATGGATTCTTTGCTTTAACCACTGAACTTGCTTTTGAAATCATCACTTAGGGTGTTATACTCCACAGCCATGTCCAGTATCTCATGCCATATTATATTATTCGCTACATCTAAAATGGCAATCTCCTTGCAATAGAAATCACTAGTTTTGTATTGATATCCTTGTAAATCGATTATGAAACACATGCTTCCTGCTTCAAATCACAGATGGGAATGGGGTTCTAAGCAAATATCCCCGTATATCCAGTTAAGGGACTTTACTCCCTTCTTTTATGATTTTTCATCCAGGTAATTATCTGGATGATACTAAAGCAAGTCTGTTTTCTTAATCCAACTTTACCATCCCCAACCACGACACTAATAATTCGCGCCCGTGCTTCCGTTTCCGTAAAACTTTTTCCACTAAGTACGTGTCGGGTGCTGCTGTGAGCTGAATTTCATCGCCGTAAAAAGCACCTAGAATTGGCCGACCTTCCAAATCTTGTAGCAGATAGGTTGTCGGTCTCGTTTTTGTACTTTAACAATTTTGAATAGTTCTGTACTCCAGTTTGGGTGAAATCCTCGATCGAATACTGCTTTATATTTTGATATACGCACAATGTCTCCAACCTTATACTTGTAACTTTTAGAAACGCTGTTAGCGGTGTAAAGTTTTATTCTTTCCGGATGTTCTTCTGCCTCCATAGGTGTCATGTTAATAGCCCGATGTGGTGTATTATTGTATTCTTCCATAACCTTAGGCAAAATATTCACCCATTTATGACTGCCTTGCAAGTAAAATCTTCTGTACAATTTGTTTTTGATTGTTCTAATCAACCGCTCGACCATACCAGCTTTGATTGCGGAATACGTAGAGTAATGGTTTATCTTATATTTTTGCATAAGATTTTTAAAACAGCGGTTGTAGTACTCTTTCCCAAAATCCGTTTGTAGATTAATTTTACGTTATTTTCTCCTTGCAGCATTTTGTCCAATATTTTTTTCATAGCATTTGTGACTTCTGATCCAGTTTTATTTTTTAAAGGTTCAGCTAAAGCATATTTTGTGAAACAGTCCACTGCTATTATAATATATCTGTACCCATTGTTCACACGCGAGTAAAGCTGCATTTCGCACAAGTCCGATTGGATAAGATCACGTTTCACATGTTTCAGATTTGTATGACGACGCTGAAAATTTTTCTTGCAGGTTTAAATAATTCCTTAACGATGATTTCTTTACTCATTTTGCTTAACACTGTTGCTAAACTAATAGGGTTATCTTTATCCAATTGCACCTTTGACATAAACTGAAGCTTTGGTTTGTAGTATTTGTTTTTTATAGCTGCTGGTGACGCTTCGTAAATCGATGCTATTGCAAGACCGAGCTCCTTCTCATTTGTCTCAGAAGTTGCAGTCAAATTAATAAAAACTGTATAAACGTTTTAAAGTCAGATACAAGCTTATCCAATTTTTCATTTACATACTGTTTATTAACTGCATCAGATGGCTCAACTGGTTGAGCAAGCATTGCGATACGCTGGTTTCTTGCATTGAAGGCTTTATCTTTACGCTGTATATCATCAGAACTTTTAGACAGTATGAAAAGGCTTGATTCACGAGCTTGATTACAGATTTCTTATTAACACAATCACTATCTTCTTTAGGATCCATTACATCCACTAGTCTTCTTTTACGAAAACTAATTGTTTCTTCTCCAGACTTGAATACTATAGTGCTTCTCTGATTAACACAATCACTATCTTCTTTCGGGTCCATTACATCAACTAACCTTCTTTGCTGCATATCGTACCCATCACCATCCAACGTTAGCACAAATCCTCGACCTGGAGGACCGCGCCGAATATCAGCATCTTTACGCTCTGAACGTCCGAAGCGGTCGATAGGCATTTTAAAACTGTGTAATTATTTACTGAGCTCACTGTATTATACCTTCTTCTCTCAACTCTTCTATTATGGACACCATCTCGTTAATGTTTTCCTCGCTTGTATTTCCAGCTCGGTTGGATGCGTTCAACAATCTCAGCCGATCTACAAGTTCATGTACATTATTCCAGTAGACATATTGCACCGGCTTTGAATTTAAACTTTTGTAAAACCGGTTAGAAAAGCCTAAACCCGCTCCCTTGGACTGTTTTCTTCTCTTTGGCTGTTTTCTTTCAGGATTCCTCCGAAATTCGGTGAGATATTTTTGCACATATTTGTTAAACTTTTGTTATTTGTTGGGAACCCGCTTAAATCGTGCACCGCAAATGGGTTAAACTTTCTTCTCAAAATCGAGGCAGATTTGATCATTTCCAAGTAATTCGGCAAATCTTCATGCAAATTGAAATCACCATCTTCGGGGCTGATGTCTTTGTAAACCAGCAGATTGTATAAACCCTCGTACCTGGATATATCACATTATTTAATGTTATATCGCTAGTTTCCGGGTTAATTATCAATACACTTTTCCACAAACTCCATGTATCGGTTTCCGCATTATACTTTACTCCATAAATTGATTTGTCAATATTTTCGTCTTCGTCTCTAGCTAACACATCTGCATAGTAAAGATGGAACGGTTCTTCTGGAACGAGTTGCTTAATTTTCTTTATAGGTACCTCCATGTTTTCGACTTTAACCTTTGTTGTAGGTATGGGGATTTTTTTGGTGATCGATTGCAACTGGGAAGCGGTTATTTGCAGTGGATCGATCAATTGTTTGTGCACTTCTTTGAATTTTTGCTGAGATGTAGCATCTCCCTTTTTGTACGCTACAAACTTTTTTCGTACAGCATCCTGCATAAGATGAAGACTGCGTTTATTCGCAATAAAATTGTTAACGTCCGTCATCATGAAACTTTGGATGAGAACTAGCTGTTTTTGAATAATGTCAAATATTTATATACTCGTCGAAATTCTTCCGATACCGACCATTATCCAAATCAAAATCTTTCACAACAGTTATAAAATTATGTTTTGAGTCACCCCAACACTGTAAACACATTTCTTTAAATTTCGGATATGCCATGTCACCACTTATATGATCCGAAAAGATATGGCGAAGGTTTGTGTCATCCTGTTTCCATAATGCTATTACATTAGCGTTATCTCTGAGTCTATGTTTTAAGGCACTAGCGTAAGTTTGACATAGATAGAACGAATCTATTGCTTTATGTCGACCGAACGAGAAAAATTGAGTGATTTTACTTTGCTCGTTTGCAGGTATATCATCGAAAACCATAATTGAATCTTCTTTGGTATCTCCGGGTTCGATCAAATCATCGTAATTTTCAAACTCATGGTACCCAATTTCTTCTTTTAATGGTGTAAAACGTTTCTTAATAATTCGTATTTCGGTTGATATAAACTTTTAGAAAACACATAGACATTTTGGAATCTAAGTCCATTCTCGTGCAAGATCAGAGATATTAGAGCATTAGTTTTTCCACAACTCGATGGTCCCGCGAAGATAGCTCGTATGTTAGACGGGAACAATGAACCATGTTTACCATCCTCTCTTGCACTAGCAATAGCAAAGTTATCATAATTCTGTATAGGTATTTTAACTTCTTGTATAGCATCACCCGTGTCTCTCACATTTTCCGACCTAGGAGCACCATTCTTCTTTTGAGGTTTACGGAGATCCAAATGCCTGCTTAACGTTCTTCTGGGTATACCATATAACCTACTTGCAGAGTTAACACTTATACCCTTTTGTATTTCACTAACTGCTTTCTCTAAAGATTCCTTGGTGTACATCTTTCAAATATAAGTTTAAACTGATTCAAATTGAAAATAATATTCCTTATATACCGGCATGGGCAGGGGTGGGCACGCGCAGGGGCGCGCATGGGCAGGGATGTGCACGCGCAGGGGTGCGCATGGGCACAAGCGTGCTTAGGCGTACACCGGAGTACGTGAGAAACTGTCTTGGATCACCAAAAAATCTTATTAATATTAAAACAACATAGACTTTATACAATTTTATTAAAAAATATATACAAAATATTTAATTGTGAATAAATCTATTAACAATTTCCGTAAACGGATTATATTCAAACATAGAGTCATGTATAATTAAAGCATAAGCCTTCATCGACAGTTCAAAATTTCTTGAAGCTTCTAATTCCATTCTTACATCAACCGTTGCATCCTTGATGCTTTCAAATTGATGACGACAGTCGATTACAAAGACAGGTGATTCCTTAAACCTGTTGTAGTCCATTAAACATTTATTTGAGGATTTGTTCGGGTAGTATTTTTCCATAAAAGATGCATAAGACAGGTACGCTGGCAAGTAGTCATTCTGCTCGAAGTCCAAATTTAATCGACCTTGAGGGAACATCTGAGAGTTTAAAACACTTTGACATTGGTTATATTGGCATTCGTAAAGCTTGTAGCATTTTCTTCTTTCTTATCATATTTTCCATTTTGCAGCGCTAGTAATATCCACCGAGCCTTCTCTGTTTCATTCGATACTTTAATTCTCCATACTTGCGACTTTGATTGTGTTAGAGACGGTAATTCGTGTAGTTCCCATTTTCTGAATGCAACCATTATAGATGATTGATTTTGCATTTCCGAAAGCAGCGACGCCTTGGCAAAGTCGCTTAATGTTATATGCGGAACCTCCCATGAAATACGTTGTATTTTGAACGTTACTGTATTTCCAATCGACTTGTAGCAATTTACGTCCGACTTGGATCTGATTAAAATCAGCTCTTGAGGCATGTTGACGATAGTTTTCTTGTAATCTTCAAAAAACCCAAAAATGGTTTTAAGCGGTATAGCACAACTAAACCGTCCATCTTGGAATATGGTATCTGGCTTCCACCCGGTATGTGTAATAGATTTTGTTTCTGATTCTTCCATGGATACTAAACCTTTAATAGTTCTTGTAATTCCAGGGATTCGACAGACATCTATTATTTGATTATTACCCAATTTGTATTGAATTTCCTCAAACAGAAAATATGGCGCATTTCTAGTAAATTCGTAAGCTTTAGGGTCTGGTTCTGCTGCTCTAATCGGGTCTCCAGTTGTTGAGGCTTCCTTAATGTTTCCGTAGGTTTATAGGTGCCCTTTATAAATATAAAACTTTCATGAGGGTATGTGATGTTATCACTGCTCTGGATTTCAATTGAAATTCGATCGTTGTTTTCTGCGTTCAATGTAAAGGAAGATATGTATAATAATCTTCCTTTATTATGGTTTCGTCTAATTTATAACCTCCAAACACATCCAATTTGGGTACGTCCTCATATTTAAGTCTTCCAAGTTTAACGTTTTCATCACTGTGGAGATCTAAGCTGCGTTTACTTCTGCCTCCCATCATTTATAACTTTTAACCCCAAAGATTTTAAGAAACGTATTTCTTCTGCTGTAAGTCTCTCGACAACTTGACGCTTTGATGTCGTATTCACTACTAGTCGTCTGGGGGTGTTGTAGCGTGTTTTATATACAAAATCGATAGGCATTTTCAGCTACTTTTTATTTCCAGTCTCACACAGGTGTATGTTTCCGGGGAAAAGTTTACCAATTCACCCAAATGATCGACTAGTCTGATTGTAATATTATCGATTTCTGTCACGCTCAGCGGATAATATATGACGTGGTTAGGTTCCTTTTCCAGATTATACCCGGGTGGTACAGATAGACTGAATTCGAATATGCTGTGCGTAAGAAAATTGTTTCTGAACGATCCGCTGGTGATATTGGTTTCCACAAAAATGTTTGAGACCGATATTATGTTCACTTGCTGATTAGCGATATGTACGGTATCTGCGGCCAATTTGCGGTTGGTAAACCCCAAGATGCTTCCAATATTGTTTTTACGGTTTACCCCAAAATCAATCGGTATACTGCTTCGTATAGAACACTTTAATGTATTATTGTTGGCACTCAGTTTAAAATATTTTTCAATGTTCTCGTTGATGTCCGGCTTCTGACTGAACCATTTTTTGAAGACGTCCTGTATATATGCATTTATTTCTTCTAATTCGTATGATCCAGGTTCAATGGTTATTTTGCGATGCTCTGGATCGTTAAAGTACAAGTTGTTGTTTCCTGGATGTATGTTTTGCACAGTGTTACAAGTGTACAGTCCCACTAGACCCAAAGCATATTCACCATCTTGTTTCAATTTAATTGGTGGGTAAATGGATCCTGTCGATATGACATTACCATACCCGAACACGCTCACTGTTTTAGCCATTGTCACTAAGAAACTTTAACACTAAATGTCCACAATTGTATGTGTTGTAAGTCTGCTCCGGTACACTGTTGTAGTAAATTTTACAACCTCGAAAATATCTCTTTACTTCTTCCGGCGGTCTCAAGTCTCCAAACGAATCGTAGTAATACACACTATTTCTACGTTTTCGGTACCCCACCCAATGTGTACCCGAACCTTTGGTGGTATCCAAATTAATCACTCCCGATTCGTTGACATGCGGTCTAATCTTCTGTAACTGATCTCTAGAAAAGACGTTGCGAAAATGAGGAATGTTAGATGCGTGTTTCCTTATATCTACATCGGTGAGAGCTCTTCGAGGTAACTTGCTTAGTTTTTTGATACTTTTTTACAAATGCCACGCCCCTGTTTGTACGGTTTCAAGAATAATGCTGTACCTTTTTTGTATGGTTTTAGAAACATTCCATTTCCTTTTTTCCCAACGGTAATGGCTTCCATAGATCTGTTGTGTCGTTCGCTCTCCTTAAGCTGTTCGTTGGCTGTCTTGACATCATTTACTGCTTTAGCTATCCCCGCAGCACCACCTGCTAGTGCTCCTAGGGCACTTAGCCCCGCAAATATAGGAATCAATGGTAGAAAACCTCCTTTCTGTGGAACGGGTATAATACGTGGGACTTTAATTTTGTTTCTCCCACCGGCTCCTTTTATGATTTTTTTACCAATTAGAATACCAACATCTAACAGCTTTTTCAAGTTGTCGGAACCAACTCGGTCTACTGCGGAGCGTATTTTCTTCAAGAATCCGCCTTTAAAACTTATTTTCTTCTTTAAACCCATACCCATTTTTCTCTTCGCTTTCATAGCGTTTGTCACAAACCAAGCTGCAGCTTTTTCCCCAAACTTTGCGTTTTTAGACTTAACTCTCTCCCAGGCTTCTTCTTCTAAAATTTTATCTGCTCGGTGTCTGGCTGGAAGATCGTCGGGGTACTTGGAGTATGCAATGTCGTGGTCTTTACACAATTTATCCAACTCGTTTATTCCAGGATCACCTCTTGCTAAGCGCTCATCCAACTTTGTACCAGGCCCGCAGTACTGATAACCTGGAATATGCAGCTCAAACGGTAACCTGTTTATAGCGCTGTTGATTAAACCCTCTCCAGAACAGATAATCATGTGTTTACTCAAAAAAATCTCAAACTATACTAAGTAAATAAACAACAACGAGTCTATTTATACTTTTTCAAAAAATTTACAATATATTTATAATAACAATACATTTACATCCACGTCTCTTGGACTGTCTTTTATAAAAATACTCTTTCTAGTTATCACCATAATCAGAATCTCCAGATTCCGACAAATTTAAACGTCTAAACATTTCCACTAATGTTCTTGTACGTATCACGTCTCGCACAAATATATCTGGAAAACATATAACCAGCTCCAAAGCATTTAGGGCGCTCTGATTCAATTCGTTGTAGAATAAAATATTGCCAATTCGAACTTCGCCTTCAATCAAGATTTTAATTCGTTTCTCCCCTTCAGTCATAGTATTAAACCGATCGCAATCATTTAAATTAGAATTAGCAACAAACCCTACTAATTCGCTGTATAATGCTGGGAAGTCACGACTTTCCAACTGTTTAAGTTGATACTCAAACAACTCTCGCATATGGAATATTTTACGGCACTCCAATTCATTTATAACTATCGAGCTATCGCCCATTATTATTTTTAACTGGAACGTTTCGTTCTCGGTTGATCCTGACACTGGTGACAGAGTGATAAAGAACGGACCTCCTAGTTGTATGTGTAGATCTTCCATTTCGGTCACCATTTAATCGAGTGTTTAGCACGTCACGAGAAAATACGTTGATTTGAAATTCCACTTGAAATTTGTAAATGCTAACCAATTTTCGTATGTCAATTCCAGAACATGGCTGCCACAATATTTCTTGCTACACACCAATCGTAATACGGGTTTTATTCTCTGGTTTATAACAAACCCAATTTCCACATTATGAGGGTGTTCACCCAATTCACTTAAACTATACGTAAACTTATTAATCAGATTTTCGGTATACGAAACTTGTGCATCATTAACACCTGCAGACTCCATTGCTTTGCACTGATTTCACTGAGATGACTGAGAAGGAATCCTATGCAGATCATCCTTTTAAATGTTTCAGGGTTGTTGTTGCGCATGCTCCTCATTATCATTTGCAGTATGTTACAGACAGGCATGAACTAGTTTGTAATCCGATTCAAGGTTAGTTAAGAATATTAGGTTTTACTGGTGTGATTAGACTGGTATGGAATGTTACTCAAGGTTAAACGACGCTGGGTTTCTCCTAATTTAAAAGTAAACTAGCTAATTGGTTTTCACCGACGTGAATAGACTAGTTTGGAATGTTACTCAAGGTTAAACGACGCTGGGTTTTTAAAAGTAAACTAGCTAATTATACCAACAGGGTATAAAAGCACCGTGCAATGCAATATAATTCAGTATCTGTTTAGTCTTCGGCTAGTTACAACAGCTATAAAGTCTTTAACCAGTTTTTTAATTTCTTTATAGAAAAATGTCTTCCTTTGTCTGCAACGTCTGCGGGGGTGGCTTTTCCAGAAACGATCATTTGAAGAGACATCTGCTCCAGCAACATGGGTTTGTCTCCGAAACCAAAAGGGCTTGTTCGCCTGCGATGTGTGCCCGGTATCCTTCACTCGTAAGGACAACCTTAAACGTCACAAGGATGTCAAGCATTGTGTGGTGGAACCAATTGCCGGCCCATCCGGGGTCAAACGACCGGCTGCGTCCACGGTTGAGGGGCCTGCTCTCAAGAGACTTCGAAGATGTGTTGAGTGCGATGTGGATGTAACCAACTTGGTGGCCCACCAACGCTCGAACGAACACAAAGCTAATGCTAACCGTGTCCTGGATGGGGGTGTACAAGTAGTGAGCACGGCATTTAAAAGTCGAATCGCTACATACAGAATTAGTAATGTCGACTCTACAAGTACGTATTTTCTTTATAAGTATTTAGTGTTTAACTTAGTTATTTCTAGGTCTGTTGGATTTTCTCCGCAACCAGAGGGAGAGATTCATAAGCTTAGTCGGGGAACAGCGGGCAATCCACACCTCCCTAAAGGTGAACCTGGAGGTGTTTGGTGGTTACACCAAGATGGCTGCGGCAGAGGGTGTTGAAGATATCAAATCCTTCAACACCCGAAATGTTGTGGTCACCTCATCCAGCAACCTAGGAAATGTTTACAACTCCTTTGTGGAGAGGATGTCAGCCAAGTCAGACGAATTTCAAGAACGAGATTCTGGTAAGTTTTGAAAATTATTAATTTTTCTAATTTTAAATTTTAGGTTGGACGCTGAAAAATGTGTTATACTTAGAAATAAATATAAACAAGTATAAACCTCTTCGTGGGGAGTCCACATCGAGCTACCCAAATGGATTCGAGACAAGTGTGCGGTGGTTAATGTCCAGAACCAAGACAATGCATGCTTTGCCTGGTGTGTTGTGGCAGCCCACACCCTGGTGCTCACGATCCGCAAAGAGTGCATAGCTACCCACACTACTCGACTGTACTCAACGTGACAGGACTACAGTTCCCAATGCCCATAAAGGACATACCCAAGTTCGAGGAATTAAATGCTATTAGCATCAACGTCTTTGGGGTAGAAGGCAAGTCCATCGTTGGACCCCTCCACTTCACCAAAAGAAAGAGGGATCGGCATGTCAACCTCCTTTACATCCAGAATGAGAATAACACACACTACTGTTTGATCAAGGATTTGGGGAAGCTAGTGGGTAAGCAGATCTCGTGAGCGCACCCGCAAATGGATTTGCGATGGATGCTTGGTGTTCTTCCCATCCGAAGATAAATTACGACAACACTCTGAACAAGACTGCAACCACGTTACGACAAAGATGCCCAACCACTTTAACAACATCCTCGAGTTTACGAGCGTGCACAAGCAAATGAGGGTGCCGTTTGTTATATACGCGGACTTTGAAAGCGTGTTGAAGCCCATTTCTTCGGCAGCACAGGATCCCTCCGGCTCCTTTACTAACAGCACCCACCAACACGAACCATACAGCTTCGCATATTATATTAAATGCTCTTACGACGAGGATTTGGATAAGTTGGAATTGTACAGGGGGCCTGAAGCTGCTAAAGTGTTTATGGAAAAGTTGAAGGAGGAGGCCTGCAGATTAGGTAAAATCCTTAAAACCAACGTTCCGATGGCACCGCTTGAACCTCTGGAGGAGTTGTTATTCCACATGGTTGACGATTGCGGCATCTGCAGGAAACCTTTGGGTGATGATCGAGTGAGGGATCACTGCCACCTAACAGGAAAGTTCCGCTTCGCAGCACATCGCCAATGCAACGTTCAATACCGGATGCCAAATTTCATACCGGTCATATTCCACAATTTAAGTGGGTATGATTCCCATTTTATTGTGAAAGAGTTGGGCTGCGATAAAGAACGTGTAGAGGTGATCCCCAACAATAAGGAGCGGTTCGTATCGTTCACAAAGTATGTGAGGTTATATGGCGAAGAACCAGATGTAGAAGAAGAAGATGATGAAACCGATAATTCCACAGTTCAGCTGCGTTTCATAGATTCGCTTCGTTTTATGACATCATCGTTGGATAAGTTGACGAAGAATTTAGAACCTCAACAGTTTGTTGAGATCCAAAAATTTTTCTCAGACGACAGACTGCGTAGTTTGCTGACAAGGAAAGGTGTTTTCCCGTATTCATACATTTCCGGTGTAAGTGTATTGAATGAAACCTCTTTGCCCGCAAAACATGCTTTCTTCAACGACTTATCTTCTACGGCTATTAGCGATGCGGATTATAAACATGCGCAGAAGGTGTGGGAGGAGTTCCACATACGAAACTTGGGTGAATACAGCGATCTGTATTTAAAGAGCGATGTTCTACTGTTGGCAGACGTTTTGAAAATTTCAGAAACGTTTGTCTAAACGTACAATCTCGACCCGGCCCAGTACGTGACAGCTCCTTCTCTCGCCTTTGATGCAATGCTGAAACACACTGAGGTGAAGCTGGAGTTATTAACCGATGTTGATATGCACCACTTTGTTAAGAAAGGCATTAGAGGTGGTCTCACTCAGTGTAGTCATCGGTATGCTCGTGCCAACAACAAGTATATGGAGGAGTACAACCCAGTGAACCCTCCATGTACTTGACATACCTCGATGCCAACAACCTATATGGATGGGCTATGAGTCAACCACTTCCACACGGGTTTTTCAGGTGGTTAAACATCGATCAGGTTAACCACCTAAAAGATAACATTTTGAATATCCCCATTACGCACAATATGGGGTACATCCTAGAGGTTGATCTGCACTACCCACAACAGCTTCAGGATCTGCATAACGACTTGCCTTTCTGTCCTG
Source organism: Platerodrilus igneus (assembly GCA_036346225.1). Taxonomy (NCBI): domain Eukaryota; kingdom Metazoa; phylum Arthropoda; class Insecta; order Coleoptera; family Lycidae; genus Platerodrilus; species Platerodrilus igneus. Next base: position 514,733 of record JARFIW010000266.1, on the reverse strand, counting down.
AGACCATGGTTCCACCAACACCGTCTTCTAGGACTCCGAAGCTACTCACCACACTTTTGATAAGAAGAAATATGTAATCCATTACCGAACACTTCAACAGGCTCTGCGCAATGGTCTACAATTAACTACAGTTCACCGTGTGTTGGAGTTCGAGCAATCACCGTGGCTCAAACCTTACATAGATTTAAACACGTCTCCGTACTTCTGCACTAACGCGTTTGAAAAAGACTTTTCAAACTTATGAACAATGCGGTTTTTGGTAAAACTATGGAGAACGTGGACAAACGTGTTGATGTAAAGATTGTGTCGCGGTGGGAGCACGAGGGACAAAGTTGTGCGCGAGTGGGCTTATCGCCCGCTCGAACTTTAACAGTAGTTTAGTGCTAGGTGAGGATTTGGTTATTATACAGATGGATAGGGTAAAAGTCACTTACAACAAACCCATATATGCAGGTTTTTCGATTCTAGATATTTCAAAGACCCTCATGTATGATTTTCATTATAACACCATGAAACATTTGTATGGAGCTAAACTCTCACTACTTTATACAGACACTGACTCTTTAGTGTATAGTATAGAAACAAAAGACTTGTATAGTGATATTAGTGCAAACATTAACAATTTCGACACTAGTGACTACCCTCGAGACAACAAATACAATATGCCTCTTGTGAACAAAAAGATTCCGGCAAGTTCAAAGACGAGTTCAACGGCGACTTGGTGTTACAATTTGTTGGAACTCGCGCAAAATCCTATTGCATTCTTAGTGAGAAGGACACGATTAAAAGATCAAGGGGTATCGCGTAGTGTGGTGGCTGGGATTAGTGTGGATAGTTTTAAGGACATTGTGCATAATAATTCTGGTGCCCTCATGCATAGCATGGTATGTATTCGGAGTAAAAAACACGATTTGTACACCCAATTAATTAATAAAATTAGTTTATCGGCAGAAGATGACAAAAGGTACGTCATCCCTGGTAGTACTTCCACATATGCATGGGGGCATAAGGATATTAGATAGTTGTTTATATTTTATTGTGTATATATAGTATGTAAGTTAGTTATAAGCATATCTACCCTTCCCATCCTTAATAATTCCTTTGTTCCCGGCGATATGTGTTTACCTCCACGTGGTCTCGCCGGACGGTAAAACATATTGTTGGATTAACAACAATATGTCTTATTGACTGAAAACATGTTTCCTCTCTTTTACTTTAATCTCTTTTTATTACAGGGCTATTTAAACAACCTATTAATCTCTTTTTTGTTACAGGTTAACCTGCTTGGATTCGGCTACACAAACAAAATAATGTTATACTTTGTAAAAATTGTAATTAGTTTATTAAACTGTAAATCGGATAAAATAAATTTTTAAACATTTATGTGCTTAATTTATTTATGTTGGTTAAAGGACTGTAGATATTAAAAAGGGGAGTTGATTAGAAATTGATCTTGCTACAAAATCTTAAAATGGGGGTAGCTCCCTGGGGGTGATGATATCTAAAAAATTCTTAGAAATTTGGGTAGCTGAGAAAATTCTAATGTTAATTAATACCAAACAAGATAGGTTTATCTCGAAAGATAAAAAATGGCTAGTCGAAAAAACTATTTGGTCCAGAATGTTAGCGGTAAAAAAAAATCTTAAAAATAGGTTTATCTCGTGTGTGGAAATGTGGATGCTCATTTATCTCGAAAGATGAAAAATGGTTAGTCGAAGAAAACTTTTTGGTCCAGATGTGTGGGGAAATGAGGGATTCTGGGGGAAATGAGGCGGTGGGATCCTTGATTTTACCCTACTGGCTGTCTAATTTGATTTACTACAGTGTCGTGGTTATGGTGCAAAAATAAATTATGGTAGTGTTGAATTATTAACACTGTGAGGCGGCTTTCAGGTGGTAGTATAATGGGTTTTTCTGACTCCCAGCTCAGGCAGTTTGCAGCGTCCAATTTTCCTCTCACTCTTAACACTCCTTCTTGGTCTAAATATGGTGGCGATTCAAAAATTTTACTTGACTCTGGACAGCGATTGGAGTAATGTTGATGAATTTTTTGTAGTTTTCTGATCTCTTCAAAATAATATTTCCTTTGAACTAAACTAATCAACGTATTCCGTGCTCGAGTAAGCTCTTCAGAGGTCAGATATTGCTGACTTTGAGACACTTATTTGCACGGAAGTTAATGAATCTGTGTACGTATACTATCGTACGTAGCAATTTATTATGTGTACTAAACCGTTCCAACATTACGGGAGAGCTCATTAGTTCGTGAGCTGCAACAGTCTCTGTGGTTTCACCATTTGCTGTGATATTTATAGGCCAATATCCCTCGTCCAAATACAAGAATTCTGGTCCCTTGAATTACCGATCAGATACTTTTAGCGAGGGTAGACTAGCCCATTTCGTTGCTGCATCTTCCACATACAGCTTACTATGAACATACCGCCAGTTTGATATCAGAGAGTTATCCTGAATTTCCGCAATGCGATAGGCAATAAACTTGCAAAATTTTCTCGGATTTTCTGACCCAATCCAACTTATTAGGTCAAAAGATCCGAGAAAATTTTGCAAGTTTATTGCCACAGAGTCACATCAGTAACAGATTTTACTAATTGCAACAGCTAAATGTCTGAGGATCCTTTTTGCAAAGCGCTCTCAATACTACACTTTCCAGTCCCATTCGTGGAATTGTTTGTAACTTTATTGGTGCCACTCGAGTTTTGCACCCAATTGCGTACATTCTGTAGTATTTCCTTGGATTATACTTAAATAAGCTACAGTAGCGCTGGCGTTTTCGCTGGCATCGACAAATATGTGCAGTTCCACTGCGGAATCAAGCCAATGAGTAAACGTATTTAAATAACATTGTGGGGTAGCAAGTTTTTCAATCATTAATAGCTGTTTCAGCCACATAAGCCATTTTTCATTCTGTTTATCAGTGATAGGTTTATCACAGGTTATTTTACTTCGCCAAATTGCCTGAAGTAGTATTTTTAAATACACTAAAAGATTTTGATATAAGTTCTAGCGGATCATAGTAGACATTGAGATCCGCAGACATTCTCATTTAGTGGGTTTGCTTGTTCCTTGTAAAACGTTCTTATTCGCTTTGTTAAAGCGTAGTAAAAATTCAAAACAATCGGTATTTAAATTCCACCACATACTAAGGACCTTTTCTGTTTTATCTTCACAATTAACATCTATGCTGAATCGGGTTGGGTTTGGCTCTAACAGGTTCATTTCTAACATAACTTTCTGTGAATTGGAATACCAGTTTCAATTTCGAAGTTAGTTTTTAATGGATAAGCGTAACTTGTTTGGCGGTTTCAATGGCCTCGGGTTGTGTATCTGCAGTGTCCAACAGATCATTCACGTAATGATCGTTTCAACAGCTTTAGGATACACTGCAGCGAATTTAGTTGCATTATAGTTTTTAATAAAATGAGCTGAATTTAAAGAACGAGCAGCACCAAAGGTCATCACAGTTACCACATAAGTACTTAAAGGTTTATTAGGATCTCTGCGCGCCAGTAGAAACGTTGAGAATTTTGATCCTGTTCCTTATACATACCTGTAAGAACATTTCTCTAATATCTGCGCTGTACCCAATTTTCCTTTCCCTAAATCTAAGCAGAATCTCATATAAAGACGCCATGGTTGTCGCCTTTCAAAAGCATTAAATTTAGAGATACCTATTGACAGTAGCGTTGACATCAAACTATTTTAAATTTTGCTGGCCTATTTGGATTTAGAACAGGAAATATGGGGAGATACCAGATTCTTTCATGCTTTTGACAGAGTTCTTTATCTGATAACCTCCCAAGAATTCATTTATTTGTTGATTCAACTTCACACCTAGTTCAGGATCATACTTTAGTCGTCTTTCTATACAGTTCGATCTCCGCAGTGCCATTTCTCTGCTGTCTGAAAAATTAAACGAATCAAACTTCCAAATCAAACCAATTTTATATTGATTGTCTTCTTGAATCATCGTAGACTGCATTATTTTTTGTACCCTTTTAGATTCCTTTGAAACGATGGTATTTATTGGGGCATTTCCTAACCTTTCTACTGAGAGAAATTGTTTAACCGCCTCATGCAGTCTCGTTTGTCATACGATTTGGATGAACATTGGCAAATGTGATAACTGTATTTTTGTGGTTCAGGCGGCCTCAAGGCAAACACTGTCCAACCCAGTCTACATTTAGCCGCAATCGGTTGCTTCTCGGCACCCTCTCTCACCTTGAGGTGCACTGCCAAATTCCAATTATCCAGGCCAATAAGAATTTGTGGTTTGACGTCTGTAGGTAATCCGCTGAGGTAGGAATATTCTTGTTTGAGCGTAGAAAAATTCAAAGTTTGTACTTCAAGATCTATGGTTTTAATCGTGCGAGCAGGACTATTATAAAATTGCGTAGCGCCTTGAAAGCTTTCGCTAATAGTGATTAAGATTTTTTGCGACTGGTTTTCAATCCGCTGATGCGCATCCGTCCAACTTAAACATAATGGTTTATTATCGCCTTGTACTTTTAATTTTCTAGCAATACTTTTGTTGAGCATTGTGATAGATGAACCTTTATCCAAAAAGGCATGTTAACCTTCTTGTCTCCATTAATTAATTTTACTGGTATTATTCGGAACCTGATACTTTGACCCAGGGCTTTGTGACATACGCTAAATTCCGTATTAGAAACGTCATTGCAAACGGCCTCGCATAATAGCGGGGTTGTAGAAACCGATTCCTGTTCAACATCTTTGTGAAGAAGAGGATGATGCTTATTTTGGCACTGTTTGATCGCATTTAACTGGGAATCTACATGGGAAGCGATATTTTTTAAGCATAATTTAAGTTTCCCATTTTTTATCTAAAACATACGCCTTAAACTTACTGCACTCAGCGACGGATCTACAACGACCCTGGCATAATACACAAGTGGTTCGTTTATTGTTATTACAACTACTTGTAGGTTCACGGATATTAAATCTTCTTTTTTGATGATTTCGGTTGTAGATATCTAAAGTTAGTAGAGACGTGAAAACATTAGTGGCTAAATGGTATAACCAACCAGAAAGATCTGTGGGGCCAAAGAATTCGTGCTTAGTATTACGATAAATCGCCCTGATTACCTTCAGTTGGGAAGGTAGTTTTAGAAGAATTTCTTGCTGCAAATTATGATTGTTTAAGTAGTCTTTTATATTGGCCGTTTGTAAAGAAATGCACAGATTTTTAACCGCTAAAGCGAACTTAACTATTGTGTCAAGTTTATCATCTCTTGGGGTTAGTAAATGACGGGTAGTCTTTATATAAGTTTCTAGAACTTGTTCCGCTCTTCCAAACAGTAGTTTTAGAGTAGAGATGATATCAGGTATATATTCCGGCAGCGTTAAAAAACTGCAAACAGCCAATTTAGCAGATCCATTCAAACTCTTCTGTAGCCGTAATAAATTTTTGCAATTGCTAAAACTGCAAAGCTTGGTTGACTAATAAACAAAGGGCATTCTTGTGGATTTCCTCTGAATATTGGCAAGCTCTTTCGATATGTGTCTTCTAGTAGTATACTGTTGTGTTGTTAGTTCAGACTCCTCTAATCGGACATCATGATCAGATTGTAGGGTGGGTTTGTCAATGGGTTTTTGATGTCGATATTTGGAATTATTCCTCTGTGGGTATCTCGTCGAAAATTATTACGACTTTTGATTCCTACTATTATCTCCAACACGATCGTATCCGTTTTCTATACCTAATAACTACATTTTATTCTGTAATAGATCTACCCTTTCAATCTCTTCATTTTCTAAGTCTTGACTGTTATCAGAATCTTCATCGAGAAGCAACCGGGCTTTTTCAGTTAATTCTCCTTCTTTTCTAACCGTCTCTTTCCTCTTGAAATAGTCGCAGCTTCCAGTTGCGTTTGCTATCAGAAGTTGAACCAAACTTGACCTATCAGCCTGGAACTCAGTTTTGACTTACCAGAAGTAACTGTTTTAGCTAATCATGGTTTAGACTTAACAGAAGGGTTTTCCCTTTGTGGTGCTATTGTTGTTGTTTGGTACTCAGCAATGCCTTTACCAGAGCCTAAATTGGTGTTTTGAGTGACACAAGTAGGGCATTGCCAAGTGTCGTTCTTGGCTACCTCATTTCTCACACCAACGCACTCATTGCAGCACCATCTTCTACAGTTAGTGCATTCTACCATTTCTATCTCTAGGTAGGGTCTACCACAAATTGGGCAGTGTTTCCTTATTGTTTACTTTTGTAACAAATTCATTTTGCGTATTTCTAGTAGACCGTGGTATACGTATTACTCGATATTGGTCAATTTACATTTTTTTTCTGTTTCAGCTTTGTTCTTTAATTTCTAATGTTTTTCAGTTTTTTGTAAGAAAACTACTAAAGTTCCTCATACAGGCAATTATGCGCAGTGTGTTACAAGAGTTGCACAGATATATGACGGGTTAGAACATACTTGTATACTCGGTTAAACCACACCATAAGAACAACTACAGAGCCAATTTAACTTCTGTATATTTTAAAACTAGGCCATCCAAATGCCTAAAATAAAACTTTACTACAAATACGCAGAACAGTTGCCTCTCTTTTTTAAGTGAACAAAGATATTTTGGTAAGATTCAACATAATAAATTGACTTTTTGTAAATATTTTTATCTGTTTTTTTCAACTCTATTTTTCCAGCTCATTTAAACTATTTTTTCCTATTTTGATTTGTAAACATTCTTCACAACAATTTTTTTTATTTCCTTGCTTCCTTCTCCTATCTTCTTCTATCGCTCCTTTCGGACTAGATTTATTCACCGTTGTAGTAATCATTGATTATTCTATATTCAGAGTCAATATAAAAAATTTTTACACACCTGTACTTCTTCGTTTTGTTTTCGGAAGTGATAGGCAAAATTAACAGATTTTTTGATGTCTGCTTTATACATTGAGTACTTTGACTTCACTTCCCTCATATTTTGAAACAAAAATTTCTTTGTCTTGTAATGTCACCTATCTTCCAAAAGAATTTGTCTCTCTTCTATAGTAAACGCGTTGCTACATTGTAATCTACAGTTTTGTCTGCAAGGTGGTTTTAACTTCTTAGCAGCTACAACCTTACCAGAATAAGTTGAGTATTACTCGCCACATTTTCATTTCTTCTTTTTAGATTTTTCTCCCAATTTGTGGAATGTCTTGTTCTCTTCCTTGCCTTTTTTTAGTTACAGATTCATTAGTATTTGGGCTTAGAACTACTTTGGACCTAGATTTTGACGCATCAGTAAGTTCATTTTGACCTAAAGTTGATGGAAGGTAATTTCCCTTATTAAAATTTTCAACATCAATAATCTGCCAGTTTCATTTATATTTTGTACTGGAACTAAATCTTTTATTATCGACGCAATAACGTCTTCAATCAAGGGGGTAGTATTACCAGGATTGTTAATTAATGGAATAAGGGCTACATGGTAATAATTTTCTCTTAAAGTTTTTGGTTTAGGGTTTGACAAGATACATAAATCGGTTTATTGACGTGTTTTATTAATTCTTTTTTTCTTAGGTAAATTCAAATATAAATTTTCATCAACATTAGAAACGCCTCTGCTAGAATCGAATGGTTCGTAAAGTGTATCTGCATTTGCTATCTCGTAGTCGTCATCAATATTCTTTTTAACTGCCGTTGAATTTTGAATATCTATTTTTTTATTAGTATCCTGAAAAAAAGTGCTAACTTTACAATGGAAATAGAAAACATATTTTTATAATAATATTCTTTTATAATCTCAAACTGACCAAAAGTATTAATCATAATCAACGTTTGCTAATAATAATTTGCCGTTAATAAGACATATTAAACTTACCTCAACAGCTATGCGAACGATGCCGGCTATTCTGCCTTCATGATCTTTCTTAGACATTTCTTATTAATTTTAATGCATACTGTTTATAGTCACACGCCCTACAAAAACTATAATAATATTATTTCACAGGATCTGCAAAAATGATCAAGACAACGCAACGAAGTTGTTAGAACTGAACCATTGTAACACAGCTTGCAAGCAGTTTGAATTTTATAAGTCAGATCAGAAATAGAGCAGGTGACATAATTCATCTTCAGGTATTAAAAGTCTAGATTATGTTGGTCAATTCTAAATGTTTCGATTCAGAGTTCACATTTTAAATGATTCTAGAGATTAGTTCTCAAACATTACTGTCTTATTTCTAAAATAGAATACACACGAAAATATAAAAATTCTATGATAGGTTATCCGAAATCGAACTTTCTACAATAAGAATTGTGTTACCTCTGTTCAGAACATAAACAAGCACAAAAAGTTATAGAGAAAGGTGTTACCATCTCAAAAATGCAACTTTTCAAGTTGTCTCACTTCTGGACCATATCGTGATCAAATTAAATTGAGGAATATACATAAAGCGTGCATATAATGCCGATTTCAATTCAAAACTAAAGGACCACCAGTTGACTACAACAAACTATTTAAAATGTCGTATTCTTAAAGATGCAAAGTGAACCATTTATAGTATTTCCAATAATTTACTAAGATATCAATCTGCCATGGTAGTTTCAATTCGAATACTATGCGATTTCCAAATTTAAGTATTCATATAAATTGAAAATTTAAATTTTAATTAATTTTTATGCAAACTGCTGTACTAAAGAATTTGCTTAGTAAATTTTTGCTTACCGAAATTTTGGTACATTAAAAAGGATTATAACAGCTTAACATTTAAATTCACTGCAATTTAAACGTTCCACTGATATTACCAAAATGAGAACTTCACCGACAACGAAAATGGAAGTTGCCCCATAATAAAACGTTTGCCTTTTATTCGCGGGATTATTTTTCTCGCCCAAGAAAGCCTCTATCAAAAAATGAGCCCTCGTTTAAAAATTTCAACTCCCAGTTTACGGAACCATGTCATAATTCTCTATGACATATTGTAACGAGCCACTTGTCGGCTTCAATCAGTAACAAACAGTTTAAATCGTGTTTTTGAAAACATTGTACTTTTCACGCAAGCGCTTGTATCCATTTACGATGCGTGTTATTTAGTCTTGTAGACTAGATAATATTTAACGAGGACACTTTTCTATCACAGAAACAATTATTATGATATGAGACTGTAACATGAATATTTAGATAAATCTTTTTAAATAGATATTTCATATCTGCGATTTATTAAAGAAGTTAGATTGTTATATTTTTAAACTATTACGCTTTAAAAATCGATAAATCTTACATTTAAAGAGTCGATAAAACAGTTTACGAACTACGTCGATAAATACAGTTACAAAGTCGGTAATACAGTTTAAGAGTTCATAAATACATCGCGCAAGCGCAATGAGTAAAGCGGCGACGCCACTCGCGGAGGGCAGCGTAACCTTATTACAGATTCCGCGTGGCCACTACCAATGACGTCACCAATGCAAAATTTATATTGCGCCATAATTCGGAAATTTGCATATTTAAAACAATAAAAGATAAAAGCGAATAATTTTAACAAAAAGAATACTCACATAAGATATCCGGCATTCGACGGAGTTGCGCTAAGGTAGGCCTCTATTAAAGTCCATCAGGCTACTCAAGCCCGGAGGAATTAGAGATGATACGCCGACGCTCTACAAAAGCGTTCGGCCCAGCTCCGGCCAGCTACGGCAGTCATGAGGTCGTCATCCAGGGTCGTGCAGTACGGTTCCTACCGCTCAAGTTGTTACCTACCTATGCAGGGAATGACGGGAAAAAACCAGGTAAAGGTCGACAAACAAAAGATAAGCAAACAGGATATCTACATAGGTAAAGATAAGCACGATACGATACCTGACCGACCACACTCCTTGAAGATCAAAGGCAAACAGCCACGTTATAGAGAGAACAGGAAACTTGTCCCCACTTCTTGTCTTTTACACATCGGCGCGAACTTATTCGTCCAACCCTCCCGCGTCGCGCACTCTGCGCAAACTCACTATGACGCAACGGAAGTACACGCCTAGTCTTTTAAAATTCCGCGCACCGCGTCTTTTGAAATTTTAGCGCGAAAACTCGGCACATCAACTTAACCTAATACAATGTTTAAGGGCCAATTTAATTGGCACGTAACAAAACATAAAATATAATGTTATAGGAGAATAATTGACGCACTAACAAACAAATATGATGCAATTATAAGCAACTGAAATTAAATTTGTTCGAGGAGATTAAAGAATTTGAACACTTTTTTATCCTAGTGAATGCACCTCTAGTTTGATCAACGTCCTAAAGACGCTTCAAAAAATAGAACTCTTCTGCATTAAAGGTCCTTAAATGTGTCGCAGAGAAATATAATTTTATATAATTATCATCGGGAACTCTTTCCTAAAATATTCCGGAGGAAAGATTGCCTCCCGTTCAGATTTTGGGATGGGCACTACGAAAAAAGGGGCTCATCACGAAAAGGACAAAAGAAGTTTCTAGCATTCTGAGAAATGGAACGTAGGATATTAGGAGTTTAAATAAAGTTAGTAGAGGGGGAAGACAAATAAGTAAGTTAAAAATTGATATTGTGAGTGTAAGTACGTTTGATCAAAGAAGAAAAGGTTTTTGATAAGGGAACTGGTGAATATTTCTACAGCATCAAGTCGAGGTATTGAGTAGAACCATAGGGCAATAGGTAGATTTCTATAAATACCAGTAGAGTAATTATTTTAAATAGGATTAATCAAAGCAATTGTAGTAGTGTGAGTTGACCTGGCGACGACTGGTCATGTATTGCTTATAAGAAAAATGAAGAATCTATAAAATACACTAAAGGGGATGAAAAAGCTATATTCTATTATTTAAACGTTCCCAAGTGAAACCATAAAATATACATAAATATATCGGCAGACAGATATGCAAATGGTTTTATTATTCCAAATGTAGATAAAGAATTTTTTTTTCATTACTATGTATAGATTGTACTGAAGGCTTTTGTCTGACCTTGGAAAATTAATCGAGTATAATAAAATAAAATTATTATAAATTGTTGATTACTTGACAAAAAGAAAAGTCAATGACCGGTTTCGTTGTTGTTGCAGCTCGTCAGACTGGAGCATTTCTCTCTGCAAAACAACCAACCAAGTTCTTGAATTATACACAAATCATGGTGTATTAATAGGTACAAAATATTTTGCATGCGCCCTCTATACTCGAATGTAAACAACTAACTACTGATGACTTTTCAAGTATGCGACATGATAGTATAGATAGCATTGCCAGACAAAATTGTAAAAACTAGTCAAAAGACAAGGTGAAAGTGAAAATAAACAAATATATCATGATTTATGTACAATTCAAGAACTTGGTTAATTGTTTTGCAGAGAGAAATAAGCGTCAGTCTGACGAGCTTTAACAACAGCGAAACCGATCATTGGCTTTTCTTTTTGCAAAATAACCAACAATTTATATTAATTTTCGTTTACTATATTTGAATTACTTTCCCAATGCTAGACAAAATTATTCATTACTGTTTAGCTGGAAACGTTTCCGATGACCAACTTCTTCATTTAGCATTATGTGTAGTACTTTCTCAGACGATCCGCCAGTGTTAAGTAGGTAATCGGTTATTTGTTTATTTTCATTATGTATAGATTGCGTAACAAGTTTTTTTCATATAACTATTCACTTTTCGGAGTAGTGGTTTTCTAATTTGGAGATGAGCCAGCCTCGGCTACTCCATGGGGGCTCAAAGGCTAGAGCCCCCCCAGGTTATTTTAAAAAATAGGTACCGTAAATAAACTTTTCGGCATAAATTAATTCATCGTAAAATAATTACTCAAAACTAGAGATCGAATGCATAAATGCCTTCAGCCCGGCATTTTTAAGTGGTCTCAGTAAATAAATTGTAAATGCTAAGTTTACAATGATGTATGATGCCGGAAACAGATATAAATAGTAAACATATCCCGCTGTCGTCCTTTCGTAAGCAACCACATCTAACCGTTTTAATGAAAATTAACACCAAAATGCATATAATTCTTTTAAGATATGTGATTCAAAATCAAATGATCAAATGTAACACTGATAATATTTTAAAATTATTTAAAATAATTACGTTTCTCACTATGTTCATTTAAATCCAACATTTAAGCAATAATAAATAAATACCTGTCCTAAACATTACGACAGTGCTCTTTTCGCGTTAACAGAACTGCTTGATTCTCTAGTACATCAGTGTAAGGCAGGGCTCCATTCTATTGAGCCCAGCTTCAATGTAAATCTTATAGGAAATCGAACGATGACGAGTTCTGTCGAACGCAAATAATAACAGCTTCAGATAGCTTTAACGAGGGCTCTTGTTATTAGAGCCCTAAACCCATAGACAAAAACAAGTAGATAAAGAACTCAATAGTAAGATTCTTAGACGTATAAGCGCCATCTCTGCGACAAGGAAGAAACTATTATACAATAAAAACAAAAAAAAGTCCAATACGCAGGCGTTTTTCAAGCGGTCACCCATCCAAGTACTGACCACGCCGGACGTTGCTTAACTTCAGTGATCGGATGAGCGCTGAAGCTTACAACATTCTACCGAATTGTTTAATTAAATTATTACATTTTCACTACCAATGATCAATCTCATCTATGCTTTATTTTGTAATTTTAGTCTGTCGACAAATTTATTTAATAAACACAGTAACTGCATCAATGTTATGAACATTATAATAATTGCATCCAAATAAGACATACGGAAAACAGAAATTTAAAATAAATAATGTACACATCATGTTAGAATTATATTGACTAAGGCGCCTCTTGCCAGTGGGAAAAAACTAAAACATGAGCCAAGATCATCCTATTAAAGATATATATCTATTTGTTTGTCTATGCCTAAACCTCAGTAACTGTCGGTATTTCAAGGTGTGTTTGTTGTTGTCCGGTACGAATTTGCGTGAGCGTAGAGATTATTTCATTTGTTTTCGTTGAAAGTAAAAACCGTGTCTTGTTTTGTGAGTGTAGTCGTAGTGTATAATAAACCAAACTTACGAAGTAAGTTAGGTTAATATAATCGCTAAGCCGTCGTCATCGCCGCCGTCGTCCGTTGCCATATTCCCGTAATGATACAATAAATGATATATATGTACCTTATTTAGTTTTTTACGCTGATTGCAAATATGCTATACACTTTTCGATATCTCATTTAGTTTTCGAGATAATCGAATTTATTTGTGAAGTGTTAACAGTACAAACTAATATAAACTATAATAGATATTTTTTCAACCATTTAATTTATTTAAAATATATAATTTCCTTTTATAAAATTTACGTAAGTTTGGTTGTAAGGCGTACATGCGTCTTAAATTTTTTTATTTTGATTATTATTTTGAATTATTCAAGATGACTGAAAATAATATTCGTAATATAGTCGAAATTAAATTTAAAACTCTTCCATTAGCAGAAAAGGTGAAAATTAAGAACCTAGGCCGTCCGACACCGGATTTAAATCTGAAACAGGTAGATAAGGTTGGAAATCGTAGTTTCACAAGGCATTTTTCAAAAGAAATTTATAAAAAATGTCAGTGGATTTCCGGATGCTCTCAATCGAATGCTCTATTTTGTTTTCCTTGCCATTTATTTTATTGTGACGGAGTGGACAAAACATGGTCGGAAAAAGGTTTTAGAGATCTGAAGCATATAAACGATAGAATAAAAAAGCATGAAGTTAGCAAATACCATATAAAGTCTTGCACGGATTTGGCTATGCTAGGTTCCGTAAACATTGCGGTTCAGTTAGATTCCGCATATAGGCAGAACATTATGAAGCATAATGAGCAGGTGACTAAAAATAGATACATCTTTAAAAAATTATCAATTGTATTAAATTTTGTCGAAAGTTGGAATTGGCATTGAGAAGACACAATGAAAAAGAAGATTCCGAAAACCGTGGAATTTTGTTAGAATTAATTGATTTTACTTCGGAATTGGATGTAATTTTAAAAGAACATTTACACAAAGCGAGTGTATTTAAAGGTACATCTAAAACTATGCAAAACGAGGTTTTAGAAAGCATGCTTGCAGTGTGTCGTCAAGAAATTCAAGATTAAATTAAAGGTAGTGAATTTTTGGCAATTCAGTGCGATGAAACGACTGACATTTCAAATCAATGCCAAATGGTAATTATAGTTAGATATTTCTACAGTGGAAATATTTATGAGAAATTTTGGACGTTTCTACGAGTAACAGATATAACAGCTAACGGTTTAACGGAGTGTATTGAGCAGAAATTAGATAAATTAATATTAAACTCGCCATCTAAACTAATCGCTCAAACTTATGACGGTACAAATGTTATGAGTGGTTCTGGTAATGGAGTTCAGTCAAAAATAAAACTTAAATATAAAAATGCCCATTTTGTTCACTGTTATACCCATCAATTAAATTTAATTATGCAGAAAGCAACTAGTCAAAATGCTAAAGTTAAAATTTTTTTTTCTAATTTATCCGCAATCCCTGCTATTTTTTCTCATTCTACTCACAGGTGTGATGTGCTAAAGGAAATAGTGAAGTAAAAATTGCCCACTGTTGCTGCCACACGTTGGAATTATAATATTCGTATTGTGAACGTCGTATATGAGAATAGAGAAAAACTAATCGAATGTTTTGAGGAATTAGAAGAAAAATGCAATAAAACTATTACCTACAGGGAAGCATATGGTTTGCGTAGAATTCTGGAAGATCCTGACTTTGTGTTTTTTCTCAATTTATTTCATAAAATTTTTCCACATGTTGACATATTATTTAATCAGTTTCAAGCTAAAAATACAGACAGTGGTGCACTGAAAAGAAAAATGGAGGACTTTGAAAGGATAATAGCATCTGTTAGAAATTCAACTGATGAGATAGAAAAAAATATAATCTGTAATGATACCAAACGAATAAAAATTAGTAACGTGAAAAATCGGAATTTGATTGCTAAAGAAGTGTGCGATACAATAGTTGTTCAGATGATGGACAGGCTCTCATACCGAACTCATTTAGAAGCCGCATTTTTAGTAGACGTAACTAACTTTGATACTTACTCAAAAAAATTTCCAACATCGCAGTTCCAATCGATTGTTAAGTGTTATCCGATGTTACAGCCAGACAAATTAAGGACTGAATTGGAAGTGATGTACTCAAGAACAGATTTTAAAAATATTTTAGGTGGCCTTAACATGCTTTCCTGGTTGACCCAAAATGGGTTAAAGGAAACATTTGGCGAAACAATAAAATTATTAAAAATTATAGTCGCAACTCCAATGTCCACTGCCGAATCTGAAAGATGTTTTTCAACTCTTAATAGGATTAAAACTTATCTAAGGAACACAATGACGGAAGAACGTCTTAATGCCTTAGCAATGATGTCAGTCAACAAAAATTTAATACACAACATCAACAATTTTGACGAAAAAGTTATAGACCATTTTTATTGCTCAGAAAGACAGAAGGCTTGATTTCGTTTACAAGCAGTAAAATTATTATTACGTGACAATTAGAGTACAGTGTGTGACTTTTTGTACATAAACCTATAAACAAGTATACAAAAATTAATGGGTCTGTGTGAGTGACTAGGCTGAATACACCAAACCATTGAAGGTGAGTGTTTCTTATGTTATCTTGTATTATATTCATGCCATAAGTAGTTAGAGCCCCTCAAATAAAATCATCACGAGCCGCCACTGATGAGGGATGAATTGCTATAAAGATAAAAGTACGACCGGATATAATCCAGCCATTCGGATTCTGAGAAATAATCCGTTCACTTGCTCAGAAACCTTTGGGACTAATTTTCGAATTTGCGGTAGATGAAACGCTGATTGCATGTAAACCGTGCGAAGAAAAATTACTTTGAACATGTCTTAAAACGATATTGAACCGCGTATCGAAACTTGTAACGATTAATATCAAGAATGAAGTTTACATGAGCTAGAACCATCCTTAGTTTATCTCCTGATTTCTATACCGATAATTTTTAAACAGCTGTAGCTTAAAAACCGTTACAATTTACAAACCGTACATAATTATAAAGTCCCTCCAGGCGTATTCTATTAAAATTTGACGTGTTTGAAAAAGGTATGTTAATATCGCTTTTATATCTTCATTGAGCGGTATAAACCCGACGACTACAAGTTTAGCATGCAATAAATTGCGCAACCTTTTACCCCAAATTCATTTCCTTTCGTAGACAGTTTTAATGCAATTACTCCTAAACAATACCAAAAGGGTTGCTTTTCTGGAATTAGGAACTGTGGCTTTTTAACCACCAACTAATTTAAATTGGAGCGTCTGTCAGTGAGATGTTGTTTAATTCAGTTGGAAAAACAAGATTTATTAAAGTTACGGTTAATTCTTTATTTGTTCGAACACGTATCACGCGAGGGTGTTTTTCTAGGGTAGTCTGTTGAAGCAGACGCTTCAATAATATTTACATAAGATTTGCTATAAATAAATGTTCTAGAGATTATGTAATGTTTCTATAGGTTCACTTAAGAGCTTTTAAAAGCAACGGGATATACAGGCTGTCGCAAATTGAGCAGGATAGCATGGGTATCTATCTTATTATTAATGATAGAGATCTGCTTAAATGGGCAAAGTTGTGTCACTTGGATAGCTTATTTAAATTCCGCATAGATACATTCTAAATTCGAAACGGTTTAGAAATTATTTAAAAAAAAATGAAAACTGCCAATTTCTTCGAAGTCGAATATTTTTGTTATAATAAAAGATACGAAAAAATGTTTTGTTACACTTTTATTTTCTTAGTGTACAAAATGTTGAAGAAAAATATTTTCTTACTATTTTAAGAAGAGAATATAACTATATCTCTGCTGGAGTTTATTTCTAGTAATATCTACACATCAGTATATAAACAAACACACGTGGTACTTTTACAGGGCATAAACATTTGACAACAAATATCACGTAATTAATTTTTAAAAAAATACACTTAATACATAGCACGAATCTAATGTGAAATATCGCAAGATACATTCAAAACATACTGAATACAAAAAAAAATTCATACATCACTACTAAAAACAAAAATGGCCATCGCGACCATATCGCGATCAACAACCCCCTGTTCAGTTTTCTTTTTTGCCGATTCTAGCTACCAACCTCCCCATTTCCTTAGCGGAAAATTTAAAATTCATGCATTTAACAGATGTTAGACTAAACTTAAAATAGATTTATTTTTTGTGTTGCTTTTTGTTACCGCAGATAGTTTTAGAATAATTATTAGCTATAAAAGCGATTTATCACCATATATTTATATAAATTAGAAAAATAAAAAGTTAGTATTTTAGTACTCCCGGATATTTGTTCTTCAAATGAGCTGATCTCGTTGTATAACAAAGATTCCAGCATCCAAACAAAAGTAACATCTAATTTATTTCATTCAACGACTTGAAATGAGAAAGGGACTCATTGTCTAGTTTATATTTTATTATATGACTTTAAATTTACTACATTTTGTGTTGATTTAGTTACTCCTGTTATTGGACACTCTAAAATATATGCATTTTCATTTATTTGCTGCCTAACCTTGTATGGTCCTTCATATAACAAAAAGAATTTTTTAATTTCTTTATTTAACGCGCAAGATTGATAGTGGGTCTTAGTTAATACCAAATCACCAGGTTTATAAGTTACAGGTTTAATATTTTTATCATATCTCAACTTTCTCATGTTAGCTTTAGATAATAGAAGTTTTTGTGCCAATTCAATTTTTATAACCTTATTTAAATCTTTTCTTTCAGGGAAGTTTATCAATTTTTCAACTAGTTGCTCACATCTTTTATCAGTCATGAGTTCGATTGGTGCAAAACCTGTCGAATCATTTTGTACACAGTTAAGCCATCCTTCGATTATCGGTACGACATCAGGCCAAGTACTATGTTTTTTATGACACATTGTTCTAAATAATCTCCTAATTCCTCATTATTCTTTCTGCGGGATTACTTTGGGGATGATATATAGTTGAATATCTCTGCTTAATATCTAGTCGTTCTAATGTTTCTACCCAAACCCTGCTTGTAAATTGTGGCCCATGGTCAGATAATATACAGACAGGTTTACCCAAATCTGGTATAAAAATTATTTTCTATTTTCCTTAATAATGTTTTTGCTGTTGCTTTTTTAACTGGATACAGCTTAACGAATTTTGTAAAAAATATCGCGTAGCACAAAAATGTGCAATAATCCCCCCCTACCTCTTGGTAGTGGTCCGTATATATCTATGGCTACTAGGTCTAAAGGTTGTTCACTAATAATGTTTTTCATTAACCCTGCTTGTTTTTTATTTATCACTTTTGCTTTCTGGCAAATATCACATCCCATAATTGCCTTTGCAACCCGTGTACTTAAATTTGGTATGTAGCATGTCTCTTTAATTAACACACTACATTTCTTTTCACCGAAACGCCCATATATAATATGGTATTCCCAGATTATTTTGTCAACTAAATGTTTTGGTATATATATCAACCACCATTCGTTGCTTTTATTACTCCTTTTAAATAACAAGCCATCATGAACTATATATTTCTTTTGAAGTTCTCTTCTTTTACCATTGCTATCATTAATTAATTCGTTTTTAACCCATTTTATTTGACTATCATTTTCTTGTTCCTGCTCTAAATTTTTTAATAATTTCCTAAGGTTATTTTCAGAATACATTTTATTCACAGGTGCAACTACAATTGCTTCATCCCTATGTCTATCTTCATATCCATAGCGTGATAAAAAATCAGCAATAACGTTTAATTTACTTTTTCTATAATGAATTTCTAAATTGAACTCTTGTAAATATAAGCTCCAGCGCATTAATCTGGCACTAACAGCTTTACTTGTAAGCAAAAATTCTAATGCTCGGTGATCGGTTAAAATAAATGTTTTATACCCTATGATATAGGACTTAAATTTTTTACACCCAAAAACTATGCTTAGTAATTGTAATTCAGTAATCATATAATGCTTTTCTGCATTTAATAAACTTCTACTTGCAAATGCAATACTATTAATTTCACCCTTATCATTTATCTGAAATAAATGTGCTCCTAATGCTTTTGTAGATGCGTCAGTTTCTAAATAAAATGCTTTTCTAAAATCGGGATGTTTTAAATCTATAGCATTTATAAATGCCTCTTTTATTTTTTTGAAATATTCTTGTTCGTGTAAACCCCAGGTCCACTTTACATTCTTTTTTAATAAATGTGTTAAATTTGATGTTAAATCTGCTTGTTGCATAACAAACTTTCTATAAAAATTACAAAACCCTAGGAACGATTGCAATTCCTTTTTATTTTTTGGTTCAGGAATATCCTGAAACACTTGTATTTTACTTGGATCTGCTTTAATTCCATTTGCACTAACTATAAAACCCAAAAATTTTAATTCATTTTTTAAAAATTCAGATTTTTTACATTTACTGTCATATTTGCATCTTTTAATTTATACAAAACAGCATCAAGTTGTTCTGCGTGTTCTTCAACAGTTGATGATGCAATCAAAATGTCATCAACATATACTGTTGCATAATTTAATACTTCTTGTCCCAAAACATGATCAAGACATTTACTAAACATTGTTATTGATACATTAAGACCAAACGGTAATACCCGAAAATGGTAACTGCGTCCATTAACTAGGAACGCCGTAAAGGTCTACTCTTTTCATCTAATTTTAATTGCCAAAACCCACTGGTGAGGTCAAGCGATGTTAAATATTTAGTACCATGAAATTTTTGTAACAGCTCTTCGACTGTTGGTGACGATTCACAATTGGGTTCGAGTAAGGTGAACTAGATTTCTCAATTATCCCATATTCTAATATTCTTTTAATTTCTAAGTCTACTGCTTCTCTTTTCGAAAATGGTATTGGGTATGATTTCTTTTTAAACGGTACATGATCTTTGGTTATAAGGGTGCATTCAAATTTATTACACAAACCTGGTAGATCTGAGAAAACTACTTCATTTTTCTGTTTTATTTCATTTATTATGCTTTTTCATATGAAAGCTCAACATTTGCACAAGTAACTATCTTATTATGGCTTTCTAAGTGTTTATCTATTACATTTTTGTGGCTTGGTAGTACTGCAAAGCATTCATTACATTTAAATTGTTTTAATTTATTATCTTCTACAGGATCATCCACACTCCCTAATGAACCTAATAGAATTTGTTCAAGCTTTTTTTCATCACTGTCGCTATTTAATGCCCCTTCGTTATTTCTTTCACTACCTGATAATTTAAAAAATTGATCTAAATCTTGTACGCAGTAATTGTTGCTTGAATAAATATTAAATTTAACCGAACCTAAAATTTCATTAGTGCTTCCTTTAATAAAATATTCTTTATAATTATGATTATCTATCCTAAAACTCAAACAATTCTGGTCAAAATCTAATAAAATATTGTATTTCCCAATCCAATCAGTACCTAAAATTGCAGTTGTATTTAATCCTTTTACTACTAAAAAAATTACTGGTAGCACCTGTCCCGCTACTAAAATATTTAGTAAAACTTGTTTTCTTACTTTATTTATTTTACCAGTTACCCCCTGTATAGACAATCCAACCACTGGTAAAATTAAAATCTGATCTGCGGTCGTAGACTGTAATAGCGTTAGCATTTCTTCCGAAATGATGCTAACTGTACTTCCAGTATCAATGAGACCTTCAAAACTAGTTTCGGTTAGGTAACATGTTATTTTAGGTACATTAGCTATTTCATTATTATTAATATTTTTTATATCAACTGTATTTGTACAATTTTTTACTTTATTATTGCTTTTATACAAACGTTCATTCCAGAATTTAGTAAAGAATTTTAAATATTCTATCTGCTCCCTAGTTTTATTTCTTAACTGAGTTACTGGAGCCCGTAACACAGTAGCAATTAGTTTGGGTGGTTTTCGAAATTAGGTTGTTCGGGTTCAGGCCTAACTTGCTCCCTATTAGGATTCCCAATCATATTTTGTTGCACATTTTGATGCGGATTTTCCCTATACCCATATTCATCCCTTGGTCTACCCATGTGTCGTACAAAATTAACATTTCCGCCCCTGTTTTGTCTTTGGTTACTCCTAAAATTATTATTTTGGTAATTACCCCGATAATTATCATTATTGTGTTCATTTCGATTATTTCGACGGTCATACCTACTTGCCTGTTGAACTAAACTGTCAATTAATTCTAGTAAATCCTCTATGGTATTAATTCGCGCGGCTAACAAAGTCCTTTCCACTTCATACGGAAAATATTTTATAACAGCATCAACAAAAATACACTCATTCATAGGAGGTTGTAAAAATTGAATTTTGTCAATCCAATACCATATATGATGTTTCATAGTACCATTATGGGAATTATACATTTTTGGTTCATGTATTTTATATCGAAGTTCTTCCTGTTTTCTGGGAGACCAATACGTATTTAAAAAATCGCTTTTAAAATCCTTGAAGTCATTCCAACGATTTTGGTATTTTGATGACCATATTAATGTGTCGCCTCCCAAACAACTCAAAATTAAACAAATTTTCTTTTTTTCAGACATATGGTTTAAATCAAAATACTGCTCTAGTTCTTGTATAAATCGAACTGGATGTATAGACTTTCTATTTTCATCAAATTTCAGTTTTTCCTGATTAAAATGACTCCCATTAGAATAAACATGGATCACATTTCCTACTGTTCCTAAATTAAATTCATTGACTTTAGCATTTATTCCTTGTATCTCTTGGTTAATATCTTTAACTTCCATGTCTACTTTTTCCAAATCTGCCTCCATTTTACTTATTCTAGCTGAAGTATACTTAAATTCCTTATTTATTGTTTCAAAGTTACTTTTTACCATGTCACGATCATTTGAAACTTGGGTTTTAATATCACTTACTTTAGTTTGTACAGCATTAAAACTACTACTTACTTCTTGCTTCAAATTGGTTTCAAAATACTTAAATTTAGTTTCCTGCTCCTTTCTAAATTCTGCTAATTGATCGTCCAATTTTTTATTTATTTGATTTATATTCACATTCATTTGACCCATATCAACCCTGATATTTTCATTAAACTGATTCATGTTTACATTCATCTGATTCATATCATTCGTAATATTTGTATTCATTTTTTCTAACAATATATATAATTTAGACATTTCTGAACTTTCCATGCTTTGTTTATTTAATTCTTTCTCAGCCCTATTCCACTCAGACTCCGTCACTACTTTCCCTTCAATACTCATTATACAGTTTTTACATTTATTTTCGAAAAGAAAAATCACTTTGATTTGAAGTACATCCACAAATACTTAGTAAAACAAAAACACACTTTCGAGCTCCCACGTTTAAACGACAATTGTTACACTTTTATTTTCTTAGTGTATAAAATGTTGAAGAAAAATATTTTCTTACTATTTTAAGAAGAGAATATAACTATATCTCTGCTGGAGTTTATTTCTAGTAATATCTACACATCAGTATATAAACAAACACACGTGGTACTTTTACAGGGCATAAACATTTGACAACAAATATCACGTAATTAATTTTTAAAAAAATACACTTAATACATAGCACGAATCTAATGTGAAATATCGCAAGATACATTCAAAACATACTGAATACAAAAAAAAATTCATACATCACTACTAAAAACAAAAATGGCCATCGCGACCATATCGCGATCAACAACCCCCTGTTCAGTTTTCTTTTTTGCCGATTCTAGCTACCAACCTCCCCATTTCCTTAGCGGCAAATTAAAATTCATGCATTTAACAGATGTTAGACTAAACTTAACATAGATTTCTTTTTTGTTAGTTAGTATTTCAATTTCTTATAAAAGTTACTTAGTTCAATTGTGTGCACTTAAAAGTGATATTAAAATTAAATTAAAGATAGTAGATGGTTATTGGTTGTTTTGGAACCTCATTTCCCCCAGAATCCCTAATTTCTCCACACATCTGGACCAAATAGTTTTCTTCAACTAACCATTTTCATCTTTCGAGATAAATATATCTTAAATTTTCGTCTTTCGAGATAAATGAGCATCCTCATTTCCTCCCACATCTGGACCAAATAGTTTTCTTCAACTAACCATTTTTCATCTTTCGAGATAAACCTATATTGTTTGGTATCAATTAATATTAGATTTTTCTCAGCTACCCGAATCTCTAGGAATTTTTCAGATAGCATCATCTCCCAGGGAGCTACCCTCACTTTAAGATTTTTTTACCGCTAACATTCTGAACCGAATAGTTTTCTTCGACTAGCCATTGCATCTTTCGAGATAAACCTATCTTGTTTGGTATCAATTAACAATAGAATTTTCTCAGCTACCCGAATCTCTAGGAACTTTTCAGATTGCATCACCCCCAAGGGAGCTACCTTGATTTTAAGATTTTTTACCAAGATCGATTTCCGACCGTCCTTAAACATCTTTTTTAGTCATGCAATACATCAAATTAGCTTAGAATTTTACGTAGAATTCGAATCTGTAAACAGATTTAAAATAGGACTACTCCTTACAAAGTTACACTTTAAAGCTCCCAAATCTCATTAAAATTTTTGTTCATTTATGAGATATGCTTTAACCAAACATCTCCAAAAATTAAAAACCGTGGAGATTTTAGAAATGAATCCTTTATGGTCCATAAGTGTTTAATATTTAAAACCATTTTTCAAACGGTGATGCACTGTTTTTTAGAATATTCAAAACCATTACTTTTTAAATTTTAAACAGTTATCAATGTCTGGTTTAACATTTTTTAATAACTATGCACGTTATAATTATGTAGTCAATGCTAAATAGGTACTTGAAAAATACAAGTCGTTCTGAATTAATTCCTTAACAATTATGGGCTACATAAATTACATATGAAAGCTGTATATAATTTCTTTTCTTGGACTTTCTATTAATTATCGTTTGAATACAGTGCATTAAAATTGATGTATAATTACTGGGGATTCACACTAGGTACTTTCTAGCAACCGTCCTCGACTACGTATTTAAGGAAATACAAATTTTAAATAAACACTTTAAACTTTTACTAAGGGAATACCAATGTCTGGTTTAACATTTTTTAATAACTATGCACGTTATAATTATGTAGTCAATGCTAAATAGGTACTTGAAAAATACAAGTCGTTCTGAATTAATTCCTTAACAATTATGGGCTACATAAATTACATATGAAAGCTGTATATAATTTCTTTTCTTGGACTTTCTATTAATTATCGTTTGAATACAGTGCATTAAAATTGATGTATAATTACTGGGGATTCACACTAGGTACTTTCTAGCAACCGTCCTCGACTACGTATTTAAGGAAATACAAATTTTAAATAAACACTTTAAACTTTTACTAAGGGAATACCAACTTGTTGTCTACAGGATACTTACTAATAAAGCAATTTAATTTTAAATAACTTCTGTCATATTTTCGGAAATGGTAGGCTTGAATATTTTCTTTGGAAACAATCGAAGATTGCCGAAGACACTCGAAAAGTGCACAAACGCGGTCACTCAACCAATTAGCATTAATACCAAATATTCCGTACTTTCCTAGGTTGCTCATTTCCTAGAACCAAATCTCCCGCAATGTACAATGTCCTTAAAACTATCTACATTAATATTCTTAACTACACTTCGTGAGACCCCTTTAATCTTTTTATTCGTGTCTTTCTCGCTTACAATACAGTAGGACTTAGCCTTACTACCAACAAATTTTTAATACTAGACCCACATTAAAGTTGTTTTTGAATATCCCTACAATTTTTTTGTTGACATGCGGTTTATTGTGTTTATTATCTGCGGGGTACACCACTTTAAACCTAAAAATAAAGACAAGATAGTTTAATATGTCTATTAATAATTTTTGCTAATGTTGGCGATACAAATATGTAAAAACAAACTTTATCAAGAAAGTATAATGTTTTTAATAGAATACATACATGTATTGATAACATCTATAAACCGCTGTGATAACCAGCGTCTGTCGAATCTGGGATAGCCAAATCTCTAAACATTTGCGCAAGCGATTGCCTTGCAGTCGCATCTTTTAAGTATTGGATGGAGTGACATTTAATAATTTCCAACACTGTCAAGTAATTTAAATTGCTGCAATCATTAGACAGAGAAATACTGGCACGGCTCTCTTCCTCTGATAACGTTTGAACCCTTTCTTCCTCCGTCGTATTTCCACATACATTTTTTATATCACCAACAAATTTTTCTTAAAATTCTGGAAAGTTTCTACACCTTAACTCAGCCATTTTAAAACAGATTAATTCTCGCAAATTTAATAGCTTGATGCACTCGTACGCAGGTAGCACAACAACATTCCGATCTTTCGTAATCTCCATATTATATAAATTCTCTTTTTCAAAATTGTTCAACAGCCATATACTTCTATTAAAGGCTGTGCTCAGCTGCAATTTGAAATCTTGATCTAATTGTATGTCAACAACGTCGTTTCCAGTAGTCAAACCATTTAATCTGACTTGTTTTGAGTCATGAGCAAATTGGTGAATTTGAAATTCCACTTGAAAAGTACACAATTTCTTCCAATCGAAGTATGAGAATGTTATCGTAGAATCTGCACACATACCACTACAGCAAATAACTTGGAAGACAGGTTGAAGACCACCATATAAATCAAAACCAACTTCTATTATATGGTGGTGAGAATTTGGAGGAAATTCGCCTAACCTATAGGTTGTCTTACCAACTAGTTGGTTGATATTTAATTGTGGTACTAACACATAACTTGTAACGTTAACACAAGAAAAATCCATCTTTAACTTGTAATTTTAATCAAGCTCGACGATACTTTGACGACTAATGCACTGGAACATGCCTCCATCGCCTTTTATGCCGATGGTCAAGCGTGCGCAGCTCCTTATTATGTTAATTGGCGTTATATGCAAGTCTTGACTGGAAAAGTGACGCCTATAATTGTTTTATAGTGGGTTTTACCTGTATGTATTTAACCACCAACACCATTTTTAGAATTATTATACAAAATTACTCTTAGCAGTATTTTTAATATAACTCCGTCGTGTAACCTATCAAATTAGTATAGAATTTTCCTGGGAAATCGAAATTATTATCACGTCTTTTAAAATTAGCTCCAACCCGCATAGTGTTTTAGTATTTAAAAACCTAACAGCAAAACACCTCTACATTTTTATTTAGATTTAACTCGATAATACAGCAATTTTAAAAAAATATATTTATACAATATTTATAGTTATTACTATTTCTATGCACCCGTCTGCGCGGACGAGTCCATTTAATTAGAGAGGGGCCCGCATTTACTTTAAATAAAAAATATTCTACGCCATACGTTTCACCAACATGGAATTTCAAGAATGTAAGTGACGCGCGTAATTAAATGTGATCTTGAACCAAGTAATTAGTTTACTAGAAATGCACCATATTTTCTGTTTGATGAAATTCAATACAAATTGAGCAATAATCAAATAATAGATGTCTGTCGAATTCCAAAATTGTAAAATTGAAATAGTCTGCATTTGCATTTTGATAAGTAAACATCGTAATAAAAATGACCGGAGAAAGAATTATATCTTTAGAGGCTATGAAAATTTTAGAACAAGTTGTCGAGGAGATGAAAAAAAGTTTATCAAACAATTCAACTAGCCAACATTTTAATGGTGTGTCTAATGAATCTCTGCCAAATACTAAAATAGTGCAAGATAAACCTGCACATGATAATGTTGATGTGAAAGATCTGAACATAGACTTCAAGTCAGGCGTTTCTGACAGAAAAAGAAAGAGACAACTTAAATCGAATACTAAAGAGGATTTAAATAAAGCCCTTGACAAAATAAACAAAAGATGGATTACTGGTTCAGAAGCATCCGAAATCTACAATGTTCCAAAAGCTACACTCTATACGAAACTCAGATCAAACGAAAATCGTGTACAAAATTTGAATATGTATACTACACATTTGCCAATTAAAAGGAGGAAAAAGTGACTTGTGTGTGTGTGTGTGTGTATTAGTTTTAATGAATAAAAATATATTTCTATGTGTAGTGTACTTGTTAAGTATTTGAATTGAAATATAAATATGGTTTCAAACGTTTTGGTTTTATTTATATATAATGGTATTGTTAGGAAGGAATAAAAATACAATACGCTCGTTACTCGGAAGCAGTAGCGGAATATTGGTTTATGTAATATTATCGAAGTTGAACAAAAAAATTTTAAACTAAAAGGTATGTTTCAAACACGCAGTTGTACTCATTTCTATTAAAATTAAATGTAGCGCTCTTTGTTATAATTCTTTTCATAAGAACTTAAATACCCATTTCAGTTAAAGGGGCATTTGAAAAATTAAACAATACCAATGTATACTTTATATTTTATAACATAAACAAGCTAATATATACAAAAATAATTTCTAAATTCCCATTCATTTATTTTTTATGATAATAGTTGAGGTGGTTAAGTTTTTACTTTAAAACTTACAATTTAGTATATATTCCATTTGAATATCTGCCAGCAGTTTTATAAACCCCATCTCCTCGATTATTTCCATAAAATCATCCAAAACCTCTGGCAATACTAACACAGCAGTACAGTGCTGTATTGCTTCCTCGTATGACTGACACATAAGACATTTTTCTCCTTCTATCGAAAAGCGTTGCCCACATTCTGCTTTTTTTACTCGTAAAGCATTGCGAAATCTTCGAGTAACCTCCCCAAAGTCTTTATACATATTTGTTATATCGTCTCTTTAAACTGTACAATTAATAAATAATAACTTCTACGCGAACAGTCCTTTTATATATATTGCTGTGATATTCCCCTTTGAATGCGGGAACTGGGTCCTTTCAACAAAAAAATTCTAGTCCCACAGATTGGGCGTCATAAACGGCTGTGGTCCTCTTTTCGCCTCGGCTGCTCACCTAATGTTATAAACCTCCTCATTCATAAAAAAAACAACACATTCCTACCAAAAACATCACCGTTAACTCTATTTACATCAATATTCAGAATACATTAAAATTTCAAAATTAAAACTCAGCATAAATTGCAGTTTTAAAAAGAATTTCAAGATTAATTTTATTATCATTTTAATGTGCATCCAAAATTAAAGTCCTTGTTGGATGCCTAGTAATTAATATAACAATATAAGCAGACCGGAGTCTGAGTATAAAGGAGCATCTACCACCCTTTACGTTAATTAACCAGGTTCGTCTAATTGAGCTCAAAGACATACCCAAATTTTCATCATATTACCGAACATCAAACTAAATACCCCTTTCTACTTCAACAAGCAAATTTCATCTTAAAATTAAACTTTTATGGTTAATACAATTTCACTAATGTCCATTTAAAGTAAATCAATTATAAAGTCATTCAATACACACAAAAATGTCAAACAAAATAGTATAATTTACCTGAAGGTTACTGTCCTCGTAGCTTCAAAGTATCGTTTCTTTAGTTAATCACACCATTCAACAGGATTATATTTACGGCTTCTGATTCTCTACGCTTTTAAAATTTTCTCCATCACCATTTATTTAAAGTTGTTTCTGAGCTTTTCCGGAACTCATCTGTGTATATCTGACCCTTGTTTCGTGGATCCAGACACGTATTTGTACCATTTAATTATTAACACCCCCGAAAAATAGCAAAGAAATTCATGCGTCTGTCACCAATATACGCCAAAACTGCCTACTTTTGTGTATACATTGGTCGTTGTAAATTTTGCTAATTGGTACAGTGAAACTAAATTTTATTACGTTGTATCTAAGTGCACTGAAGTACATTCATGTTAGCACGTAAATAACAAACTATTTTGAATCACAAAATATACAAGCAAACTTTAAATTATTTAATCAAACTAAAATGCACTGTTTAACATCTTCAATCAAGTCGCGTATGTACAAGCTTTTAACGCATCGAATCGTCAAAAGTCTAAGAGTCTAAGAGGGCTTGTTTATATTCATCTCGGTATATATAGCAAAAAGCCTGTCTGTCGGTCTGTTCCCCAAAACGGGTAATTCTAAAGAATTCCTCATTCTATGTTCCCAGTCCGTCGCTCGCGCGTCGATTTTTACGAATTTTCACTCGCCCCATTTAAATCTCAGAAAATTTCCACACGGCACGCAAGCATGTCCGAGAAAAACTAATTAATTTTGTACAGAAATTGTTGTTCTACCTTTGATATTTGCATCCTATTTTCAACCAATTGTGACCCTCGTGACGTTGCTTAAATCCCCTTTTACAATATGTGTCTTTGCTTGACGCATTTTCTCTTTCCTTCTCTAACCTGTTCGTATTGGTGCAAATTGATATTCTTTATTATCGATTATTTTAGTCCACATGGAGTGTGAAATAACCCAGCTTTAGCAATTCTCGTAACTATTATGCGACGTTTTCCCAAGATTCTTTGAAACATTAATTATCTGCAAACTTTACGCCGAATGTGACATTTAAACTACGCAGGTGTTCAAATATAATATTAATTCTCAGAGCCTTATTCCGTGGTATTTTAATCTTGGATTTTCACAAGTTTTATAGGTATTATATGTTACTAACGGTTTAATTAACTCCAATTAAATTGATTTCTATCCTTTCATTTTTAGCGAATACAACTTAAATATTAATTATTATGTGTACACTTTGTTTAATACCGGTTACTCGAAATAGAGTTAATTAAGATAAATTTTGCACGTAATTTCTCTTTGTTTAGGAATAATTACATTACACGCAGAGCTTTTCAATACTGCTTCTTTTGATATAAAGCGTCTTATAAATAATTTAAATTTCTTATTTTTACTGAAACGACCGAGTTTATTTATGCTTCAAGGTTTTAATAACGCGTATTATTTAATGAAATTCCTTATACACGGTGATTAAAATTATTTGATGTGATTATTTAATTTTCTACCCTGGTCTAAATATGAGTAATATATATATGCTACTCCTATTCGGATATGTACCGATTGTACCCGATTTGTGTACACGCACGAAGCAACAGGTAGGGAATGTATTCTATGAATTAATCAGTTACACTCCTTAAGAAAATGCTAAGGACTTTAAAAATAATTATAACTCTTGTTACGCCTCTAGCCTCCGGATAAACGTTATTATTTTAGGTTGTATCACTGTTTTCTGAATCATTTTCTTACAGACTTTTCCCAAACTATGCGTATCAATTGGCGGTTATACTTTACTCCATAAACCGACTTGTATATATTTTCCTATTCGTCTCTACCTAACACGTCCGTATAATAAAGATGTACAGGCTCATCGTCAATTGGTAACTTAATCTTTTTTTTAAAAAGCTCGCCTCTGTTTTCAACTTCAACCTCCTTTATAGCTTTTGACATGCTTTCCGCTATTCCTTGTAACTAGGAATCGGTGATTTGCAAGGGATCGATCAATTGTTTGTGCACCTCTTTGAATTTTTGCAGAGATGTAGTGCCTCCTTTTTTGTATCCCGCAAACTTCTATCGTACGGAATCCTGCGTAAAATGAAGCTTACGTTTATTTACAATAAAATCTTTAACGTTCGTCATCATGAAACTTTGGATTGGGGCAAACCATTAAACGCCTTCTTTTATATTTATATACTCGTCGAAATTTTTTCTATATCGTCCCTTATCCAAATCAAAATCTTTTATACTAGTAATAAAACTATGTTTCGAGTCACCCCACCCCAACACTGCAAGCACATTTGTTTAAATTTTGGATATGACATGTCACCACTTATATGATCAAGAAAGATATGACGAAAGTTTGTGTGACCCTGTCACATAATGCGATTACATTGGCCTCATCTCAGAGTCTATGTTTTAAGGTCTTAGCGTAAGTTTGACATAAGTAAAAGGAATCAATGATCTTATGTCGGAGACACTTTCACCTTATGGGGCAATTTCACCCTATGGGGCAATTTCACCCTATGGGGCAATTTCACCCTATGGGGTAATTTAACCCTATGGGGCAACTTCACCCTATTCTGATGGAGATAAATTCATGGAACTTTGCCATTAATACACCCCACAACCAGACCTAGATCCGATTATGCAAATAAAGAAATAGTTTAATATTATTGCAATATCACAAAAGTTATACGCAACAACCAATTTTAAATAAATTGTCTTTGAAACTTAAAATGGATGTTATGACTAAGTTTTATCATTACACTGGTACCATAGCTGGTTGAACCGAGAAACAGTGCAATTAAGTTGATGAATCGATGTGAATTTGTGTAGCTCCGACTCCCAGCAGGTGTGGTTGGGCCTGTCTGACCGCAGAGTAGTCGTAATAACTGTCTTTGTAAATTTTGGTGTATATATCAGTTTTCGAGTTAGAGGCCTTGGTATAAAATTTACAATTTTCAGTAAATTTTTTCATTTAAACATATGTTGTGATACATCGTTGAAAAGAGAAAAAATATGCTATCTAACCATCTAAAAATCCAATATGGCGTCTATTTAAAATATGAAAGTTGATGCTAATATCTCGATAACCACCATCTTGAATTTAATTTTAATATCACTTTTAAGTGCACACAATTGAACTAAGTAACTTTTATAAGAAACATTTTTTCGTATCTTTTATTATAACAAAAATATTCGACTTCGAAGAAATTGGCAGTTTTCAGTTTTTTTTAATAATTTCTAAACCGTTTGGAATTTCAAATGTATCTATGCAGAATTTAAATATGCTATCCAAATGACACAACTTTGCTCATTTAAGCAGATCTCTATCATTAATAATAAGAAAGATACCCATGCTATCCTACTCAATTTGGGACACCCTGTATATTAAGTTTCCTATAATAAACTTGTGTTGACTGCAGTTATCACAGACTGCATTTTTAATTTTTGTTATTAAAGCAGCAAAGTGCTTAATGCGGTTGAATAGTAACATTAGAACTAATTTATTCATGGAAGTAACTTAGGATTTCGTTTACAATGCACTAGAAATCTGTTTTCCTTTTACATGCAAAAGCGTTCTTCAGTAAATAATTTTCTTATAATGATAGGTCTCTTAAATATTAAATACTTAGGTGTGAATTTGACAACCATTTATACGTAGAACTATTTTTCACTGCTATAGTTCAATAAATATCCCACAATAACACTTATTACGCAGCATTTGGACATTACTTTCTTAAACAATGCACCAACTCCAGCCCTCCGATTTATCGCCCTTAAACTTTAGTGTGGAATCCCTTATTAAAGCTATAAATTACTAAAGATTCTTAACTAATTTAAATGGGATGAAAGTCGAGTTTGTTTAGCTTGGCGCTCAATCCATACTTGCTATGACCTTTCGGTTTTGAATAAAGAGATTGCTACAGCTAAAACTGTACTTTATTGTGTTATGTTTTGCTTGTTGTAAAAGGGGGCGTATTTTAGTTTCATAACGGTGTAGGGTTAGGATTAACAAGGGACAAGAGCATTTTTCTTTCTGGCCACAGTAAAACGTTATGGCAACAACATCTCGTCGTGGAGATGTGATTGTATTTTAAAATACTTGAATAATTATTTTTACATTTTCCTTTTATTGCTAGAGGTCGCACGCTAAGGTAATGCTACATGGAACTTCGAGCCGAATCAACCTTTTTTGGTTTTTTGTGGTGCATAACTAATTTGAGATGAATTACGTATAAGTGCAAAAGAATGAGAACGTGGTTCATTTCTACAAATTACATCAGTGACGTTGATATCGAAGTAATGCAATAAACAAACCTCACGTATGTTTAATATGTTTAATCAAATGTGTGTGTGTTGTGTGTGCGTGCGTGCGTGTGTGTGTGTGTAGTAACTACAAATCTCATGCGACACAAAGTTACTGCAATAATTCAGTTAGTGGAAAAATTGGCATCAGGCAAATTTTGAGGTCTGAAAGTAGACAACCAAACAATATGTGGCAGGTAGGTTATAACGAGACATCCTACAAAATTGTATGAGCAAATTTGAATAAAAGCAAACAAGCGTTTAATACCCGTTTTCTGAGTAAGTGCAAGAATCCTTTACTATTGCCAAGTTGATGACACATTTTAAAGACATCTTTTAAATTGAAAGTAATTTAGAAAACAACAGGTGAGTTTTTTTTCATTCCTAGAAATATCGAGCATCAGTACTATAGTTAATTCCTATTACATTTTTATGAATAAAAAACGTTTAGTGTAAAAATATTAGGGCGTTTTTTACATCCCTGACGGCTACTAAATTAGCAAAGTTCATTAAAAATCGGGCAGCACTCAAAACTCAAATTACAAGATTTGATACGTATCTACAAAGCATTTTTACTCAAAAGAATTTATGTAATGAAATTATACTGCAAGTTTAATTAAGAGTGAATACATTTGAAAGGTTAATACAAAATTTTAATAACGTTCAATTAAGTATTGAATGTTGTTGTACTTCCCACGTTTGCTATACTATTGCGCAATTGTTATAATATAAGGTATAATTACGCGCCATTTTGTATCAAATATCAAACACGTTTAAAGGTAAAATTTTCATGCACAATGTAAATAAAAGCAATTTACTCACTTAAATCGCACCTTGCAGCCAAATCCCAGGGTCCATCACGTTTTGTAGGTCACATCACGCCATGTTGACTCAAAAT
The DNA here is from genome assembly GCA_036346225.1 of Platerodrilus igneus. NCBI lineage: Eukaryota > Metazoa > Arthropoda > Insecta > Coleoptera > Lycidae > Platerodrilus > Platerodrilus igneus. The sequence goes on along the minus strand of JARFIW010000266.1, from coordinate 481,103 downwards.
TTCATCCGTCCAAACTCTATTCATTTGTAGGGGAACAATAAGGAACAACCAGGTATGGGGAACAATTAAGGCAAGGTAGAAAGGAACCTACACACCTGAAAAGAAAAGGCACACCACACAGATAGATGTTCGATGCTTCAGGACTCGTGGCTTAATGGCGTTTTTTTTCACACTACACGCACTCCATATCCATTCTGCGCAGACGCGAATGTCCGGGTGGGCGGAAGTCGGCGTTTTTAATTTAAAAAGATACGCGGGAACTACCTTATAATTTATACTTAATCTAAATGTGATACATAGCCAATTTTTGAGATGTAACAATCGCAACAAAGCCATAAAAGAAAAACAATTAAAAAAAGAAAAAGACTTTTAGCACGGCAGGAACATAAGTCTAGAGCCCTACTTACATAGAAACTAACTTATATTTACTAAATGTTTGTTTTAGGCGTCACCTGGTTTTTTCAACCAATAACGCTTCTCGTGAATAACCAGGAAACGGAATCTGTAGCCCCATTGTTTTTCGAATTCCATCTATAGATGCACACACGGATCTTAGGTGTGGCACAGTTATAATCGACAGCACAAATTTGTCGGAGAGCACAAAACACTAAATTACAACTAAAACAAGTGCAACAAGTCGCTTATCATATATACAATAACCTAAAAGCTAACTTTACAGTTCTTGAGTGCACACGCACATAAGCATTGCATCTAAACTGTTTCTACCTTGGCAAGAAAATGCTCAAATTTTAAAAAGCCCAAGAGAGCAAGTTACTATACATTTTAACAAATTTTTATATGTTGGTACTCTGGCTTAATAAACAAATCACATCAAAACTTTTCAATGACATGGTTGTGAATTAACAAATTTACCAACAGTACCATCTTACTAATTTCTTACGTTACTAACCTAACAAATTACATTGTTACCATCAGGTTAGCTCCTTCACTCAATACTCAAAGAAAAATTCCTACGTCTGATCATATATACCAAACGTTAGGAAAACAAAAGAAAGTAAGGCAAAGTCTCAAGTTATTATCAAAGATAATAGGTAAAATAGAGATATTAAGATAAAGCTAGATAACAATAGATAGATCCAAAACGTCCCAGCGCGCTAAGGCATGCTACAACTATATACTTTAAAATATAGCGCAGAATTCCCCAGCTCACCAAGCCGTTTTGTCATCCATCACAAAGATACAAGAGAGTGGTCAGTAGTCCGGAGTGAGGGAGAAATCACTCTGTTGTAGACGGGTGTTCCGGGACAAGAACAGGTCTACCAAATGAAAAATTAGGCGGAAACAAAGACAGCGGGCTAAGAAAAAGTAGATTTTTGGACAAGCGTCCAAGAAAAGGTAGAGAGTTGTCCCTGTTAAATGCAGATTGGTCTGAAGGACCACCTGCTATGTTAATCAGACAAGTTAAGACACAAAATAAGTTAAAAAATTACTAGACTCTTGATGAGAACTAGTACGATCATCTTCCTAACGAGTGCATCCACTACAATAAGAAGATCAGACAAAAAGTTGAAACAACCAACCTAAAAGTATCACTGCAGAAATTTCCACCAAAAAAGCAACTGTTCCAAGGTAATTATCGGAAACGGTAACGCCATAAACACACAAGAATGCCTAACTATAAACAGTTAAATACAACCATACTGTCCCAATATGCTAAAAACGACCAAGAATTCGATAAGGTATCAATAAAAAGCGATAGCACCTCACCACGAAATTATTCAAAAACTACAAAAAAATGTTTATATGTTCTGATGATTTAACAGAAGAATAAAACAAGTAATGATAAAGAATAAGGTGAGCGACTGTAATAATTCAGAAGAAAAACACATGGAATAGAAACTCCTAGTTTTTTGCAACTGCAAATATGGACTATTCCTTACAAAGCACAAAGGCATAGGCCGCGTCTCCTATGTGAGCCCAAAGAAAAAAGCATCCACTCAACATCAGCTAAAACTAATCATAAAAATTCAATGAATTATTGCAACCAAAGTTACGACAATCACTACGAAATTAAACAACGTAAGATAAATGCTAAAAACAAAATAATATGGTGGAGAAAAGGTGCCAGGATTGATTAGGTAAAGCAACAAAGTTATATTGGATAATCTAGATGACAAACAGATATGTGGCTGACAATAAATTCAAGGTAAAATTAATAGCCAGCAAAAAGCTAACTAAAATGAGGTAAATAAGGTAAAGGTGCAGAAGGTGAATGTTACATGAGAAAAGAAATAGATAAATAAAGTAAACAAATTCATAGCAGGGACAAAAAACATTAGGCAGACCGTTAAAGAAATGAAACGTGAAAAATTAATTAGCATTCGGGTCAGCAGAGAATGGTTTAAGGTCTTTGATATGTCACCTTCCTTGACGTTTTCTTTCGGTGTCTTGGAGTTCATAGATAAGTGGACTAATAACACGAGTGACCTCAGAAAAGTTGAATTTTGAAGCTAATTTCAAAGAGAATTTTTTCGTATCATCAGATAAGACATAATTCCTTTTCCAAACGTGTTCACCTAAAGCGAAAGAAATATGTCGTTATCGCATATTGTAATGATCTTTAGTCTTTTCGTAAGCTTTTAACAAATTTTTTCTACCGTCGTTAAAGATAGAAGGTAATGATTGTTGGTCTTCGTCCCAGCGTATTTTTGCGTCAAAATCAACTACGTTAGTATCATCAGGAACTGAATAGTAATAACTACCATCAATTGGCGTGTATCTTCCAAAAACAAGAAATTAGGGAGTGATTTGAGTTGCTTCATGTTTAGAGGTACGCAATGCTTAAGCGATTTTAAAGATATTTTCATCCCACTTAGTGTGGTCTGAATCGATATATGAAGAGATAGCAGTGATTAAGACTCGATTTACTCTTTCGGCAGAGTTCACCAGTGGATGGTATTTGGTATTTGAACCAAATTTTTTGTACTTTATAGCTTTTAACGAAATTTTGAAAATCTTTTGAGATAAATTACGCTCCATTATCACAGAGAATAATTTGAGGATACCAAAGATAAGAAATATATTTTGTTCTAGAAATCTAATTATAGCGGAATATGTGGCTTTAGTTAAAGATTGTACCATAACGAATTTAGAAAACCAGTCGGTGACGACTAAAAAATATTGGTTATCTTTTTTTGATCGAATGAGAGGTCTTAATAAGTCAAACGATATTAATTGAAAGGGATAAGGTACACGTTTGAAGTTACCCATTAAACCTGAACGAGCTTCTTGACAACTCTTCTGAGAACCGCAAATTTTACAGCTTCTAATATAGCGGCAGACAGATTGTTTTAATTTGGGCCAGTAATATAATTCAGATATTTTTGCTAAGGTTTTTGTAACACCGAGGTGAGCAGCTACAGAGATGTTAGAGATTTTGTGAGATGAGGAAGATTCAAATTTATATAATCTATTATTCGTTACACGAAAGGTGGAAAATTTATCGGGGTTTTCAGAAACTTTCTGTATCATGTCGAGGTACCAAGCATCAGGAATTAGATCTGGGAGGTTAAGAAAAGCGACATCACGAGATAAAGCATCAAGTACGATATTAAATTTACAAGGTCTATGCCGAACGTCAAAGGTAAATTAAGAAATACGCAAGTTCCATCTTGCCAATCGACCTGCGGGTTGTTTTAAGTTATTCAACCATGTGAGAGCTGCACAATCAGTAATTACTGTAAAATGTGTACCTTTCACATATCCTTTAAATTTTTCAATACCAAAGATAACCCCTAATAATTCAGGTTCGGTAACTGATTATTTTTGTTCAGCAGAAGTTAAAGCACCAGTAGCATAAGCGACAGGGTGTTCTAATCCATTGCTTAATTGAAACAACATCGCGCCTAAACCAGTAAGTAAGGCATCAGTTTGAATATAGAACCTTTCGTCAAAATTTGGTGAAATTAAGGTAGGTGCGGAAGTGATTAACGATTTGATTTGTTCAAAAGCCTGTTGAGCTTCTGAATTCTGTTCAACAGATTGACTTTTCTTTTTATTTTTGATTAAGGCAGTAATGGGTGTAGATATAGTTGAGAAATTAGGTAGAAAAATGCAATAGCAGCTCATCATTCCTATTAAACGTTTAATTTCGGTAACAGTCTTGGGTGTTTTAAATTTAGTAATAGCATCGACTTTACCAGGATCTGCCCGAAGACCAGTTCCAAGAAATGTAAGAGAAAAACAGCAAAATTTACACTTCTCCCAATTTATTTTAAAACCGGCTGCATTTAAGCGTTCAGCTACTTAATTACGTGTAGCGATATGTTCTTCACAGGAACTTGAGATAACTAATATATCTTCTAAAAATACAAAGGCACGTTCTTTGTGTAAGATAGGACCAAACGTTTGATCTATAGTACGCTGTAAAGTTTGCGGTGCATTACAGAGGCCGAACGGCAAGAAATTGTATTCAAACAAGCCCCTACCTGGAACACAAGAGGCAGTCTTTGGACGTGAAGATAAATCAAGAGGAATCTGATAAAAAGCTTGTATAAGATCGATAGATGAGATAAATATAGCATTACGGAGTCGACTTAAAATAGAATCTGTACGGGGCAAGGGTTAGGCATCAGACACAGTTACAGAATTAAGTTTTCTTCCGTCGAAACAAACACGCTTTTCATCATTTTTTTGCGAACCAATAACACAGGAGTCATCCATGACAAATTTGAAGGAGAGATAACACCGGATTCAAGCATTTTATCTATTTCGGAATGTAAATGTTTTTGTATTGCGGGCGACAACGTATATTGACGTTGCTTACAAGGAACCGCTTCACCGGAGATATAATATGTGTTGCGTTAGTAACACAACCAAGTTCAGAAGTATTTAATTTACGAAATTTGTCAATGGTAAAGTTAAGAATTGCATTTTGAGAATCGGTAAGAGAAATTTTATTAGATATACCAGCCGACGCACAAGAATTTGTTTTGAGAGAAGCTTGCCAAGAGAAATCTTGAAACTATAAAGATAAATTAAAAAGTTTGCAAAAATCAACGCCAAGTAAAAATGGGTAAGCTAGTGTAGACACAATTCAAAATGGAACATCACGTTCAAGTGACTCTACTCGAATTTTTAATTTAAGGGAACCAGTTACATATATTTTATTATCGTCAGCTAGATTTATAGAGTTGTAAGGCATTATAAGTTAATTAAGGGCCGCTATGCTTGCGGCCATGTGCCCAATGCTCCACCCGAAGGTACTACATTGGGTTGAAACGCGAAAATATAAACGTGCTCCTAATTATTCTCACTTCAAAATTAAGACATCCTAAATAAAAATCTAACAATTGAAACAAAAACTAAAAATAAGGTTTGATTATGGTATCCCTAGCGTTGATTTGGAGAGTCCCCGATCAACAAGACACAAACAAAATGAATGAGGGGAAATCCGTAATGACGGTTAGCAGCTGCCAGCTCTGCTTACCGGTGCGACCTGAAGGGTCGACTTAAAACTATCCAAATCTAGCTAGCTAATTTAAAATGGGTTCAAGAAGTTGTAAGGCAGCAGAATCTTTATGATAAAAGGAATTAACTGTTTTCAACCAATTCGACCAATTAGCAGGAGTCGAACGACATATTTCAAATAAGGGGGGCAAGTTATTATTATTAGATACGTTAGATAAAGGTTTAATATTGGAAGTAATTTTATGCTTTAAATCTATTGACGTCTGGGTGCGTTGAATAGTTGGTGTTGAGGACGATTTTGATTCCTTGAGATATTCACGTCCCGTATAGGAATATCTCTGCGGAAGCTTTCCGATAAGTTAGGGTTACAATTTGCACATCTAGATTTGTAGGTATTGTTTCGACGACGGCCATAGCATAAAGAGATTTTTTGGATATGTGCAAACATTATAAGTATGTCCGCTTTTCTTACAATTCCAGCAGGTAAGTGAGTTAGTTGAAGGGGAAGCAGGAAGAGTAATAATAGATACCTTACGAGAGGGTTCAGACTGACATAGTAGGTCAGGTTCTAATAAGCCAGATTGTTTTCTGGGGGAGAACGGTATTTGTCTATACGTAATTTTACCTCTTGAAGAGAGCGGCTTAAATCTTTAAATTGACTAAAAGAAGAATAATGCTGTAAAGCTAAGTGTTTCGAGAAATAGGGATTTAGGTTTCTTAAAAGTTGGTCAATAATTTTGGGTTCAGGAGGTTTTATATCTAATTTGCCATATAAAGCTACAATTGACGTGATAAAAGAGATTACGTTTTCGTTACGTCCCTGAGTACGATTTTTTATTTCATTCCAGATATCAGTTATATATCGATGAGGTAAGAAATCGCATTTTAAACACGTAACTAGTTCTTCCCAGGTAGAAATCTGGTTTTGTATGTTTCTATACCAAATCAAGGCAGAGCCAAAAATAATTCGCCCGCTAAAGACAAATGAATCTTCGTCAGTACAGTTACGATAAATTTTAAAATTCATTACTGGTTCGTATTCCCGTTTTATTCATTTTTTAAAATAAAACACACTTTATTTCGCGTTTTTAAACAACTCCAGTTGTTAATAAAACTATTTTAAAATTGGTGCATTATAATCGCCAATTGTCGTAAATATGCCGAATTATCTCCAATCAGAAGAGAAGAAGACGATTTGGCATTTGTTATCATTCGTTTTCGTAATATTGAACTTCAAACAACAAGTGCAGCTGCTACATATGGCTGAAGTGCGTGATTTCAAGTGAACCAAACCGCTTAATTATCGCCGTTTTCAGTGTACCGTACCTGCTCAGAAAACTACTGGAGGTATGTTCGTTTTGTTATAATCAGTTAATAATTTGTACTTGTTACATTTATATTATAATTTTTGATATAAATTTGATCGCCATTACTGCCGATAACACATTGTGTTGAATCACAAACATATTAAAAGGTCCTTCGAATTTCGCAATCTTTCGCAATCTTTACGCACCAGTTACTCTATCTAGGAAAGACATTAACGAGTTTTGGGAATCGAAGCCCGAGAAAGAAAGGCCCCATTTGTATACTGGTATAGATTTCGGAGACGATATAGGAAGTTGTGAAATTGTTAAATTCGAAAGAACGATAGGCAAATTTGCATCTAAATCTAAGTTAAGTTTTTCGAGGACGATTTCTTCAAGTAAAAGAACGTCAGATAAGAAAGTTTGCTTAGTTTCATTAGCTTGTTCATCTTTAAGTAACGATAATAAATCTATACGTTGTTTTCTTGACTATATTACTAATATCGTCTAGGGATTGTTTAATCTCAAAGGTATTTTGTGATAAATCGGGCGTTAGTGTACGAGAAAGTAATTTTCATTAGCTTCTTGCGCCAATTTGGCTTTTAACTGCAATTGCCTGTCATATTGATTCGTTGCCGGTTGGATATTACGCGATTCCAGCTCGAAGATGGTTTCGAAAGATTCATTGTACTACTATGTTTTAAAAAGTAGGTATGCTAAGATAAGGTTACAGGGAATTTACGATAGTTGTGTTTAAAGAACAAAATTTTCTCTAAGAAAAAAACCGTAAACTATAGAGTTAAGACATTCGAGGAAATAGATGCAAAAAGGCGGAAGTTGGACTACGTGGAAAAACACTGCGACAATACGCGAATAATACAAAGATGTGTTAGACAAAGAACATCTTATTAGAGAAAATGATGAAAAATTAATGATTATTTTATGTGCCGATGACCTGACTTAAATACATCCGGGTTCTACAAGCTGTATGCGTTTGTGGTTAGTAAGAAAGACACTTTGAATTATGTAGGCGTCCTTGCGGAAAAGGATGGTACTAAATCTGTATACTTTTTAAAAGGTTATTCTAAAAACGTATTTATCAAAATGGCAGATAATATAGACGAACTAAGGAATGCGGGTTTCGTAACCTTAGCGACACCACACGCAAAGGGGTTCTGCTAAACATTGTATATTTGCTTAGTAAAGAACCTTTCGGATCATTTAAAACCGAGGGTCCTACAACCTGTAACGACCATATATTCCCAAAAGTGGTGGACATGCAACTACGCAACAGTGAGTGGGAGAATAAGGATTTCCTCCAATACCGACAAGAAGAAGTCGATCAAGCTAACAAGATACGTATGCAGCATATAGTGGGAAAGCCGCGACTAAAAGATTGTCACAAGCTGCAAGAATTACACGAAGGAATGGATCTGGTTGTCGGTGGAATCAGACTTTATATGTAGAGACAAACTTCGGTACATTTTACAATTCGAAAACCTAGACGGTCTCTATGTATCAAACGATTGGCTAGAAAAAGAAATAGAGGACTTGGGTGTTGATTTTAATTTTAAGCTGCGAATAAAATTAGATAAAATTAAAACCACTCCAAACAAACATAAAGAAAAGATTGTTTTCTGTGTATAACTTTGTATTAAAATTAAGTTTAAACGGCTCCATACTTGGTATTAAATATTTTTAAATTTTGTTTTGTATAATGTCAGAATAAAAATTTTAGAACATTATTGCATTGCTCTTTATTTATAAAAGACTACGACGTCACCCCGACCTTGGAAAAGTAGCCGAAACTAGGTAACCGAGAGCATAACGAAGTGGTGATTTCACTAATATGGTGGTTGTAAGAGTTGGTCCTAAATTTTAGGGGTTAAGTTACCGATTTTTAGGGTAAATATGAAGCAAGAATGAAGTTCTCTCTCCACAAGAAGGTCCACAAGAAGGAAATCCCTTTAAAATAAGACTTTATAGTGGGAATTTACATGCAAAATTTAGGTTAGATGACGGTGCTACGGCGGCGGCGCTGTGCTCGTATCCCCCAATCTTACTGCTACTTAATATTTTATTTAAAGGTATATCATAAGTAATTCACAACGAATGCAATTTCACACAAGTTTGGAAATATTTATTGCACCAAACTTATCCTGAATTTCAGTACACAAAATATCAATTGTAATTTAATATGCAATGGCTTTATAAGTTAATATTTGTACACAAATCGACAGGAAAATCAATCTAAACTAACAGGAAAAGACATCGGCGCGATGCTTACCCATACGATAAGATGCAAGTTACACAAGTATTTTTGCTTTAAATCAAAGAGAAATAAAATTGTTTAGAAATTTTAAGCTAGTATAATGTTTTTTTGTGCGTAAGCATTAATATGTAATACATTATTACAAATTTCGTTAAAGGTGTTGATTTCTTCTATAATGAACTTATGAAAGTGATATATATACCCAATCAAGAGACTATTAACCACCACTTAGGTACAACACCAATGCATTTGGTGGTTCTAAACCTTACCCTCAAGTAATACCTAACAACCTTGATTGTCAAATATTTCCTGTTTATTGTAAACAACATTGTAAACAATTAAGTACTTTATAACGTAGATTCCCTACTGAGCAGGGATTCTATAAGGGGTTAAATTAAAAAGGATAACTGGTTGTAGTTTTATAAGGGTTTCCATTAAGTGTTGTAATTTACAGAATCCATTAATTTAGTATCGAGCACATATCAACCCCATTATATTGGGATCGGGTGAACATAAAAGCTCGAAATGAGGGGATAGATTAAGATTGAAAAAATATTGCGGATGTTGCATTAAATTAAATAAAATTAATTAAATGAACCTATTAGAATAAGCAAAAAATTAGTGAGGTTAACTAACGTGCGTGTAGATTACCGTTACCATATAAAAGTAGTTTATTATCAGCTATTTAATTGACGTGTGAAAATCCGATCTTAATCGGTTTTTCTCTTGATTAAACACATTACCGCTTACATAAATGAGGACCTAATGTATATATCAGAATTGAAATATATAGTAGGCCAACACGATATTTGTTTCCTGATATCTGATGGGTGTCTTATGTATTTTTTGGTCGCTGAAACCGATTTATGCACTTAGAATTTTCGTATCGGTCTCAGGTATAAGATATTCGTTAAAGACGGTTTACATTATATAAGATATTGTAACAAACGTAATCAGACGGATAATTTATCATTAGAATATAAACAGCGTCATAATGTCTGACGAAGGGTATAATAATCGCTAGAAAGGCCGGCTTAAAATATAAAAGCGCCACGGAGAGGATGAACAGCAGTTGATATCTTAAACGCATTTATAATGTAATGGTGATAAGGGGTGGGGGGATAATTTCCTTTGAATTTTGGCTTATTAAGACTGTATCAAAATTTGGGGATTTAAAACTGTTATTTATTATTTTTGTACATAGTGGTCTGATGTAATATTTAAAATGTTTAATATTAAGGTAGGCTGTTAGAATTATGGTAACCAAGGTGATATTATGTTTATTGAATTGATTGATAAAATATTTTTTGAAAAATGTACTAATTCTAATGTTGAATTAATGTTTTTGATAAGATTTTGAAATGTTCAAGATCTAATTGGAATAAATGTTTGATAAGATTTGATATGAACAAAAATATAATTAGATTTGATGATTATGAATTTTAAGGAGTTTTGATTTTATTTTGAAGTTGACATAAGGTAATATTGATTTTACCTAAGAGAATATAGAAGTGTGGCAAAAGGATATGATGGTATGGTTCCTGGTAATGAGAAGACTTTCATGGAATGGTGCTAGGTGAGAGCTGCAACAAAGTAAATGGTGGAAGATATTTTTGGAAATTACAGTAGTGAAAAAGGACGTATGAGTTTTTGACGTTTAATTATTCATAATTTTACTTTTGAGTTTGAAAACGAGGTTATATTTTGTGCATCATATAAGATAGATGTAGAAAAAGTTTGTTTCAAAAATCCAGTATATAAATTTTTGGCCACAGTTTTGTATTAGAAAAGATATCTGAAAACATCACCAAGTAGTTCTGTCATTATTTGACAGATCAGAATAATTTTTAAAATTTAAAATATTGGTTATTAAAACGCTTTAAAATTGCAGAAACTTCTTGGAGAGCACAGCGTCGTCTCCATTTGTAGAAATAACCTGGAGATACACCTAGACTTTATCAGGATTCGGTAAATATTTAATCATAGTAAAAAAAGTTTATAATGTTTGTGTGTGATATTGATTGATAAATTGGCACATCACATTATTTTGGTAGATACAGATACTAGAGTAGAACCCTAGAACCTCGACCTAAGGTTATGGTCGTACATGCTACGTGGAAAATAACCGTTTTGAGCTAGCCGGCGCCTTTAGAAGGAAATATTCTTTTTATTTCATGTTCCACGAGATTTTGATAACTACACATATTTGAAGGTTAGCAAAATTAAATATCAGGCTAAAGGAGAAGAGTGTGTAGCAATAAATAGATATAAAACGGACCGGATGAGTAGCAGTTGATATCCTAAACGAGTCTATAAATAGTTATAAAATATAAATAAAGAAATAATTCTATATGGTGCTGATAGACTTTATAGAATGTCACGAAAGTATATAAATCAAAGGCATGCATTTTGTTACGTATGTGGCGAGTTTACGATTAAATCTCACATAAAGACAATAACCACGTTAATCAAAAACGCTTATGAGCTGCATCTTGGATGCAAACTAGTAGATCAGGATAAATCTTGGGTACCGCAGGTCATTTGCGCAACGTATGCTGTGAATTTAAGGGGATAACTCATCGGTACCCGTAAAGTGTGGAGAAAAAGTAAAGATCACATTACAAGTTTCTTTTACACCTGACAAATTCATAGAAGAAGACACAGATCCTTATTTCCAACCAGTTGATATAGGTACTCCACATTAACTTGCCCAAGATGAACTTATTGACAGTACGGATTTAAATTTGACTAAAACTCAAGCCGAACTATTGAGATCTAGTTTGCAAGGTTGAAATCTACTAAAGATTGGTTCGCATATTGTGACGTTAAGAACTTGGACTCAAAAAGGTTCTTAAAAATGATGTAGATGTATTAAGAGGAGGTTCATGAGGGTACGATAAATTTGAGTTTACAGTGGCAACTTTTTTATAAGATAACTGTTGGGACCAGTGCTGTATGCTACAAAAATTTATGATTAAAATTATTTATTGCATTGCACTGATTGCTATTTGTCTCTTATTTGGATCAACTGAGGTTGACCATTTCCATATAACTGATGTATTGAATAAAAAACCTGCTTGTTGTTGATATATATAATGAGCAAAGCAAAAAAACAAAAGCAAAAACAGAACAATATATTTCTGAACAAAATTGAACTTTTTGAAGGAAATAACTTAATCTGTGAGTTCATATAAGAGAGAAATCGTTTGCAAACCTAAATGTTCAGCAAAGTACGAATGCAGATACTTTCTGTAATATTTTGGATTATTTCTTTTTTGGGAGGTATGTATGTAAACTGTTATATAAATCTTCAACAGAAATAATATAACCTATGGCATTTTCATCAGGTTTTCGCATTCGGTTTTGAATATCGTTTAAGATTTAAAAAAGCTAATCATGAGCGAGGAAGTTCTTTTTTCAATGGAAAACTAATTCTTGCCCGGTATGAGTTTTATTTTTGATATTGCGCCGAAAGTATAAAGCTCGATCAACAACATCTGGGCCTATATTTTTAAAATGCATGTCCCTTACTAACCCCGACAATACCAAATGAGACAGTCCTGGAAGCGGCTGCAGCTAAAAAATAATTAAGTTTAAACTAAAAACACAAAACAAAATTTAAAAAATTTAAATGTCATACAATTTCAAAACAACGACCAATGTGAAACCAAATAGCAACACCAAATTTAGATAGACTCTCAAGATAGGAACGAACAACATCAGAAGATGAGGATGTAAATGGATTTATTTGCGGTGATGATAAAATTTACGAATTAGAACCAATTAACATTGATGTTTCTGTCTCAACAAGAAATCTAACTGATACAAATAAAGTTTGTCTACTATGCGCAGAATTTGGAAAAAGTACCGAGCTGTAGTACATATGTGTTTGCAGTTCCGGTGCACTGCGAATGCAGTGGTGCAGAGACTGCTTGCTGTAAATTTTGGTTGTGATTTTTGTCATACCAATTAGATGCAGAAACTATTTTAATTGTATAGAAGTTGTTAGCAAAGCTACTTTGGTATCTGGAACATAAATTTAAGATATTTTTCATATAAACTATAGTGTGAATGACGTTTTTAGCCATTGTCCGATATTGCAGCATACCATGGGCGGTACTTCCCCAGCCCATGGAGAAGTACCGTACAGCGTAAACTTTGCTTCTTTAATTTTTTACTCCAATTTGAGCTAAGTGGCTCAATTTCTCTACTGGTTTGTTAGATAACATAGTTTTCTAGAAATGGTGTATTCGTTATATCGAGATGCTTTACGTGAATTTAGTAATTTGAAATTTTCCTTAGTGTGCGGTATTTTACAACTCTTCCTTAGTTATACAAAATATGTAAAAGAACATTTCCTAGTACTTACCTGCTAAAGTGAAATGGATTTGATTTGAGTACGTACCTGAAATAAAAAATGGTTTTAGTATGGGCACTAATGTATTGAGGTTTTTGTTTTAGTAAGACACATACATCAAAAACTTAACCTACAAAATTTTTGTATTTCTATTTCGTTCTCGTTCTCAATAGTTTTCTATTAGGTGCGAGAAACGTATTTGGTCCAGATAAATTGTTTTTTAAAAATTACAATTTATTTTCTGAACCAAAGGTTTAACAATTATTAATTATCATGAGTAATAATAACAAACGCGCAACTTAATTTTAAGAGAGTTTGAATTAATTTAATTTAAAATTATAATTTAACTGCTGTTTCAAGCTCCTGGGTACTGACGAGTATTCGTACGACTTGTGCATACGTTTTTAATTGCATTCTTATTATCTACAAACTAGTCGTTTTACAGGAGGTTCATCTGTCAGAGTAATACAATGTATCAAGGTAGCAAGCAGTATTTCAATATAATCAATAGCCTACATTTCTTACACTGTTAAATAATTCGTTTTATACTAAAATTATTCAATCATTCGAAAAAGGCTTAATAATTAAAAACGAGGGGTTTTCCCTTTACGATTTGATTAATTGCCCTATCCTCCACAATTTGATTTTAAACTCGTTGAATTCTGATATTTATTAATCTAACATACAAGGGTAAGGTGAAAAGTTCTCGGCCTACAATGAAAGACTGCAATTTTCAGTAAAAAAAAATGATTTTATTTTTCGACATAATCCCCCTTAACTTCAACACACTTGGTCCAGCGTTTCTCCAACATCAGTATTCCTTCCCGGAAGTGAGAGACTGGAAGGCTGTGAAAATATTCGTCTACGGCCCTCTCAAATTCTTCATTGGACATGAAGAGCTTCCCAGAAACAAATTTCTTCAAGTTTGGGAACAGATAGAAGTCTCAGGGCGCGCCAAATCAGGGCATAGGGGGGATCACCGAGCAAGTCGTACCCCAAATCCGTCAATTTTCCCATCGCCAACGCACCCTTGTGTACAGGTGCGTTGCCCTGGTGAAAGATGATTTTTTCTTCTTCAAGCCAGGCTTCTTCTCGCGAATTTTGGCATCCAGCTGGTCAAGAAGGGTGGAGCAATATTGGTTTGTAATTGTTCTGCCTTTTTCAAGGTAATCTATTAACAGGATCCCTTTCGCATCCCAAAACACGCTGGCCATCACCTTTCTGGCAGATGCGATCGACTTCGCTTTCTTTGGCGCTCAACATCCGGCTTCCACCCACTGTTTCGACTACTGTTTCGTTTCTGGCGTGTAATGGTGGACCCATGCCTCATCCATAGTGACAAATCGTCGCACAAAATCGCTCGGATCCTTATTGAACCGGGCCAAACGTTGCTGCGAAACTCGTTTTCGCATTTGCTTTTGATCGGCATTCAGCAAATGCGGCACCCATCTTGAGCAAAACTTTCGCATCCCTAACTCTTTGTGTAAGATGTTTCGCACCCTTTCGTCAGATATCCCTACAGCCTCAGTTATGTCCTTTTCTTTCGCTCGCCTATCGTCCAACACGATATCATGCACTTTCTCTTTCGTTTACGGCGAACATATGCAATAAACTCCAAGAACTTTACTAGTAACACCCAAAAATACACGTCCAAACTAATCTTCTCCTACACCATGGCTTCATTTCCACATGTCCATACAAGAAAACACATAACTCTTCGAAGAGGTTGCGTACGGCGAAACTGCTGGGAAGTGCATGACCACAATCTTTTGAGGGAACCGAGGCATTCTCTTTATTGCCTGTTTTGAACCTACTATAAAAGTAAAAAACAATGCATATGTGAAACTAACCTCCGTCGGCGGCATACAACAATGGTATTGACCCCTGTAGTGGAGTCAAGTGTCGTTCGTCTCTGTTATTAAGAGTCCTGTTCATTTGGTAAAGATTTATTTTTCTGTCCAGAGTGGCTTCCACGTGTGCAATCCAGGGTCCTTCGGAAAACTCACTTAGTAAAATTTTTAGGACTAGTTGCTTGTTATTTAGTTTGGTCTTCGTCGCGGAGTCCTTCGTAAGTTTCCATGTTCTTACAAGTTGTCGTTTCTCCTAATTCAAAATTTTCAAGAAGTAAAGCAACTGGATTTTCTTGTCGTATGGTTGGTTGGTCCTTGTGCTGTGTTCTAAGGCTGCCTTTAATGTGCTTCTTAAGTCTACTACAGGGGAATTTAGATCTCCCGCGGTATTGATGATGGGATCTATATGTGGGATGCGACGCTGAAGAAGTTTGTTGTATTTTTTCACGTGGTTGCTTGAACTGTTCTGTTACTTTGTGCTGTAGGGTTTGTATGCAGAGTGGCGATGACAGGGTAGTAGTCAGGTTTAGGTCCTCTACGACTTTTGTGTCGGTATCCAAAGCTGCATGAAGTCGGGGCGGTGCCAAACTTGTTCAGTGTATAGGTTGTAACTGTCACTATTATGCTGAGCAGTTCCCATAGTTGGCAGGGAGCGATCCGTTACAGTTTACGCACGTAGGTTGTTCATCTCTCTTCTTTTTGCATTGTGCTGTATGATGCTGCCTTGTGCAATTGAAACATCGTAGGTTGAACCTGGAATGTCCATATCTCTAGTTGGCGAAGCTCTGCGCTGTCTCCACGACCTTAACGCGGCTAGAGTATAATAGGTCCGTAATATTTTAGATGAATATTGACGTGTGCTTAAGAATATCTAAGAAGATGTTACAATACTTTTGGGTACGGCTGTGCAGCCTACCCACGTGTGTCACTGGATATCTCCTGTCTGTAAGCTCGTCCTTGATGTAATTGGTAGTCGAGTTGCTGACAAGTCCTCGTAGTAATACTTTAATCTCTCGTTTTTCTTTGAGAGTGTATGCGTGGAATTTTATCTTGTGTTTCTTCAAATAGTCTTACATGAATCTAAACTCAGCTCTTTCGATTGGGTAAATACGCGCACCTTGTGCAGAACGACGCATGTCTACTTTCTTCTTGAGTACGCCATTGACAGCTTTCGTGTGGTTCAAGAAGTTAGGAAATTTCTCCACGCATATGAGCGATATCTTGGGTTCGTTAGCTGAATTCGTCTTGTCGTCTTGGGGCTCTGGGGCGGTTGAAAGTCCTGGGTCTTATCGTGGGCGTTTGTTAGTGTCGGAGGGGGACTCTCCTATGGTGGTGTGGTATGGACGTTCTTGTCTGGGTTTCCTAGACGTGTCAATGGTCGGTCATCATTATCACTTCTTGAGTTTGTCGTAAGTGGTCTTTTCCGTGTAGTCTTCTTAAGTCGATCTGGTGCCTGTCGGTATGTTGTTAGAGGCGTCGCCGTGGATCAATGTAGTAAGCGTAAGACTACGGATCCCAAGGTCCCGGGTTCAAATCCCGACACGGCCGATTGCTTGAAAAATCGCAGGTGAGCATTTTTCACAAAAATTACGCCTTCGTTCGGATGAGAGGTTAAATGAAAGTCCCGTGTGTGAGTGTTGTCACGCACGTTAAAGATTCCTACCTTGCCTGGAACGACAAGGGTTTGGCAAAATTCTAAATTTCCAGGCAACAAAAAACTCGCTTCCTGGCCTCCGCGTAATGGGTTGTTCATCGCTTTAAGTCCTACGGTATTTTAAAAAGAATTTTCGGTGGTTTAATAGTCGAAGTCGAAGTGGTCGCAGCCGCTGTGGTTATGCTGGAGTTGTCATTGCCGTATAAAAAATACACGCGTCACAAAGAATAATCACGAGACGTATCTTAAAAGATTAAGCTTCTGTGTACACCGCCTTCTCTTAAAAAATTTCTTCTTGGTCAGCAGGTGAACGTAAACATAGATAGTGAATCTTCTTAATTCGTAAGCTGCGGTGTTGCTATCTAAGAACGATGCGTTGGTACATGCCAACTGGCATGCATCATGTTTAAGGTTAATTTGTAAATAAATTCCCGAGTATATTTTTAAATGAATAATGCCAACTTCCATCGTCCCTGATAGTCGCGCCTGCGCAAAAGTAATGGGGAGTGCGCGCGTGGTGTAGAAAGACGCCATTAAGTTACGAGTCCTTGACGACGCAACAACTATCTTGGTGTGGTGTGTCTTTTCTTTTAGATATAGGTATGTAGGTTCCTTTTTATCTTGCCTTGTGTCGTTCTTTTACCTGGTGTTCCTTCATTCCCCTACGACAGCAGTAAAAGAAGGACGGATGTAATCTGATTCAACATGGCGTGAACTGAACCCATCTTGCAAAATCATTATGGGACCCTGAGACGAATTCACAAGAATCCGCCATGTAAGTAATCTGTTTTGATTTAAATTGTACTTGTAAATTGACTTAAAAAGCGGTTGCATCACTTTTAAAACGTGTTCGCTATCAGTTAGAAATATGGCGGGAATCATACCGCGAGTATAACAATTGCGCATTATAACAAATATCCTAGTGTAACAGCGTTTGCTTCCGAGGCTGAAGTTGAACTCTGCCTGTTATATCCTTGATCCTATTGAAGATTAAGGATGATATTCATTGAGATTTCAGTGGTTTGTATAGAGGCGGAGTAGTAGAAAATTGCTACACCACATAAATTTGTACTTCGGATATTTCCAATTTGTATTCTGACGGCAACACATGTAACTCGATAAACGATGTTGAGTATTTCTAAATTTCTGCTTCGTCTCTTCTAAGTAAGTTTATATCCATTCGCCACATGTGCAATGCTATAAGAGATGATCACCAAACTTGACGAATTAAAGCTTCGCTTTAATTATGAATTTTCAAGATTTTATACTACACCGGTTATTATAAGAAACATTTCAACTGTTCGAATTTAATTGGGTAATTAAGGGAGAAAAGGTAAAAGTTTTCGCAAGGATCATGTAACTACTGAATCATAAGATTCCGAAGTGGTTTTATTTGATATTTGCGTGCATCTCATACTTTGTGAGGGATCGCAAATTCGAAGTTCACATTTTAAATTAAATGGCGAATCGCCAGTTGGCGGACGAAGACATCGAAGATGACATCCTCGTCTAGGGCTAGAGACCAACAGTATTTATTAAATGGGCAAACAAAATAGCCCGTTAGAGTATGCGTGCTTGCTATTGGCGTTTCCAGTTATTACGTCGTGAAACAGGACTATAACATTTGCGATAAGTGTGTTTGCTTTGCTTAAAGAGTACAAGTTAAAGAATTTTAACAAAAACAAATACAGATGTTGCAATATGGAAATTAGAACTTGTATTTTAATATATACAGGATATATTATTATTATGGGTAGTAATTATTTTATGGGTATTTAAATAGGGTTGAAGGGTTAAGTTTCGGGCAATAGTTCAAAAATTGCTTACGGGAATTTTGGTACGTTACAATACGTGTATTCTAGATTCAAGTCACGTGATGGTTTTGTTTTGTGGTTCCGACTAATCTTCATACTTTTTTAAAAATTCAGTATTGTTCCAGGCAAACAACATTAATCATGTTGATGTTTCTGATTAAATATAAAAATGCCATTTTCTACCCCCTTACGAACTATTTTTAATTACTCTAATTCAAAATTTACCATATCCTTCACTATGGCAGAGTCACAGGTTTTTGTTTGCTTTAAAGTTAGGTTGTTTTACAGACCGTTACGTCTGCGTTTAAAACAATTTTTTTGTTATTCCTATTATTTTTTTTTATTCTAAAAACCTCTATATTTCAATAATTCTGTAAACGAATCGTACCTAAATCGTAAGTAAACCAAGATTCTAGCTCGGTACATTAATTTAGAATAGAAGAACGTAATTTTAAAATGGCTGTCGAAAGCGATTGCATTTATAACTTTACATAGCAAGTTTGATTAGGTGAAATTTTACCTTTCTAAAGTAATGCATGCAGGAGTGTGTTACATGCCGAAAATCGGGATTTAAACATTTCGGTAAGTTTCTAATTTGTAGGTGAATTCGCGCCAATAATTTGTGTATTTTCGTCCCTTTGGATAGTTGCGTTGGCGCAAAGGATTGCGCAGACGCGGAGTGTGAAAAGGAAAGGTGGGGATTTCCGTCACGTCAGGACTAATCAACCAGACGTGGAGAGTAATGTTTATCTGTGTGTTGTTATCTTGTCTTCTTTTTCAGGTTATGTAGGTTTCCTTTGTCGTGTCTCTACCTGATATCGTTCCTCTTACCTGTATTCCTGTCGTCCCTCTACGCAAGAAAAAGAAGAAGGCAAATTTAAATCTGACTTCAACAAGGGGGCAAGGGATGACCCACGCCCGCAACGCCCAACTGACGCGGAAGTAACTGCCATGCTGTGAAGAGTTCTACAGTTTACGTGAGTACCTTTTGTCTTCTCTTATCATTAAAATAAACATTTTTGTATGTGATAATAATTTGATCATAAATACGACGTAACCGTTTATTGAGCAACATTTTGCATGTACTTATCATTGTTACCAACTGTCGTAGTGGCTCTCATACATCGCGCGCCGGGACTTTAAAAGTATACCTTAGAGTGTAAAACCGCAGTATAACAAGTGCTTTAAATCAAATGGTTTTTTATTTTAGATGTTAATGTTGGTTCCATCTGCTTGTATCAAACCTTGATGATAATGAAAACTACTTTAGGGGTGTCTATCTAAATAAGAATGTTTAATCCTCACTTACAAATTTTATAAAAAAGCTGCTATATGTTACATGGCACTCAATAGGATATTCAAATACATTCAAAACGTTAAGAATAATTTAGGGCCACAGGCGTACATTGAATAGAAAGAGCTTCTATTGAAAAGAATATCTCTCAACCAGGTGGAACATGAATAAACGGAAATAACAGGGTTGTAGAATTCCTGTAGGCATCGATATTACAAAAGAGCTGAAAATATCTCAATAAAGCATGTGATTTTCAACAGCTTTTCCCATATGTAAATTAAGTAAATATTTACAGTAACTTTTAATAAAGTCCAGTCACAAAAGGATGCCAAATTTTAAAGTAAAATACTGCTCATGCAGCAATTATAGAATCTTTCGGAAAATACTTACAAAAAATCTTTATAAGTCTGTGGCGAATAGTTTGATGCACTTTAACCAACGTTTCTAAATCCTAAAAATAATAGATGGAAGGTTTAAAAAATGTAGTTGAAACAAATAAAATGCGAGGAAAACGTTTAAAGTAAGTATGCACTTTCTACAATTTCAGCGGAAATAAACCTAGTTCAGAAACGCAACTTCTCCCGCGCGAGCTTCGATACCCTATCTCTACAAACTCCTAAAGATATGTTTGTTATTCTTGAAAATCCTACTTCAACGAACTTTAGCCTTCATATATTCATCCTTAAAACGCAGGGTTTTGGTGGTCACCCTTTCTCCAGTGCTGTATCACTGCAATGAGTCTAGAAAATAATCCCGGATTGAGGATTGCATTTTTATCAAGAGTCAACGGTCAGTTTCGAAAGCGGAGGGCTAAATGAAGAATTTGAAAACTTTCTTTTCTCTGCGAAGAGAAATTGTTCCTCAAGGCAGACAAACCACCGATCAGCGACTTGGGAGTGAAGAAGGTAGTAAGATACAACAGTGTTAGAGATCCTTGTAGATATTGTGACCAAAACTCTATTTACAATAATAACAGTTCGTTATTTTCAAACTGATTATACAAGCCATTTCAGTAACTTGTAGCTACAATAAAATTTCTAAATGCTCTCATAACGCTTTATTTTCAAATATGTTTTAAAATTAAGATAGTATCTTCTTAATTAACTTAATCCCGAAGTACTACAATTAACTATCCAAAAACTAATTATCAGATTTACATCCAAAGCACTATAATTAATTTATATAATCACGACAGTAATTTGTATGAAGTCATTTATATAAACATTTATATCGCTTATGTACAATTTTATTCAATTTGACCAATATTTTAATGAGTGTTTTTACGATATTTTAGAGAAAGGTGACGTATAATGTAATAGAATTTAGGATACCGAAAGGAATTAGATGTATGCGGAACAACCATCTTCTGTGTATGGATATTATCAAAGGGATTGCTGTGACATCGGTTTGCCGCTTCTTTATTATTATGACAATACGAAAAATCTTTCAGGGTAATTGTTGTTTAGCGTAACGTAGGTCATATTTATTTATCATTTTATTATTTTCATAGCTTCTTCCATAGGAACCCACTCCCGCACCACCGTAGTAAACCAAAACACCCTTTAAATTGTTACATAGTCCTCGCCCTTTAGAACAAATCAAAATGTGTAACGTAACTCTCATTTTACGCATAACAACACTAACTGTAAACCTTCTCGCAATTAGACTTATAAGTAATCTGTCATTATGTTTTTGAGGACGATCGCGTAGCGAAATATTTCTAGTTTTGCAATTTTCAAGATTAAACTTTTGTATTCTGAAACTTCAGAATTTCTACGCTAACATTAACATTTTATTTCCCATACTTTTCTTTAAACGACAATACATTTCCCGTACAAAAGCTTATTTTCCTTTTGTGCTTTTTAATAAACAATGTTTAGCACGTGCAACACATCAGAATAAGCTACTGCACCTTTTATAAAATTACTACAAATTCTAAGTATATTTCAATGTGAACTTATTCTTTAAATCATGCGTATCGTGATATTTGTAATAAAATAACTTTTATTAGTAGGGTAAAATCAAGAAACCCACTACCTCATTTCCTCCAGAATCCCTCATTTCCTCACTCATTTACATGTAAATTCCCATAAGGAGGAAATGAGGAGGAGGGATCCCTCATTTCCTCACACATCTAGACCAAATAGTTTTCTTCGACTAGCCATTTTTTATCTTTCATCTGAACCAAATAGTTTTCTTCGACTAGCCATTTTTTTATCTTTCATCTGAACCAAATAGTTTTCTTTGTCTAGCCATTGCATCTTTCGAGATAAACCTATCTTGTTTGGTATCAATCAATATTAGATTTTTCTCAGCTACCCGAATCTTTAGGAATTTTTAAGATATCATCACCCCCAAGGGAGCTACCCCAATTTTAAGATTTCTTACCTGTAGCGACTTTTGAGCGTTCTTATAAATTTTTTTAGTCATGCGATACATCTTGTTAGTCTAAAATTTTACGCACAACCCGAATCTGCAAACAGATTTAAAATCGGATCACGCCCTGCAAAGTTACCCCTTTAAAGCTCACAAACCTCTTTAAATTATTTTTGCTCGTCTATGACATATGCTTAAACCAAACATCTCCAAAAATCAAAAACCGTGGAGATTATAGAAATGAGTTCTTTATAAGCTATAAGTGCTTAGTATTTAAAATCATTTTTTCAAACAGTAATGTGCTTTTCTCAGAATGTCGCAAAAACCCATGACTTAAAATTTTTCTGGTTTTAACATAATTACATGCACAATGCTAAATAGTTGGAAAATACATAGACAAGGACAAACTAATCGCTTTACAATTATGTGACGTAAAGTGAAAGTAGCCTTTCTTTTTTATTAATTAGCGGGTATATGATTTGAGAAATACAATAGATATGCTCGATGCTAAATGCTTGGAAAATACAAGTCGTTTCAAATCAATTTCTTAACGAACATATGAATCACATTTGAAAGCTGTTTATAATTTCTTCTCCAAACAAATGCGGTTATTACAATAGGAAAGTACGCTATATGCAAGTCAATTAACAGAAATTAAATATTGCTTACTGACCTACCTTAATTAGGTTGCTGTGCTATTAGGACCAGGGTATGCAGACTTTAACACTTCCATCTCGCACGCTTTACACGGATGTTGGTTGTTTCGTACAAGACCCTTTAACAACTGGTGGAGTTGAACGTTTACTGCTTAATGACATACCATGCTGTTTTTCCTTGTGTCGCTGTAAGTTACCCATTCTCGTAAAAGCGATACCGCAAGACCCACAGTTTAAGTACTTTGCTGCAGACGGATGTATAAGCTTAACCGTGGACGATGTTACACCACGACATTAAATGGTATGCTTGAATATTTTCTTTGGAAACAATCGAAGATTGCCGAAAACACTCGAAAAGTGCACAAACGCGGTCACTAAACCACAATTAATAATCGCCTTTATAGGTTTAACATTTCTACCATTACCCAATGACTTTAATTTCTTATTGGAGAGAATCCCTATTCTCCCACGCACTGTTGCGTAGCTGGATGCCCACCCCTTTTGGGAATATATGCTCGTTATAGGTTGTAGCACCCGCGGTTTTACTTAACTACATTTCTTGAGATCCCTTTAATCTTTTTTTAATCGTGTCCTTCTCGCGTACAATACAATAGGACTTAGCCTTACTACCTACAAATTCTAACACCAAGTCACCGTTAAACTCGTCTTTAAATTTCCCCACAACTTTTTGTTAACATGCGGTATATTGTGTTTATTATTTGCGGGGTACACCACTTTAAACATAAAAATAAAAACAGGATAGTTTAATACGTCTATTAATAATTTATGGTAATGTTGGCGGTACAAATATGTAAAACAAACTTTATCAAGAAAATATAATGTTTTAATAGAATACATACATGTATTGATAACATCTATAAACCGCTGTGGTAACCAGAGTCTGACGAATCTGGGATAGCCGAATCTCTAAACATTTGCGCAAGCGATTGCCTTGCAGTTGCATCTTTTAAGTACTGAATGGGAAACATTTAATAAGTTCCAACACTGTCAAGTAATTTAAATTGCTGCAATCATTAGACAGAGAAATACTGGCACTGCTCTCTCCTCTAATAACGTTTGAACCCTTTCTTCCTCCGTTGTATTTCCACATACTTTTTTTATATCACCAACAAATTTTTCGTAAAATTCTGGAAAGTTTCTACACCTTAACTCAGCCATTTTAAAACAGATCAATTCTCGCAAATTTAATAGCTTGATGCACTCGTACGCAGGTAGCACAATAACATTCCCATCTTTCGTAATCTCCATATTATATAAATTCTCTTTTCAAAATTGTTCAAAACCATATACTTCTATTAAAGGCTGTGCTCAGCTGCAATTTGAAATCTTGATCCAATTGTATCTCAACAACATCGTTTCCAGTAGTCAAACCATTTAATCTGACTTGTTTTGAGTCTTGATCAAATTGGCGAATTTGAAATTCCACTTGAAAAGTACACAATTTCTTCCAATCGAAGTAAGAGAATGTTATCGTAGAATCAGCACACATACCACTACAGCAAATCACTTGGATGGCAGGTTGAAGACCACCATATAAATCAAAACCAACTTCTAATATATGGTGGTGATAATTTGGAGGAAATTCGCCTAACCTATAGGTTGACTTACCAACTAGTTGGTTGATATTTAATTGTGGTACTCGTACATCACTTGTAACGTCAACACAAGAAAAATCCATCTTTTATTTATAATTTTAATCAAACTCGACGATACTTTGACGACTAATGCACTGGAACATGGCTCTCGCCTTTTATGCCGATGGTCGAGCGTGCGCAGCTCCTTATTATATTAGTTGGCGTTATATGCAAGTCTTGACTGGAAAAGTGACGTCTATAATTGTTTTATAGTGGGTTTTACCTGTATGTATTTAACCACCAACGCCATTTTAGAATTATTAAACAAAATTACTCTTAGCAGTATTTTTAATATACCATCGTGTAAGATTTCAATTATTATTGTGTTTTTCCTCAGGTTTTCAAATCCCTCGGAATTTTTTTCAAATCGAATGACACCTTACTGATTTGCAGAATAACCTTTGCAAGCATCGTATATAATTCATCTTTAATCTATTTCTAAACCGTATCGCTCTGTCTTTTGAGATAAACCCCTGGTGTAACCTATAAATTAGTATAGAATTTTCCTGGGGAATTGCAATTAATTATCACGTCTTTTAAAATTAGTTCCAACAAAGACCTGTATATATTGTATTAATATTCAAAACCTATCAGCAAAACACCTTTGCATTTTTATTTAGATTTAGCTCGATAATAGAGTTAAACTCAAAAATATTTATTAGTGGCTAGAATTGTTAAAATTTTCAATTAGTGAATCCACATACAAATGATTAAACCAAAAGGTATAATACATATATTAATTTTGTACGGTGACCTAGAAAGTGGTTCGATAATCTATTTTAAATGTAGTTCAACATAAGACGTATATTCTAAATAAATTTAGTGAAATGTATGATCATTAGCCTTGCATTGTTTGTCGATGACGTCCGACTATTAATTTAATAAAAGCACTTTCCACAATTCTAGTTAATATACGGGAATACACATTCTATAATTTGATTTAAATTGGGTTAATGTAAGGACAAATTATACTTATACTTTCTCCTCAACGTATTTAGGAAGTTTATATCAAATCTTCCGCACATTATACGCACTATGGAAGTTGGCATGCAAAATCAGATATGCAAATTCGAGAACTTGCGTTTTTAATTAAATAAGAATTCTTTAGTGAAGATGATGACATTTGATGGGAATTATATGATATTTATCAAAGGAACTTTAGAGCACTTTTTAGGGGTATCTCAGATCGTTCTCAACCATGCTAATACTTTAAAAGAACTAACGGAAAAGGGTACTCCTAATATAGATCTGTTTCTGTTAGATGTCGCAATGGAAAGATATAATAGGAATGATGTACCTTTTGTCATCTTCCCTCGATAAACTAATTTTATTAATAAACTGCGTATGCAAATCGTATTCTTTTACTCCGGGTACATACGCAGGCAAGTACTCGATACCATCCAAATAAAGAATTGGATGCTTGGTGACTGTTAACATCCGCTTCCCTCGTGTACACCCAGACACATCCCAACCCATGCGCACCCCTGCGCGCGCGCACCCCTGCCCATGCGCGCCCCTGCGCGTGCGCACCCTGCCCATGCGCGCTGCCCATGCGCACCCTCTCTGTGCGACTGCTATTTCGGGGTAACGTCACAGCCTTTTATAAATAAAGAGCAATGTAATACTATTATAAAATGTTTATTCTGACATTACACATACCAAAATTTAAAAAATGTAATGCCAAGCATGGACCCATTTAAACTTAATTTTAATACAAAGTTAGTTATACACAGAAGACAGTCCTTTCTTTATGTTTGTTTGCAGTGGTTTTAATTTTATCTAATTTTATTCGCAGCTTAAAATTTAAATCGACACCCAAGTCTTCTATCTCCTTTTCTAACCAATAGTGTGATACATAAAGACCGTCTAGGTTTTCGAATTGTAAAATGTACCGAAGTTTGCCTCTATATTTAAAGTCTTTGATTCCGCCGACAACTAGATCCATTCCTTCGTGTAATTCTTGCAGCTTGTGACAATCTTTTAATCGCAGCTTTCCCACTATATCCTGCATACGTATCTTGTTAGCTTGATCGACTTCTTCTTGTCGGTATTGGAGAAAATCCTTTTTCTCCAACACACCGTTGTGTAGTTGCATATCCACCACTTTTGGGAATATATGGTTGTTATAGGTTGTAAGACCCTCGGTTTTAAATGATCCGAAAGGTTCTTTACTAGGCAAATATACAATGTTTAACGGACCCCTTTGCGTGTGGTGTACGCAAAGATTACGAAACCCGCATTCCTTAGTTCGTCTTTGTTATCTGCCATTTTGATAAATACGTTTTAGAATAACCTTTTAAAAAGTATACGGATTTAGTACCATCCTTTTCTGCAAGAACGCCTACATAACTAAAAGAGTCTTTCTTACTAACCGCAAATGCATACAACTTGTAGAAACCAGATGTATCTAAGTCAGTCCATCGGCACATAAAATAATCTTTTAATTCTTCCTCATTTTCTCTAATAAGATGTTCTTTCTCTAACACATCTTTGTATTGATCGCGTATTGTCGCAGTGTTTTCCATGTAGTCCAATTTTCGCCATTTCCTCTAATTCCAGTTGTCTTTTCCTTCCACTTACAGCGTATGGTATACATAATGGGGCAATTTCCTTTAGCGTAAACGGATAGAGTTTACTACCAATATTTACGCGTTGTCGTACAAGCTCTGGACGAATGTTAGGCGTATCTATCAATCCCAAGTCCGAAATTACTATTTCTTTTGGAATTGTAGAATATGGTGTGGCAGATTGTGTAAAATATGTACTACCTGCTTTAATATAGCACTTGTGTAAGATTTATATTTTATCTTGGACATCTTCCTCTACTATCTCCAAATAATTTACAGGTAAATAGTTAAAACTAAAAGCCGAAAGCACATACTTTATCAATTTTTCCTTTTCCTCTGGTTTTTTGGACAACTTAATTTGCAATCCTGTCAATTTCTTTGTATTGCCATTCCCCCAATACACGTACTGTAGCAGGTTATTATACACTAAACAGCAGCTATTTTGTAGCTTGTCCGATAGCTTACTCCACATTTTGGTAAGTGGTACCGAGTACATTGGCGCCTTTAGGAAGTATAACTTACTATCTTCCAATAAGGTTAAACAGTCTTTTAAGGGTTTATACACCCGTTCCGCACTGACATAGCTTCCAATTGCACAGTTGTATATTGTCGCTTCCAATCGCGTAATACCATGTTCTTTGGCCAAAGTAGACGCAAATGTTCTCCTTAAACGTACATCTGGACAACGTAAAAAATCTAGTATATGATTGCCAAGTTGTTTATTAACACCAGGACTTGTTATCTGGCACACAAGTTTGTTGTAAATCTTAATTCTTGCATTGGTTGTTAGCCATGTTAAACAATCAATCCCCGCAGTTTTATCGTTGTCAACTATAATATTACACTTTTCTTCGTATTCTCCCTTATAGCAAAAGTTATGCTTTGTAGTTAAATAATTACACATCTCCATCTTGCTAAATATGCCTGCAAAATCTTGGGTTACATCCATGTCAAAAGATAGAAATAATCTTTTCGACTTCGTCTAATATATCTGGTAGTTCCTCCAATAAAGTTTCCAACTTAACATCTGCTAGTTCCACTTTGTATGGAACACATATAGGATTTTGGAATTTTTATTAATGCATTCGAGGTCTTCTTTTCCGATAATTTCTTTTACTCTCTGGCCTATCTTGTTACTGCTTTCCAGAGAAAACGGAAGCTTAGCTTTAACACCATGCCTAGCGGAAACAAATCGGTTGAACTTTCTTCGTAGATAGCTGTTAAATGCACCACAAATTTCTTTTTTTAGGATAAACATCCGTTTGTTTGCAGATGCTTGTTCGGTGTCAGAAAGGTCGCAAATTTTAACCAACATTATATTGTCACAAAATGGTTCTGTAATTGGTGTGTGTAGTCCGCCAGTCAGCATCTTTTCGCCTTCGACATAACAAATATTACCAATATCTGTCACCAGATTATTGTTGCACATATTTTCTGCCAACAGCCATAATCCAAATCGCTCATTTGTCGGTTTCACTTTATTCCCAAGAAGTTGAGAAACGTTAATCACCTTGGAGACGCTCATGTTTACCGTTCTAGCTACCGTCAAATACTAAATTGAATACGAAAATTTGTTCCCTTATGTATCCTACAGAGATGGGCGTATATTACCGAAAATATTCGAATATGTCGGACACCACCATATCGCTTACATTCTCTGGTTTAGGAACTGTTTTGTTATCCGACCTAGGTCGGCAGGGTTGCGCATCAACATATGTCCAGATATATGTAGGTTCCTTATATACCAAATTTAATCTCCCTGCTCACATAACCACATGACCATATGACCATATGACCACATGACCACATGACCATATGACCACATGACCATATGACCACATGACCACATGACCATATGACCGCATGACCATATGACCTAATTGCTTTTTAATGAGTTTTCTCTTTAAAAACCCATTAGCACTAATTGCTTTTTAATGAGTTTTTCCATTAAAAAACCAAATGTGGACCTAGGTTAGATAAAAGGTAAAATTAATAGGTTAGGTCAGCGCCGCGGCGCTGGCCTTTGCAGTTAGGGTCGATGCCAAGCCAGGCCAGAAGGACGACGTGATGACGACCCTAAAGCAGAGGGTCGATCCCGCTCCAGATGGGTTTGTTGTTGTCGGAGCTCGTAGGACGCGTCGGGGCGGTGTCGTTGTGGAGTGCGCAGGTCGCGACGACGACAAGAAACTGCAGTTGAAGGTTGGAGGGAACTACAAGGAACTCGTGGCGAAGACCATCGAGAAGAAACGTCCACGGGTCGTTCTTCCGGGGGTCGAAGCGGGGATGATGGCTGAAGAGCTCGTGCGGTTGATTGCGAGCCAGAATTCCCGCTTCGGCGATTTGAAGCTAGAAGACCACCTGAGAGAGAAGTTCAGGTTTGGTGGAAAGGCCCTAGGGATCCCTTCGCCAACGTAGTCTTCGAAGTGACCCCCACACTTCAAAGGCGTATATTAGCTGATGCTATTAACCTCAGGTGGCAAAGAGTATGGGCCCGAGACCACTTCTCGATGACCCAGTGTTACCGGTGCTACGAGTACGGCCATCGATCGATGGAATGCAGGGAGAAGGTACAGTCGTGCGGTAACTGTGCCGAGGTCGGGCATGAATTCAAAAATTGCCGGAAGGCAGTCCCCTGCTGTGTGGTTTGCGCCAGGGCAAACGACAGAACTGGCGGTGGCGCGAAAGTCGA
Organism: Platerodrilus igneus; assembly: GCA_036346225.1. NCBI lineage: Eukaryota > Metazoa > Arthropoda > Insecta > Coleoptera > Lycidae > Platerodrilus > Platerodrilus igneus. The sequence continues at coordinate 451,185 of JARFIW010000266.1, read as the reverse complement.
TACGGGGCCACGACGCCAAGTCGAGTAGATGCCCTACGATGCAGCGTCTGAAGAACGCAATCACACGAAACATCGATTATGGACTGTGAAGATAAAACAAAGTCCATAAGAAGCAAGAAGATTAAATTCGCGCAACTAAATCTCGGGAAAGGTAAAGGGGCAACAAATAACTTCGTAAAGTTATTCTCCGAAAATAATATCGACATCGGGCTTATACAGGAACCGCACCTGTATAGCCACAAAATAACAGGTTTTGGGAAGGGGGTTACCGTTTTAAACGCAAACAGAGAACGACCGCGTAGCGGGATAATAATAAATAACGGGACGTGCGCCGGAATAATCCTAAACAATCTGTCGAATGAGTTCATAACCACCGCAGAAATAAAAACGGGATTGCATACGTTTTACCCGATAAGCACTTACCTTCCGCCGATCGATTCCCGGCGGGAAAATCCTCAAACAGAGGATTTAATAAATCAAATTGAAGGAATTCTTCGTAAAATCGGTAGAAATAGAAATTTAATTATCGCGGGAGACTTTAATGCTAAGTCGCCATTATGGGGCAGCCCTATCGAAGACGATAGAGGCTCGCAGGTTGCTGATCTTTTTACGGGATGGGACCTTAGTGTGATAAACACTAATGATTCACCTACGTTTGAGACGCATAGAGGCAGCAGTTTTGTAGATATTACTGCAGTCTCGCACGAAATGTTAGAAACGATTTGTAATTGGAAATTAAGGTCGGACGAGGAAACGCTCTCTGACCATAAATTAATAACATGGGACGTTGAGACCAAAACAAGCGCAAACGAGCAGCTAACTATATTTCCGCGGTTCTGTAATAAAAAAGCAAATTGGGAGCGGTTTAAAGAAAAATTTGGCGAAAGTATCCCTGCGCTCGAAAATGAGCTATTTAACTGCCGAAAGGCAGACGAAGTAGAAACACTCGCGAAAAAATTGAACGACGCGGTGGTAGACGTGTATTCCATGCCGCAAAAGAAAACATTTAAAGACAGCGTACCCTGGTGGACCCGGGAACTAACCACCAAGCGGGCAGAAACGCGTAACCTAAGGCGCCGCTATCAACGCGCCTCGAGAGATATAAGAAAACAACGGAGAATGGAATATAATCAAAGTTACCGCAAATGTAAAATATTAATAGAAGAAACGCGAACGAATAAATTTAAAGAATTCTGCACGCAAAACTCAGAGAAAGAACCCTGGGGAACCGCATACCGCGTAATTAGAGGAAACCAACAAAAAATCGCGCTCAGTAATATAAAGAAAACAAATGGCGAATACACGGAAGGTTTTAAATCCACAGCGGAATATTTACTAGAGAAATTTTTCCCATCGGATAATCCCGAGGGGGATGAAGGGTCGCACGATTTAGTACGTCGGGAAGCTGCAGAGGCGCAAGGAACAGGTGCCGATAAGGCAATCCTAGTTCACGAGGTCGTCAGGGCTCTTAGGAGGATGAACCCTAAGAAGGCACCGGGGCATAATGGAATCACTTCAGACGCAGCTCTGCAGGCGTGCCTGTTAGCCCCGTGTGTCTTTGTTGGATTGTTTAATCTTTGTTTAGAAAGGGGCGTTTTTCCGCGTTGCTGGAAAATCCAGAATGTGAAATTTATACCCAAACCTAAAAAGGCAGATGCGTCAGATCCGGGCAGCTATCGTCCAATTAGCTTGCTACCGGTGCTGGGAAAAGTTTTAGATCGCGTTATGACTACGCGTGTTGAGCACCTAGTGCGAGACAGCGGCGGTTTTAATAACCGACAGTTTGGTTTCGTGGAGGGCAAGTCGACTATCGACGCGTTAGAGTTCGTTGTCGGGGAAATTACGCAGGCAAGAGTAGCTAAAGAGTAGTGTGTCGTTGTTGCGTTGGACATTTCAGGAGCATTTGATGCTGCCTGGTGGCCATTAATCGTTTGCGAGTTAGATCGTAGGGGTTGTCCGCGAAACTTGATGTCTTTGGTCAAGAGCTATTTCTCGGGGCGATTGGCACAGGTTGAAATTCCGGGTGAAGTTCTGTCGCGTGAGGTGGAAAGGGGATGCCCGCAAGGGTCATGTTCTGGTCCCACATTTTGGAAGTTGTTGTATGAGAGCATCTTTAGGGTCAGGTTGCCCGCAGGATGCTCAATCTTTGGGTTTGCGGATGACACGCTTTTAATTGTAAGATCGAGATTGTTAATGGATATGCGCACAAAACCGAACGAGGCGCTTAATAAATTACACGAATGGTCCCAGGCGGTAAAATTAAAATTTAACACGGCGAAGTCAGAGCCGCTTTATTTCGGCACGAAACCGGGACAGCGACCTACTAGGCTAGAGCTAGGAGGGGAGAAAATCCCGTTTAAAGATTGTATTACCTACCTCGGCGTCAAGATCGACAATAAATTAAATTGGAAAGCGCACGTACAATACGTAAAAAGTAAGGGCGGCGAAATATCAAATAAAATTATGGCGGCGGCTAAAATAAAGTGGGGTTTCAGGGGCGAATCGCTGAGGACGGTTTATGCCGGAGCAATTGAGCCGGCAATACTGTACGCAGCTTCTGTATGGGCAGAAGGGTGTAAAGTCCGGGAGATGCGTCAATTGACGAACGTACAACGCAAAACCGCGGTAAAAGCGGCGAGGGCGTACAGGACTACCTCCACGGAGGCTGTCCTGGTGATCAGTAGGACTCTCCCTATCAAATATGTCGTTAGGGAGATTAGAGATAGACGATTAATAAATATAGGAAAAGGGCGCGAAATTATCGAAGATCTTAATCTTGGTAATAGGGAAATTGCTAGAAAGATTGTTGTATCTGAGTTGGGGCAGCCGGCTGATATTAGAGGAATCGAGTTTGTCGAAGGTGATGAGGACGCGATGGGTATCAGAATTTATACGGACGGTTCACGTATGGACGATGGGCAAGCAGGTGCGGCGTTTGTCGTGTATAAGCAGGAAAGGGAGGTGTTTCGGTTTCAAACCAAATTCGCGAACTGGTGCACTATCTTCCAGTGCGAATTGGTAGCCATACGAGAGGCTATCGATTACGTAATAAACCATACGGGCAGAGACGAGTATTATATAATCAGTGATAGTAAATCGGCGCTGACGGCTTTAACAAACATGAACACCTCGACAGATCTCCAAGCGGACGTCTGGTGGATAGCGCGTACGGCGCTCGAGTTTCGACATTTAAAGTTCTGTTGGGTCAGGTCGCACAATGGTAACGTAGGAAACGATAGGGCTGACGAATTAGCTAAAGAGGCCGCGACGGGCGACTTTCGAATATCACATTCGTCGATACCGAGGTCTTTAATCAAAAGAAAGCTGCGCGAAAAATCAATTCGACAATGGGAAGAAAGGTGGAACAACGCTGCCACGGGCAGGTTGACCCACAAATTCATACCGAGCATAGAAGCTAGAGGTAGGATCGAGATCAAGCTCGATCACAAAATGGTGCAGTTGATAACAGGGCACGGCGCCTTGAAGGCGTATTTACAAAGGTTCGGTCTAGCCAACAGCGACCGCTGCGAATGCGATGAGGGCGCGGAAAGCGCAGAGCACGTGCTCTTCGACTGCTCGCTTGAGGCGGGAAATCGAAGGTTGGCCGATAGCAAACTAGCTATCCTAGGTCTGGCATGGCCAAAGAGCCTAGAGGAAGTCGGAGAAGTGGTTAACCAGAAGGCGTTCTGGACAGCCTTAAAAGAATTCGCGGGAAGGGTCGCGAGATTAGACAATGACAACCGCGTGTAATTCGGTGGGGTTGGTGGGAGGATTGTAAAAAATTTAAATTGACTTGGCATGAGTAAGAATACGAGTATAGATTAACCAAAACCTGATATTTAAAAAAAAAAAAAGATAATTATACCCAAATGTCCAATATGCACGAGAAACCCCCGCACCATTAATACAGTCACTGCCTATCTACATAATTATGCGCGGAAAATCGGGAAATCGGGAATAAATAAACAAATAAACAATAACAAATAAATCAGAAACCCTCATTAAATTAAATCAATAAAATAAACAAAGATAATAAAAGAGTGAAACCGCGCATCCCCCAAGGACTTGAAAGTGAAGTGATAGTGATAGTGATTGTGATCCCCCCAAGAACATTTAGTGCATACCCACCAGGACTTTAGCAGTGCACCCCATCCCCCCCTTAGAAGTAAGTTACAGTTAGATGTAGGCAGACGACCAGATCTTCGGATGCTTGAGAATTTTATTATCAAGGTAAGACTTAAATTGTGGCGGCTGTACTCGCACAAGCATTGATTTACATTAATTAGTAGTTTTCGAAATAATTTAACAAGCACGTTTGGTGTGTAAAGGCGCTAGCCGACATATGCTTGTGGGAGTGCACCTGATAAACAGGGTGATGCTTTCTGCTATTTTGTGCACTGTTATATGCTTAAAGCTTAACGCTTATTAAACATTTATTTATATATTTACATAATTATATTTATTTATATTTTATATTTACACTATATTTATTTATTTATTAGCATGTATTGTAGTATTATGTGGCATATTTGTTTTGTTTGACGTTCTGTCGCCATTTTGGTTGCAGTATATATTTGGGAAGGAAGAGTATAATTGCGAAGATTGTAATCATAATGTAAATCAGTTAGGAAATGATAGGGAAAGCTAGGGTTGGATTTAAATTAGTTAGCTAGATTTGGATAGCTTTAAGACGACCCTTCAGGTCGCACTGGTAAGCAGAGCCGGCGTCTGCTATCCGGTATTACGGATCCCCCCCCCTCTCATTTTTGCTTGTGTCTTGTTGATCGGGTACACTCGAAAGTCAGCGCTAGGTATACCATTATTTACAACCCTGTTTTTAGTTTTTGTTTTTAGTTTTTGTTTCAGTTTTGTCAGATTTTTAAGTTTGTTAGATTTTTATTTAGTTTTTATTTAGGGTGGATCAACTATGAAGTTAGTATAAATTAGAAGCACGTTATTTTTCGCGTTTAAACCCAATGTAGTACCTCCGGGTGGAGCATTGGGGACGTGGCCGCAAGTATAGCGGCCCCTTATTCAAATTATAATGCCTACAAATACTGTTTTCAAACAATCTTGGGTAGGTTCTTATAAATTCGTATAATATGACCCCAATATCACAAGTACTGTATTTGCTTTTAATTACATCATGTGCGAGATTCTGTAAGACATCATTCCTATTATATCTTTCCATTGCTACATCCAACAGAAACAGATATATATTAGGAGTACCGTTTTCCGTTAGTTCTTTTAAAGTATTAGCATGGTTGAAAACGATCTGAGATACCCCTAAAAAGTGCTCTAAAGTTCCTTTGGTAAATAACATATAATTCTCATCAAATGTCACCATCTTCACTAAACAGTTCTTATTTAAATAAAAACGCAAGTTGTCGAATTTGCATATCTGATTTCGCATGCCAACTTCCATAGTGCGTATAATGCATGGATGATATGATATAAACTTCCTAAATACGTTGAGGGATACATCAAGTACGGTCTGCGAAATGTTGTCAACAAATCTAAAAATTATTTTATAATCGTCGAACGGGTTCAGGCCTACAATTATGATTTTGGAAGAAGATTTTGTTGTGGCGTATAGTTTTTCAAATAGCTAAATCCTTAATTTGTTTCCACTCATTGTCTGTAATTTTTAGTTCCTCCTGGAAATAAACCATCTCGATGTGCCTCTCGTTGTGTTTTTTTATGGCGTCACATCCAGTAAAAACGCTTTCACACCCACACTGCATGCAATACTTAAGATGTTCATTCTAGAAAAAAATAATGATTAACAGTTTTTGAATTATACATGTAAATATTAATTTCTTCTACGTTTGCAAAATTCAAACTAAAACTTACTCTTCTTTGTCGATAGTTCTCACGCGAAATTTTCAAAGACGGATAATTCTGTAATACAATTAATTACACTGTTACGTTTTTTTTTCGTCGTGGCCCCACGTTGGGCGCCAAAAATCTATGTTACGTTACACAAAGAAAGTCAAGAAATGACCCGGCTCAATCGGAGAGTAGGGGGGGGGTTGTAGAAAGCAGACTGACCTATGATGGATGCGGCGGTAAGGAGTTAGTAACAGTACCTGCAATAAAAGAAATTAGAATAGTAAACCTGCAATAAAAAAGATTAGTCCTGCAAACCTGAAATAAAGAAAAAGCATAGCAGCAATGAAAAGTCTAAATTATTCAGTACCTTGTAGAATGTAAAAAAAAAGAAACTGTTTAGATAAACTATATAATATAATAACGGTAAAAGGAATACAAAAATTTTTAGTACAAAGTGAGGTAATATTGGTATACAATTGGTATGAGTAATTTAGTAGTATTGATTTTTTTCTTTCTTTTTGTTTTCCTATGTTTTAAAATAGCATGCGAGTCTATTGTAAAAGGTATCAGAACGACGAAGATATGGCAAAACAACGGATAGATATTTAAAGTACTAATAAGTAGGAAATAGTTCAACTTACAAAAGTCCTTCAGCAACGCTTCTTTGCAACGGAAGTGTGAGATTCAACGATGTCCTGCACTAACGGAGCGCTTCACCCTTGACTGTGAGGGTGTTGATGGGATTTCTCACACGTTACACTAATCACACCTACGTATTTCACTGGGGTTAGCAGCAGACAATATCACGCGTCGTAACTAGGTAGTTGATAAATTTCTTGGTAATTCTATTTCCTCAGACAATAATTTCGAGATATTCTGAAGCACTAGTTTAATTTCAACTGGGACCAAAGGTATATTATTTTCATAAACATCCCAAAAAGCAGTGAGAAATCTCAACCAATAGCTTTGTAAGCCGGCAATCTGTTATATTTCACAAATAACGAAATTTGCTCAAGCAATGATCTATTTTAGGTTCTTTGTTGTTAGAAAATTCAGAAATTACAGTAGCACTGTATTTAAATAATTCAAAGTATGCGCTACTTTGAAAAGAAAAAGGACAGCGAAACTAGATTGCACACACACAGTTTAAAAAAAAAAATCAAAAAGACAAAGCAACTAGGAAAACCACAATGAGTAAAGCACGTGTATCACCAAAGTACGTCCGTCAAAATGTTCCATAAAACACTTTTGTACAGTTAATATACAATTTTTATTTCACAAGAAAACAACTAAAAAAATCGTGACGAAAAATGAAATAAACATATTTTTTCAAAATGATTTTGTAAGTAAATTATTAAGACATTATCTTTTGAAAGAAATTATAATACAATTTATTAATACTCTCAGAACATACTAATTTTGTAGGCGTAATCAATATAACTAATTACTAGAATCTGCGTAGACATATTTTTATCAATGGGAATCATTGCAAGAATTTCATAGCCATTTAAAACAATTTTCTAGATGGTTTTATAAGCGGCTGCACAAGGAATAGAAATTAATTATTTCTCTAGAATCATCTTTTTGCCATAACTGAAGATTATAGATAAGTGTCGTTATACTCCAATTAGCCCTCTTTGTTTTCGTTCTAGAATGTCTTCTTGCATAAACATACTTTAATGCGTAGCTAGGATAGGATATGCCTACGCAAAGTCATTTTTCTCAAGTAAGCGGACATACCGCAAAGCTTTATTGGTCGTCAAGCAAATAATAACGGTCCGTTTATTAGGTACAGTGGTGAACCCGTCACAGTTTGGTGCATCAGGAAGATTTGGCGCCACTATGTTCTCAAGAGCACTGATTTTTAAAGAAGTCCCAGCACGCGCTGCGCTTACGTTAAAGAACACTAGCTTCCTTAATGAGTGTAACGGGTTACAGTAAGGAGATATTAGCTGCCTTCCGGACACATATATACTTTACAGTTTGTACATCCTTGCACTCCGATAGCTGCGTTTTGAAATGATCTTAGACGGCCACCCATTCAAGTACATTGCGTTAGATGGTATACATACTGTCTGTTAGTGTAATAACTATTGCAGTACATGTTCCGTTAAAGCTTATGAATCGTGTGAATTTATATATTTAATTCATTATGTTGTTTGTTATTCTTAGGTTAACTATAAATATGAATTATAAATAACACTTATACGCGCTGTTGGCTGTTTCTACGCTTTGGCACAATTATATTTAAAGTCGTGATAGCAGGAGACTGACTAAATACAGACCAAACATACTGAAGGTATTGTCACAGCTATGGTGACAGAGCAATTCTAGATTGGGGCCAACACTAAAACTGGATATACTGAGAATTGATGACAAGCTAACACTAGTGAGAAAGAAGTACTGGCATCTTGCACATTGACTCAAAAACGGTTAGTGTCTCTCAAGTAACTTAGAATTTTCTCTACGAATAAATCTACATCGACCATAAGTATACCATACTGGAAATAAAAATGACTTCCAAAAAATCTAGTAATCAGGTATCGGGAAGCATTAACGTAGAAGGACCCTTTTAATGTTTCAAGAACATGGTATAAATAGAACCAAATACAAAATCCAATAGCGCAATACACAGAAAGTATGATAAGCGCTGTTACAACCAGATCTACGACAATATCAAATTATACTTAGCTGATAATTAGTAAGTTACTGCCATGCGATATCCGCTTATTTAAATATTTCGGAGTAAGTGTATCACTCTAATTGGCTCTTGGTGTCCACACATTACTTTAAGTGTCAATTTTATTGTAAATAATCGAAGACAAGTGTTGTCAGCAAAATTTTATTTATAGAAGTTATCGAATATATTTTTATGTAGTTCAACACTTGCTGTCATAAAATTTAACAATAATATCGTTCATAATTTTGTATACAACTGCATTAAGGTGCAGCATTAATTTATATAAAGTTTATCATATGCTGTCATAAAATCTAACAGTATTATTTCACATAATTTTCAGTATGAGATTGTATTAAAAATATAGATTCATTATTTTTTATGAAATTCAAAAGTACTGCCATAAGATCTAACAGTATTATTTTTTACAATTTCTTATGCAACTGCATGAAAATACAATATTATTTTTTTATAAATTCTATACGTCCTGTCATAAAATCTAACAGTAATATTTTTTTAATTTTTTATTCAACTGCATCAAAGTGAAACATTATTTTTTTATTATGTATCTAATTATATTTTGGCGAAAACCTTTGAGAATTGCTTATCTTATGTATGTATATGCAGTTACAGTGCTTACCTATAAATGTTTTATTGCACATTAATATAACACAACCATAATGGATATATTACAGCTGCGGTCATAACTAATGTAAACGTAATATTTTGTTTAAACGAAAGAATGTTCTTATATTAATTTTTTTATATAAAAAATATAGGTACCTTAGTTCATGCTCTGAAAAAGAAAGAATTTCAGTTAATAGAAACCTTTACAATTGATAAGGTTATTATTTTTACAAAGGTAATATTCACTAATGTGAATTAAAACATTAAAGACTGACTTACATAAAATAGGCTCAAACCCAGTCTGAAATTGTGTTATAAAAATTTGCTACAGATCCAAGGCGACACGTTGCAGAGCAGTGTTCACTTAGGCAATCAGTAAGTACTTTATATCTGTACAAAGTGCCATATATTTTTGTTGTGTTGTCTTGAGGTTTCTATACGCGCCTCTAAAAAAGCAGTGACACGTCAATCATATGACAGGGTATATTGGCGTCCTTAATGTCTTCTATCGTTCATATATTTCACCTTATGAATAAGTTTCCAACTTGTAATACATCAAAGACCTCACCCCAAGCTCATCGCCTTTACAAACCTATTAAATCCGCTAGCCGCTTTGTCTAGGTTTTTTTATTCCTATTGGCTATTTTCTGACCTTTATAACCCTGAGCCACAATTTTAAAATCAGGAAACCTGAGTTTCCTTTGTTTTCGTTATAGTTTGTTTAGGGTTACGCCTATAACTAATCGAAAGTAGTAAATACAAAAGGAATACATAACAGCATATACATTCAAAGATGTACCAATTTCCTTATGAGCACAATAACATGGCGAGTGAATGATGCGTGTTACTTCAATAATACTCATACGTAATTGCTTTGTACTACATAAATTAAGGCAAATCCGGTATTATAAGTAGAAACTTGTTTCGTATATACAGACGCTTAGCTGACTAAAGTAGTGTTCTGAATTTGGTGGTAATAATAATAGTATAACTTCACCTCTGTCATAATACAAACCTACTTCGTCGTTTTTAACACGCTTCCTCATTTTTAATTATTTCATTGTATTCGTCGTCAATTTAATAAAAAATAGTTCTTATTAGAATTCAATGTAAAATGCCGGCCAAAGGTACAACTTTGGAGGCACAAGCTGTAATGCGTGGTCGAAATAACAACCGAATGCAAAAAGAGTCAAATTGATCTTGAACGGACAACTTAATATTGATATACCTTCTATATTCTGGTTTCATATATGATGGTGTTCAGTAAGCAAAAGATTTAAGTAAATTGTTAGTTCTATTAAAATTATAAACATAAAAACCACAAAAGCGCCGTTGTATCTTTACTAAATATATATTGAAAGGGAACTTAAATTCATAAATTTAAACTACAAAAAAGGTAAACAAAATATTGATTTCTGTAAATTTTCATAGCAGAATGATGTCGTTTCGCTTTAGAATTATGAAGTAAATAATAATCAATGAATCCATTAATATGCATCTCAAATATAAAAAGGCTTTTTACAAATTTTAGTTAAATAAACTAAATCCAATGCTGAATAGTTGCAATACAAAAAAAACCTCAAACACTTTAATGTTTATACAATGTAAGAACCCATCACAGAGTAGTGGAGTTCATAAAAATCAAATTGTATATATAATTTAATCATTAAATGCAATACATATAAATTGTTACAATGTAGGTATTCATTTTATATTGCTGAAGACAGAAGGAAACGCGAACGCTAACCTAAGTAAATCACATGATACCACAAGTACCTTCTCGGAATTCATTGCATATAACCAATAGTAAGACTGTACCGTGAGAAAAACCTTCCACTGAATATAAGAAATAGGAGGAAAAAAATGACAAAATTACATCCGACTTAAAAAAAAATTAATTATTCGCAAGCCGGGAATCCGAAAACACCAAGATGTAGTAATCGAACGAGTAGTGAAGAACGGGCGGAGGAGATGTTTGATGTGGTATGTGTACAAACCAAAAGTTTAGGTGAATGTACAGCGCTCTGCAATGAAATTATAAATTTCCCGCAGAAAAAATAACGTTCGGCTTAATTTGTTTAACTATGCTTGCAAAGGCAGAGTAGATTTCAATTCATGGGATCGTGGAGGTAATGTTACGACTGAATATAGAAAAAATGTTAAGGCCTGAAGATTTTGCCCTTTCAATAATTGGGATTTGATAATGTGTTGTGCTCAGTGGGTTCCTGTTGTTGGATAATTTAAGAAATGGGTGCAAGAAAAACATTAAAGTTGTTAGATAACCTAAAATTAAACAGTGAGTAGAATGAGCTTTTATGTTTAGAATTTTTAATTATGCATGTGCGGGCTGAAACGTCTATCGTTTGCATTTATGTAAAAAAAATTCATTAAAGGGGAAGTAATTATCTTACTGATTAATGATTTGTCGATTAAACATAGATTGGTCAAATTTAAGCATCATGCTATCACTTTCAAATATTCAGAAGTGTGTACGTATTGATTTTAAATTATTTGGAATAGACAATGAAATGATATAACGAAAAAGCTGGTATTGAGCCGTTTTTCGAGGCATCGGTATAACGACTATTTCCAAACTTTGGAATTTAATTTGTCGATGAATCTATCTTGACAACTAGAACAATTCCATGTTTGGTAGAATTAATTGTGAATTAATCTTTTTTTTAAGATGTTTGTTAATAATATCTGGTCAGTTGAATCTTTATTGCGTGTGAATTTTACCCTAATGACCTGTGAAATTTTCGTTATTACGGAGACGAAACAGTAAAAAACACACCAGCTAGTTTACAGGGGCAAGAGGTGGATTCATTAAAAACAAATTCAATATTTTTTAAGAGGTAGACAAACTGTTAACACTTTTTCTTTTACCTACCTGGGAAGGTGCCCGATTTGTCGATCTACTTAGAAACACTAGGCGCGAACTCATTTGGTCTTTAACTTCCATATGTGGTGAGTTACCTACAAAGCGACTGAAGAATTATTTCTTATCTCAACAGGCTGATGACTAATTTTCTCCTACTAATTTAACCTACGCACAATTAATAATAATACTCCATGCTGTTTGCTCAACCTATATTAAAACAAATATCGTACAGTCAACACAAATAAACTAAGCCTACGCTAATTTTGGACAAATTGCATATATTTGAAGAAAATAACACCTTAAATTTATTTCGGCTTAATCATGCGACAATTTGGACTTGATTTCTGAAAAGTTTAACGAATACAATTTTGTGGTGCTAGTTTCTGTTATAATCCGTTTTTATTTAGCATGCACCAACGTAAAAGTCTAGATGCTAGTAAATTATTTTGTAAGAGAATAGGATATACGTCAAAAATATGAAATAGGTAAAAAGTTAAATATGTTATCACTTACAGCCTGCTTGCTCGAGTACAAGTTTTAACCACTTTTTCCAGAGCAAGACAAACTTGGGTGTCAGTAATCCATAATACAACTGGGGTTGATAAAAAGTATTCATTCCAAAAACTATTTCACGACGTGACGGCAATTTATGAAATTCCGCAATCACCTTCGCGTTTAGGAGCTTTTAATCACTTGCAAGACCGAATTTATAAAATTTCCATTGCGCAAACTACTGAAAACCAATTAATCTGCTTGACGATCGTGCTACTAAAAGCTCGTCTTAAACGATTTGAGAATCAGAATGAATCTGCATGAATTAATAAAGTTCTCCATTTTAGGATGACGCTATTTATAAGCTATATTATTTTTAGGGAGTCCCCCAAGTTTAACTATTCACGTGATTTGTTCGAAGTGAACTGAACTTGCGGTCGGGGTGGGCAAGGGTTTTCGGTGGGAATATCTACTACCACTATTGCTATTTAATATTGACGGCTGCGTATGTCCAATACGCCTCAAATTATATTATTTTATGAGCTTCTGTCTGTTTGAGTACTTTATAATAATTATTTGTAACAGTCGGATAAGAAGTAAAATCTAGGTCCATGTATGAGTGTTATTAGGCACATCAAATGCCTACCTTGCTTGGAACAGCAAGAGTTCGGCAAAATTCAAAATTTCCACGTAAAAAACTCGTTTTCTAGCCAATGAAATACCTTCGAGTGGAACATTTGCAAAAGTTAAGTGTAGGGATACTCGGACATTTTAGCTGTCGACGACGGTCGAGTAGGAAATACCGCAATAGTCGTGCATAGAATCGATACAGGAGATGCCTAACCAATAAAACAGCAACTGAGAAAACTTCCATTGACCATGCAGGAGTTGACTAAGAAAACTATGGGAAATATAGAGGGGCAAAAAGTGACTGAACACTGATAGCCTATGAACATCACCTATTGTGCTTAATGAGAAGAACGGGCCGACAGGACTTTGTATAGACTACAGACGATTGAATTGATGTGACCAAAAAGGATAGCTACCCACTTTTCAAGAATTGCCGACACCCTAGATAAACTATTAGAGTCGCGATGGGTCTCAACCTTAAATTGCAAAAGAGGCTACGGGCATTGGAATATAGAACCTAAAGATAGAAAAAACTGTTTTCACAATTGATACTGACCTATGATAATTTACAGTCTTGACGTTTTACCTACGCAACGCTCCTGCTACCTTTGAGCGTTCAATGGATAACATTTGCGTGTACTAACGTAGAAAACGTGTCTTGTATACTCGGATGACGCGATAGTGATTGAAAAGTCGTTTGGGAACCACTTGGAACAAATTTAGAAGTATTTTAAAGACACAAAGAAGCCAATCTAAAGTCGAGTCCAAAAAAGGGTCACCTACAAGGCGAAGAGATGAAATACTTAAGACACGTGGTCTCATGCACCGGAGTCATGCCAGACCCGAAAAAGATTAAGACGGTACCAGACTGGCCAACGTCAAAAGAGAAACACCAGCTATGCAGCTTTCTGTGGTTATGCACTTATTATAGATGAGTTGTTACCAGGTTAGCAAATATTGCCAAGTCCTTAATCAACCTGGCTGAAAAAAGATGTGATTACGCTTAGAATGAAGATGTTCAAAATGCGTCCCAACAACTTGGCATTTATTGGCAACGGCTCCGATATTAAGTTACCCTTGGTCGGATGGCAAATTCATCTTGCATACGGACGCAAGCAATGCCGCCATTGAAAGTGGACTATCCCAGATGCAAAACGGTCAAGAGGGAGTCATTGGTTACTTTACCTCTATGAAAAAATTTCATTTGAGAATCGACCACACTGCCATCAAGTGGTTATTACAGTCTCGAAACCACAATGGGCAAGTCGGTTGATTGATAAATGGTGGCAGGAGTATAATTTCGACACGAAATAGCGTGCTGATACAAGTTATCGTAATGCCGGAGCGCTTTCAAAATGACTTTGCCCAGAATATTATAGCCTTTGCTCACGGTTGAAACGAAGCGAGATGCATTTGGTAAAACTACAGTGATCAATGATCCTATATTTGCGAACCAAACCACAGAACGTCATAGACCTACGTGCCATCTTGGGTTGGAAAGCCAGTGGAGATCATCTATCCTGACAAGACAATAGCCCGTTGGGTAGCATCCTGATAGTTTACTGAGCGCAATGGGATTCCCTAAAGGGAATCTTAGTGCGATTCTTGAAAAAGAGAGATGGATTCGTGAGAACGCTTAAGGTAGTGGTTTCTAAAAGCCGGGTATTGGAGGTTTTAGGCCATCTGCAAAAAGGGACCTCAGGAGTAGACTTTGACGTTAAAAAGACTGTGGAGAAGGTACGAGCAAGATTTTACTTGGTAAGCTGCAAAAACGATGTTAAAGAGTAGCACCCTGAAGTCTTACTGAGCATAATGGGATTTTTTGAAAGTGTAGAATGGGATGTTGGTGCGATCCTTGGAGAATAAAGGTGGTTCCCTCAGCACGTTTCAGGTGGTGGTTTCTAAAAGTCGAGTGCCGAAGACTTTAGGACATCCACATAATGGGACCTCAAGATCATACTTCGGAGAAAGTTCAAGCTATATTTTGCTGGGCAGCCTGCAAAGACGATGCAGAGCAGTGGTGCCGCTAGTGTCAGCTATGTGCACCATTGGGAAACCGCAAGGCTCCCACGAGGCAATACAACGTAGAAAGTTCCTAGGAGAATATGGCAATCGATATTACAGATATATTCTTTGGACCCGACTCCGGGAATAAGTGCATGGTGGTTATGGACTAGTTCACGAAGTAGTTCAAAGCGCGTGTTATACCAAACCTAGAAGTTGTAAATGTCGCTGACGAACTGATAAAGGAACTGCTTTGCCATTTTAGAGTTTTAATGGAGTTATACGTCGATTGGGGCAGAAATTTTGGGTCAGCGTTATTCCGAGAATTTTTCCGGTTGCTGGGGATGAGAAAGGCCCGTTGCACCCACAAACAGTTGATATGGTAAAGCGTATAAACCATACCTTGGGCAAGTATCTTTCCACGGCGGTCTTTCAACATCAAAGGGACTGGGCCCAATATTTACATCTATTTTTATTGAGCCATCCATTCTTCGGTTTATGAGAGCACTGAACAGACAGCTGTATGTGTTTTCTATAACGCGAGATACGTCTGTCATGTGATGTAGAGGTTGGGTATAAGTTAAAGGTGACATAGTGGGCGCTGCTTACGTCGAGAAGCTCAAGCTCAAGATACATAACATCCATGGTACATTAGAAATAATATCCAGATTGCGAGCGATCGGATGAAGACCAGATATGACATCAAGGCGCAGGAGTCTGGTTTTCAAGAGGGAGGACGCGTCGAGCTATACAATGGCAGACAGAGGCGTGGTGTCGCCAAAGTTACTAAGACATTGGGAGTGCGCGTACGAACTTATAAAGTGTAATTAGTTCAGTTCCAATTTTTAGCTTTGATTACAATACTACGTTTTATTCGAGTTATAAAATCATGATATTGGTTAGTGGTACATACCGTTGAAATAAATTACCCTATATGATATAATTTATTGTAGTGATCGGTATAAATTAATAATTAGTTTTTGGATAATTAATTATAGCGCTCCGATAATATGTAATTAAGAAGATAGCATCGTAATTTTAAGAAGTTAATATTTGTACCGCTAGCGATTAGCTAGACATAAATTGTTGTCAGTGCTTTTAGAATTACACTGTAACTACGAATTACTGAAAAAACTTGTGTAATCAGTTTATAATACAGAACTATTGTTATTTGTGCAAAATTACGTGAATTTCCTGTAAACTTAGAGCAATACTGTTATGCTAGAGCACACTCGGCTCCAGTTTGCATCGCGAATATTCTGTAATCAAAAAGTTTTCGTTACATTACCTACAAAGTGTGCTCTATCAAATTTACAATTATAACTGGCATGTAATCACAAGTTTGTGATTGGCTTCAGTTGCATTCAGGGCTAACTTTGCAAGAAAAAATTGTTATTAAACACACTAAAGCATCATGTAAGTAGTTTCCGTTACTACATGTTGTCTATTAATTCAGCCGTTAGCATGTTAGTTTGCAAAAAGTTTGGTACAACCTTTACTAGAAGTGATTATTTATTGCTGCATATGGAAGGACGAGGTTCTTAATTTATTTCAATCTTAATCGCAAACGTGACCGCTGATCATCTGGAACAAACCGTATGAAAGCAAAGCCACAATAATTTTACAGTAATAAAGAAAAATAGTTATGCGATCGCAAAATAAGTATTTCTGGCAGTAAACGAGTTATTTTAGAAATTTATTACATCCGAACATCTTTGGAAGTCCTAGTTGAAATCACTTCTGGTCCAAACTCCAATATTCAGAGTCTATAATACTCAAACACCAGAATCAACAATTCTCCAGCCTACACAAACTTTTACAAAAAAGAGGAGTCAAAAGCTTTTAATTTCGAGCACAAATATGTATTCTAAACCAACATGGGCTTCTAACTAACAACTCACTTAAAATACGATGTTGCACAAGCTACACTTAAGATTTATAGGGTTAGAGCTCACTTATTTCGCAAAGCAATAAGTACCTGCATTTTTGCTGGTATTGTTAAAAGGTGCTTTAACCAATTAACAGTTTTATAAATGAACTTATAAGTGCTGCCTAATATTCTTGAATGAATGCGTTTTCTTAAAGCAGAAAATAAGCTCTTTCTGTACGTTTTAACTAAGTTTAATTCGTGTAAACAGAGTTAGTGTTTATACAAAAACCCTTCCATCCTTTTAAATTGCTTCACAGTTCCATTATTATCAGAGAAAAATACGCAGTTTCAGCCCTTAAACTCCTTGCTATTTTTATTCATAACCTATCGTTTACAGTGAATTTTCTTGCACACGAGAGCTAGGAAAATATTTTACGTCTAATTTAAGGTGTAAGTAAAGATTATATTAAATTCAAGAAGAGTCCTTTGAATTTTAAAAACGTCTATATTTAAATGTATTAAGAATAATGCTTGGTTGAACACAAATTTTAATCTAAACGACATGCTGAAACGACGCACTTTGGTTTAAAACTAAGCCTTATTTTGGAAAACAATTAAGTCTTTGCTTCGAGTTTACTACGTCTTATAAGAAAACGTTTTAATAATACCTTATTGTGCTTGTAGGTTATTTGTGTTCTCGAAATTACCACAATAGCAATACTTTAGATGAAATTAATCCTTTTTGTAATTTATCAAACTTTTACAATGTCCCCACTTGAAATATATACTTAATATCATTGCTCGTTGGAATGTGATAAAATAAATAAGTTATAGTAAACTATTTCTATCCAAATTTATAATTAAAAAAAAAATTAATGTGCAAACCTGCCAAACCTGTTTAACAACAAAGAAAAACAGGACAGAAGACGATTAAATATCTCCCGATTTACCGTTGCGTTAGAAGAGCCATTCAAAGGTAAATAATTTAGGTATAATTCAAAACTGCTTAAAAAATTCTGTATATATTTCTAAAGTTTGTACTTTTTACTTCTCTTCATTTCATCCTTTTACCCACCACCTCTAGCCATCCCTTCTACTCGAACCACTCGCTCTTCATTAAACGCTCGTCATTCCATCACCAAACCACCGCTAACAGATGTCTTTCATGCTTAGCTGTGAGTTAATAATTGTCAAACTGCAAGCGTTCATTATTCTTTAAATACTAGCCATATACCTCCTATTCGTACCACGCATGCCCAATAAACGTCCTTTCTTATCATTTTGTTTTCGAACTTACTTAAGGTCGGTTTGACGCAGCTCTAACTTCTTTTCTATTCTGTGCTAATCTAAAAAGTTCTACATACCCTTCACAACCTACATTTCTAATAATTTGACTAATATTACAAAATATTTCAGAAATTTCAGAACTTTAAGGTTAATGTAATTTAAATTTAAGTTGAATTTTATTTGCATTTCTCTACAATTAGGTAAACAGACACATTTAAGTATACCCAACTACCCCAGTGATGGAATCGTATTTGGGAGGTACTTAAAGTTCGAGAAGTAGTCCAATTATGATAAAAATGTATAGGTGTTTTGTTTGTAGATATTTTAGAGAAAGGTACTAGAATAAGAAATACCGAAGCAAAGGAGATCTTTGGTGTAGGGTTAATATCGATGGAATTACTTGATAGACGGTTTAACGCCGCACAATTATGACAAGGAGCAAAACATTAGTGTAACGTAGCTTTTTTGTGTATTTCAGGTATTGCCTTTATTATTTTTATATTTTCTTTTATACTTTCTTGCATAGGAATCAACTCCGGCATCGCTGCAGTTAGCCGACGCACCCTTATATTGTTACGGGGTCCTCGCCCCTTCAGGGTAAGTCAAAATTTATTAATGTAACACTCATTTTACCCGCAATAAAGCTCAACAGTTGGTGTTGAACTTATTGGCATATTTCAAACAAGAAAAGCAAATTGCGATCCTCTAATTTTAATACAGAGAGTACAAGAGGTAAACATTAACTCTGCCAATTAGAGAGTGCTCACAGCTTTGCAAATTAGTGCCAGTAATTACTTGCATTAAGTTACGACAATGTGCGCAGTCCTGGAAAAAGAAGAAAACAAATTATTGATCTTTCAGACAGCATTCAAACTTTAAATACAATGTAAGCCCAAAGAAAGTTAAATAGAGCTGTGAAGTAAACGATAGCGAGTCTTTATTATTTATAGAAAAGCACATAGCTGTCCAATCGTTAATTGTGGAACTTCGCGTAAAAGATATTACATTAAGTAATACTTGTTTGAAATATGCATTGCTTCAGATTGGATTCAAATTCATAACAGAAGGAAACCGCGGGGCCTTGTTAAAAGAAACAAATATTGCTACAATACAAGAATTAAAGGGCATATGAAAACAATATAACCTCTAACACAAAACGATAAGTCGTTTTTATGGAAGAAACTTTACTCTTTTCAAAAGGAGTCCAAAAAGATTATGACAACACAATAATATTAGAAGTGTAAGTAAGTCAAATGGGTCCCATGCGGTTGATTACCCTTGGGCGCGTCTCCAGGTGGCGCATAGGAGAAATCCGAGGATATGTGGCCAAGGGATTGACTATCTACTCTGGGAAAGATCGTGATAAGCTTATCTCTTTCAGTGACCCAGTGCCTGAGTGGTATAAGACCCACAACATGGTGGAGATCAAGAGACTGTGCTAGAGCGGGATGAAATCCGCCCCTTAGCCAAGTGAAAACGCTCCGACGGACCAAACCCCTCAGCCCAAGCTGTAGTTTCATGGCTAATGGGCCTGCACTGCGGTAAACAAAGCCGGTGGGGCAATTCTGCAACACCGATACACCGTGCCTTCCCTGCTGTCGTGATCATGTCTTGGGTAGGGTGTGGAAGTTTTGGCTTATCCGCCCGGACCAAGACGAGACAACCTCGCTCAAAATCCTAAATCCTGTAGCGAAGGACCGAGCCCAAGGGATGCGTGGCCGGATAGTTGACCAGTTTTAGTCAGTCTAAAACTCGGAGAACAGGGTGGCACCCCGTTTATTCACGCCTTTCATGGCACCTGGGGCACCTGGCATGGTAACCATTTACACCCCATTTACTCGTGGGAACAATCATAAATAATATTGGTACCATAAGTAAAACAGAACCTGAAGAGGTGGAACCAGCAATGAGGTACCCCTCAGGTAAACAAAACATATCCATGGAGCTGGAGCAGACCCGGGAGGCAAGTCCGCTTGCAATACCGGTGTCTGATACACCAGATATGGAGAAAACAATCGAGAAACTTGCAGGCACTGAACTGCAAGCAAAAAGGTTTTCGGGTGCTCAGCGTAGGAAGCTGAAGCAAGTCAAGAAAGTCGAAGTTGGGACTTGGACGGAGTCATACCCGTCCACAAAGAAGGTGCCGGTGCAGGAGAGCGGGGGTCGTAAAAGACCTTGTTCAGAGACTTCCACACCGACACCGTCTAGAAGCGTTGGGTAGAACAAGACAGCGCCTATTCGGGCGACCAAAGTTAGAACCTAAGTAAGTCGATGCTCTCCATCAAGGGACCTGTACTCTATAATTCGGGGTGCAGGCTTTGCAGATTGGGTATAATACTTAACCAGAGTCAGCACAATAAGCCTTTTTAAGCTGCAATGCGGCGGAGCCGTTTGGAAGACGCACCCGCTAGGGGGAGTGGTTTTAGTGAGTATGCCGCCTGGAGAGTCCCACACTTTGGCTATAAAAGCTTTCCACTCCACCGGGTTCAGATAACTATAAAAAAAATCCAAATGGGTATGATGGAAAACGCCGAAATAAAAGAAGGTTTAGTAGAAAGTGTTTCTTTGTCATTGTTTCAAAATTGAATAGTAGCGATTATCATGGTGAAATAAACGAGGATACATCAATATAATGGGTTGCAGAGAAGTTATTAAAGAATTCAAAGGCACCATCGTTGATCATATAAGATAGTGCACCATATCATTCAACATAACTCAACAAAGTACCAACAGCATCTTAGATTAAAGGTAATATAATTTAATGGCTTATTACACGCGACGTTCAGTATACTACGCATACTTTTAAAAGTGAATTATTCTAAGAATCCATGAGCATGAAGTTCTGTGTCTACCACGCACGAATTTCATGTAGATATTAAAAAAGATTCTTGAGAGTAGGGAACGAGGTATTTCCGTTTTGCGAAGCAGACAACGGTCTGTGCTAGTTAATCTGATAGGACATAAGTGTGGCAATAAAACGCTTGAATGGTGCTTTCCGATTAATGACGAATCCTTCGAAAAAGAGGTGATTGCGGGAAAAGCTCAGAAAAAAGTGATGAACGGTATTTCTGTTAGAATCTTAAATGTCAAAAACTACGATATCACACTGAAAAATAATGCAACAGTCTAGTGGTGTTCTTTGGTCGTGTGTGTGGTAATGTATGCCGGTGTTGAGAAAAAACAGTACACCAAAGAGGGCTTCACGAAGTTATTGGACCGGCCGACAAATCGGTACCATCATCTTGAACAAAAACAACTAGGAGGACTTAACAACTTGATCCGAAGGTACTCGAACAAAAGGTGGCTCCGTGGATAACAGGATAACGGATGACTGCTGATCTCAAGGTCCCGAGTTCGATTACCGATACGGACTGCTAGAAAAATATTAGAGGCGCATTTTTACAAAATACGCCCTCGGTTCCGTACGTGAGTGTTATTGCGCACATCAAATGTCTACCTTGCTTAGAATAGCAGAAGTTCAGCAAAATTCAAAATTTTCAGATAAAAAACTCGCTTTCTAGCCAATGTAATACCTTCGGGTGGAACATTGGAAGAAATTAGTATACGGGTACTTGAGCGTGTTCGCGCTTGACGACAGTCCATTAGAAAATACCGCAATAATCGAGACAGAAGATGCCTAACCAATAAAACAGCAGCTGAGAAAACTCCCATTAACCAAGCACGAAGAGGCCGAGAAAATGATGGGAGATATGGAGGGTCAAAAAGTGATTGAGCACTCTGATAGCCTATGAACATCACCTGTTATGCTTGCCGAGAAAATCGGCCCGACAGGATTTTGTGTGGACTACAGACGATTGAATAATGTGACCAAAAAGGATAGCTGCCCATTTTCAAGGACTGACGAGCCCCTAGATAAACTATCATAGTCGCGATAGGTCTCAACCTTGAATTTAAACAGTCGTAACCAGCAAGTGAATATAGAACCCAACGATAGTAAAGACTGTTTCCACAATTGATACTGACCTACAGTAATTTACAGTCATGCCGTTTTGGCTTCGCAATGCTCCAGCTACCTTTGAACGTTCAATGGATAACATCTTGCGTGGACTACCATAGAAAACCTGTCTTGTATACTTGGATGACGCGATAGTGATTGGAAAGTCGTTTTGGACCACTTGGGAGAAATTTAGAGGAAGTGTTTCGAAGACACAAAGAAGCTAATCTGATGCCGAAACAAAAAAGTGTCTCATGCAACGGAGTCATGCCAGACCCGAATAAGATTAAGCATAGTCATTGCCAAAATGTAAACACCAGCCATGAAGCTTTCTATGGTTGTGCATTTATTATAGAAGATTCCTTTCCGGGTTAGCGAACATTGCCAAGCCCTCAACCAACCTAGCTGAAGAAGGATGTGATTACACTTAGGATAAAGATTGTCAAAATGCGTCCTAATAAATAGGCATTTATTGGCATCAGCTTCGATCTTAAGTTACCCTCGGTCGGATGGATTCATCTTAAATACGGGCGCAAACAATATCGTCATCGTAACTGGACTATCTTAGATGCCAGATGCACGAGAGGGAGTTATTGGTTACTTTAGCAAGGTGTTCCCGAAACCGGAACGGAATTATTGCGATACAAGGAAGGAACTATTGACAGTAGTGAAGTCCGTTGAACACTTTTATTAGTACCTCTACGGGATAGTTTCCCCTGAGAACCGACCACGCTGCCCTCAAGTGGCAAATACAATTTAAAAAACCACAATGGGCAAGTCGCCTGATGGTAGAATGGTGGCAGGAGTATTATTTCAATACAAAACAGTGTGCTGATACAAGTCATCGTACTGCGGGTGCGCTGTTAAAATGACCTTGCTCGAAAAATTGTAGCCACTGCTCACGGAAAAGAAGTGGAATCCATTTGATAGGACTACCGTGATCAATGATCTACAGTTGCGAACCGAACCACAGAATGACAAATACTTGCCTGTCATCCTAGATTGGAAACCAGAGGAGATCGTCCATCCTGACAGGATAATCGCTCGTTAGGTAGCACCTTGATGTCTTACTGGGCACAATAGGATTTCCCGAAGGTAACGAACGGGCTCTTAATGCGATTCTTGGAGAATTGAGATAGATCCGTGATAGCGTTTCAAGTAGTGGTTCCTAAAAGCCTGGTGTGGGAAGTTTTAGAACAGTTGCTAAATGGTATCTCGGACGTAGACTTTTACGTTAAGAAAACTTTGGAGAAAGTCCGCGCAGGATATTACTGGGTAGACTGCAAAACCGATGTCAAAGAGTGGTGCCGTAAATGTCAGCTGTGTGCACCCTTGGAAAATCCTCAGGCTCCAACGAGGCAATACAACGTGGGAAGTTCCTAGGAGAAAATGGCAATTAATAGTACCGACCTATTCTTTGAGCCCAACTCCGGGAATAAGTACATTTTGGTGGTTATGGACTAGTTCACGAATTAGTGCGGTGGTCTTCCAACATCAGAGGGACTGGGACCAATATTTATATTTATTTTTATTGACCTATCCGTCCTCGGTTTATAAGGAGCACTAAACAGACACCTGTATTTGCTATGCTGAAACGCGAGATACGTCTATCATGTGATCTAGAGTTTAAGTGTAAGCTCGGAAGTGATCGGTTGAAGACTCTATACAATGTGCTTTCTACCAAATTGACAATTATAATCCGCAAGTAATCACAAGACTTTTGTAAGTGATTTGGTTTCAGTTTACATTTAGGGCTAAGTTTGTAAAAGAAATTGAGATTAAACCGACTACACCCCTCACTTTCGCTTAGAACATGATGTATAAACACTGTAAATAGTGCCCGTTACTACATGTTGTCTATTAATTCAGCTACCAGCATGTTTGTTTGCAAAAAGTTTGGTACAACCTTTACTAGAAGTGATAATTTATTGGTGCATATGGAAGGACGAGGTTCTTAATCCCAAACGTGACCGCTGATCATCTGGAACAAACCGTATGAAAGCAAAGCCACAATAATTTTACAGTAATAAAGAAAAATAGTTATGCGATCGCAAAATAAGTATTTCTGGCAGTAAACGAGTTATTTTAGAAATTTATTACATCCGAACATCTTTGGAAGTCCTAGTTGAAATCACTTCTGGTCCAAACTCCAATATCAGAGTCTATAATACTCAAACACCAGAATCAACAATTCTCCAGCCTACACAAACTTTTACATAAAAGAGGAGCCAAAAGCTCTTAATTTCGAGCACAAGTATGTATTCTAAACTAACATGGGTTTCTAACTAACAACTCACTTAAAATACGATGTTGCACAAGCTACACTTAACATTTATAGGGTTAGAGCTCACTTATTTCGCAAAGCATTAACAAGTACCTGCATTTTTGCTGGTATTGTTAAAAGGTGCTTTAACCAATTAACAGTTTTATAAATGAACTTATAAGTGCTGCCTAATATTCTTGAATGAATGCGTTTTCTTAAAGCAGAAAATAAGCTCTTTCTGTACGTTTTAACTAAGTTTAATTCGTGTAAACAGAGTTAGTGTTTATACAAAAACCCTTCCATCCTTTTAAATTGCTTCACAGTTCCATTATTATCAGAGAAAAATACGCAGTTTCCGCCCTTAAACTCCTTGCTATTTTTATTCATAACCGATCGTTTATACTGAATTTTCTTGCACACGAGAGCTAGGAAAATATTTTACAGTCTAATTTAGGGTGTAAGTAAAGATTATATTAAATTCAAGAAGAGTCCTTTGAATTTTAAAGACGTCTATATTTAAATCTATTAAGGATAATGCTTGGTTGAACACAAATTTTAATCTAAACGACATGCTGAAACGACGCACTTTGGTTTAAAACTAAGCCTTATTTTGGAAAACAATTAAGTCTTTGCTTCGAGTTTACTACGTCTTATAAGAAAACGTTTTAATAAAGCCTTATTGTGCTTGTGGGTTATTTGTGTTCTCGAAATTACCACAATAGCAATACTTTAGATGAAATTAATCCTTTTTGTAATTTATCAAACTTTTACAATGTCACCACTTGAAATATATACTTAATGTCGTTGCTCGTTGAAATGTGATAAAATAAATATGTTATGGTGCACTATCCCTATCAAAATTTATAATTTAAAAAACCTGTCAAACCTGTTCAACAAGAAAGAAAAACAGGACAGAAGACGATTAAATATCTCGCGATTAACCGTTGCGCTAGAAGAGCTATCCAAAAGTAAATAATTTATAATTCAAAATTGCTTAAAAAATTCTATATTTATTTCTAAAGTTTGTACTTTATCCTTTAAGCTTTTACTTCTCTTCATTTTGTAACGATTTCGCCCTACTGGTGAAGGGGAATCGACTGTCTCCCGACTAGGCTAGGGGTCTATTCCTCGGGTAAAGCTTATGAGGAGTGGTCGTGGGTTTCGCAACAAAAATATTGTTTTGTATACTGACTCTCAAATAAAAAATAGGGGGTGCAAAAGGGACGCCACCAATTCCTAGAATTGATAAAGCACTGGTTACCTTAAGGGAGAACTTGGAAATCCTCAGGGAGAAAAATCGCTTTTACTGCAAAACGCAGGATCTGAAAGAAAACAGTGTTATTATAATAACGAAGGACTCCAGAGATACACTCTTGCTACCTTATACAATATAGAAAAAGAGTAGTTATTAATACCTATAATTTAAATATAAATAGCTAAAGAAAATTTAGATATCAAGCTTCTTGAACGCGCTGTTTAGTACTTCTTTAATGTGTCACAGCTAACAACCTTATTCTTTATAAAAGGGGATGTATTCTCTTTTAACTTATTTTTCTACCTTTAGACGCACTTGTCCAAA
The DNA here is from genome assembly GCA_036346225.1 of Platerodrilus igneus. Classification (NCBI taxonomy): domain Eukaryota; kingdom Metazoa; phylum Arthropoda; class Insecta; order Coleoptera; family Lycidae; genus Platerodrilus; species Platerodrilus igneus. The sequence continues at coordinate 425,088 of JARFIW010000266.1, read as the reverse complement.
ATAAGACACTAGTTCAATTAAATCAAATGATGGTTCTTTAATTAAGTTTACCTTTTTCTGTTATAAAATTTTATATTCAAAATGTACAATAAAAACGTAGTCTAATCTTTTAGACTCAGATATTTAAATATGAGAATTCTGATAATTTCTACTAAAAATCAAAATGTCAACAATGAATCAAATATGACCGTAAAGTTGATAAATACCCAAAATGCACAGATCTGTTTACCTTGGTTTACAAATATTTGTATATATTCAATGCCAAATAAATTAGTTCTCATAATTACTTTATGTATTACTGAACTTGCATGAAATACTTTTTCGGATTAAATAAGAAAATTAATAATCTTAATTATTTGCAGTAATGTCTAATGTAAGCAATAATTTATACTATAATGAAATCCAAACGACTAAAGTTCTTTCGGCTTCCTCGTAAAACAAATTGAGTAAAACGCTACCATTTTAGTTTCAAATATTCGCCTCGTTGTCAAGTTATTCAGAACAGCTGTTGTCAGGTCATGTCCTTAAGCTACCGCTTACCTTAGTAACTGGTTGTACTTTGAAACTTTATTACAACAATACCTTGTTGAGACAACATGCGTCAGCTTGCGGTTGTTGGACAAACAAGTGACGTCAGCAAACTTTCCACACCTGCATCTGACAAAAGCGTAAACTTGAGTTTCCTATTTTAAACCAATGACGAATTAAAAGCATAACGGCGTATTATACTGACCCATTACAGAGAATCATTTTCCATGGACTTATTGTGCAATCCATCGAAGTAAATCGAAACAAAATAAATCCATGAAATAAATTATTCGAATAAAGCAGTTAAACGAGCTATTGAATGTACATCGTATTCGACTCTCCTTTAACTTATCTTAAAGCAAGATTATCTAATGGCAAACTGAGAATTTAAAACGTAACATCTAAATTTGTAAATTTGTAAGCTTTTAAACTATTAGTGAGACTAATCTGTAAATTAGCGAGATTAAAAATTGGTAAACGTGTGAGCGCTACAATAAAATCATTTAGTCCACTTTAATAATTATTTAACTTGCTTACCATTATCAGAAACAAACAAAAGTCAAGTGCATTCAGCACTTGATTACGCTGCAATTTCTATGGCGACGCGTAGATTGCTAGCCCGGACCATATTGAGACCCATGGTGCTTGTAACCGCAGCGAATGGTCGAGCCAGACTGATCCTTCCGTCGACGGAATGCGCACAAGGCACAAAAATCGTATGACATTAGAAATGCAGTTCAAATGACCAATGTTTACGAATAGAGCCTTTATTATTATTATTAATTTATATATGACTCATGATTGGGATATGCGGTACTGATCCGAACGTTTATTAACATCGTGAAATTAATTGTTTATTAGAATAAACAATGCAGTGTATTTTATAATTAAAATTGTAGGCTGTATATGCGACACTCTCACACTTTTATCCGCCACCTCTAGCCATACCTTCTACTCGAATCACCCACCCTTCATTAAACGTTCGTCTCTCCATTCTTTGTAGATCATCAAACCACCGCTAACACATGCCTTTCATGCTTAGCTGTTAGCTTACTTGTCAAACTGCAGGCGTTCATTACCTTTTAAGTTCTAACCATATACCTCATAGTCGTACCACGCATGCCCACTAAACGTCCTTTCTATGTATACAAAAATATTTGCCCTTTTTATAGTCTCTCAACTTATACTAACTTGGTGTTTAAGCCCAGATCCATTCCTATCAACAGTTAGTCTGCACCTGAAAACATTATTTTTAGTTGGTCGTATTTTGTATAACGTTAGATTCACAAAGGCCACGAAAATGCTGTATTATTCATCCGTTTAAAATAACGATCTTTGGAATCTTCCGGACTAACTTGGAACTCTAATTTCCGCGGTTGTTTCAAGAAATAAGAGGTACAAGGTGCAAAGCGAAGACTGAGATGATTATGTGGATGGACAATGTTGATCGTGCTGTCGGCAAACAAGAAACCTTGGAAGAAGACGAACAGAATACGAGGGTAGCTTTTGGAAAGTTGGTAGAAATTTTTGTAAATTGGAGGTACATACAGAAATTTTAAAAAAGGAGCCGATAACGTCATCAAAATGATGTCAGGTACAGTGGTAACGTTATTCCGTTGGAACAATTATCTAAATTTTATGATGAAGGAAAAATTAATCCCAATATATTTTTGAATTACTTAAATGTCATAGCAACTTTTGGGGATTTACGACGGAATTTAAATTTTCTGCGCCCTATGTTAAAAGCCATACGGAAATGTGGTTTAGTCTGATAGTGTGAGGAATAGAGGAATTCAAGGAGTTTGAGAAATAAATTTTGAACTATTATTTGGGAGGCGATAAACAAGACAAAGTTAGGAATAATTTATTAATGGAAAAATTCAATGGCGACTATGGACAGATGAGAGAACAATATGCCAAACGGAACTTTAGCGTCGCAAGACAACTTGACCCTCCATAAGACGACAGACAAATCGTGAGGTATCTTGCTAAGCATTTTAAACAACACGTGTCGCTGCTAGACATCACTGATAAGGATATTTTCTTAGAGTACCTCAGGCGACACGGCAGTTTGGAACAAGGATGACGAACGGAAAACGGTAACAGGGGTAACTAAAAAAAATAACTTTAAATCAAACTTGCCACAGGACGACAAAACAGCTGGACGAACTTTAGCAACTTTGATACAAGTATAACCATGATTTTAACAAGAAACATGGGCAAAGGGAAAATACGAGACAGGAATCCACTAACTAAAATACGACTCAGGATCGAGCTAAGGAAAATACGAATCAAGAAAATATTAGGAAAACACAAGACACCAACGCTCGACGGAGGATTCGAAAATGCACATGAACCAAGCTACTTAGGACCGGTTTATCAATCTACAGTTAACTAGCTTGCTGTCAGATAAAATTATGTTAATGGTAAACTGTTTATTAAATATCAAATAAAGTTTATCTGATAGTTTGTAACGAATACGATTACATCCTTCATTAATATACGCTTTTGTTATAATTATTTATTTAACAAAAATCCTTCATTGTATAGAATACACCAATTCCTATTTCGATATTATAATATCTATTTGTTACTTAGAACTCCATCTATGTTTATGAACTTGAGGTAGAAACACGGTTTCCTTTTATCCGCGTATGTGTTGATGCAATAATTCTATCCTCTGCGCGTGCTTGATTAATAAATTGCTTTGATGCTAAAGTTCGCGGTTAAACGTACGGATGTGATCGGATAAGCAAGTTTGACGCGTGGGCAAGCACGTTTTTTGAAAGCATGCAGTACCAAAGGCAGGTGGCATGATCCCAGAGAATACCGTTAGCTTCGATCCATAGTTTAATCGACCTATTGTGGCTTTAGAGTAAACATCATCACGGTAGGTGAATAGTTTCAAGTTTGCATTTAAATTATTTCCTCGATTCTTTTTAGCGCAAGTTTTATGTAGTTACGTAGTAGATAAAATATTTTTAATTATGGAATATAGCACAGTCTAATTGTTATGGAACATTGAAACGCAATCCTTTTTTTGTTATGCAATATTGAAAGTTCAAATAGTCGAGTGCTGCAAATCCTCTTGAGTATTGTGGAATTTTCGGTTAATATTTTTTTGAATGGAAGTCAAGCTGTAATGCCAAGCACGTGCGAAGCTCGCACACCTGTAGTTGTAGTAACTGCACACGAAGATTAACGAACGATGGTATTAGATTTAGATCCCAATAAATTGATTAGTAATTACTACTGAAATCATTCAGGTGTCTAGAGGATTATTTGGGGTGAGTGCTTTCCAATTCTATGCTTGTCTCACCGAACAATTACTGGAAATGTAATAATTTTTTTGTAAATTTTATATAGTGATTTAAATTGGCATACGTAATTTTTTTGTTCAAGATTTAATAGTTAGATGTCGTATAAATGTTCGTAAGAACGCAAAGAAATTTCTCTCAGATAGCTTTCTAGATATTTAAAAGGTTAAACTACAAGCAGGTGACGTATTTGTGTTTGTTTGTCACACTATAAAATCTAGTTTTTGACAGTACAATTAGAATACAGATTAGTTCCTACCATAAGGATATTTGGCCTTTAGTTCAAGGAATAAATTAATTAAAAATGTAAGTGCTACAGTTTATGAAAGGTCAATACATTTAATTAATAATATGTAAACCAAAACTGGATTCTTTTTCGGTATTAAGTACAAGTTGTAGAACGTTATCAAAAACACAATACTTTTCCTTGCAAAGTTCATAAAATTAACATGAGACAACTCTTAGATATTTTTAAATTTAGATAGATAAAAAGCATTATTACATGAAGAATTGTACAAATGATGTATATATATATATATATATATATATATATATATATATATGTAGACTGTTTTTACGTTGTCAAGGGGTTTGTTACTTTTATACTTTTTTGAGATAATTCACTCGCGTAATCATATAAAGCATTTAATAAAATAAACAGATATAATACAGTTTCCGTGAACGTATAAACACAATTAATGTTTAGAACTATGTAATTTTACTACATCGAAATTAACCATAACATAAGAAATTGAAAACACTTGATTAATAAATACAGGTAGCTAATAAACACGTAAATAGATTGCGGCTAGATCTAGCATTCGTCTTTAAGATATGTTCTAGGGTCGTCTTTCCCTAGGGCACACGTCTTAATCTCGTCTTAGCTCAACTTCGAATGAACGATCCCCTGCTATGAGCCTCCCTACTTACTTCTAACTAATTTAATATTAAGGGTTATTCCTACATATATATATATATATATATAATATATATATATATATATATATATATATATATATTGTAGTGGTTTTAAAAGGTTAAATTAACTATAAACAAAGTCATTTCAAACACCCTGTATAGAGGAAACAACCCGAATTTACGTGCAAAATTTATTCCAGTTAGTTCATTTTAAAGTAACAAGTATTAACAAAATTTTACAAATAATGATTAAAATTTAGTAGGTTCGCAAAGAAAATAAATTGTAGAAGCCAATGTTTAATTGAACGCGTAATACGCATAAAAACATGAAAAATCGATAATACCAAGGTGAAACGCTTTGCTAACGCATAAAACAGCCGTTGAATATAAAATACCTTGAAAAGACAACTCTTAGAAATGTTGTGTTAAAATGTCGGTTAATTAAACACCTGCATGTTTTCTAAATGTCAGGTTCCCCTTATTTTTATAGATAGCAAGCAAGATTCAAAGAATATTGGTTAAACGGTTGGAGGGTTCGCGTAAATGTTAACTAAAAGTTTCCTTAAAGTGCAGAAAGGATAGAGGGTCAATCAAATACGTTGGAATAAGACAGGCATACTGACAGTCCATTTCAAAAAGCACGTATACAAGTCCACATGGAGTAAAGTTGAAACGCGGACAGTAATATCGATTCTCTACCACTCAAACAAGGTTAGAAGGAAACATATAATATGCATAAGAAAGGGACAGCGTTAAGATAAGCGGGATTTTGAAGACGTCAATGGATATACTATTGGTCGATATCGTTAGTTGTACAACAGACAAACACGGGGATATTTGAAGTCGGGTTTATTTGAATATATCGTAACGACGCGCTAAATTTCGGAGATTTCGAAAACAGTTGAACCAAAATTTTAAGAAGTATTATTTTAAATAAAGGATTTTGCGTTAGGAGGGTATGGAGAGGTTACATTGGAATTATATAAATACTCTAAAAGATTTAGCATCGCGTTTCTCTTTTAACTACGTTCTCTTAGTACTTTCATCGCTTCAGACTACGAACGAGCTTGTAAGTATATAAAATTATTTTAAATTAAATAGTACAGTGTTGGCCTCATAATTTGATACGCGAATAAGTGACGAGTCTAAAATTTAATAGAGGTGCAGCATATATCTTAAACAAGCTCGGGAAGTGACGTGAAGTAACATAAATTTCAATTAAATTAAACTAAAGTACACAAGTATGAAAGAAGTGTAATTAATTTGGAGTTGGATTTGGATGCACCGGGAAGGCAGAGCAAACAGCACAACCTAAGGGGGTTCTTTACAAATAGCTAGAGGCGGCCAGCAGAGCAGAGCGAAACTACTTTACCGCATCGTCAACGGAATAGAGATCTTCAAGAGATTCCAGGTAACGCTTTAAAATTGTTGTTGTTATAAACTATGAACCTATGAAAATTCTGTGACGTGTGAGAGTGAATTTTGAAGGTATTGTGCATTATTTTGCGTATTAAAAATAATACGTATAACTAACTTTATTAGGGTATTTAAATAGAAATCTAAAGGTATATATAAAGCTTATTAACGTTCCATCAGGAATTTAAAATTGTTATTGTGACGAGTACATGGGTTTGTTTTTTTTGTTTGTTGTAAGAGTATGCGAAGTACAAAAGCATACATTATTCATAATTAACTGGGTTATCATGAGCTCACCATACTCCAGAGTATACAAATTTAAAATAAATTATAAATAAAGAAAGAAAATAAGGTATTATTCAGGGCCCATTTATTCCGGGTATATTCAATGTGTTTGATATTTTAAATTAAAATCCAGGACAGTAGAAAAATAGGATTTATTGAGGTGTAACTTGATCTCTGAAATGTGGATAATCTTGAATTTTATTTGTAAATAGTGGTAAATAAATATCGTATGATTGTTATATTATTTTGTGCGTGAACGATACAGAGTATAATAGTGAATCTAGGTATCCAAGAGGAGGCCCAACTGAGCTAGCCTGGGAACTGAAGAAGAATTAAGGTGATTTTCTATTGAGTGAAATTTATTTATTTGCGATTTTGGAAAATTAATAAAAATCTCGAATGTTTTTTTACTCTGGCGAGGCTTTTACCCGAGAACCACGGCAATATATATATATATATATATATATATATATATATATATATATATATTTCTATAAACCAATAGAAAGTGGACTAAGTTGTTTTAAAGCTTTCTTTCATTGAAGTCAACAATAATTTTTCTGTAAAAGCAAGAAACCAAATTCATAAAGCTTTTGTAGTGTAGATAGAAAGATCATTGATATTGTATTGGTAAGATTTTTTTTTTAGGAATAATCTTGACTAGTTAATCTTTTTGGAATTAATTTTTTTGTGATAAAGTGATATGATCTAATGTAGCCTTAGCTCTAAAATGCTATAAAGTGGTTATATTTTCAAACCGTACGAGATCGTCGTTCCAGTTCAAGTTTGCAGAGTCACAAGTAAGTATTATATTTCTATGTTTTGCTTGTTAAGGAGATTTTTTTTCTTTTCGAAGATTTCCGTATCTTATCTTCGGATCGTTATTCATTATAGCTATTATTAAAATACGGTGGCGTCCATTAAAAATTCTTTTATTATCGTATACCATCCTACGACTCTAGCTCATTGCTCTGCCTTAAGTTGAAGAAGCTTAGCTGGCTGAAAGATCTCTTTAGAGGGTCCTATTATACTCAAAACCGTTTTCTATACACCTTACCCTGGGCTTAAACCTTAGACAGGAACCCCTCATAATTTATAGAGGCTCTGCCGCCTATAAGGTAGAGTAGTTACATTATAAAAAAAAGTGTGTATCAAGTTAAACCTCACTACCAATAGGTTAAATTAACAGAGACTTGAAAGTGCTTGGTAAGGTATTTATTCTTTTGGTAACTGAAGGCTCATAAGAAATATTTTAACTTTAACCTTAATTGAAACTTTGTTTTCTTCTTTCAAATACTAGCTCGATTTAAAATGGTCATTTAGGTTTTGCATAAAAGTCTATTTCATTTCATCTTATATAATATTTACCAATCAACGTGTTCTATGCAATTATCTTTGTACTTTTTCATCGATACTAACTACATATATTTATTGCTCTAGGAATAACTCCATGACACCGTTGAATCAACTTCTGTTAACTTTTAGGTTTTATGCTACTGGAAATTTTTTATTGACTCTTGCTGATATTATTAGAGTAAGCAAAGCTTCTGCAAGTAAAATTGTTAAAAAAGTGACATACGCTATTTGTAAAATGCGGAGTAAATTTGGAATAGCTCAAAGGCAAGATAAAATGGACTGTATTTAAATTTAATGTTATTTTAACAAGCAACAGATAATTAAGTGTTCGTCAACAAATCAAAATAAAAGCGTTTACTTTAGCACCTACCTTTAATGATGCGGCGGCAGATGAAAGAAACGTTAGAACCAATTAACAGCATGCGGCACGTGCTAATTCGACAGCGGTTCATACACAAAGCGGTGTGAACAATTCAAAGAACGACACTATCCTTGTACGATCGATGTAGTATATTCGACAGCGGTATATGCGACTACGACTGTAGCGACTGCGGTCTATGCGATACTACTTGAGCGAGCTTCTTGGATACTCCAATCGATATTGTTTGCGGCCGCACACTAACACAACGTTCACCATTCACGGAACAGGTTAGCGGATGCTTAGTAAAACACATAGGGATTTCGCACTAACAAAAATTTAATCTACCGCGACGAAGTTAGAATAACCAACAAGCTCAATGTCATAATGAATTTTAACTATAAATTATTTACAAAAACGGAACACTATTGCTACATTAGCACCTCGATATATACAAATGCGCAGACAGGAAGTCGAAATAACAGAAGCCAAAACACAATTTTTTCAAAAGCTGTTTTTTTATTTTCAATAATTGCCTTGTATTTATTACCAAGCAAAGTTGTTCTCTCCGAATGATTGTAATTTCCACCTTGTTTCCCACATTTCTAACCAGTTGCTTGCATTTTTATCAAAAAATAAAACCACAATTTATAAATTAAAAGAAAATAAAGACAGAGGTTCGTAGAATGTTGAGGTTAAGGCACTGTTTACTTTAATAGTAGCAATAGTGGTCGTATGAAATTTTAACCGCGAATTTGCAATATGCAATATCAATAGACTTCCCCTGGTAGCTTCATAGCCAACCTTACCAAATAATGGTCAATCTGCAAGATAGGAATACATTGGATAAACAGTATGTTTCAGTTAACTGTTGGGTAAAGATATTTTCTAGTTAACTAACAAACACTTTTAACTATGGATCGAAAAACCGGCCTTTAAGCGGACATAATCAATCCACTAGGACTTTCGACGCCCGTACGCGCGTTTATGTATGTGTCGGCTATAATTTTTAAAACGTAATACCAAGCACATCAAAACGCTGCATTATCAATCCATTATAAGAATGAAATGCGAATTAAATTGTCTGAATAATGATATTAACAATAGCGTAGTGCATGCTTTCAAGGAAATTATTTATGCATACCACATTGAAGTAGATTATATCGGATATATACGAGGGTAGTTTGAAAAGTTCGCGAAACGAAGGTGAAATGAAAAAATTTGTTTTTAAAGTATAGTTTATTTTTCAACATAATCTCCGTCAAGTTGAATACACTTCATCCAGCGATGTTCCAAACCCATTATGCCATCACGAAAGTGCGATCCTTCAAGGTCTCCAAAATAGTCGTCGACAGCTGCTTTACTTCTTCGTCCGTGGAAAATCGTTTTCCCCCAAAAACTTTTAGTCGTGGAAATAGGTGAAAGTCAGAAGGAGCCAAATCTGGCGAATAAGCTTACTTACTTGCTTCACGTTTCTAACATTCTACGCCTCGACTGACAAGATGTTCCCGATTCTTCTTTTCTTCTTACCCAGCTTGCCGAACACATCTAAGAAGTAGTCCCTTACGGAAGATCCGAATGGAGGACTATTTTAACTCAAAAATCTTTTACCCCCTTAGAATTCCATTATGCTTGAAAACGGTTCCGGTGAGCTGTGTATTTGGGAGATAATGTGGTGGTTTGCCGTTTCCCTACATTTGATTTTCCAATGCTCCACCCGAAGGTAATACATTGGTCAAGAAGCGAATTCCTTTTACCTGGAAATTTTAAATTTTGTCGAACTTTTGCTGTTGCAAGCAAGGCAGGGATTTTTAACGTGCATGACAGCACTCACACACGGGACATCCCATTTCACATCCCATTTCCAGCGTCAGTTTCACGGAATGGGGATGCGATGTTAATTGCCATTCTCTCAAATGGGCTTCCTATATTGTATTACTTTATGTGCGCTTTCCGGTTATCTACGGCGCACATAACTGACACTTTATGCATCATTCTCTAACGTCTTTCTTGCAGTCTACCAAGTAAAATCTTATACGAACTTTCTCTAAGGTTTTTTGGGCGCCGTTGCCCCATTATGTAGACGTTTTTAAAGCTTGGACACCCGGCTGTTGGAAATTACCACCTAAAATGTACTCATAGATCCATCTTCCTTATCCAGGGATCGCACCTAGATCTTGTCCTCCAACTTCAAGAAATCCCACTGTACTCTATACGACTTCCGCGTGCTACTTAGCGGGCTAACATCCTGCCACGATGGATGCTCTCCTCTGATTTTCCAATCAATAATGACGCCTAGGTGTGGGCCATTCTCTTGTTCTGTTCTTAGCTGCTGCAGTTGCCAATTTTGTTAATCACGATTGTCCGCTAAAGAAGATCGCATATCGTCTCCAGCCGTAAACAGTCGGCCGTCGCCACGTGTCTGCGTTACGGTGACTTGAAACCACTCGATGATCAGTGTCGGAATCGTAGCCTTCCTATCCATCTCGCGACCTGTTTTGCGCCTTCAATTACACTCTCTTGGGTTGCATGCATCGCTGCTAGATATGCACAAATTCTCCACAATTCCAGCATTTCGGTACTTTCTCCTTTAGTGGCTGGTTTAGAAAACCCGTCGAATCATTACCTCCATTCTCTCTTCTCCCTCCGCATCCATAGAATATTTAACTTCGCCACTGCTACAATGCGATATTTGAGTCAACGCATTATCCAGGGTCTTACATCAGACCAGTCGAATGCTAGCTGGATCTCTCCAACCCGTATTCCATCGACAAAGCTCTGTACTGCCAGCTATTCTAAGAAACTGTTCGGTGCTGTTTCATAGGCTAGTCTTACTAAACGAGCAATATCTGCTTCAAACTCTTGTAAATTTTCGTCGCCCTTTTAGTAACGGTTCTTTACTTGAGCGTGAAATATTTGTAGCAGGTGAAAATTGTCGAACTCGTTTCCTGCCTTGATTAAGGCAGAGTGTGAGAGAGAAAGAAGGGGTGAGAGAGGGGCGGAAAGACGGGAAGGTGAAGGAGATAAAGAATGGGAGGGTCAAAGGTGTTGAGAGGAAGAGAGGTATAGGTGAGAGGATCAGACTCGTAAGGTGGGGGAGGCCGAGAGGGAGAGGAGTGAGGGAGGGAGTAAGGAAGGAGAGGGTAGGAAGATGGGTGAGAGGGAGATAAAGAAAAGGAGAGAAGGAGTGAAGAAGGAAAAAGAACGCAAGGAAGAGGGAGATGGTGAAGGAGGCAGAGGAATAGAGAGAGAGGAAGATAGGGAGAGTGAGGGAGAGAGTGAGAGAGAGAGAGAAATTGTTACATGTCGAGAAACGTGAAAGAAGCCACAATTGACATGATTATATTAGAAATAGTTTGTTTTTTTTTAGTACCTAAAAACACGATGAAGCTTCTCAGCTGTGAAAGTAGGCAAAAGGTGAATGGGGAGTAGACAAATACTGGCTCGGAAAACCTACAATTCCTCCTAAACACCCACTTCCACAACGGATACGAGATTAATGACGAACAACGTGGCCAGGTGTCAGCTGTTGAAGACAATGTAAAGGTTAGTTGACAGATTTTTAGAGGAAAAGGCTTTTGTAAAAAATGCTTACCTAACATTTTTCGAGCGGACCGTGTCAGGATTAAAACCCGGGACCTTGGGCATAGTAGTCACACGCATACCATCTACACCACGGAGCCGCCTAGCCCACCACATCCTAGTAATGTGTTTTAGAATGACATACCAACCTCTATGGCCTATGCCACTCTAAGTACCGAAAGATCTGCTGTCGTCTTTCAGCGACCTGTCGTAGTCTGGTTAATCACTGAAAACTCCAATAATATGGTTTAACCTACGCTTCGACTTTTTAGCTCGCTGAAACCCGATACGCCATTTTACCTATTATAGTATTCCGGAACTTCTTCAGAACGGATATGCAGAATAAGAAGGTAAAGTGAATTGAGAGGATATAGATATAAGAGAACGGTGATGAGAGTACTTCAAGCAATTTTTTGTAGTGAAAATGTAAAAAGAACAAAAGAAAAAAATTGAAGATATGGCTGTAAGTGAAAGTAGATGAGGATGGCGTGTTTGAGGTTGTGAAAGTCCTGAAGAGAATAATAAAGCAACAACAGGAATGGATAGCATCCCAGTTGAAGTGTTATAGTATGGAGGTATGTTGCTGATTGAGAAGGGGGGATTTTTATTGTCACTGAATATATTTACATTCGTGGATTCAGCATTACAAAGCAAGCCTAAATAGACAGATCAAAATACCAAAACAAATCAAAGGATGTACGACCTGCGCAACATGTGTATCAGACGTGCACAAGTCGATAACGACCGTAAATGTTCTGTGATTGTACCCTTGTATAAGGTAAAGTTGGAATGAATGCAAAACGATTAGTTACTTAAAACCAATTTTTCTAAAAATAACATGCAATTCTGAATTGGAACCACATTTATTATATTTCTAATTTAATTCTCTTTTATAGCATGTATACGAATAAAAAAATTGAAAACAAACAACGTCTAGGGCGACGCCAAACTCTAAGCAGCGCTAAAAGTGAAAACTCTGAAGTTTATAGCGGAAATAATATTTTTGTGCTTCAAATAACAACGCTGTAGGCACTTGAAGACGTAGATCTAATTTGATTTAGTCTCTTAGAATATCTGACAAAATATTATTAGATAAAACACGAAATAATTTAATGCGACGCCTCTGTAGAATCAAAATTTTTTTCACGCAAAATTATTTGAGTTTACCGAAGCGTTTATTTAGAAAAAGTTTTTGATTTTGCGATTCCGTATCTGATGCTCCACAAGTAATTCTTGTATTTCAGCGATCAGGAGTTTTCTTCGTGAACCATTTTACATAAATTGAGTTGAATTTTCCAACGTTTTAGATAATAAAACAGCTTGGAATTATATTAAATTACCTAAAATTTGAAGAAGTTGTAAAGCGGAGACAGCAAGAAACCTTATCAAATATTATAACTTCTGAAACTATTTTTCCACGCGTTCGCTTGATATAAGTTTCTCTGGAAATGTAATACTTTGTTGTTTGTTTGCTTCTCTAATGCAAACTTTAATTAATTTCAATTCTAACAAGTAATTACTCTTTGCAGATTACAAAATTTTCATACATCTGCTGCCATATTTATTACGACAGTTTGAAACCACAGTAGTGTTATTAAATATAGTTTACTGAAACAATCGCAAGCGTGTGTGCAACACAAGCGTCTAGTTTTCTCCAAAACTAAACTAATTAAAAAACTATTTCAATAACATTAGCATTAACCACATTAGTTCGATATTATTCGGACGGAAAAGCTAATAAGTACAAGGTACTACAAATCCTCACTGTACATACCATAATAACTCGAACTCCAAGATTAAATTGCAATAATATTTTTAAAAAAGCGATAGGGATTTTTATTTATGTTTTACTGTCTGGAATTATTTAAAAGCATGCCCACACATACGTCAAAAATAGGGCTTACAATACCAGACTAAAATCTGAATACCGGTATTTGATATTTGAAATTTGAAATATCGGGATACCGGTATTAAAACCGGTATTAATAATAAAAAATTTACTAGTTATATTTTTACTTACATCAGTTGTTATATTGAGTTGTTAACTACGAAGGCGTAGAAGGGCCACAAAAAAATCGCTGTACTTATTTTAGTTAAATTTCGACGTCGATGTCGAAATTTATTAAATTTCGTCTTCGATCTCGAAATTTAGTTAAATTTCGACTTCGATCTCGAAATTTAGTTAAATTTCGACTTCTATGTCGAAATTTAGTTAAATTTAGACTTCGATCTCGAAATTTAGTTAAATTTCGACTTCGATGTCGAAATTTAGTTAAATTTAGACTTCAATCTCAAAATTTGTTTAATTTCGACTTCGATCTCGAAATTTAGTTAAATTTCGACTTCGATCTCGAAATTTAGTTAAATTTCGACTTCGATGTCGAAATTTATAAAATTTCGACTTCGATGTCGAAATTTATTAAATTTCGACTTTGATGTCGAAATTTAGTTAAATTTTGGAGTAATTTTCTTCAACAGTCTTAGATAACAATATCATAAATCGATATTGTACCCCAATACAGGGCCGACACCATATTGACTTCGCTCAATTATTTTCTATTGGGTTATTTACATAACCAATAAATTTTTGACGAGTTAATAGAACACAATGCAAGAAGTACGACGTATGCCTGTGGAAGTTATTGATGAAGTTCCAAAAGAGTTCATAGACCGCCTTGGTCATTGTTAGGCCGTCAACGGGTTCCAATTCAAACATTTTCTGTAATTATTTGATATTTGTTTTCAATTTTTAGTAGATGTTTGTGTATAGTATAAATTCTATTTTCTGGAAATTTTCCTTATGTATCCCGTATTCATATTTACTTCAATGTAAGTAGAAAAATTAGTCTTCTCAAATCCATAATAAAAATGGTGGTTGCTCTTTAAGAAAAATACGGTTCCGTACGTTATAAGATATAACGTAACCTTTATAAGTTCACTCAGGGATCCGTCCGTTCGTCTGTCACAGAGGTTTTTCTCGAAAAATATGTTACGTAGGAATTTGAAGTTTGGCACAGTGCTAGATTTCTATGGCGCGCACATATATCGACAGTCAGAAAATAGTAAAAAATATTTTTAGATTAAAATGACGGGGGTCAATTCGCTCAAAAGAAAAAAAGTTTTAATAAATATATCGTATGAGGTATCATTTGAAAGAGGATTCTAAAAGGCTTCTAAAATTATTTTTTTTAATGTTCGGTCCAGTAGTCTTTATGATATAGCTCAAAATGTGCCAAAAATTATCGTCCCCTCCCCTTATTCTCCTACATTTCCAAAGCTAAAATTTTGATTTTAACATTGATAGTAGCTATTGAGTCATAGATTATCGGAAAGCTGCAGGTTTTTTTGACAGTGTATTAGTTGCTGGGAAAAATGTTTAAACATTGTAATAGACAACGTATTTACTAATAATGTACCAGTACAATGTTGGCCAATATATTCATTTTTCAGTTATCACAATCAAATTTGGATAAGATTTAATTATACATAAAAATAAAAACAGCTTAATTTGGTTTATTGATTGCTCACTGTAGTATTGGTACGGAACCCTAATAACGCAAGCTCGACTCGCTTTTGGCTAACTTTTTTTATTTAGTTTATGGAATTTTTCCGTTACGTTCGCAAAGCACAAGTGTATAATCACATATTAATATTTGACGTATTAAAATTGCAATTGTTGCATTTGAATGCAATCGCAAACCTACATAGTGTGTGTGTGGGGGGCGGGGGGGGGCAAGAACATAAATTTTGTTCCGGGATCAGGAGTGGTTCTCAGCGGCCCTTCCCATATAACCAAACGGCTGGCTATACTAGCACAGAAAACACGTATTATGCGATATGAAAATGTCTTCCATAATTAATTTTTGTTGTTAACCGCATTCCAATTAAAACCAACCAAAAAGTAAAAAAATAGTCGACAGAAAAATGGTACATATCTGCAACCATTAAATAAATACCTCAAGCATGTTTTTATTCTATAGTAAATAATTTTTAGTATTACACTTTTTAAAGCAATATGGACTGCTTGAACCACGTTAAAACAACGCTCATGTAATATGAATTAAACACAAGAGTTCTAAAAAATGGGATGAACAAGAAATCTTGATATTAATTTCTAAAGAACTCGTCCTTTTAAAATATTTTTTCAACGAACTTCGTTCGTTTATGAAATCGATTTGTCGTCCGTCTGTCTGTCCGTCCGAGGCCTTTCTAATGGTCGGACATCAATGTGTAATACATCAATCGATTCAGCTCGGTGTCCTGAGCTTAAGTTTTGATGTCAGTTGAAATCGGGCCACGGGGACGCCGTGCTCCCGCGATATTCCGTCGGAAAAATTAAAATTTCAAATAGGTCCAAAATTAATGTGCGATACATATTTGGACTCCCCTAACATAGCTGAGTCAAAATATGGTACCCCCCACAAAATCTGACCACGGATACCCGACCCCCCCCTCCGGGGAATTAATTTTTATCAAAAATTTCAAATAGGTCCAAAATTAATGTGCGATACATATTTAGAATCCTCTGAAAAAACTGAATCGAAATATGATGCCCCCTTATTTACACACACACACACACACACACAAACACACATACATACATACATACATACATACACACACACATATATAGCTTTTAAAATATTTATTCAATAAAATAAAATATATTAAAATGTCTCTTTTTGTTGTTTATAAATTTTTGTATTTTTTTCTGAATACTTATAATTATTACAATATAATAATTTTAATTTCTTTAAATTGTTTTAAAGTAAGTCTACATTTGGAAGTTCGTTGCGACAATGCCTTGCATTTTCAATTAATTTTTAATTAATCCGTTTAAAATTACTTTAATTTGAAATCGAGTATGTGCTGTACAGATTGAGTTTTTTTTTTCATTTTTACTATGGACATCTTGGAAGCTGTTAAAGATAGAGAGACACTTAAATGGGAAAAGTAATGCGGTTTTGTCTGTTGATTTCGCATGTGCTTTTCTGATTTAGAAAATTCCACGGATATATAGATATTTTTAAAAACTAAGTATTACAATTTTTTCAAATCCATCTGTATGTAGACTTTATTATTGACATTAGAGAAATAATGTAGATACAAAATTTGTAAATATTTTTATGCTGAATTAGAACGAGTGGCTAGAAAAATTATTTTTTTTAGCTTCATAACCTTAAATTTTTTAAATGGAAAGCATAGTTTTGCCCATGAGCCTGTTTAATAGCTTTTGTTTTGCCGATTTTACTCATATAGCACATGATGGAGTTATTCTTGCAAATGACCAAAATATTGAGATTTCTTTTATTTTACATAATGAACTAGTTACATTTCAATATGCAATCACAAAAGCAGACTTAGCAGCTGTATTTCTATATCATAACAAAAAGCTGGTAACAGGAAATATTAACTGATAAACAGATCATCCACATAACAACAACAACAACATACAATTTTAAATTATACGGATTAAAATCACAAAAACCTTTAAAATATAATAAATGGAAACAAAACTAAAATACCAATACTACAGTGAGCAATCAATAAACCAAATTAAGCTGTTTTTATTTTTATGTATATTTAAATCTTATCCAAATTTGATTGGGATAACTGATAAATGAATATATTGTCCCACATTGTACTGGTACATTATTAGTAAATACGTTATCCATTACTGTGTTTAAACATTTTTTTCCAGCAACTAATACACTGTCAAAAAAAACCTGCAGTTTTCCGATAATCTATGACTCAATAGCTGCTATCACTATTAAAATAAAAATTTTAGCTTTGGAAATGTAAGAGAATAAGGGAGGGGGGACGATAATTTTTGGCACATTTTGAGCTATATCATAAAGATTACTGGACCGAACATTATAAAAAAATATTTTTAGAAGCCTTTTAGAATCCCCTTTCAAATGATACCTCATACGATATATTTATTAAAACTTTTTTTCTTTTGAACGAATTGACCCCCGTCATTTTAATCTAAAAATATTTTTTACTATTTTCTGACTGTCGATATATGTTCGCGCCATAGAAATCTAGCACTGTGCCAAACTTCAAATTCCTACGTAACATATTTTTCGAGAAAAACCTCTGTGACAGACGAACGGACGGATCCGTGAGTGACCTTATAAAGGTTCCGTTATATCTTATAACGTACGGAACCGTAAAAATTATTAAACAATTACAAAAATACGTCAAACAATTTATAGAGATTGTCATTTATTGATGTTATTTCATTGTTTCGGTCATATTTGAGAGAGTTATGACGTCATCTATATTTTTCTTAAAGAGCAACCACCATTTTTATTATGGATTTGAGAAGACTGTTTTTTTCTACTTACATTGAAGTAAATATGAATACGGGATACATAAGGAAAATTTCCAGAAAATAGAATTTATACTATACACAAACATCTACTAAAAATTGAAAACAAATATCAAATATTTACAGAAAATGTTTGAATTGGAACCCGTTGACGGCCTAACAATGACCAAGGCGGTCTATAAACTCTTATTGAACTTCATCAATAACTTCCACAGGCATACGTCATACTTCTTGCATTGTGTTCTTTTAACTCGTCAAAAATTTATTGGTTAAGTAAATAACCCAATAGAAAATAATCGAGCGAAGTCAATATGGTGTCGGCCCTGTATTGGGGTACAATATCGATTTATAATATTAGTATCTAAGACTGTTGAAGGAAACTGCTCCAAAATTTAACTAAATTTCAACATCGAAGTCGAAATTTAATAAATTTCGAGATCGAAGTCGAAATTTAATAAATTTCGAGATCGAAGTCGAAATTTAACTAAATTTCGAGATCGAAGTCGAAATTTAACTAAATTTCGAGATCAAAGTCGAAATTTAACTAAATTTCGACATCGAAGTCGAAATTTAATAAATTTCGACATAGAAGTCGAAATTTAACTAAATTTCAAGATCGAAGTCGAAATTTAATAAATTTCGACATCGACGTCGAAATTTAACTAAAATAAGTAGAGCGATTTTTTGTGGCCCTTGTACGCCTTCGTAGTTAACAAATAATATATAAAATCCAATAAATATTGTTCTGAAATGAGTAGATATTATTTTTTTTATTACATAGAGAGTGAGAGTAGATAGATACAAAAAAACGTGCAAGTAAAAAAAAGTACATATTAAATTCTATGTTACATTTTACATATAATAGGCTCGTATGGCATTATATAATTAAAGAAGCAAAAAATTAAATTAAATTGAAAGTATTTATGAAATAATATCAATAACTTGCGTTTTGTTTATTAAAGTATGCCCTTAAAAAACATAAACAATCAATCGTTTCATCATCAAGCGAAGACCGAATTTTCGCACAAATATAACCAGCCGCCGAAAAAGCTCTTTCTGATTCTACACTTGTCGGCACTATTGTCATTAAGAAATCATACACATTTTGTAAATACGTTCCTTTTGTTCCTTTTTTTTCAAAAAAAGTAATTTCATCTTTTATTTTTTGTTCCAGACCTGGAATTTTTTTAAACGCAGGCACGGGTGAAGTATTTAGTGTTTCGTCTATTGCTGCCTATAGTTTTTTCTTTAATGCGTTTACGTTTACCTTGTCAGATTCTAATACTGTTTCGTTACTAATTTGAGAAGATATTGAAAGGGATGTTTCTTGCACAACTTCCATATCTTCTGTATCTTCTAGATTTTCATGTGTGAGCCGTTTAGTTAAGTTTACAATTTTTTTAATGATTGTAAATTTGGATATGCGTTTAAATACTTCGCCAACATCTTGTGAGCCTTTTTGCAGATACTGAAGTATTTGTGATAATTCAGTTCGTCGCAGTAAAATTCGAGATTTTAATGCTTCCAATAATTCTAATGCAATTGCAGATTTTTGCTGGGAAAGAGTATCTAACATAAATGTTAAAGAAGCGTCAGCCGTCAAAAGATTTGCATCTTTTCGGCATATTGCATCTACTGTTAATTTTACAGGTGTAAGAGCAGCAATAATTGAAGATAATAAATTAAAATCTTCGTCAGAAAAATGAATATCGGAACTAATGTCAATAAGCGCTTTTTGAATACAAAATTTAATTTCTTCAAATTTTTCTAACATAAATAACATACTGTTCCATCTTGTTTGACGACTTTTGTGCAGTGTCAATGCCGTTCCATCTTAGTCCTCGTTGCTTGCTTCCTTTCCTTTTTTTTCTTCTATTATTGGTCCTTCGAGCCGGACGAGAGTTCTTCTTTTATATTTTTGGGTGTTTTTTTCTTTTTCTGTTTTCTTTTTGTTTCGTTTTCATTACGAATTTTCTTTTAGTTCTTAAAAAAAAATTTTTGTTTGGGTTTTTGTTTCTTTTCTCTTTGGGCCTTTTTCTCTCTTTTTTTTGGTCCTGCCCACTCCCATTACTTTTGTTTTCCTACCCAGACCTGTCAATTTTGATGGGGGGAGGGGATTTGTTGCGTTTATTTTCCGTATAAATTAATTACCCTATTTTTCTTCCTTGTTTATTCATTACTCGTTCGAATAAACTCCGTTTCAATCCTTATTTTCTTCAACAACCCCCTATATAGTGAACCTGTTCAGTATAAGCCCGCTTAACATAATTAATAATAAACACGCTCTCGAATAAATTCCTTAACTCAAATCCCTTTTTCTTTTACAACGAAAATTTATTCGATAAATTGAATAGTCTATGCTTTGTTATAGGTATCCCGTAATCTCTTAAATTCTTCGACAAGATCCTGTTTACAAGTACGCTTGCTACAAATTTTTATTGTGAACTTATTTATCTCGAAACGACAAGTCTATGCTACAAGTAAATAGTTATATCCTGTTTCTAGAAACCCGTTACCTTGGTATACCTAACGACCGCCGTTTAATGGTTTTCTCTATTGTTCCCATGTAACGACTTGTCGAAATAAGGTCGCGTACAATCCGATATAAGCCGCGTTTTCTAGTTTTACCGCGTTTCCGTAAGCTAGGATTTGCAGTTCGACCCGTGTTGTTTGAACCATTGTTGAATTTGATGATACAGCTTATACGTCGAAATATTTTCTACACTTATTCGTCACCGTATTACAAAAGCGACTCAATGTGTTCCTGTTCGACAACTAGGAAGTGTCTTGCGTGTATTCGGTAAGTTTCCCCGCGCGTACCCATTCTAATCAGAGCCTATTTTTAGCTTTCTTTTAGCTGGAGGCTAAATAGGTTCTTTCTTTGTGTAGAACCACCTGTTCGTTGCCGTGGACTAACTGCCTTTTGTCTTTGGATCGCTGCTATAATTACGATGTCAGGGTGAATAAACCCTGATGACCATGGCGTTGTTATGCTGGCTCACCCACGGCGGTTTGCAAGATACGCATCCCGCAGCATAAAGGTATGTGACCTGTTTTCTTTTACGTACATCGAGGATCCTTATTTATCAGCGGTTGATGTAGCGAATCCAGTTCTCCATCCATGTTTAGAAGCTAGCTTCGCTAGTGTTTCTGGTTATCTTTCTTTAAGTTTTACTACACCTTGGTCTACATTTATTACTTTAATTTAACTTACTTGCTATGGAGAAAACCTACCTTTAATACTTTAATTTACCACACACGTGCTATTAAAAAAATCTAAGCATTACTTTCTTTAATGATTTTTATTACCTGTTAGCTACGAAATGCGCACTTCGTGGATCCTTTATAAATTTATCCTGCAAAATATAACTTAAATTTAATACATTTCTTTGTATCTGTGAATCAAGACCTTTTAATTTATTTTCAGTGTTAATAGGTAGTCGTGGGTGATGTGTTTTTTTGTTTCTGTTTGGTATGTAAGGCGAATCCCCCACTCTCCGCGGTTGATAGTTAGCGTGGTATTTACTTTTCTTCCGGCTACGTCTAGGTATATATAATATATATATATATATATATATATATATATATATTGCTGTGAAGCCACTAAAATCCGGGTACTCCGCTTTTCGAATCGAGCCCCTACGAATTGGATGCCGAAGAATGCTGTGAATCCTAGAAAAAGCTATTCATTACCTTAACTGTGTTGGTCCATTGACTTTCTTCTGTTAATCGCATCGGCTGCTCCTCTAGTTAAACCTTCATCCTCATTCATAAAAGAAGACAAACACATTCCTACCACAAACATCAACGTTAACTCTATTTACATCAATATTCACAATACATTAAAATTTCAAATTAAAAATTCAGCATAAATTTCAGTTTTAAAAAGAATTTCAAGATTAATTTTATTATCATTTAATGTGCATCCAGAATTAAAGTCCTTGTAGGATGCCTACTAATTAATATAACAATATATGCAGACCTGAGTCTGAGTACAAAGGGAGCATCTACCACCCCTTTACGTTAATTAACCAGGTTCGTCTAATTGAGCTCAAAGACATACCTAAAATTTCATCATAATCCAGAACATCAATACTAAATACCCCTTTCTACTTAAACAAGCAAAATTTCACCTTAAAATTAAAATTTTATTGTTAGTACAATTTCACTAATGTCCATTTAAAGTAAATCAATTATAAAGTTATTCGACACACACCAAAATATCAAAGTTCAAACAAAAAAGTATAATTTACCTGAAGTTTACTGCACTCGTAGCTTCAATGTACATCGTCCCTTTTGTTAATCACACCATTCCAACTGGATTATATTTACGGCTTCTGATTCTCAACGCTTTTAAAATTTTCTCCATCACCATTCATCTAAAGTTGTTTCTGGGCTTTTCCGGAACTCATCTGTGTATATCTGACCCTTGTTTTGTGGATCCAGACACATTCATGAACCATTTAATTATTAACACCCCCGAAAAATAGCAAAGAAATTCATACTTCTTTCACCAATATACGCCAAAACTGCCTACTTTTGTGTATACATTTGTCGTTGTAAATTTTTCTAATTGGTACGGTGATACTAAATTTTATTACCTTGTATCTAAGTGCACTAAAGTATATTCATGTTAGCACGTAAAGAACAAACTATTTTGAATCACCAAAATATACGAGCAAACTTTAAATTATTTTATCAAACTAAAATGCACTGTTTAACGTATTGAATCAAGTCGCGGATGTAAGAGAGCTTGTTCATATTCACCTGGGTATATATAGAAGTTAGCCTGTCTGTCGGTCGAGTCCCCAAAATGGACAATTCTAAAGAATTTCGCATGCTATGTTCCCATTCCGTAGCTCGCGCGTCGGTTTTTACGAATTTTGCACTCGCACCAGTTAAATCTCAGAAATTCTCACACGGCACGCAAACATGTCCGAGAATAACTAATTAAATTTTATACAGAAATCGTTGTTTCTACCTCTGATATTTGCATCCTATTTTCAACCAATTGTGACCCTCGTGACGTTGCTTAAATCACGCCTTTTACTATATGTGTCTCGGTCTTGTGCATATTATCTGTCTCTATCTAACCTGTTCTTATTGATGCAAATTGATATTCTTTATTATCGATTATTTCAGTCCATGTGGACTATCTGGGTTAAATAACCCCGTATCGCACCTTCTCGTGAATATTAAGCCCCGGTTTCTCCAAGATTCCTTGAAACCATTTGTTATCTACAAAATTTTCGCCGTACATGACATTTAAACTACGCAGGTGTTCAAACATAATATTAATTCTCAGAGCTTTATTTTCTGGTATTATAATCTTGGATTTCCACAGACTTTTATGCTTATTATTAATAATGGTTTAATTAACTCCAACTAAAATTGACTTCTATCCTTTCATTTTTAGCGAATACAAATTAAATGTTAATTATTATGTGTACACTTTGTTTAATACCGGTTACTTAAAATAGGGTTAATTAATATAAATTTTGCACGTAATTTCCATTTGTTTCTTTCTTAGGAATAATTAAATTACACGTAGAGCTTTTTAATACTGTTTCTTTTGATATAAAGCGTCTTGTACATGATTTAAATCTCTTATTTTTACTGAAACGACCGAATTTATTTATGCTTCATGGTTTTAATAAAGCGTACTTTTTCCCAAAGCTTCTACACGGTGATTAAAATTATTTGATGTGATTATTTAATTTTCTACCCTGGTCTAAATATGTGATATATATACAGGGTGAATGGTATCGTTCGTGCAAAAATGAACTGGGAGATAGTACACTTAATTTGCAACAAAAATTGTTAATATGACCCCTGTCTTATCTCGATTGGTTTAGGAGATACGGTTTTTTTACTCTGTTTCTTAATAACGCGACTTCTTGCAGTAAAAATTAAATTTCTCGGTTTCTGCTGCAAATAACTAGATAAACAATCCGATTTTCATAAACTACATTAAATTTCCTATAAAAAACAACTATTTCGCTTTTTTTAATTTTAAAAGAAACATTTATTATAAAGCATTAAAGTGTAAAAAATTACAAAGGAAATTTTTTAACAAAGTTTAAAGTAATATTACAGGGAAATTATTTTATCTACAAATGAGCAAATGTCACAAAAACAACCTCACTTCATAAGGTTTCCAGCAGTGCAAAACACTTTCTATTTGATTTTTAATTTATCAAGTATGGAAATATGGAAACAAATAATTTGTTTCCACTTCGCATTAAAATTCGCCCACTGCCTTGATTATCTAATGATCCCACAACGTTTTTCCGGTATTACGGAGGCAATAATTTGATAAATTAAATTTTATTTGTATTGTTCAAAATGCTGACCACCGCACCTGATACAGGTTCTTGCTCTTTTCCGCATACCTACCACGGTCACGCTCATAGATAGCTTCTCTCTTAAGAGTTGACATCCATTTTCGAGCCTTTGTCTCAAATTTTCCAAACTGACTATCTCCGTGCTGTACACGTATTCTTTTAAAAAGTCCCATACAAAGTAATCGATGGGATTCAAGTCAGGCGATCTTGCTGGCCACGGAATCGGTCCTCCTCTACTAATCCACCTGGCGTACTGTTCATTTAAAAACTGGTGGACACCACGTGTGTAATGAGGAGGAGCCCCGTCATGTTCAAAAATAATATCTCTACGAACTTCTAAAGGGACATCTTCCAACAATAGGGGTAGTTGATTTTGAAGAAAGTCCAAATACACTTTTCCATTGAGGTTTCTTTCGAAAATATAGGGGCCAATAAGGGTGTTTCCTATCACAGCCGCCCACATATTTAGGCTGAATCTGCGTTGGAACGATTTCTGTCTTATTGCATGAGGGTTTTCATCGGCATAATAGTGGTAATTGTGGAGATTTGGAACGCCAGCGTGCGTAAAGAGGGACTCATCAGACCACAGTATTTTTCGAAAGAAATGGCGCTCCTCAATATCCCGTGCTAATAACCAACGGTAGAACATCAACCTTCGTTGGAAATCTTCGCCTCCGCCTTCCAGAGCTTGAACAGGTGTAAAGTGAAAAGGACGAATATTATTCTTGTGCAGAACATCTACTACTTTCCATTGCTAAACTACAGCCCCTCTTGCAATTTGACGTGCAGAAGTTGTAGGGTCTTGTTCCATTCGAACCAAGACCAACTCGTCAATTTCTACGTCCAGATCTTGCCCCCTTTCATTAGGTACTTGAAATGCTCCTCTATCAAGGAGCCATTGGTGCGTTCTTGCAAACACGTTGCGACTGGGAATCGGACGATTTGGGAACCGACGTTGATATTCCTCCCCTGCTCTTGTAGCATTACCATTACAAAAACCATAAATGAAATGCTTATCTGCATATTCTCTATTTCTATAACGGGCAGGCATCTTAGATATCAAAAATTTATACGAATACAACTGTCTAATTAGTGACAATGCTTCACACTGTCAATGTGACAACTACATGCTATGAACGTATCTGTGCTCTGAAAATTACTGTACATTTTTGTTTTCAATTTGCACTGCCTTGATTATCTTATAATCGAACAAGGTTTTTCCGACATTACAAAGGCAATAATTTAATAAATTAAAAATCAAATAGAAAGTGTTTCGCACTGCTGGAAACCTTATGAAGTGAGATTGTTTTTGTGACTTTTGCTCATTTGTAGAGAAAATAATTTCGCTGTAATATTACTTTAAACTTTGTTAAAAAAATTTCCTTTGTAATTTTTTACCCTTTTATGCTTTATAATAAATGTTTCTTTTACAATTTAAAAAATCGAAATAGTTGTTTTTTATAGGAAATTTAATGTAGTTTATGAAAATCGGATTGTTTATCTAGTTATTTGCAGCAGAAGCCGAGAAATTTAACTTTTACTGCAAGAAGTCGCGTTATTAAGAAACAGACTAAGAAAACCATGTCTCCTAAACCAATCAAGATAGGACAGGGGTCATATTAACAATTTTTTTTGCAAATTAAGTGTACTATCTCCCAGTTCATTTTTGCACGAACGATACCATTCACCCTGTATATATATATATATATATATATATATATATATATATATATATATATATATATATATATATATATTGCCGGGGATCTCGGGAAAACCTCACCAACAAAAATATATCCGAAATTTTTGTTAAATTTTCAAAACTCGAAAATTGCACATAATAGAAACATTTTCAAAAATTACATAAATCAAAAATATAATATCTTACCCGTTTTCTTCTCTTTCTCGGTTGAATTGCTTTCTTCAACTGCTTCCGGCTAGCTTAGTTGGACCTTCTCTTGGATATCTAGATTCACTCTCGTATTCTATCGTTTACGCACACTTCCAATAAAACCACAAAATACAACAAACATACAATCTTTTATTTTTCACTATTTACAAATAAATAAATTTTATCCACATTTCAGTGATCAAGTTACACCTCAATAAATCCTATTTTGTAATGTTCAGAATTTTAATTTAAATTATGAACCACATAGAATGTACCCGGAGTAAATGGGCCCTGAATAATATTTTATTTCTCATTCCTTTTATCCAATTTATTTTAAATCTAAGTAAACTCTGGAGTATGGTGAGCTCATGATAACCCAGTTAATTATGAATAATGTATGCCCTTATACTTTGCATACTCTTACAACAAACAAAAAAAACACCCATGTACTCTTCACAAATTGTAACTTCTTGATGGAACGTTAATAAGCCTTATATACCTTTCAGATTTCTATTTAAATACCATAATAAAGTTAGTTATACGTATTAAGTTCAATACGCAAAAATAATGCACCACACCTTCAAAATCACTCTCATACGTCACTCAATATTCATAGTTTATAATTTATAACAACACAATTTCAAAGCGTTACCTGGAATGTCCAAAAGATCTCCGCTCCGTGGACGATGCCATATATTTACTTCTTTCGGGTCTGCAGGCTGTTTCTAGTTGTTAGAAGAAGAACCCCATGTACGTTGAGCTGTTAGCGCTGCCTTCCCGGTGTATCAAATTTCCAAATCCAAATCACTTATACGTCTTTCATGCTTATTTAATTTAATCCGCTTTACACAACAACACTAAACGAGATTGTTCAAAAAAATATAGGTGATGCCTCAATAAATTTTAAACTCGCACACAAACCGCGTACAAATTATATGGCTAACACCATGCAATATAATTTAAAATAATTTTATCATACTTACAAACTCGTGATACTTTCATACGTCGTCGGAAGCGATCGAAATATTAAGGGCTTCACCATGTTTTCGAAAAACATTTATACAACTTAGTCCGCCACCTCCTGGCCGCCTTTCATCCGAAATCCCCATCTACAACAACACGTTCTTAAAATCCGCGAATTTCAGCACGTCGTTACGATATTTTTCAGAAAATTAATATACACTACGCTCGTATTTGTGTCGCGTCCAACTAACAATATTACACAATCGTATATTCACTGACGTCCTACAAGTCCCGCCTATCTCACGCTGTCCCTTGCTAATGCGTTTTCTACGTCTCTTTCTAACCTGGTGTGAGTGGTAGAAAATCGATATTCCTGACGGTCTGCTATCTAACCCTACGTGGACTGTTACGTGCTTTAAATCACCCCTAGTTAGTATCTACTGCGAACACATGCGACGGTTTTCCGATATTCTTTGAAACTTGTAGCTTGATCTACAAAAATAATTGGAACTTGACATTTAAAATTCTACAGGTGTTTAATCTTAACGAGCGTTTTAAATAACACTTCTACGAGTTGGATTTTCCACGTATTTCAATCCCACCGATATATTTGTTTGTTAGCAACGCGTGTCACCTTGGTATTATTGATTTTTACACGCTTTTATGCATATTATACGTAAATAACCGTTAAATTAAACTCAATTAAATTAATAAATTAATGGCATTGGCTTCTAACATTTTATTTCTTTTGCAAACCTACTGAATCTTATTCATTATTTGTAAAATTTTGTTAACACCTGTTACTTAAAAATAAACTAACTGGAATAAATTTCGCCCGAAATGAGAAAGGAAAAGCTGGACATTTTAGGTATTAGTGAGGTGAGATGGCCAGATAGTAATGATTTTTGGAAAGATAATTATAGCATAATTACAACTTCTTCAACTAATGGACAGGCAGGGGTAGGAATAGTGTTAGGTAAAAGATTAGGGCATAAAGTTAAAGAGTACTTACAATTTAGTGATAGAATAATTAAGGCTAGATTGAGTACAAAACCCACAGACACTGTTTTAGTACAGGTGTACATGCCAACAACTCAGTACGAGGATGAGGAAGTAGAAAAGGTATACGAGGATATAAATAGTATAGTGAGAAAAGTAAAAGGAGATGAGAATTTAATAGTTATGGGCGATTTTAATGCGTCAGTGGGAGAAGGTAGTGAGGGAAAAATGGTAGGAAAATTTGGGTATGGCAGACGAAATGATAGAGGAGAAAGATTAGTTGAGTTCTGCCAGGAACATAGATTAGTAACTGTAAACACCCTATTCGAACAACATGTTAGGAGAAGATATACCTGGAAAGCGCCAGGTGATAGGGCTAGATACCAAATAGATTATATTTTAGTTAAACAAAGATTTAGAAACCAAGTTAAAAACTGTCGTAGTTATCCTGGGGCTGACATAGATAGCGATGAAGTGTAAACTAAAATTCAAAAATTGAGAAAGGTTAAAAGAGAGGATGGGATCTAGGTAAGCTTAATGATAGTAGGGTAAAGAGGAATATAAACAAGTATTAGATAATAAGAGCAAAGAGATAGCTGCAGGAGGGAACGTAGAAAATAGATGGAAAGAAATAAAACTGACTGTACATGATACAGCAACACAGACTATAGGTAAGAAAAAAATAGAAGCGAAAAAAACGTGGGTAACAAAGGAGATATTAGATTTAATAGAGAATAGAAGAAAGCTTAAACCTTTCAGAGAAGTGGATAGTGAAAGTAAGCAAAAATATAATACAGTTAGAAATAAGATAGTACATGAGTGTAGAAAATCTAGAAATAAATGGATGGAGGAGAATTGTAAGGGAATACAAGATGATTTGAGAGTAGGTAAGACAGACAGGGCATACAGGACAGTTAAAAAGTTTTTTGGGGAAGATAGGAAAAAATATAATGGTATTAGAGACGAGAATAATGAGCTTCTAATAAATAAAGTTGAGGTAGCAGATGGATGGAAAAGATATTTAGAAGATTTATATAAGGGAGACGATATGGATGAGTTAGAGAACGACCAAGAAGAGGATGTAGAAATAGGGTTCTCAATATTAAGAGAGGAATTTGATAGAGCTGTTCGGAATCTTAAACTAAACAAAGCGTCAGGGATAGACGATATTCCCGCAGAATTAATAAAATATGCAAGTCAGAAAACTTTAGATAGATTATATGAACTAGTAAAATTAATATATGACACAGGTTAGGTTCCAATAGATTTCGAAAAAAGTATTATTATCCCAATCCCAAAAAAGTCAGGAGCTGATAGGTGTGAGAATTTTAGAACGGTTAGTTTAACTTCTCATGCTTCCAAAATACTAACAACAATAATTAAAAATAGAGTAGAAGCTTTGACTGAGAATTATTTAGGCGAAGACCAATATGGTTTTCGTAAAGACAGAGGGACTAGAGAACCGATACTAATGATTAGGGTAATTATCGAAAAAGGTTACAAAAAATAAAAGACTCATTTCGCGTTTGTAGATTTAGAAAAAGCATTTGATAGGGTTAATTGGATTGTTATGTTCAGGGTTTTGCAAAAAATAGGAATCTCTCATAGAGATAGAAAAATTATTTACAGTCTATATAAAAACCAAAGTGTAGTAATTAGATTGGATGAAATAGAAAAGGAAGCTAAGATTAGAAATGGTGTTAGACAGGGTTGTGTACTGTCTCCCTTGATTTTTAATGTTCATATTGAGGAAGCTTTAAACTTAGCTAGAGAGAGAAAAGAGATAGGTATTAGTGTACAGGGACAGAAAGTAGACATGTTACGTTTTGCAGATGATATAGCCATTATGGCAGAGTCTAGAAAAGAGTTAGGAGAGTTTTTAAATATTTTAGATGAGATACTACAAAGTAACTATAGTATGAGAATTAACTCAGTAAAGACAAAGATAATGACAAGTGAGTTACAGCCTAGTTCTAAACCAAAATTAGAAATAGGTAATACCGAGTTAGAGGAGGTAGATGAATTTTGTTATTTAGGTAGTATAATTACAAAGGATGGACGTAGCAGAAGGGATATAGTAGCTAGAATAGCTCAAGCTAGAAAAATGTTTTTAAAAAAGAAAAACTTACTAATAGCTAATAGTATTAGTTTAGATAATAGAAAAAGTTTTTTAAAGTCGTACGTATGGAGCGTTCTACTATACGGTAGTGAGACTTGGACAATTAAAGAAGTAGATAAGAAAAAGATAAAAGCTTTTGAAACTTGGTGTTATAGGAGAATGTTAAAGATTAGCTGGACAGATAGAGTAACAAACGAGGAAGTTTATAGAAGGATAGGTGAGGAACCCTGTATGTGGAAACAATTGAAGGTCAGGAGAGATAGAATGATAGGGCACCAGTTAAGACATGAGGGACTATTTAGTAAAGTCTTAGATTATAGACTACCAAATAAAAATAGAGTAGGAAGGCCTAGACAAAGCTATATTAGTCAAATTATTAGAGATTTAGGTTGTGAAGAATATGCAGACCTTTTTAGACTAGCTCAGAATAGACAAGAATTTAGAGCTGCGTCAAACCGACTTTAAGTAAGTTCGAAAACAAAACAAAACAAAATAAAAATCAGGTAACTAAATGTCACCATGACAATTCACAATTAGTTAGCGGTCTGGCATGTTGGCAGCGTTTCGTTGCTTAAGCCTTATCATAACATATAATTTAATAAACCTCACCATGACATAACTCACAATTAGGTAGCGGTCTGGAATGTTTGCAGCGATTCGTTGCTTAAGCCTTACCATAACATATAATTTAACACTTTTCCTTTTTGAAGCGGATAACCAGGTTATATTTCATTTCCTTATAAATGGTAATCATGTAAACATGTTAGAGTTCTTTAACAACCATCAGGTTGCTAATATCTATGTAGAGTCAGGTGGATAGGAAAAAGATAGAAGGATATAGGAAGACCTAGACCAAACTATATTAGTCAAATTATTAGAAATTTAGGTTGTGAAGGGTATGTAGAGCTTTTTAGATTAGCACAGAATGGAAAAGAAGTTAGAGCTGCGAAAACAAAATGATGATGATTTTTTTTAAAAGGTATGGTGTGATAATGATACAAACCCGTTTCTTCATTCCTAGTACTAGGTTGATTTTCGTTTTCAAAGGATGATACGAATGAAAGTTCAAGTATCTTCTTGATGATATAGTTATACGATACCAACTGCTGATAAGATAATTGTTTTCACTTCTAATTATTTGCATGTCTAAATACGAAACGTTGTTGTTTTTCTCTTCCTCAATAGTAAACTGAATAAATGAATTGTACGAGTTAGAAAGTTGAAGTACTTCGTCGCCTTTACCTTTAGGAATACTATGTATCAAGTCATCAACGTACCTCTTAGAAAATGGACATTGAAACTGTAATTTGGACATACATGTGTTGAGTAGATCATCCATAACATATTGAGCAATTATAGGAGATAGAGCTCCCATAGGAGTCCCCACGGTCTGTTATAGTAGATATTATTGAAAGTGAAGTACGTTGTGTTGAAGACAAATTCAACCAATTTGATAAAATTGTTTTTGCTTATGTTGCAGTGGGATCTAATTATTTCCCAATGATTTTCAATAGTGTTTTGCACAAGCTCAGTTGGAATATTATCAAAAAGGGAAACCAAATCTAAGGTAATCAACACATACTCTAATGGAATGTTAAAGAATTTTTGAGATATAGTCCAATAATAAAACAATTAACTAAAAAGTTTAATCAAGACTTGACGTTTCGGTAGCTTTTTATACCATTATCAAAAGCTAAAATGGAAAGAAACCTCATCAGTAAAAATACATAGTAAGACGATGATAACTTACTCTGATCAATCCAAATTTACACAAATATATAGAAAATTCTAAAAGATGTAATTAATAAAAGTAGATCTATGATTATAAAAATTGAAGAGCCCAGAAGAGCACGTCTTGTACTGACGGTTAAAAACGGAAAAAACGAAACTCACAAACTTTTTTGAAATTGACAAGGAAAACGTTTCGAAAAATGACAGCGTTACACTTCAAGGAGTATTCATTCCTTTAACAATGTTTAAAAGATCATTATTGTATAAGGCGGAGTAAACGTTATATCCTTTATTGACATCCATTTTGTTATTAATAGGATTGATTTCCTTATTAATATAAAACGATTCTATAAACAACCTGGTATTATAATTGGGTTCGCTATCGAAAATGATGGTATCATGGAATAATGGTGTATCTTTAGCTGAAAAAACATGTAAAGATAATGCACATTTAGCAGAGTTTCTTCGACAGTCACTCCTGTGTTGGATTATACGACTTTTTAACCACTGACTCAGCCCAATGTAACTATTATTGCAGCTACATGTGATCTTGTAGACGATGTTACTCGTTAACAATTTTGGAGTACGACCCTTTAACTTTGTGAATAAACTTTGGATGGAATTGTTATATTCTTAGACGATGCCCATCTTAGGTTGTTTACAATAGAGATATCGTTTGTATATAAGGAAGTTTTTTATATGTCACGTCAGTTTTGGCAATGTTCAGACTTAGGAAATTATTGTAAATCAACTTGTTTAACATTCCTTTTGGATAACCATTGTTTAATAAAGTGTGATTTTTAGAATTCAGTTAGGCTACTTCATTCCAAGTTGAAAGCAATCTTAATACCAAGTTTAATGAGTATGGCCACATATATTATTTTTGCTATAAATAATTTTTATTCTTTATTTAACTATTTCTAGGTGTGCGAAGCTCACCTAGCTCAGGCTCATTTGGAGAAATTGTCGTTGTCTAGCCTTATTTGCACTAGTCAATTCTGTACATGCTTATTAAATGTACTGTGTTGCACTTACTACGGTCTGAATACCTATGCAAGTTATAGGATCCCCCATCTATTATACATATAAAACTAATATCTTTAATAGGAAATATTAGGAAACATTAGGAAATGTTAGGAAAGTGCAACAATGTCATAAAAGACAAATTGCAACAATTTATTACATTATATTATGATGATTTCAGTTCCCACGAGTGGAAACGCTACAAAGTAGCACAAGGATAAGTGACACTGCAGATGTCAGGTCACAGACGGTCGTAGGATGTCACGTACCGAGATTACGCAGAATAAGCCTGCAACATTGTAATTATGAATAGCTTTTAAGATAGCAACTATGTATTATGAAGTGTAAGCGGACATTACGTCCGCAGGTTCCCACAGAATTGTGAGGGGGAGAAAGTTATATAAGGACCAGGAGCTCCACTCCTAGTCAGTTCATCAAACGTTCAGCTTTTGCATTGCAGTTTGTAGATAACTAACTGTACAATTAAGTATTAACTATTTCGACTTAGAATAATTAATCAAGATTGTAATTGTTCAAATCTGTAAAACAAATAAATGTGTTAAGGACCAAAGAAGTCTTTTTAAAAAGGACCGCTCGAAGCCACGAACCTTAACTTGCATTACCCACTAATTTTTCAATGTTGTGATGTTGGTACAGTTATCATAACAATATTCGGCATACATTTATTTTAAATCGCATACCGGTTAACATGTATATTTAAATGAATGTTATTGTTGACGAAATGGCACTTATAGGTACATAATTACAAAAACAACCAGATGGAAAAAAATTAAAACGTTGAATTTTGCCGAAGTTAGACCGGTACACAAATGATTCTGATTTTACAAGTAGAGAATAAGTTCTTTAGGGAATGCCATAACTTGGTCATGTACAAAAGCTTTAAACTAACTTCATTTATTCTACCTGAGAGTTTCCCTAAAATATAATTATATAAAACACGCTTTTACGATAAAAATTCCTTTGAGAGCCAATTATTATGGTCTGTCTAACGAAAGACCTATCACTAAGAACTTGTGGTTTACGCAGCTACGTAGCTGCCATCACCTACACTAACAGTAATTGAATTATCTTTCCGCGTTCCATGTCGAAGCTTTTATCAATATAAAGAAATTCGACATCGATGAATTAAAGCTCGTTTTTAGAAAAACTCCAAATTGTCTTGGTAATATACTAATCTTTGTTGTTAATATTGCCAAAGAAATTTATTTTAAATAGTGTGAAAAGCTTGAAGTACTAAGAGCTATGGTTATTCTAAACAAAGTTATCAGAAATATTTGAGGCTTTTGTAAGAAACTTCTGAAGAAGCTGAGAGTTCTTGACAGTTTGAAGAGATTAGTGGAGTTGCTTTATTACAAAACTTTGTTCAGTAATAATTTTTTGTAGAATTAGAGGCCGATCAAGATAAAACGCCCTCCGAAACTTAAACTAAAATAACGCACACTTTATGTTCAACAAATATATGACACGAAATAATACAATTTCTTACGTATATTAAAAAAGATATTTATTCATATGAATTGCAATATCGTAATGTAAATATCAATAAAAAATAATGTTAAAAATACAAAGTATACAACAAAGGTAAAAGCAAAAATCATATTTATTTGTAAGACAGAGAAACTGATTATAACCTGTAATTTAACTTTTCTTGTTTTTATGGCAGTTGGTTAATAAATTATTTATTAGGTTTCCAATTTATCGCAAATATTATATGTTGCCATTCCGACTGGACCTGCACCTGAAGAAGTTCTATATTACTAGAACGGGCGGAATGGCTTGTGCGTTTCAGTGATCTAGAGAGGCAAACTACAGGTACGACCAAAGCAGTAGGGTCTTTAGTGAGGAACCAAACTAAGACAGGCCCCCGAAAGAGGGGAGCAGCTGTTTCGGTACTTAGAGTGGCATAGACCATAGGGGCCATTATGGCATTCTAAGACACACTACTGCGACGTGAAAGGCAACGGGAAACCACCACATTGCCTCCCAAGTACACGGCGTACCTAAATCGTTTTAAAATGACGGCATCCTCTAGGGAAAAAGATTCTGGAGTTAAAATAGTCCCCCATTCGGATCTCCGGGATGGAAATACTTGGGAGGACGTGATCGGAAAGTTTAATGGAAGAACAGGGATTAATTTTGCGAGTCGGAGCGTAGAATGTCAGAAGTATGAAGCAAGTAGTTAAGCTCGAGAACTTGAAAATTGAAATGAATATGTCAGTACTAGACATAGTAAGATCAGCAAAATTAGGTAGCTAGAGACGGGGGATTTTTGGAGTGGAGACTTTAGGGTATTTTATACAAGAGCAGAGAAAGAAAATTCGAATGTGGGAATAGTTATAAAATAGAACACTGTGTAAAAAGCTACTTACACAAGAATAAAGAATACTTATGGTTATATTAGAATCTAAACAGGTAAATATAGTGATAATACAAGTACACATGCTCACCTCTAGCAACAGCGAGGAATAGATAGAAGCGATCTACGAAGATATCGGAGACATAAATAAATAAATAAATAAATAAATAAATATTACAGGCCTTCTGCGTGCGTCGATGGACCTAAGGGTAGTAGAGGGAGTAAGTAAGGGGTTACTGTAACTTGTTGTTTAGAACGTAAGAAGCTCTCAAGATGTGTAGTCGCTTAGCTTGATTTATATTTAAATAAACCTTTCTTTAAACTTGATGTTGTTTATTGCATTACATCAATCTTTTGGTGCCGAAACCCGGGAAGATCTGGTGATAAATATAAACAAGCTTTAACGTAAATATTTGGAATAACGGAACGCGAACGCGAATATTTAACAGACGGCTATACTATCGAGTCTTCGTGATGGAACAAGTAAAACGGACAATTTGTAGAACGCACTTAACTAAAACAGTTAATAATATAAATTCTATGCTAGAAAGTAGTTTCAGTGTTGAAGACATTTATACAGCTATGTCAAAGTTAAAGCTTGCGAGTGACAATCTGAAAGAAATTGATAAGCAAATTGAACCTCTGCTTAAAGAAAATCTAGAGGACGAGTTAATGAAAAGGTATGAATATGAAGAGGTTGCTGTAACTACGATGTCTAAGTTGGAATTTAGATTAAAATGCCCAGAAAAATCGCATATAGAAGTTGACTCGAATTTAACGAATACGGTACCAGTAAATAACGAAACAAGTAGGCCGTCCTTTACGTCAGTGTAGCTTCAACGTGAAAAGTTAGCAAAGTATGATGGTACTGCAAAGGGCTGGCTTCCTTTCTGGGAACAATTCAGAAGTATGATTCACGACAATCAACAATTAACGAACGGAGATCGATTCAACTACTTGCGAATGTATGTCACGGAAAGGGCCGCTGAAGCAATTGAGAGATTTCCTCCATCTGGAGCGTTCTATGAAGAAGCTTTAAATATATTAAAAGATCAATTTGGAAATGGGGAATGGCTAATTGAACAATATATTGATAGCATTATGAAAATCGAACCTGTAAAATCTAAAAATGACGTAAGCACTTTAAGGAAGAATTACAATCTAATTACTTAAGATATGCGTGCTCTTGAAATATTAGAAGTATCTAGTTCTCAATATAACATAATCGTAAAGTCGACTCTCATTAAGTCGTTGCCAACGGAATTGCGTTTAGGATTTTATCAACAAATGAAAATGAAATCATCCAATCATCTAGAAATTATTGCGAATAATTTAGAAAGTTCATCATCAAGGTCAAAGGAAGAGGCAGATCGCCAGGTAAAGGATTTATTGCAGTTTCTTAAAAACGAAATCGAGTCTTTGGAACAAGCTTTAATACCGGATGCAGATTGTAAAGAAAAGATGCTCCCTACAGAAAAGAGAACGCATTACAAAGGAACTGCGTCTAGTTTATTAGTCACGCCGAACAAACGTCTTGAATGCTGTGCTTTCTGCAAGAAAGACCATACAACCGAAATGTGTGACTCAGATGTACCTTTGGCAAGGAAGAACGAAATTCTAAAGGCAGCAGGAAATTGTTACCGTTGTACGAGAAATAACCATAGTGCTAAGTATTGTAAAAATAGATTCTTAAGATGCAAGAAATGCAGAGGCAGGCACGCAACAATAATATGCGACCCAAGCTTTAAGCCAGGTAAAGATAGACACAACGCTGAGACGACAGGTATTACAATGAAATTAACGAAAGGCGAGAGTTCAATGAACACTTCGGCGCCGTCGGTGTCCAGTTTGATGACAAACGTAAACAAAAATGTGCTATTGCAAACGGCTTGTGTTTATGCCTTTGGCGAAAATTCAAAGAAGTTAATCAGATTAGTTATGGACGGCGGCAGTCAACTTTCATTTATTAAGGAGAATCTATCAAGGGTATTAAATTTACCTGTAGTTGGACAACATAGGGTTCGTATTACCGCGTTTGGAAATAGTTCAATACCGTCTAAGCTTTACAACCGCGTTTTAATTACTTTGAAGGGACAATATACAGATGAAATTTTAACGATTGAGGCTGTGGAAGTTCCAGAAATTTGCATGGATGATTTACATATACCTAAAGAAAGCATGGTAGAGTATCAAAACTTGCAGCTTGCTGACAATATCCCGTTTAATATAGATCGAGCGTTAATTGTTGATGGAATTAGTATTCTTATTGGGGCAGACAATTACTGGACAGTAGTGACAGGAAAGAATATTTGTCTAAACAAAGGTTTAGTAGCGGTGGACACGAAATTTGGGATGCTTTGCATGGCCCCATACCAGTTGATGCTACAACCATAGGAGTAAATCTGCAAACAGTGTTACATGCGACAGTTATAAAAACAGAAGCCGCGATCGAAAGTATGTGGGATTTGGAAACAATAGGTATAACCAAAGAAGCAGACGACGATAAGAAATTTTTCGATAATCTTTTGAAAATAACGTTCATAAATGTGATGATCGATATTTAGTAGTGTTACCGTAGAAGAATGAGGATGCAGTGATTGAAAATGATAATTTAATTAGTGCGCGAATTCGTGCTCAGAGGCTAAAGTTGAAATTGACGAATATTAACAAAATATGTGAATATAACGCTGCTATCAAAGGAATGTTGGATAATAATTATGCCGAGTTAATTTCCCGCGGTGATACTGAAAAAACAAATGGCGATCGTGTTTACTACATGCCACACAGGCCGGTTTTTAGAGAAGATAAACAAACAACGCGTTTACGAGTGGTTTTCGATGCCTCTTCACATGCCCCGGGACAAAAATCATTGAATGACTTATTAGAAAAGGGGCCTAATTTAAGTCCAGATTTAATTAAGATTTTACTTAATTTTCGTGTAGGCGAAATCGGAGTTACGGCTGACATTGAGAAAGCATTTCTACAAATTTATTTACATCCCGACGATAAAGACGCACATCGATTGTTATGGTACAATAACGACAATGAACTGGAAACGTACCGTATGAATAGAGTAACATTCGGAGTTACATGTAGCCCGTTTCTTTTAAATTCGATGATACGAACACATTTAATCAATAATCGAAAACAAAACCTTGAATTTATTGAAATCTTAGAAAGTGAACAAACGTGGCCAGATAATACAATAGAGACAGCTACGTCAACGATAGATATAGTATCGAAAATGTCTTTACTAATTAACGACAATATAAAAGGTAGCAATCAATTTATATATTCCTCCAGATACAGTGATGTTGATCGTTTAGTGCGGATAACGGCATATGTTTTACGATTTATAGGAAATTTAAGAACCAGAAATAATAAAGAAATGAAGAGCTTAACCGTAAACGAATTTGAAAGGGCCGAAATATTTTTGCTGAAGCAAGCTCAGCGGGAGATTTATTATTCGGAGATTAACAGCTTACTAAAGGGTCAGGGCATTGAACGGAATTCGAGTATTTCAACTTTAAGCCCTTTCTTGGATAAACATGAATTGCTGCGTTTGGGTGGACATCTTCATAATTTAAGAGAAGACTTCGACCTCAAGCATCCCGTTATTCTATCGAAAAATGCACATTTAAGTAAACAACTTATAATGAAGTTTCATAAAACTCTTCATCATAGTGGTGTTAATGCGGCACTTTACGAATTACGTAAACGATTTTGGATTGTGCGAGGACGGCAATTAATAAAGTCCGTTTTAGCAAGATGTGTCATCTGTAAACGACTTCGTGGAAAGTCAGGGTCGCATCCTTTCGCGCCGCTACCTAGAGATCAAATACAGCAAACAAAGCCCTTTGAAGTGACAGGTTTAGACTTCGCCGGATCGTTGTATTTTAAAGATAGTTATCATTCAAAGCCATGTTATGTGATTTTATTTACCTGCGCTGTTATACGAGCACTTCATCTAGAGATTGTTTTGAAAATGGATGTTGCGTCTACAATCAGTGCATGTAAACGGTTCTTTGCCCGTAGAGGGATTCCTAAGGTCATTTACTCAGATAACGCTAAAACATTTAAAAGAATATCACGTGAAATATCGACCTTAAACGAAGTGATGGCGAGTACGGAATTGATCGAGTTTGTGAACAGTCACCAAATTAAGTGGTAATTTATAGTAGAGCGAGCGGCTTGGCACGGAGGATTTTACGAGCGACTTGTAAAAAGTGTAAAAGACGCCCTTAGGGCTACGATAGGACGTTCTTTACTAAATTTAGATCAACTAAATACACTCATTACCGAGGTTGAAGCAACAATAAACGTCCGCCCGCTCACATACCTAGGTAGTGCACCTATGGATTTAATGCCGTTAACCCCTTCGCATTTTTTATTGGGACCCGCTTTGGCTACTATTCCTTTTGTTGACCGTGTTATTAATGCAGATGAGATTCGTAGGCTATGGAAGCAGAGAACAAACGTTATCGACTACTTTTGGAAAAGATGGAGCGCAGAATATTTACAATTATTAAGAGGAGCTCATCATAACGTGAATGTGCGTGAGTGTGCGATTAAGCAAGGGGATGTATTAATACATGGAAATGATAAGCGACGGTTATTGTGGAAATTAGGGTTGGTGAACGACGTTATAAACGGCCGTGATGGCAAAGTGCGTGCCTGTTACGTTAAGATTGCGAATGGCACCGTAATTAGGCGCCCAATACAATTATTGTATCCTTTAGAAATAAGAAGTGATAAGCTAAGTTGTACCGCCGCGCCGGAGGATGTGTAAAATATTACAGGCCTTCTGCGTGCGTCGATGGACCTAAGGGTAGTAGAGGGAGTAAGTAAGGGGTTACTGTAACTTGTTGTTTAGAACGTAAGAAGCTCTCAAGATGTG
This sequence comes from Platerodrilus igneus, assembly GCA_036346225.1. NCBI lineage: Eukaryota > Metazoa > Arthropoda > Insecta > Coleoptera > Lycidae > Platerodrilus > Platerodrilus igneus. Next base: position 384,650 of record JARFIW010000266.1, on the reverse strand, counting down.
TAGTCGCTTAGCTTGATTTATATTTAAATAAACCTTTCTTTAAACTTGATGTTGTTTATTGCATTACAACATACTAAGATACGTAGAAATACATGAAAATTTAAAAATTACGGGGGATTTTAATGCAGTGGTGGGTGAGGGTAGGGAAGAAGTGGTAGTAGATTTATTTGGTTTAGGCACGAGAAATGACAGGGGAAAAAGGCTGGTAGAATTTTGCGACAAGAACAATTTAACCATCACAAATACACTATTTTAACATTAGGCTAGAAGACGATACACGTGGAAAATGCCAGGAGATATAGAAAGATATCAAATAGATTACATTCTTGTTAGATAACGGTTTACAAATCAAGCAAATGACCTAGAAGAAGTTATAGACACTGACCACAACGTCGTAATTATGAAGGCCGCTCTTAAATTAAGAAATTTGAAAAAAGGAACAGAAAATGGCACTTTGACTTTGAGAAACTAATAGATAAAGATATGTCTTATACTAAGGAAGTAGAAACAGAATGGAATAACATTAAATCCAGTTTAGACATGACAGCCAGAGATATTCTGGGGTATACAAAAAAAGAAAATAAGAATCCATTGATAACAAAAGATATTCTGAATTTAATAGAAGAAGAACGAAAATACAAAAATAGATCAGATAAAACAGGAAAACAGAGATACAAATTCATAAAATGGGAAATTATTAGCAAATGCAGGAAAGCTAAAGAACAACGGATTGATGAAAAGTGCAAAAAGGTACAAATTAAGATGGAAATAGGAAAAACAGACACAGCATACAAACTAATTAGAATTAATTTTAAGGATGTAAAACCGTAAAGCAAAAATATAAGGGACGCGGGACGAAACGTCATTATAAAAATGTAGAGACAGTGGATACATGGCAAAATATATAGAGAATTTATATGCTAGGGAGGAACTAACAGCATAATAACAGGAAGCAGACACTGAAAACGATGACTTGGGATATGCTACACTTGGAGATTAGCTTGAATCAGCAGTAAAGGGTCTAACTTGTAAGCTATGTGTATGAGACAGGCGAGATACCCAAAGATTTCAAACGTAACATCATAGTAACTATATCAAAAAACAAAGCCGCGGATAGATGTAAAAATTTTCGAACAATAAGTTTGACAGAACACGTCAAAAATATTAACTAGAATCGTAGAAAGGCAAATGAAAAAACGAGCTGGAGAAATACTAAGAGATCAATTTGGGTTTATGCAAAATAGGGGAACACGGGAGGCTATTTTAGCTCTGAGAGTGGTAATGGAGAAAACACTAGAAAACGGGGAATCAATTAAATAAAAAGTGAAGTTACCGAATACGTTTTCAACGATTCCAACAAAATAAATACATCTGGAACTAACTATATTTTGCAGAAATTCAAAGGCATGACACTGATCGCTAATGAAATGGTTCAAGAATTTGCTGTTGCCAAAGCCAAACTCATGTTGCCGAAAAGCACCTACATTTAACTCTTCAAGTGGCTGTCTAGGTAACAACGAACATCACACTGTAACCAACCCGACAGCCCACTAAAGCTATAACATTGAAACCAACACCCACAGAAGTAACGCACACACAGCTTCTGCACGTTATTAAAACAAACCAGCGCCTCTCGCTTCCCAACCTCAGTATCCACAGTATCGGTCCTACTAAATCTGCAGTTACCATCCGTACCGTTAAACCCTCAAACAGCAACCTAATTGCGCAAAAACTCATGTAGTCTACATTTACTTAAGTCCAAACTTCCACAACTGACTATATTCGACCTTCATAAACACACTCCTACTACCGACGTAAACATATTCCACCAAAATTCCCTTGATCTACCCATTCCGCTCCAGAATATCCATCACTATCTGCCAATTTAAATCGGAACACGCCGGCAACCTAAACCTAAATGTTTCGTTTAAGCTAAGATCCATTCTAACATCCAACACGCACATATTCGTAGGATGAGACATAGTCGCTATCACTTCTTGTTACAATTAACAACGCTTCGGCCATCCCACCTGATCCTGCCACCCTGGTCTGCGGCCGTTGCGCCAGTTCTTCTCTCTCTAAAAACTGTACAAACCCCGCGACTACCATACCTATCTGTAATAACTGCTTTGGCATAAACTGCCCCAGAAACTACCCCGTTACCAGTCCTGACTGTCCTATTTATAAGAAGTCCTTAGAAATGATAAAGCGACGAACGGACAATGCGTTCTAAACACCACGTTAGAAACCAGACGCAATTACTTTCACTTCTATCGACTAAACTCAACACTACTCAAATCAACAGACCCGCGTCGATACCTTAGAGCTCACCAATATCTTTAAACACCAATATATTCACATCGCCCTACTGCAAGAATCATACCTTATCCGTAAAGCAATTCTCTACCTCCTTCCAAACTTCCGAACATTCATACATTCCAACTTAACAAAACCAAACTTTACTTCAGCCATCGTAATGACACCACCTCATAGACGTATCATATCACGCTTCCCTTTCCAACCCTCAAACAACAGTTATCGAACTTCACTGGAAAGTTAGCGCACCTTCCTAATTTCCTCCTATTTCCAGTACAGCTCGACATAAGTTCTGTCTTCATCGACTAGAAATATACATACAAAAATTGGCAATAAGCCGACTGTAAACAGCAATAGACGCCAAACGCCAAATCCTCACTCCGGTTCAATAGTCACACGGACACATTTGAAGACCTTATTTTTCAGCATAACCTACATATACCCAATTTTCACTCGACCATCCTTAAATAGACTCCTTAAACAGCAAATCCAATATTGACATAACCTTCACTACTTTCTTCGTTTCGAACTTAGTAAATTCCAGGAAAGCTTCCTATATTCACCAAACAAGCGACCACAACCCCAGTACCTTCAATATACTCCTCAACTTACCACCCGATCACACCAAAAACTACCATCTTTTAATGCATGACGAGCAGACTGAACCGCATACTCAAACAACTTGATAAAATTAATCCCAGTATTCCTCTAGTTACCCACGCAGATTCAAACCCACACTTACTTGAAAATACAATAGTACAGAAAATCCTTTCAGCCGCCTGTAACACTATCTCTAGGAAGTATCACAACCCACGAGCTACTCCGTGGTAAATGCAAAACCTAACATACTCTAGATGGAAATTATACCACACCAAGCATAAGCTAATGAGCCACAAAAGTTAATAGTAACATGACGCTGATAAACACGCTAACACTAACTTACCCAGTAGACAGACCAAGCTATAAAAACTAAATCACAAGCACTAACAAACAACACTACCACAATCTCATTCAACACCAAAATACAGGTCATGGACCACATACCGAAAATAAGTAAAATTCCTCAGTCGCATACCCTAAAAACCCACAACCACTCAAACTTGATAACTTTTAAAAATATAACGACAACCGTTCTGGAAACAGTAATCCACTCGGCTCCTTTAAACATCTCCACGCAACCCCAATAACTTTTGATTTCTAACACCGTGATCTCTCTTAACTGCGCCCCAGACACCAACCACGACATTATTCTTCTATACACATTTGTAGTCAAACTCAACCCACACGAAACCCCAGGTCCTGACCTAATCATCAACACCATCCTTCATAAATTTTGGTTTCTAATCCGATAATCAACACATGTACTTCTCCAAAAATACCTATCCGCAGGTACATACTCTAATAAACTGGCAAAATAACCCTTATCCGAAAATTAAATAAACCTCTAGACGACCTTAAACCACACAGACCCCTAGCCCTTCTTCCAACCTTAGTAAAACTCCTTTAACAAGTAATTCTTCACAAACTTAAGTTCCATATAGATATGCACTCCATCCTTTCGCCTAACTTACTAACACGGTTTCCGTTCTTGCACATTGCTAAGCATACGATTCGTTTCCTCATCTCCACAGTTCAATACTCACTTCAGAAGTATGTTATCGCCCTTTTACTAGATTTCGACCTTCTTTGGTGGCCCTACCTTTTCAATCAACTTAAAATATTCAACTTCTCGACTAACTTATTCCTTATAGTAAAGTCGTACATCTCGTCAGGAAAAGCCACTCTTTTCTCAAGCTTCCATTCTATCACACAACCTATTACCCAAGAATGCCCCTAAGAGTCTCGTCTATCCTGTACCCTATAAAATCTTGTAATAAACCATCCCCTTAAACTAAATATCCTAAACACATCTACCTTTGCCTATGCCGATGACGTCACCTCCCTCATCCACATTTATACCCTCGCATCTCTCAAAAGCACAGCTGCACACCTCATAAACTCCATTGAATCCTGGTCATTCCTCAGCAAACATCTACTATTTCTATCCAAGTCAAGATGATCCTGCTCAAAGGATACCTAAATCTGCGTATATTCTCGGCATACCACTTTTCTTCTCTGCAATAGTCCCCTACCTAGGCCTAAATATTAATGCCCGTCTAAAAACGTATACTCGTCATACCAAACTTCAGGTTAGAACAAAAATCATTCTTCATAATATATATAAATCCTTACCTAAGTCTTTATACTTATCCAAACCAAGAGGAAGATTAATTCTTAACCAAATCATTATCCATTTAATCCGATACGCCGTTGATTCTTGGCTCCTTTTGATACGTACAATCGTGAACCATCTTCGCCTTCACTTGTTGGATACAAGTGAACCTTTATCCTTTTTACTTGTTCGCGGCTTAGTCTGGGAATTACCCCAAGGGTGAGCAATGAGAATGAGCGTGGGTATGGTATAAACTCAATAATAAGCAAACATAGAAAGAAAGAGGGAAATTAAGCGCCACTGTATCTATATGGACAATACAAGAAATTCAATACTCCTATGAGAAGATACAGAAATTCATGGGATATAAGCACCATAAAAAACTTACAACTTAATGGACTAAAACATTTGAAAACCTCTTAAACGTACCTACATCTTCTTCTATCACGATGATCCTGAAAGAAAAAGTTTCACAACAGATTTTCTACTAAAAAGACACTATTTGTGCTTTTCAATAAAAGAGCATAATAATAATTATAAGTTCATAATCTTGAGATTACCACACCAAAGATATTTTAGTTGAAAATGGATATCTAGAATCAATCAGTTGTAACATGTCTGTACTTTTATATTGTTTCAGCATTCGTCTAATTTCGTTACTCAAAAATTTTATTTTCTCCAAGATATTCTTATTAAAATTAATTATTCATAGAATAAAAAACTTGAATCCAAAAATGTAATTTAATGTAGTTTCTCTCTTTCCGTTTTTTTTTGTTAAATATAGTTACAAATACAAAATAATAAAAATGAATTCTGGTTTTTCTTATAAATCTGTCTTGACATAACAAGACCTTACTTTTAATAATACTTTAAAACAAGATTCATGACACCCAACAAACAGATCTGTGTATTGGTTTACATATGCTTCAAATAAGTTTAGTTCATATTCCTTAAAAAAAATTTAAATCACATGTAGCTAGTTTAAGTAAATAGAATTTCAAATTTATCCAGATATGAAAATGACACAATGACCTTACTAAAGGTTAGACATCTGTAATTAAATCTTTTCAAACAGGAAGTGGACTTTGGAATCACAATACTTTGAACACATGTATTTTCCACATGTCTTACAAAATTACGTTACCATTACTTCCTAAAGAACCATATTCCATGTTATTTAAATTTGTTTAGCACAATTTTAACAAATAACTTTGTTATCAAATTAAAGAAATATTACAATTTTATAATCTCACGCAAAGTTAATTCGTGCACAAAATTTAGCATGAATAAGCAATCCTCTATTAAAATTTAATATGAACACTTTTAGAAGTTTACCAAACATAGTAACTGAAAGTTTTAATACCTGAGCTTAGTGAAGAAGTTACCTCTTGCTACCGAACTGCAATGCACAAGTCCAGGTCCTGCATACCAAATTTGATGCCTAGGGTATAACGTTAATGACCAACATCTGTTCAATACGTGTTTACCAAGAAATGTCGAACAACAGCTTCACATACATCTCTAACGATAGTTGCTTTAATTGCTAAATATAACCCTGGTTATTCCATGCGCTAAGGAATTAAAGATATTTTGTTTTAGTATAAAATGACTTAAATATTGTGGTCTCACCGTTAATAATCACCGACCTCTCTAGCCATTTTTATTAGGAAGCGTGATCTATTGCCTTGCCGGAACTACATGAAGAACAACTTCTCTTGGGCCCCCAAGACGACCACGACTCCTATGCCCATACCATAATATGTTTATTCGGAGGCTCCACTTGACACACGCTCGTGTCCGCATCTTCTTAAGTTTGCAGCTTCGTTCACATGTTAAACTACAATGGCGAATTTGCCTTTTCGTACCGTCCACGTAGAGAACAGCTCATACGTCTTGTGCGTCACCTCGTGACACTATTTACGCAAGCGCTATCTTAATTTAATAACTGAGAGGATATAATCCGCCTACGGATTAGGCAACACAAATTACTTGTTCCTTTTTTAAACACGTTTTCAGAGTGTTTATTGCTATTACATATTTCCTAGTAATGCATTTGAAACTAATTAAATGGTAATAATGTCCTGTTCTTTTGTGGAATTGTTTCCTTCAGACATAACTATATCGAATACAAAAATCAGATATCACAGATCTACTATGAATAGATGTGATCTCTTTAAAACCAGTGCCACAGAATATATATTCGTTACAATCGCAAGGCGCAAACTTAGCACTATCATCAAACCCTTCCTACAGAATATCCCTCGCGCGTACAGAACCACCTACGTAGCAACCATTTATACACTACCTTATAATCCCACTTGATCTCTATTTAAACTACTACTACCAAATTATGAAATTTAAAAACAACCGATCCATCTCCCTCCATGACAGAATCATACTCCTACTACAGTACGTGTATTGGGGGAATAGCAATACAAAGAAATTGACTGGCTTGCAAATTAAGTTGTCCGAAAAAAACAGAGGAAAGGGATAATTTATAAAGTATGTGCGTTTGGCTTTTAGTTTTAACTATTTACCTGTAAGTGATTTGGAAATAGTAGAGGAGAAAGACAATCAAGATAAAATAAAAATATTACACAAGTGCTACATTAAAGCAGGTAGTACATATTTTACACAGTCTGCAACACCATATTCTACAATTCCAAAGGAAATAATCATTTCACAATTGGAGTTGATAAATACGCCTAACGTTCGCCCGGAGGTTGTACAACAACGCGTAAATATTGGTAGTAAACTCTGTCCATTTACACTAAAGGAAATTGACCCATTATGCACGACATATGCTGTAAGTGGGAGAAAAAGATAGCTGGAATTAGAGGAAATGAGTGCAAAAAGGCAAACGTTGGTATACATGGAAAACTCTGCGACAATACGCGAACAATACAAAGATGTGTTAGAGAAAGAACACCATATTAGAGATAATGAGGCAGAATTAAAAGATTATTTTATGTGCCGATGGACTGACTTAGATACATCCGGGTTCTACAAGCTGTATGCATTTGTGTTTAGTAAAAAAGACTCTTTTAGTTATGTAGGTGTTCTTGTAGAAAGGGATGGTACTAAATTCGTATACTTTTTAAAAGGTTACTCTAAAACCGTATTTACCAAAATGGCAGATAACATAAACGAACTAAGGAATGCGGGTTTTGTAACCTTGGCGTACACCACATGCAAAGAGGTTCGGCTAATCATAGTAGATTTGCCTAGTAAAGAACCTTTCGGATCATTTAAAACCGAGGGTTTTACAACCTATAACGATCATATATTCCCTAAAGTGGTGGACATGCAACTATGCAGCAGTGAGTGGGAGAATAAGAATTCCCTTTAATAAGAAATTAAAGAAATTGAAGTTTCCATGTACGTGGCACGAGCCATTGGGAAATGGTAGAAATGTTAAAGCTATAAAGGTGATTATTAATTGTGGTTTAGGAATTGGTAGTTTCCTTGGACTAAATAAAATAGCTTAGACTGATTAATGTATATGATCACATATTTCTGTACACATCCACACACACACACACACACACATGCGCGCGCAGGGTTGCGCATGGGCGGGGGTGTGCATGGGCAGGGGTGTGCCTGGGCGTACACGAGGGAAGCGGAAGTTAACAGTCACCAAGCATCTAATTCTTTATTTGGAGACGACACCAGAAGCTGCGAAAAACCAATACTACAAACCAAAGCTTATAATCCCTTAAAAGACTGTTTAACCCTAATGGAAAATAGTAAGTTATACTTCCTAAAGGCGCCAATGTACTCGGTACTGCTTGCCAAAATGTGGAGTAAGCCATCGGACAAGCTGCAAAATAGCTGATGTTTAATGTATAATAACCTACTACAGTACGTGTATTGGGGGAATGGCAATATAAAGAAATCGACTGGCTTGCAAATTAAGTTGACCGAAAAACCAAAGGAAAAGGAAAAAATTGATAAAGTATGCGCGTTTGGCTTTTAGTTTTAACTGTTTACCTATAAAATATTTGGAGTTAGTAGAGGAGGAAGACAGCCAAGATAAAATAAAGATCTTACACAAGTGCTACATTAAAGCAGGTAGTACATATTTCACACAATCTGCAACACCATATTCTACAATTCCAAAAGAACTAGAATTGTAATCCCCGCAATACTTTTATACAAATTTTAATAAATTTAATATTAGGTATAAAGGTACAATTCTAGCGAGGGTTGCTTCGAATTAAAAAATTCCTAAAGATTTGGGTTCCCCAGAAAAATCTAGACCAATATTTTGTGTCATACCCTAAGACGATTTTGGATAACTTCCTAAAATCAAGGGTATCATTTTTGTAAGAGTGGTTTAATTTAAACAATTCTGACGGTTTTAAATTATCCGAGAAAATTCCAAATTAAAGCGAACATTTCGGGTAACCAAAAAAGATTTAAAGATCGAATTAAAATTAATTAAGCAAAAAAATGTAAAGGTTCCGTGCCTTAATGTAGTGGCATGTAAGGGGGGGTGGAGGGTTGTGGTGGTGGGATGTGGAGGGATGTAGTGCTGGGAGGCGGAGGGTTGTGGAGTGATGTGGAGGGATGGGGTTTAAAGATGTAGAGGAAAGTGGAGGGATGTGGAAAGATGTGGTGAGATGTGGATGGTGGTGGAAGTGTATGAAGGTGGTGGAGGTGGTCCCAGAACCGGTGTACTGCGTCTACTACAAATGTAGGTGCGCCCTTTGTATCTGACAAAAATAACCAGAACGGACTTAGAATTTTCAAGGTTAAATCCCATAAGAAAACCGTTTTTTTTTTAGCTGTAGAGGTCTGCATGGGACAGGTCAATGGTAAGGTGAATGATCTTTGAATCTACCAAAAATGACCTTTTTAGACCTTAGAATTTCCAATGTTAAATCCCATAAGAAAACCGTTTTTTTGCGCTCGTACAAAGATAGCTTATCTACTATGAATGCTTAATTTTGTTATGATCATTGTTAGAGCATGTGTTGCTTCTCTTAACTGAAGAATTAGATATAATTTTATTTGAAGTTGTTTCAGTTTGAGACTTCGCACTGTTAGATTCTCCTTTATGTGATTTGGTTGTATGTAGTTAGAGACCTTTCAGTCCTTTGTGCATTCGATTACATAGTTTACATTTGCGTAGGTTATTTGTATCTTTGCAGTTATCAATGAGATGTTCCTTCATTGAATTCTTGGTGTTGCTGTTGATGGTGTGGTATGTTTTTAAAGATGATTTATTTTCCATTTTGTTGGATTCTAATGAATTCAACTTTCAATAATATTTTAAAAGGACCATTAGTTTTTTAGGGTTCTGTACCCTATAAGCTATAACGGAACCTTTATAAGATCACTCTCGAGTCCGTCCGTTCGTCGGTCACCGAGGTTTTTCTCGAAAACTATGTAACGTACGAATTTGAAATTTGGACAATGCTAGGTCTTTATAGCGCGCACATATATCGATAGTCAGAAAATAGAAAAAAATATTTTTAGATTAATATGGCGGTGGTTAATTCGGTCAAAAGAAAAAACGTTTTAATAAATATATCGCGTGAGGTATCATTTGAAAGAGGATTCTAAAAAGCTTCTAAAGATATTTTTTTTATAATTTTCGGTCCAGTAGTCTTTATGATATAACTCAAAATGTGCCAAAAAGACCGTCCTCCCCCACTCCCTGTTCTCCTACATTTCCGAAGCTAACATTTTGATTTTAATAGAGATAGTAGCTATTGTGTCATAGATTATCGGAAAACTGCAGGTTTTTTAGACAGTGTAATAGTTGCTAGGAAAAAATTTTTTAAACACATACAATATGTACAATAGTACAATGTGGGACAATATATTCATTTTTCAGTTATCACAATGAAATTTGGATAAGATTTAAATATACATATAATATAAAAACAACATTATTTGCTTTATTGATTGCTCACTGTGGTATCGGTACGGATCCCTAATAGTGCGAGTTCGACTCGCTTTTGGCTAACTTTTTATTTTTCATTCCAATGATAGTTTAAGGTTTGAAATGTCACGTTGATATATCCAATTGCCAATTGATTATGTATAAAATATTTCCAGAATTATTTAAGAAATAATCCTTTTTTTTTATTAATACATTAAACTGTTTACTTTTTGTGTGGGCTGAAGAGTTAATGGAGTTTGCAATTACTTCTATGTAAATAATGAATCATTCTTCTAGGGGAAATCAGCTATTGATTAATTTTTTGACAGACCATAAACTTCAAACTTCAAATACATAACGTATAATTAATATGACTAAATAGGCATTTTTAATACCTTCCAAACGAGATATCACTTGCCATAAAATCCTATTTAAAATTATTGGTCACAGTGGTACTATGACGTCATCTATGACTATTACGTCACTTCTTGCGACTGGTTAAAAAGCCCACGTCCGTTTATTTTCACCCTCTGCTCTGCTCAAAAGATACGAGGGGGCTTTTCACTAGAAGTGTATAATAAATTCTTCCAAACATTAAATACGGTAGTTGTTGCCCTGACGCCGACGAGGCAGCAGCTCACGTATCTACCACCGCCTTCGGGCAATCAAAGGTGAGCAGCGGAACGGTGACGTCCTGTGGGGTGCCGAGGAATGAGTACACAAGTGAAGTAGTCGGGGATGCACATCCGTCAGTCCTGTTTAGACGAGCTACCTGACGATGGAGCGGCCTGTGGCGAGTAGCCATCCTGTCGGTCGAAAACCACAGGCCAGTGGACCCAGGATTCGGAATACTATGTAGTTGGAGGACAACTAAGAGGAAGATCCGAGAAACTGCTCACTGCATCAAATCAAGAGGATTCCAGGAGCAGGTCTTTTGGAATCCAGTCCTACATATTTATTTATTTAAGAACATCAACCGGTCAGAAACACGACAACAATTCAAGAAACAAAACATCAATAAGCCAAAAAACTCTTAGAGTTGTAAGGCTTTTTTAACGACTCTGAGAGCGTCGTGTCCAGCTACTGCGGATAAATACGGTTGTATATCAGATCCATCAATGTAGTACCTCCGGGTGGAGCATTGGGGACGTGGCCGCAAGTATGGCGGCCCTAATTCAAATTATAATGTATATCAGATCCTGTCACATTGGCTACAAGCTTCAGAAATTTAACAGCTTAGGAATTATAAATTTACCTTTAGGAAAGGATTTATAAACAGAGCATAAGAAATCTTTGAAGTTAAAAGGAAAATGCTTATGGGTATGAGGTGTATAGCTTCATTATAAATCTCTCGAAGCATATACCCAAATTTGATTTAATCTACTTGAGAACAGCGGTAAAACATTATTAAATATGACGCTTTACTCATAAAATTACTTCTACGATGAACTATTAACGTCTTCAGAGAGGCCCGTCTTTTAGAAGTAGTGGTTTACGCAGCAACATCACCTGCAGTTGATAATTATATTATCTTTTCGGGCTTCTTGCTGAAGCTTCCATTAAGATAAGGAACTAAAGCAAAAATTAAATTAACTCCAGCTGTAAAAATAGCTTCGATAATGTTGGTATTCGCTAATAAAATTATTGCGAGCGATAAGAAGCGCTAAATGGACCGTCTAATACAATCAGGATCCGCGAGTGATCATCAGGCTTTTACATTAGTCTATGGGAAGATTTGGTTTGTTGCTTTATAAGATTTTGTGAAGTTAAAATTTGTAAGTAATCTACTTGTACTAACTTTAATTAAATTTAATGCTTAGCGGCAAATAATTAATCCACGCAGCTACAAATTTTCGAGATACTCCACAACTGATTAACTCAATCCTGGTTTATCACAAATTCGGTTACAAGGGGTGTTTCTTGTAGCAATTATTTTTAAGCGTGAGAAAGCAATGGATGCAAGTCTTTGAATTTTATTAATCGTTAAAGCTTCATTTTTCTCCTTCATTATAAAAAGAGGGTGCGAGAATAAGCTGTGCAGTCGAGGCTCACGGCAAAAAAACCTATTTTTTAAATTGTAAACTCTGTAACCCACATTTTGCTAACTTTTAGGGTGTTTTGTTTTGGTACAACCACTATCGTAATTTGTTGAATTCTACTTCTCTACTACACCAAATATTTGCGTTCGGACAACTTAAAGACGTCAACAAAATGAATATAAATAATCAGATTGGAATTTTTCATGTGAAACTCGAAAGCAATTCAAGGTTCCCTTAATCCTGCTATAACAATAAACACTATTTTAGATAGCATTTAGCGTTATTGGGTATGGTTTTGTTGTCATTACATATATGCAATGCAACAGTCAAATGAAGGCCACATTACAAATCACTATTTAAAAAATTGCATTTGAAGAATAATCTGTTTGTGTATTTTTATTCCGCTATAAAATTAAAATGTTTAGAAGTTCCATTTAAAATCTGTAAGTTGAGAAGAAAACTTTTATGGAATTTAAACAGTAGAACATTACGTACGGAAAATAAGGTCGATTTGCGAATTGTTGAGAGTGCTAAACCAATCGGATGTTTTGTTGTGAACTTAAACCATTATTACCGATTTAAGATTAGGTGATTTTTAGCCAGTCTAATATTCTTTGAGGATAGAAAATTTCCTGAACCATGTTACTGTTTTCAATCTGGATGTTACGTTATAAATATGATAAGAATAATTTTAAAAGTGATTATTTCTGAGGTTCTGATGACAGAAAAAATTATTGAAGAATAATACAGTGATTATTAAAAGTTAGTGCAGGTTTAAGGTATTGTAATTATTATTGAGTTGATTTGCCAATTTCGAAAAATTGTAAATAGATCTATGTTTGTTGAACTAGTTTAATAGGGAATTTTTTAGGGCTTCAATTTAATTCTAGTCTATTCTAATTCGTTTAAATTTAATTTAATTCTATTCAATGAAAACCTACTCTATTCCTGGTTAGCTTTCTTGACTTAGTGCTAGTGAAAGTTTTGTATAATATAATTTTAATTAAAACAATCTCGACGCCGAGCAAGTTTTATAGTAATTCATAGAAGCACACCTTTATTGATGGAATATTAATATTCAAAAATACTCCCTATATGTTTGTTGTGGTTTGTTTAGCATTCCTCTTAATTTTCTTTGGGAATAAAACCACTCATAGTTTTTAAAATCTACTTTATTTACGTTTCGATCCATGACCTAGGATCGTTTTTTGACAACGATCCTAGATCATGGACCGAAACGTAAATAAAGTAGATTTTAAAAACTATGAGTGGTTTTATTATTCGATCCATGACCTAAGATCGTTGTCAAAATTATTTTGACAACGATCCTAGGTCATGGATTGAAACGTAAATAAAGTAGATTTTAAAAACTATGAGTGGTTTTATTCCCAAAGAAAATTAAGAAGAATTAATATTCGAATTGTTTGTGATTTAAAGTATTGGAGAATTTGTAAAGCTGGAGTTATTTCAAGAAGCCGGTGAACAAACGTTAGAACAACTCTTAGGATTTGTGATTTAGCCTCATATCCCGAGGATTCTTAATAAAAGTTTGCGCTTTTATAATTAAACCTTGCGAATTGTGCATGAAGGCAACATTTAAAGCGTCTAATACTTAATATAATAGCGATTCACGTCTAAAAAATGAAGTCGATTTTGTATTTATCAGAGCGCTTGACGAATCAAATCTTTTGTTATGAATTAAACGATTCCCATTGGTATGGAGAAAGTAACCCTTGGCAAGTTTTAATACTTTGATACAATAAAATTTTTTTAAACATATGCTTGTCTATAATTGGAATTGGATGTTATATATAGAACTAGACTTACCTTAAATGAGGATTATTGCTGTATTTCTGCAAACTAGTAAAGTAATTAAAAAACGAAACTAAATAAAATTTAATGCAAGTACAAAAATTTTAATTAAACTTGTTGTTCGATTAGTTTGATTTTCGCCGATTTTAAGACTCATAAGTAGACCTGTATATTTTAAATTAGTTCGGTAATGGGACTGTTAAGGGTTTAAATTACGCTTCAAATAATACTACAAATATTACTTCAAACATTAGCTTAAATATTAATTCAACTTCTAGTCCCCAATAAAGTTCAAGGTTTATTCAAATTTTGTTAAAATCTATTTGATTTAATTCTACTGTAATTAAATTTTTTGCAAAAAAAGCTTTGACCTACACTTGGTGCTGGTGTTGCAGAATTTTATTTCAGAATCAATTTTTGTGACAGAAGCTAGTGTTCAAAGTTTTACAGCATTATAAAACTGTTTGACTTGGAATTAATTCAAGGCTCCTGAATTAAAAGGTCCAAATAGCTTTTGGAATTTGTGTTTTCTGTAAAGACTTTATAAAGTGCGCATTCTGTATTTAATAATTTTACTGTAAGAAGTTGTAGCTGTCAGGTTTAAATAATTCAAAGATTTATTTAAGCGATTCTTTTGTAACAAAGGGCTATTTACACGTATTTTTGATAAGAGGTATATTTTTAAGGAAATAGCTCGGCGATGACAGTACACTGGAAGTCCATATAACTCTATATATTTCTTGTTAAATGTTCTAATTCTTGTTTCTGTGTTTTTTTTTCTTTATATTGTACTTGATGTTGATTGTTTGTAGTTGAGTGTGAACTGAGTGTAAGTTGGAACTTTAGTAAAATTTTTATTTTTATGTGGTTTATACTGCTCTAATTCTCATTTTTCTATATTATAAGTAAATATTTGTACTCTAAAAATTTTAGTAAAGCTTAGTATACTAATATATTGTAGAATGTTTATGTTCTACCAACTGAAATAGTCGGGGAAGCGGTTTCTTAACTTTAAATTTGAGATTCTGTGTCTGTTGTATAGGCAAATGTATTTCAATATCACAGAAATATGTTGCTATAAAAAGGATGCCATTTTAGTCTATACGAGTACTTAATATTAGAAAATGCGCTTTATATTAGAGAAAGTGATGAATATTTTGTGCGTATTTTCCAAAAATTTACCATCAAAAGTAATCAATGGGATTAACGTATTTTTGCGTGTATGTAGGACAAGTCGCACGAATATTAAGATTATATGCAGGTCCAAATTCTTATTATAAATGTACGACTACCAAATATTTACGTATGTTACTTAATTTTCGTCGTATATCAACACTAGCATATGCTAAACGTGATATCAAAACAAATTTGTTATTTACACTAGGTGATTACAAATTGATATAAAATTAACATTAGTGGAATTTACATATGATAATGACGTCAAACTAATAATTTTCAAAGTATTCACGTAATAGAATTCTTTGTTTTGAAAAGGAAGTTTGTTTATTGGTCACGGCGTACGCGTCTTTTACTAAGTTTAGCAGAAGCGCCGAATGAAAGTTTTCTGGAATAACTTGCTCTATAATTTGTATTAAATATTATAGATAAGAGTAGAGATTCACTTTGAAGAGAGAACTGTTGCATTTTCAGTGAACCAGTAAAGATTTAAAATAATTAAATGCTACGAGTAAGTACGAATAAAAATATTGTATCCGAAAAGCCTATTTTATGTAATTTTTATTAAGTCAATTAAAAATTGCAAGTACAATCTGCATGTTTAAAGTATTTTAGTAATGGATTTATTATAGGGCCCAATTGCATTACTAAGTCCCATTCTGATTACTTTCTAAGTGTCATTTTGCGTACGAATCTAAGTTTCAATTGAAAATTTTAAGTATTAATGTAAAGTGTTGTTCGATTATTAATGCTTTCCTAGATTCACTGGATCATCTCTAATTTTGCTGCGAATATTAGTTCTAACCTATTTGGTTTGGTGCTGCTGAAATAGAATTCGTTACCAACTGAGTTTTGGATTTAAACTGGGTGTCAGTTTTTATAACTTTGTTTGGATACCAATCCTTGAGATAAACGTTTGTGTTGGAAAACTGCTCAACAGGACACAATTTAAGACTACTGTATTAAAGGTCAGATTAGCTTTTAAATTTCATGTTTTTCTATATAAACCATTGGAAATATGTATTGTGTATTTTATAATTTTTGTGTGAATCTTTATAGTTGTAACATTTAATTGATTCTAATACTTATTTAGGAAATTATCTATAACAAAAAGCAATTTACACGCATTTTGTGTTCAAATGTTTATTTTTAAAGTCATAATCTCAGAGGTAAGAGTACTCTAACACCGAAAGGTCAATGTTAGCGTATAGCAAATGTAAGTTGATACTTTGGTAATTTTTCTGAAATTTTTATGTTATTTGCTTTGCTCGATATCTCATTTCTCTTTCGAACGTGGAAATAACACATGAGACCAACTGCGAAAACTCTCAAAGCCTACCTGAGAAGGGGCTTGCCTTTATAAAGGCCAATTCATGTTGAGTGATGGCAGTCTTGATTTAATCTATGACAATAACATACTATTGAATAATACGCTACGTGAAATGTACAGTATTTGTTAGTGAGAAAAAGTCATTTAAATACATTACGGAAGATAGACGATATTAGAGACGGTTGTGAGGAATGTTGCTCGAATCGCCCACGTTTAAGTGTTTATTGATACTCAGACGTGAGTAGATTATTTGACATACTTTCAATGGTCTCGAAACGGAAAATAGATAATTAAAAATAATTAAAACTACCACAAGATAAAGTTTTTATAATTAGAATAAGACATACTTGATTCGAACGGTTTGTTATATGTTATAGAGATCAAGTTGAATGAAAAAGCCTACTTTTGAAACCACTTGAACGATTTCAGAGCATGGATTAGTAATTACGTTCTGAAAAATGTCACCAACAAGCAGATCGGTAGGGGTGAAATATCTAAATTTCTAATTGGACTCGTATCTATCGATTATATTACTTAAGTTGCATAATGGGGTTTTCTAAATAAAGATTTTTGAATTTAGAGTAAGTGTTGTGTGTAAAAGTCTATATAATTTAATTTTAAAAGGGGTTAAGAGTGGAGGGGATATTAAATCACATTACTTGTTAAGGTAAATTCTGTACATACTTAGGAAAATTTAATTATGAAGTTGTCTATGTCTGATAATTACGAGATTAAGATTTGTGTAGAATTAGTTAGTGATTATCCCAGTTTTCAAGAGATTCTGGAATGTAGTACATAAGATATGTGTTGAGAGGAAATTAATTTCATTAATTATCTAGCTGAAATATTGTTTTCAAAAGAAAGCTGTTGTGGATACAGTAATCTGTATTTGAAAGATTGTTTGTGAGAGGATGTTTCGTATTATTATAAATCTTATGTATGATTACTGTGGTTTTATTAATCATAGAGCTAGCAAAAATAATTAGATTACGGGCAATTTGAAACATTTATCATAGCATCCTTATATAAAACGTACGATCCCAGGCGATCCACAGCAACTTTTATTGGAACGCAACGTGGCGCGATCCTTTTACAGCTCGTGGTTCTGAAGTGAACCGTTATCAATTTGGTGACGTTTCGGCAAAATCACATCTGCCATCTTCAGGCTCTGTAGGTTGAATAGTGAATTTATTGCTCAATTCACTGCTCAACCTACAGAGCTTGAAGATGGCAGATATAATTTCGCCGAAACGTCGCCAACTTGACAGCGGTTCACCTCAGAACCAGCCAGCTATGCGAAATAAAACCTGGGGAATTGACGATATATATATATATATATATATATATATATATATATATATACACACACATATATAGTTGTGATATAGTTGCAATAACCCGGTGCGCCCTTTTTGTGAAATAAAAACGTTAAAATTTTCTTTTTGTCAATTTTTAACGTTCATCAAACTTCTTTCAAAATTTACGTAATTTATAACGTGTATTAAAAAAACGAACTTTGTTGACCCTTACATAAAATTTTCATGAAAGCAATTTTTAAATTATTCAAATTAGAAATATACAACGAAATATTTACAAATAAAAATAATAAAACATTCAGATTGGCTAACCTGTTGTTTCAAGCTCGAATCAGTCTCTGTACCAACTGCTCCCGTATTCAGCTTAGTGATTTAATAGTCTCAACGTTGAACTCAGATCTGCTTTAGATATGGTCTTAATTTTCTTAGTATACCTTTAAATTATTTTAGCGTTCTTTGTTAAACCTCCTGGTCATACCCAGTAATTAATAGTTGAATTAAATGCTTGTTGAATCTTCTCATTGGATCCAGTAATTATTCAGAGTCCTTTTTATTAATGTTAATATTAGAATTTAAATTAAAACAACTTTTAGTTACTTACGTTTTTAAAGCTCTTTTAATTTTTCACAATTACCATTGTACTATTTATTACTTCGCGTAAATATTTTCTTTTAAGTGATCTGGATTAAGCCTTAATTCATGTTGAACTGATTTGTTTACAAATCCGGTCGTATTTAAAAAAAGCCTATTTATTGACAAGCGCTGCAGAGTTCGCTATTATACGTGATTCTCACATACCACGATTTGGGTATTTCTATGGATTTTCGCCATCTACACAAAACTGATGCGCTATTTTCAGCACGTAGTACTTCAAGTTAATGCATTGGTTCTATTGGATTTTCGCATTTCAAGCTCACGTAAATTATTGTTTGTACAATCAATTTGATTAACTTTGCTTTTATTATAATGCCGTGTTTATTTGTAGTCTATCAGGTGTTGAATTTTACCCTCCTGGTCACGTATTCTTAATATAATTTATGTATTAAATTATATGCGTTTTCTATTACGCATTTTTGAACCTGCTTGTACAATTGAGATTCTTAGCGTAATGATGATGCATTATTCATGCGTATTGTGTTTCAACTTCCGTTCACGTTGTCTTATGACTTGCCAAATCGTTTATTTAATCAAATCTTCTAAAGTACTTTTTATTACTCAAGTTAATTATGACTATGGTTTATATACAGAGTGTTGTCATTTACTTCCTGCCTAATCGTTGTATTTCTTATTTTCTTCGTAGAAATGTCTAATTTTCTGCGCCCTCGTGTTGTTTTAATGAAGTGCACTATACTAGCGGTCCAATCTACCCCTAAATGACCTTATTAACACAGCAATATATATATACACACATATATATATATATATATATATATATATATATATTATGTGGTTGAGGTGAACTGGTGAAAAACTAAAGACCTTTTTTAATGTCTAAATTTTCAAATTTATTTATATCCTTGATCACATTCTTCATATGATGTTTTTTTTTTAAATTTGAAATCTCAATCAACTTTGTAACGCAATGCATTACGCAAGACTTTTATGTATAGGGAAGCACATAGTACTTAATTTTTAACAGACTAATATGTTGCTCGAGTACCCTGCAGAATCTTTAATTACGTATAAAGTAACGTTTAAGAAACCCAGATTTGCATTTAAATCTGTATTTTTATTCCGAATTACTCTAAAACACATGAATGTAAACAACCCAGTTTTAACCACAGAGTTGCATGCTGCATAGTAAAGAAATGTCATTTTTTGGTAAGTTTAGATCTATGAAATAACCATGAAATTCATTAAAATTTACCTTAAATTTGAGCTTTTAAAGTTGTTAAATAAATTTTAGGCAATACAATATAGTTTTAATAAACAGCGTTGCAGTTATTACAAATTAAACTACAAATACAATTTATTACAATGTAATCTGTAGACTCCAAGTAATAAAAGTACACACTTATAAGAGTTTTTAAAAATGATGTCATCTTTTATACATATAGACTGCAATATGTGCAAATATAAGGTTTCTAACCGAAAGAAATTGCAGATACGCCTACGTGAACGACAGTGTAGCTGGGACTTCCTACATGCTATTTGACATAAAAAACAATAGCAATATTGTAGAATAATATGAAAACCCCAGGCCATTAAATGAAATAGTAAGAGAATTAAAAGTATTAAAAACGGATTGTGATTGAATTAGAACAGTCCGCAAACATTTGAAAATGTAATAATATAACAAAATCGAAGAGGGGTGGTTTTACTGCTAGATCTTCCCAGTGGGGTTAATTTAAAGAAAGTTTGGACTTAATACAAGTGATTATAGTGAAAATGTAGTGAGGATCGGGTACATAGAAAGCAAAATAAAACAGCCGAATAGAAGAAATCTACGTGGTTAAAGAAACGCTTCGATTTTATGCTGGGTAAAGTTCAAAACGCCTGTGGGAAGAAATGCTTCGTTGTGGCCGTTCGTAGGGAGTAAAATTGGATTGGTTTATCCCGCCATTAATTTGGGAATTTTATAATTATGTAATAGCTGTTGTTTTAAAAGTGGAAAACCTGGTATAGCCTGGACATTACCTGAAGTGTAGAAATATAATTGTTTGTAATGGCGTGGTCATATGTAGGATTTAGTATTTGTAAACAGGAAGTGAACGTTTTGACATTTCCTTTAACAAAGACGCTAATCGAAGTAGAACTTTATTAGTTGCAGAATAGTAAGAGATATGTAGGGGTAATGCATCTTAGAAAAGACAAGGTGACAGTGTAACGTTGGTGTTTAGACAGTTTTCTTGTTCGAGGAACAACATTACCATTCATTTGGGATCCACAAATGTGTGATTTAATAGGAAAGCACGAAAAATGTGGAGCGTCGAATAATCTTGTTGCTGGATTGGGCTAAGTTTTTTTAAAAGTTACTTTAGGATTTAGTTTAGACCAGATTGCAGATAAAGCTAGTGTTAGAAAGGTATATTTATACGCATATGTATGACAACGCATTTTGTGATAATAGAGATTGATTTTTTTTGTATTTACCTTATTTAGGAAGTTGATAGTAATTTGTAAAGGATATCTAGCTTTCCCAGTGTTAGGCAGATCTGGAAGGCGTAGTTGATTAGAACAAAAGAACATGACGATCAAAGGTAGGAATAAGTAAACCAAGGCAGTTTTATGTGAAATAATAGTCTTTCACGTAAATAAACAAGGACATCCAGAGGCTTGTGACGATCGACTGTTTGGCGCCCCTCAATATTGACAAAGAAAAGACCTTTCAGGGTAAGTGTTAATGCATTGTAGAATTTTAAGTTAGAAACCTTGTTATTTATTATTTCTTAACTGTTGTCTTTATTCCCTTCATTATGATGTATAGGAACCCACTTCCGACCACTGCAGTTAGCTGACGCACCTCTTTTATTGTTACAGTGTCCCTGTCCCTTTAGGACAAGTTAAAATTGAAATAGTTTCATCTGTAACAGTATGAAATTTACATCTATAACAATTTTTAATAACTATTAACATGTTGTTGCTTCTAATTTAATGACATGTAAGAAAAAAGTATAATATATACGAAAAATCGAAATAAACTCATCTTAGACCCGTGACAAAGGATTTTATCCCTAAATTTGATATCTTAAGCTTGGTAAATAGAAATTATTAGAACAAATCTCAGGTTGAAGAAAAAACAAGAAAAATGAGCATAAACCATAACCATGAACACTTTAATAAAGGGATTGCAAACTAACTATGCAGGGTGGTGACAGACAAACTAAAATTTATCCTGAGTGATGCACCACGATCACTATGTAAATTTTACCTCAATATATATATATATATATATATATATATATATATATAAAATTTTCTGAAAATTTAATAAAAGAAACAAATATATACCTCTGGAACACCTCCTTATTTCTGTATACCCCGGCTAGCTGTAAAATCTGCTTCTTTTGGATACCTACCATCCTAAGTTCATTCTTTTCTTACAAATATAGTCAAATGAAATTACCACTCAAATAATGCAACAAGACATACAACCTATTTATTTACACATATTAACAAGTTTCCATTAGCCCGAAAATATTTACACATTTGTATATACAGTTTTCTAAAATGTTACCATCTCAATTTTTGAATCTTTTAAAATTTCAAGATTTTTATATATTTCAACAATTTTATTTTAGACGAGTAGATGGGCCCGTCGTGCAATCCTAAATTGATTTTTAATCTGGTTTATGTTGAGCTCAGTATAACCCAGTTACTCTAAATGCTTTTAAACATCGCATTTTTGTTTAATATAAAGCTAAAGACCCGTTTACTCCTTACAACATTTTTATGTCATTAATAAACATTTTTAAATAATCAATATCAATTGCCCTTTACATATACCTCTTCAAATACGTTTTTATAGTAAGAAAATACACCCTCAATAAGTCAAAACACTCAAGCACAAAATACTAGCACAAATGTTCAAGCAAAAGCAAGAAATAAAATTTTCTTTTCCTGGAGTAAGCTTCTTCCGTCGTTACCTCTGAAGATGTGTTCCAAACCCTCGTCGTTGTGTCCATACACCTCGCTATTATATCTGGATCCAACTCATTTCCATTCGCTATTAAAATCTCTGCAACCATCTTTAGTATTTCTACCTGGATAATTGTCTGGACCAAGTTTAACCTTCCATGATCACTACACTTCACGCATACTGTTTTCAAACTTCCCAATTTGCTTACCCAAGTACCATCCTATCATTAGGTCGTAGCGTATAGTAACAGTACCTTCTATACGCTAGCATCCACTTGTGCAAATCACACTTTTAATACATTACCGGTACGTTACTAACAGCGGTTATCACACTTATAAATAGAATGTTGTACTATACTTCAACGAATAAGCGAGAATCAGTAAAACGTAATAGCACGTAATCGCAAGTAAGTAAGAGATATCAGAGATAAGAGATATCAGAGCTAAAAGAGCTTTAATATCTTTCCCAGTGTATTTATATGCTTTTGTACCCCCTCACGGACCCTATTTTCATCGAAAGGCTTATTCAAAACCCATTCTCCAAACTTTGAACGTAACGAACTTCTACGTCTGAAAATTCCAAGTTTACCCTGCTTTTACATCGAAATTCGCTCAACAACATCTAACCGACGCGAGCTTCCCAAAACTTCTAGCCTTCGATCAATTATATTGCTTTCCCCCGTTTTTAACGTCCAACCCCTAGCTACTTTTCTTCGTTTCACCCATATTTATTGTCTCTTTTAGAATCCCACTCAAGCTACAGAAAATCGATATTGTGGTTGGCCTCCAAATCCAATGCGTACTTTCGACGAGTATTTTAACCAACGTTTTATTATACGTTTTCTCTGTCTGTTTTACATTATGGATATTTCATTTCACTTTGTCTTCAAAGCACTTGTTATTTTAGCAGCCTGCCGCAACGACCGTTACAAACAATTCTATAAAATTTTGTACCAATGTTCATTCAAGTTCTTTGAACTTGATAGTTAACTATCAGGTGTTTCTCTGAAGTAAACTATCCGTTTAAAATTATAATTCCAAATTTTAGCATTTCTTAGGATTTATATAACGAACGTTTAGTTTGGTTATATGGAACTATGCGTTTAAGTTATCGATTTTCTATACTCAAAAGCTCCGTTTCTTATCCGATGCGCTTGATTTAAAATATTACAACTAATTATGCGTATCCTTGGGTTTCATGTACTCTAAAGCTTCTACCCGTTATGCAATTTTACATTCCAATTTAGAAATACAAAAATATCTTTTTATCCGTCCGTTTTCACTATCTAAACTGATTTATTTGGCGCGTAAATAAATCGTGTATATATATATATATATATATATATATATATATATATATATATATATGAGTATTTTCTTGCTGTGTGGTTTTAATAGCGAATTGAGTATTCTTGGGAATAAAACAGCGATAGAACTATATTCTCTTTATTCTTTTAGAACTCGAGCTTTCGAGAATCTTTATCTCTTCTTAAGGAGTAAACTACAAATAGTGGTTGTACATAATGGTTTATACTTAAATTACTTACGAACGTGAGAAATGGATAAATTGTAAAAAATTTATGGTTTGAAAGTTATTTTCTATTGAATGAAAAGTAATTTGTCAATGTCAAATTTTGAGTATTGTGATGTATTTGATATTTGAATAAATCGTTGTTGGACATGAATTTTGAATCATGTGTTATTTTATTTTGAATATTAATGGGTTTCTGGTGACAGTGAAATTATTTGTGGTGTATTTAAAGTGGAAACATTGCTGAAAATTTTGATGTGTTGATTATGGGACGTTTTGAATTGTAATTGTGATGAATTTGAGTGTATGGATGAATGGTGAGAGGAGATAGATACTGGAAACGTGTCAATTGTAGAAAGTGATGTAGAAGTTGTATTTTAATGTTTCATGTTTTGTCTATTTCTAGAAGATAAGCATAGACGCAACTTAAATTGTCAATGTCTTTCCTTTGATTTAACGCTTTTGGTTCTTGTGAAATTCTTACCATTTCAATGAATTTTCTTTTATTGGAATTTCTTTCAAAATCTAGAATTTGGCTATTTTCGTAATCCATGTTGTGACCAGTTTCTATTATGTGGCACGAAAGAGCTGAAGAGTTGATCATTCTTCTTGTGTCACTTTTGTGTGAAGTGATTCTTTGGTGTAGTGTCCTTGATGTTTCACCAATATAATGTTGTTTGCAATTGTAGCAGGTGATTTTGTATATTAGATTCGAGTTGAATTTCTTTGGAATGGGGTCCTTGACTTTTGTGTGTAGATTTCTGCCAAGTTTTGTGTTTTTTATCGCTATTTTGATGTTCGGGTTTTTGATAGTGGAAGATATTCTTTTGGTAAGACCTTTGATATATGGTAAAATTGCAAATGTTTTGATGTTTTGTGATTGTAGATCAATTTGATTTGTACATTCTTCGGATGTTGTGGGTTTTTTGTTGGGTGTGTTATGTATAAGTTTTTTTAAAAAGGTTGGTGGATAACCATTTTTGATTAAAATGTTGTGAATTAATTTTAAATTTTTGTCGATATATATTTGATTCGAGAGTTGTGTGATTCTAGTTTTTAGATTTATGATCGTGTTGATTTTGATGTGCATTGGATGATAAGAGAAATAGTTGATGTATCTTCCTGAGGCTATTGGTTTCTTGTACCAGTCTATCCCATGGGCTCAGTTATTTCACCAATAATTGCACAATACGTAATAGATGAACTTCTAGACACATGCATACCAAAATTACCATTCGAATTACCTTTTTGTAAAAAATTCGTAGATGATTTGATCTGTGCAATACCCAAAGATACACAAGAAACCATTCTACAAATTTTCAAGATGAATTGAATGATTTGTATGAAATCAGATAGTGGTAATTTGCAATGATTTTTGATAGTCTCCCATTTCTTTCTTCTACGACCAAAACATTCAATTCACAATAGAAAATGAAACACATAATGCAGTACCATTTTTAGATATGAAAATTATTAGAAACAACACCACCATCACAACAGACTGGTACAAGAAACCAATAGCCTCAGGAAGATACATCAACTATTTCTCTTATCATCCAATGCACATCAAAATCAACACGATCATAAATCTAAAAACTAGAATCACACAACTCTCGAATCAAATATATATCGACAAAAATTTAAAATTAATTCACAACATTTTAATCAAAAATGGTTATCCACCAACCTTTTTAAAAAAACTTATACATAACACACCCAACAAAAAACCCACAACATCCGAAGAATGTACAAATCAAATTGATCTACAATCACAAAACATCAAAACATTTGCAATTTTACCATATATCAAAGGTCTTACCAAAGAATATCTTCCACTATCAAAAACCCGAACATCAAAATAGCGATAAAAAACACAAAACTTGGCAGAAATCTACACACAAAAGTCAAGGACCCCATTCCAAAGAAATTCAACTCGAATCTAATATACAAAATCACCTGCTACAATTGCAAACAACATTATATTGGTGAAACATCAAGGACACTACACCAAAGAATCACTTCACACAAAAGTGACACAAGAAGAATGATCAACTCTTCAGCTCTTTCGCGCCACATAATAGAAACTGGTCACAACATGGATTACGAAAATAGCCAAATTCTAGATTTTGAAAGAAATTCCAATAAAAGAAAATTCATTGAAATGGTAAGAATTTCACAAGAACCAAAAGCGTTAAATCAAAGGAAAGACATTGACAATTTAAGTTGCGTCTATGCTTATCTTCTAGAAATAGACAAAAACATGAAACATTAAAATACAACTTCTCTCCATCACTTTCTACAATTGACACGTTTCCAGTATCTATCTCCTCTCACCATTCATCCATACACTCAAATTCATCACAATTACAATTCAAAAACGTCCCATAATCAACACATCAAAATTTTCAGCAATGTTTCCACTTTAAATACACCACAAATAATTTCACTGTCACCAGAAACCCATTAATATTCAAAATAAAATAACACATGATTCAAAATTCATGTCCAACAACGATTTATTCAAATATCAAATACATCACAATACTCAAAATTTGACATTGACAAATTACTTTTCATTCAATAGAAAATAACTTTCAAACCATAAATTTTTTACAATTTATCCATTTCTCACGTTCGTAAGTAATTTAAGTATAAACCATTATGTACAACCACTATTTGTAGTTTACTCCTGAAGAAGAGATAAAGATTCTCGAAAGCTCGAGTTCTAAAAGAATAAAGAGAATATAGTTCTATCGCTGTTTTATTCCCAAGAATACTCAATTCGCTATATATATATATATATATATATATATATATATATATATATATATATATATACCTTGGCTAGAAACTATTAAGTAATGGCTCAGGCCAAACGGTTGTACTTATTCTAAGAGGAGCGTATATTTAAATATGGACGAATTCTCGACAAAGTTAATCTTCTTGAACTCCATTATCTTTGTTTGAAATTGTTCATTTTGGTTATATTATTTCAACTAATTCCTTTCAAAAATGCAGTCTATATGGAAGGTTAATTAAATTTTATTTTTCGTTGTGTGCTAGTTTATATTCCCATCCTTTGAGTTACATAATTGATAAAACAGGGATTAAAGCACGAATCACATAAAAGAACTAATTGACGTAGAGGCAATGAACATGCGGGTAGGTCTCGTGCTGATCTACAACACTGATTGCCTTTTGTATATCCTTATAAAACAAACGATTATGAACCTTGTGGATCACTTTTGTTCCGCTAAAATGCAACAACAAATTTCTCATAAAATTTTGATTATAAATGCAAACAGGATATAAAACCTAAGAAGTTTGTCTAGCAGCAACCTTTCCCGCTCATTATTTGAGGTAACCCAGAAATTTATGTTATACATTTATGTTGCAATTTCGGTAAGCACGTAACGAGCTTTTACCAATAAAGCTAAGGGGTGCAATATTAGTAGCACAAACTTTGTCTTAAAAATATACGTGTTGGAATATTAGAAATGTAATTTATATGGTCTTTGAGACCGTTAAGGTGCTGCTTGAAGCGACGCGTGTGTTTGTATGCGACTATTTAGTCTAGTTATATAAAATCACAATATTGTAATAATAGTTAGCGGTATTAAATAAGAGTGAAAAAGTGCACGGAGCAATGCCGGTTGCGTTTATCTTCGTTAACAGAATAATATTAAAAGTAGCAGTAAATCCAGTAGTGTGAAAACAAGGTTAAATTTCTGCTTGAAGTTGAGGCTCCACTGCTACTACAATTTGCAGGAAGTCGTTACGCGAGACGATTTACCGTTAACGTCAACCCACCTGTTCGGTACTTGGAATGCAGAACAGTTTTTATGTTGTTTAAGATTATTTTGCTTGAATTCTGAAAAATCGTATTAATTAGTAGTTGGAGGGCAATCCAGTATTAGCTTAATATTTTAATAACGATGTAGCCGCGGTTGACTACCGAGTTGGATTGAACTTTATGCACAACGCTTGTCGGTTACTAGTATTTAAGTCTTTTGGTAGTATTTAGGTTAGGTAGCAACAAACTTTAGTTTGATTCGTTGACAGTTAAATAGTGATTATTCTTAATAATTAACGAGGGTTCGTTAGTTTTATACGAACATTTATTCGTTTTTATTAAAACGATATCGACACTTGTGGATTTACTTTAGTTCAGAAGCGTATATTTTCTTAATTGTAATCTTCAAGGACCTCCGCCCAGCTGTACTTAGGCGGGCTTTTTATAATTGGCGCTCAACCGTATAGCAGATAAATTTAATAAAATAGTTCAATAGGCTATAAGAACAGTTATTTCGTAGAAAAGGCATACAGTAAAAGTAACGGTCAAAGTATCCGCTAAAATTTATAGTAAAATGGTTTAATGATGGGGAAGGGAACTGTAAAGAAGGATGGTAATAATGACGGGAAAAAGGAGAAAAATGAAGCCAAGATTTCTTGACTAGAGAAAAAGTTAAATGAATTAACGTTAGGGATGGCAGCTATTCAAGAATCGATAGGAAAACTTGTGAATTGTAAAAGGGGGATGCGGGTCGTAAGTAGTCAGCAAAACATATCAACAAATATAAGAGACCGTGAACGTAATTGGTTCGCAAATCAGAAAGACATAGGTGGAAGTACGCTTTTTTTAATTCGGAGGGCCCAGTGCACCCCATGGCTTTCCTCAATAAATTAAAAACTTTATTAGACGACACGTAAATATCTCGCAAAAAACGGGTACGAGTAGCGGTGAATTGCTTTCGGGGCATGGCCGCTGATTGGAACGTGGATCATAAAAGAGAGTCCTTTTTGAGACTTAAATATAACAGCGGAAACGGCGTAGAATATCTTTGAAATTCACGAAAGAGGCAACTTATCTTAGGTACAGGATGCCGGAAAAAGACATCGTTGAAATGATTAGTTCACATTTTCCAGAGGAAATAAGGAGGGGTGGCCTAAATTCCGGATATTCTAAAATTGAATGTGTCAAGATCTTCTTGCAAAAAATCGATAAAGCACACGAGGCGCAACCCAGAAATAGAACACAACCACCAAGGTTTATACCTTGCAATAACGAGCCTAACAATGAAAGAAGTGATTTGGGACGCGAGTCTAGAGATCGTAGAGAAAATCGGCGAATGGGAGGCACCTCGTCGCCAAACGAAGGCGCCGTGTCCACGATTTTCAATCGCAACCCTATAAATGACTTACTATCGGACAACGAAGAAGCGGAAAACAGTAGTGCGTGAATACCAATGTTTCCGGAACTATCCATGATTAAAATAAAAATCAATGATGTTGAGATACCAGCCCTACTAGATTCTGGCGCCTAGTATAACTGTGTGTCGCCTTTGTTGTATGAGGAACTGGTGAAAGTAGGAGTGAATATGCTGTGTTTTTCGGTAACGAATCTTGAAGTTTCAGGGGCGATAGGAAATAACACTAGCAAGGTGCGCAAACAAGTCTTAAGAACAGGCGAATTGGGGGGGGGGGGGCTGGAAATTCCGTGCATAATTGTGCCCGGACTGTTAAGAAAAATGATAATGGGTTGTGGGTTTTTACGCAAATCAAAGGCCGAAGTGTAGTTTGAAAAAGAAGAAGTCAGTTTACAAATAGATGGCGAAAAGTATACGGTAAAATTTGACGAATGTGTTACCGAGGCTCCCCCGCAATTGAACGAAATCACAGAGGAAGCGTGGTTAACTGAAAACGATTCTAAAAAAGTTGAAACTGTTTTCAGGTTTTATACGGAAAAATATCATAGGCAGATGGCATTTTCTGCTGAAATGTTCAATCTGCCACAACAGGACAAACTGTTGGAAATATTAAACAATAATAAAAAGTTATTTTCTGACAAGCCTGGTCGAACAAGCATATATCAGCATACCATTAAAATGCGCCATACGTCGCCATTTTATCAAAAATCATACCCAATACCACATGCTTACAGGGAGGTGGCGAACTTACAAATTCAGGAAATGTTACGCTGGGGGGTGATCATACCGGCTCGAACCAAATATATTAATCAGCTTGTGGTCGTGATAAAAAATGATAAGTCAGTGCGGGTCTGTCTAATCGCCCGTTTTCTGAACAGTAGGATGGAAAAGGATCATGTGATGCCACCGAACCCAGACATACTACTGTTCGATTTTCAAGCAGCTCAATGTCTTAGTGCTATTGATTTAACCAGTAGTTACTGGCAATTGAGTATAGCTGAACAGGATCGTAAATATACGGGTTTCAATTTCGAGGGCAATAGCTATGTATTTTGTGTACTACCATTTGGACTGAGTACATCCGTTGGAACTTTTATTAAGGGCCTGGGTTTGGCGTTAGGGTCCTTTACGTGTCCATACGTGATGACATTTTAACATTTTCTAAAAGCCCAGATGAACATTTAAGTCATTTGAAGCTACTATTCAAAAAACTTTGACGAGCAGGCTTCACCATTCGAAAATGTCTGTTTGCTAAAAGGAAAGTGCCCTATTTGGGCCACATTCTGACCACGGAGTGGATACAAATTAACCCGTCGGGTATTGAGGCGATTAATCAATTTCCCGCTCTGCGTAATATAAAACACTTACGGGCCTTTCTTGTGTAATTACGAACGCTGGTTTGCAAAAGGTTATTCCGACCTGACCATTACGTCATTAAAATTGTTAAAAAAAGATGTAAGACGGATGTGGACGGAGGCCGATCAGGAGGTTTTTAATATGATAAAAAAGTGATTTTTAGAGGTTTGTTTTCAGTATCACCCTAAAGTAGGAAAACGATATTTTATTCAAACTGATTCCTCGGGTTATGCTGTGGGTGCAATTTTGTTCCAACGGGGTACTTGTGCTGGAGATAGGCAAATAATTGCTTTCAGCAGCCGCACACTTAGGGGTAGTGAGCTTCAATATTTCACGTCAGAGAAGGAGGCGTTAACGATCGTGTATGCTCTAGGTCAGTGGCATGTATTTATTTTAGGTAACCCCTTGACAATATTAACAAACCCCAAAACTCTGTTGTTTCTATTGAAGTGTCGTTTGCTCAATTGAAGATTGACGCGATGACCTCTTTTAATTTAGGAGTACGCCTTTGACGTGTTGTACATCAAATGAAAGGAAAATAT
Organism: Platerodrilus igneus; assembly: GCA_036346225.1. NCBI lineage: Eukaryota > Metazoa > Arthropoda > Insecta > Coleoptera > Lycidae > Platerodrilus > Platerodrilus igneus. The sequence goes on along the minus strand of JARFIW010000266.1, from coordinate 353,345 downwards.
TTTGGCGAATTACTTCTCCCGGTAACCAGTAAATTTAAAATCTGTAATGGACGAACCATCAATGCCAAATGTTATTGAAATAAACAAGATTATAAAACATGGTACGACTTTTCACGGGGCCAAGAAGAAGATGAATAGTCTGGAAGCGGCCCAGGGCGAAGACTCCTTATTTGGGGCAATTAAGACTAAACTAACAGATAATGATTCTGATAAAAACAATAAATGGTACCTTATCCATAATGAGATATTATTTCGCAAGGGGTCAACAGACGACCCCAACCCTAAAGTTTGTATTCCAAAATGCAATATTATTGATATTGTTCTGTCTGAGCACGAGGATAGGAGGAATTTTGGTGCTTGGAAATGTTATTTTGCATTAAGAAAGCATTTCTATTGGCTCAAAATGCAAGCTAGAATTCGCAAGATAGTTGCGGGATGTGAAGTATGTCAAAAATCAAAGATCAATAAAAAAGGTCAAGGGAAGGTGCAAAGTATAATCCCCGGACGACCATCCCAACTAGTTTGTTTGGATTTAGTAGCCACTGCCAAGGACGCGTTTTGGCGCCACTAAGTTATTGGTGCTGATCGTCGCATTTTCTAAATTCGTAACATTGTTTCCATTAACACGAGCCACCACAAATATAATATTTAACAAATTACAGGTATATTTCATAACGGTTGGATAACCCAAGGGGGTGTTAACCGACAATGGGTCACAATTCTCTGTGAAATGAAAATCGCTGTTGAATAAAGGAGTAAAAATGTATTATACGAGTCTCTATTACCCTCAGCGCAATATGACTGAACGTTTAAATCGAGAGGTGACTAGATTGTTGAGGGTAACGTGTCACGAGCGTCATACAAAATGGGCCCATGTCATTGAAACGGAACAAACTTTTCTGAATGAATCGGTGCATGACAGTACCGAGTTTACTCCCAAAGAGATACATTTTGGAAAAACGCGTGAACAAACCTTATTACCTATTATTAATTTGCCTGTGACAGGCCAAATCCTTAAAGATGCGAATATGTTCATTACACTTACGCTTGACCTTTTAATGTCAAAGGCTCGACGCCGTCAGGAGCGTCATAATGTCTTGCGCAAACCTATGAGTTTTCAAGTTGGTAATTTGGTTTATAGACGCACACATCCACAATCATCCGCGGGCGATGCAAAAATTTAAAAATTCTTTCTATTGTATGATCGGCCATTTGTGGTTAAAGCAAAGCCTGATCCGAATGTCTATCTCTTAAAAAGTGAGGATTGCCATGAGGTTGGTAAATATAATACAATAAATTTGAAAAAGTTCATAACACCAAGTACGGAGATCTAGACCCCCTTTTCAAATTGTTTTTTTGTGTGAATTATTTTGTTGTAGGCAACATAGTATTATAGGATTAGATATTAAAGTAACGTCAATGTTTTCTGTTTACTTTAATGGGGAATGTACCGTACCCAATAGTTTATAGCATAGTTTGAACCTAATGCAAACGAACAGGTAGAATATAGAAAGTAGGGCGGCGGAGATTGTTTAGAATAGCGGTACGGAGAAGAGAGGGTAGTTTATCGCTGGTCTTAGAGACCGTTAAAGTGTTGCTTAAAACGACGCGTGGGTTTGTTTGCAACTATTTAGTCTAGTTATGTAAAAACACAATATTGTAATTATAGTTAGCGGTATTAACTAAGAGTGAAAAAGTGCACGAAGCAATGCCGGTTGTGTTTATCTTCGTTAACAGAATAATATTAAAAGTATCAGTAAATCCAGTAGTGTGAAAACAAGGATTAAATTTTTGCTTGAAGTTGAGGCTCCACTACCACTACAATTTACAGGAAGTCGTTGCGCGTAAACGTCAACCCACCTGTTCGGTACTTGGAATTCAGATAAGTTTTTATGTTGTTTAAGATTATTTTGCTTGAATTCTGAGAAATCGTATTAATGTTTGTAGTTGGACGTCACTCCTGTATTAGCTTAATATTTTAGTAACGATGTAGCCGGGGTTGACCGCCGAATTAGATTAAACTTTATGCACAACACTTGCCGGTTGCTAGTATTTAAGCCTTTCGGTAGTAATTAGGTTAGGTAGCAACAAATTTTAGTTTGATTTGCTGACAGTTAAATAGTGATTATTCTTAAAAATTAACGGGGGGTTCATTAGTTTTATACGAACATTTTTTCTTTTTCATTAAAACGATATCGACACTTGTGGATCTACTTTAGTTCAGAAGCGTATATTTTCTTAATAACAATCTTCAAGGACCCCCACCCAGCTGGGCTTAGGCGGGCCTTCTATAAGGTTACATTTCATATCATCATCATCATTAAGTCTTCAGACCTGTAACTAATGAGACGCGTACCTCCATTGTTTTCTATTCTGAGCTAACCTACACATTTCCCTGAAATTTTCTCAGTCTGTATATATCACTACTTGCGTGCAATAGTCTGATCAAGGTCTACATCTACCTCTCTTTTTTCCTATATCTGCTTGTAATATAGTTCGTACTATTCCCCAAAATTGCCTTAGAACATATGCTGTCCTACTATTTCTCCTATTTTTTTTGTTTTCTACAGATATCTTTATTCCCCTACTATTTCTATAACCTCTTTGTTATTAACTTTATCTGTGCATGCTATCACCATCATACATCTGATGCATAACATTCCAAAAGGCTTTTTCTTCTTCCTGCCTGCTTCTCCTACTGTTTTTATTTAATAAGCGTACGGTACTGTGCTTCATACATATACTTCCAACACCTTTATTCTTGATCTTATGTTTATTGTCTTTGTCCTTTTGTTTCTAAAATAGGATGATAGGTCACATACTAAGGCACGAGGGAATAGTGCAGAATATATTAGAAACAGAGATAGGAAAAAGGAGAGGTAGAGGTAGACCTAGGTTATACTATTACACACAGACAATCAAAGATGTAGGCTGTGGGAATTTCAGGGAAATCTGTAGACAATCTCAAGATAAAAATCAATGTAGGTACGCGTTCAAGTAGTTCCAAGACAGAAACCTAATGACGAAAAAGTAATTGTATTTGAACCTGATGATTATTATAAGCAACCACAGGCGTTGGTTTTGCAATATTTTCAACTAATGTTGATTCCGCCAAATGATTTATTGGAAAACTATTATTTCAGCAAACGGTTAAGTAATAGGGGATCTTGATAGCCGCATATTGCTTAATCCCCTTCACATAGTAATAAATATCGGTGAAATAGGGTACATATTTAGAAAACAATAAAAAAAAACGTGCCTGTATCTACCAAGAAAGAGGAGTAGTTATATTCGAAGACAACAAATATAAATACAAGGAAAGAATTGTTCAAAACGTGCGTGTGGAGCACAGTATTGTGAGGCTATGAAATAGGGAGGTGCAATAGGGGATACAGACAGGAAAATGGTACAAGCCTGTTGGAATGTAGTACTTCAGATGTATGGTGATGATAACATTAGCAGACAAAGTTAATAACAAAGAAATTTCAGAAATAGTTGGGGAAAAAAACTGCTGTGGAAAACAAAAATGTAGAAGAAATAGGATAGGATACGTTCTAGACAATTGGGGAATAGTGCGGGATATATTACAAACAGGGATAGAAAAATGGGAGGTAGGGGTAAACCTAGATCAGACTATTGCGGACAGATAGTGAAGGATGTAGGCTTTGGGAATTTCAGGGAAACGTGAAGGTTAGTTCGGAATATGAAAAAAACGAAGGTACGCGTCTAACCAGTTCCAAGACTGAAGACATAATAATGATGATGATGTTATTGTAATTCATCATATAAATAATATTTTTTAAGATGTATTGAAACGTATTTTTCTTTTGTTATTTGTTTTGGCGCAAGTAATACTTATTGTTCCAAAAATCTTCCGACACAACTAGGGGTCTATTCCTGGGTAGAGCAATGAAAAGTGAGAGGGTAAGTCGAATTCTGTTTGCAGATCAAACTTAAGCTAAATCAAATAGACGCCACCAAGTCCTGATGTAATCACGATAATTGCATAGCATAGTTCTAAGGGCGGACGTGGAGACCCAAAAAAGAAAAAGATCGCCTTCGCTGACAAAAACCTGTCTTAATAAAATAAGACGCAGCTCCTGTAAGAAATTGTGATAGTTAAATAAATAAAAAGGTGAAACACCATTTGTGTCCTGCAAAAATACATAAAGAAATAATAAAAAAAGTATTTCCAATATAACATTGGCATCAATCTATTACTCAGAAGGGTTTTAGATTTATGTAATAAGATTTGATCACACTTGATCAAAATAAAAAACCTTTAATCTAGAACCAATTGTTTACTAAAAGATCTCTTTTAAAATAATATAACTTGTAACAAAAATTTAATCATTAACTGCATCAATCTTAAACTTTTAGCTTTCGTGTTTGTCTTTAAAAATTCTTCAATCAAACACTTTACTTTAAAACATGAACTTGTTGTACAAATAGGGTTCTGACCTGGGCAGATTTTTTCAGGTAGATAACAAATTAATAGCTCCTAACAATATTAGCATTTGAGCTTTCTAAATAATGTATACTAATTTTAATGTAGATAATGCTGATCACAAAAATAGACATGTTTACATATATTGTACTAAAGCTGTTCAAAGCATTTGCTTTTAAAATAACATCTGTCAGCTATACAAAGTAGAACAATATGACGTCAGTAACACCTGTTGACATTACCGACGATTCATATGGAACAAAGCATGTTGTTTTTAGAATCATTAAAACTTTCGTTTTACTACTGGTAAATCCAGCTCAACAATTAGTTGGAACTTTTTCAGTGTAAATGTATTACGCATCAAAGCAAGTTAACGTGTTCCAAATTTTGAAACACATAAAAAGAACTTATAGCTATCTACGAACCAAAACTGCAATTATCGCATTGTGACTAAGGGAGACGAGATCCCCGTTCTTCAAGCAACGATAACAGCGTTTGCAATTTGAAACCAATTCATCTAAACCAACTTCTATAATTCCTTCGTTCCACGTGTCGAATCATATCCTGTCGCCTTACATTCTGCGTTTTACTGTGTCCTTGTGTGTTTTTTTAAAGTTGCATCCTACTTGTCGCGCGTTATTCGAAGATATCCTCACTAATTGAAATGGATTTGCAGATTGCCGGTCTCCAGCCAAGGGAACTTGTTGATATCTCTATCACCTGTGGCCGACTATCTTATAACCAGCTCGGGCGGTCGCGCCGTCAGGAGGGGAACAATCAAACAGAGATGTGCTTGTGAATAGCTGTATACGACACAGATATCTGAATATAACTAGATTATTAAAGGACGATGCAGGCTTAGCGTATTACTTTTGAAGTTGAATGCAAATTATTATTGTTATTAATAAAATTGTTACATTATTCTTGAAATTATATGCAAAGAATTATCATCGAAAATAAAATTGTTACAGTATAACTTTGTAATATACTTATTTAACGTTAAAAAGCATTTTCAATTTATACCTCCTTGCGCATTTTACCTTTGTCCGTCCCGGCCCTTGAGTGTATAGTCAGTTAACTTGACAAAAATTTCATACCGTAAAACTGGAATATTTGCAGGTTAAAATCGCGTCCGTGGCACTTTCTTTAATTTAAAATAATACATGGCTTTTATGCAAAGACGTGTATTCGTTTCTTCTAACTACGTGTCATTAAATTAGGCAAACTCAAAACAAAATCTTGTTGAGGTATACGGTGATATTCAGCATACAAATCTACTACCATAAAATTCCCAAGAGTAGAAAGAACCCTTCAAAATGAAAACTGCTCTCTTTGACACCAACAAAGTCAAATATTTCTACTGCCATACATATACAGCACCACAGACATGCAAATAAAAGTCTACAAATATTACGCCTTTATGCATTCCGTAGGGAAATAATGTGGGTTAGCATACGATATCAATCTAATTCTTTCTCCATGACATATGTTAGCAGCTATGAGCATGTCAAAATATTTCATGAAGTAAAAACCTTTATTCTATAATAGAGCTTTGTAATAATGTTTTTAATTTTAGTAGAGGTAGCGGGTTTCATTAATATATTGCATCAAAATTAGCTAATAAATCTCAAGACACGCCTTGCACGCAAGGTAAAAATATATAGTATCCCGTCTTTATACAATATCATGCTAATTTGTATACCACTATTTATCAAAATTTTCAGTACATGTAAGAATTTAAAGCTGAAGAAAAATATTGGTTGGAAAATAAGATAAATTGTTTTCGTACAAGCCGCTTATTGGTGTTGTATGAGAGATAATATAAAATTGCTTTTTTTGAAATTGCCTAAGAATATCTGCTTTTTCGGCGGACTTTTAATACACGAAATATTTTATTCCAATAATTTCTTCACTCTAAACCTAAGCTGGAGAAATAATTGTGCATGGCCTCTTTTAGTGAACGCAGATTAGAATTGTGTCAAATTTGTATATTCTTTTCGATGTTCAGATATAATGGTTAGACAACCAACATCACAAACAAATCTTAAGGGAAAATGAAACATGTTATAACAGTAATCGAGAAGTATATAGGGTGCTCTAGAAATTACCCCTATTCGGTTTTTACTAAAGCAGTCTCGTTTCTGTTTAGCAACAAGAAAGGATGATTCATGGATATCGTATTACAGCCATATCTGCTTATCCATTAGGAAAATAGTTAATAGATATCGTAATACAATAGGTTTATTGACGCATATTCCAGATGTTTTCCCGATTTAATTAGAATAAAGTGTTATTGTATTATACAAACGCGAGTCTCGTTGTTATAGATCAGTATTAGTTTGAACTCGGCCCTAATAAACGTTTGACGTACATAAATTAATGTAAAGATTAATTCGCTTATGTGATATAAATATAATTTGCGCGCGTGGTAAAATGTGTTAGATGAATAAATATTACCAGTAAGATAAGTGCTACAATAGTGTTCAATTTATCGTATGTAGAAGATTAAATTAGTGCCTACAAATAGTGATTAAGCTAGTGCTAACGTATACAATGCAGGTATGATCGTCAACATCAGTAAAAGTTTTCGATGTTAGGAATGTTAGGGATTAATAGAGGGTTGCTAGGAAGGTTCAATAGATTCGACGATAAGATGGATCTTTAGGGACACTGTTGGGTTAATATTTTGGAAATGGAATAGAAGTTGGAGTTTGGAGTTGCAGTTCGATCGGTTAAGTTGAATTTTGTTAGATAAAAGATGTTGGATGGAAAATTAGCCTGCTTCAGTTGAGTTAAAATGTTGGCTCACCACAGGAAATCGAAGGCGGAGCAAAAATCTAGGAATTAGCAATGACGTACTTGTGTGAAGAGGATTTGACTGAGAAAATTAAGAAGTGAATGTTTTTCTGCATTGTGGTCTTTACAAAAGCCGTGTTGGTTGTCTAAAATTAGCGAATGGTTGTCTAGGTGGAATTGTATTTTATTTAAGATAATGCGCTCAAGAAATTTGCCTAGGTTCGAAAAAAAGGCTATAGGTTTTTAGATATTGAATTGTCGGGAGGTTTAGATGGTGTGGGTAAATTTCTGTACATGAAAAAATGTAACGGTTAGAGGCATTTTTGGAATAAGAAGATGATACAGTCTTTAAGGATGAGCCAGTATTTTTGGATGATAGTGTTCATTATGTTGTCAGTTCCGTGTGCTTTATAGGAATGTAGTTTAGATACAATTGCGCCTGTAAGATCTTTGGTAAGTTCAGTGTTTGGTACGGTAACTAGGGTAATCATGGAGTTTTCTATAATTTACTATTGAGCTAGTATGTAAACAACGGAGGTGGTTGAGGGGATTACCGGGTTTTAGAAAATAGTTAAGGTTTGTTGAAAAGAATAGATTAACTCATTGGCAGATTGGCAGGCGTGGTTAGTGTGTGGTAAAAAGGGGTTTTTATTATTTTTTGGTATGTAGTCCGAATCATTATATATCCTATGCTATAATTTCCTGGTGGTGTTATTTCTTGGCTTCGTTTATCTGCTGCTTGTAGTTATTTCTTGTAATTCTGTAGCCTTGTAATAAATAGCCCTTAAGTGATGTGATGTTGGTTCTTTGGCTGTCTGTAAGTGTCGTCGTCGCAAAGTGGTCACTTGGCGTCGTGTGCCCACCATGAAGTTATTCGGCTAGCTTCATATCTGTGCGGTATCGTTTTTATAGCAGTTTGTTGAATGTCGTAAATGGTTAAGGTTGCAAACGGAAGGGAATGGCGCCCTATGTCGTGATACATTTTAAAGCGAAGGGAGAATGTAGTGGTAGATTTGTGAGGAATTGTGACCGATTTACTCTGTAGATATTGTAAAATTGGGTTTTTGGTGAGCTCTTGCTGGAGATTGGGAAGAATATGAAACAATATTGAGCTACGATCGCTAAACTGAAGAAGGTGGAAGACTTCCTTGAGATAATTATGTTAACGCCTGACGGGTAGGCTACTGTGAGATCAAGTTGAAGAGATGGTGGATAGATTCCCAGGTTGGAATAGTTGACTGGGAATTGATAATAACTAGGTACTTTTGTGGAATGAAGTCGAGTAGTAGCGTGCTTCGTTTATTTGTGTTAATTGTGCCATGGTGTCGATTTATCGTTAGTATCTGCGCAGGTTATTGTTGGTTTGTTGCCAATTCTTGTGAGGATGGTGGCGAGCTGATATAAGTGCGTATTAATATCGTTGCTATGTTGAAAGTAAGATTTCCGGATTTTCAAAGGATTTTTCTTGTAACCGATTGTGGGAGAAAGTGAGGATATGAACGTGGCGTTTATTCTCAGATGTAGGATGATGTTGGCGGCTGTAAAGTAGAGAAGAGGAGACTGGGTGGGTGTGGGTTCATGCCTTAGGGGGTAGGTTAAAAATTTTTTTGTGCTTGACGTATAGTGCTAAGAAAAAATTGTTTTGTAGACTGGATCTAACTAATTCTAAGGTGGCGGTTCTATAATGTTGCATAATCGGTCCGTAGTTTAGACAGTTGAAGTGCGGTCTGTACACTTTGCAGTTGTGACATGTCTGCAGGATGTTCGTGTTAACAGTTGCACCTATGGAAATTACTACAGATTGGTGCTTCTTTCGGAAGTTTTGAACGATGTTTGATAGTGTTTTGACTTGCGCAGCGGCCACACGTTATCGTGGAACGGCAGATTTTGACTGAGTGACCATAGTGCTGACCACTATAGCATCGAGTGACCGAAACTAAGTCTCTAACTCAACAAACATTGTATCCCATAAACAAGTGTGTGCTTACAGTGAGGTTTACGCGCAGTTGTGGTGACACTGACGTTTTATGAGTAATTGTTATTAGGTCGTCGGATGGCAAAGGAGATTCCCTGTTTATAAGCATCTTCTAGAGTGCAGAGTTGGAGGGAGTTTTGTATATACATGTAGTTTAGAAAGTGTGTAGTCGGAATGTCATTGTCAAGGTCAACAGTTATTAATTGGGTTAGTTTGTGCTTTGTAACATGGATTGTGTAGGATTGTTGGTTAGGATATGATAAGAGTCTAACGTCGAAGCGTTTGTCTGCTAAGACTGTAACTGCTGATTTGGTCGGGCGGATACTTCTGGAAATTCGAAAAGTAAGGTTGTAGTTTAATTTTAAAGACTTTCATTAGTGCGGCGGGGGTAGCGAATGAGGAAGTGGGCTTAAGAGTGATAATTTTCGATAATGGTCTAATAGGGAGTGCTTGTTTGGATGTAGGTTTCGATAGCGTTGTGGCGGCGAAAGTGAAGTGTGTAGGTGGTTGTATAGATATCAGTGTGAGTCCGTGAAGCTTCTTGTAACGGGCATTTTTGGTAGTTTAGCATTTTACGCTATTTCCAAATTTGTAAATACGTTTCTGCAAATTACTATTTCTATATTTTATATTTATTAACTCCTGAGGCGAATGCATCGTATTATAATGAGAGGATTGCATCGTTCTTGTCTTCCCAATTCGTATAAATTTTGTTGCTTATGTGGATATACGAGTCTAGATAATAGGCGATAAGCGGTTGTAATAGCGACGAGTTGATATAAACAGACGAGGAGAGGAGTTCTGTTTTGTGTTCCGATATATTAAGTACGTTAAAAATGCGGCTTCTTTCTGCTTTGAGAATAGTGAGAATTACTGCGGTATCAATTCTCGTATTATTCATGAACAAGCACGCCGTGTTTTTAGTTGATTTTCTGTTGAAAATAAAAGTAGTAGAGCTTGTTAAACTCGAAGCACGTGTGCTTTACGGAACATTTGACGGACGGTTTTATTGCTTACGCGTGTCTTACTAATTGTTTTTAGTTGTTTTTCTTGTGAGATAAATGTCTTAAGGAACATTTGACGGACGGTTTTATTGCTTACGCGTGCCTTACTGATTGTTTTTAGTTGTTTTTCTTGTGAGATAAATGTTTTAAGGAACATTTGACGGACTTGCTTTAGTGATACACGTGCTTTACCCATTATGGTTCTTTTTAGTTGTTTTGTCTTTTGATATTTAAACTGTGTGTGCGATCTAGTTTCGCGGTCCTTTTCTTTTCAGAGTAGCCCATACTTTGGATTATTTAAACACAGTGATACTGTAGTTTCAGAATTTTCTATCAACAAAGAATCTAAAATAGATCATTGCTTGCGCAAATTTCGTTATTTGTGAAATATAACAGATTACCGGCTTACAAAGGTATTGGTTGAAGTTTCTCACTGCTTTTGGGGATGTTTATGAAAATAATATACCTTTGGTCCCAGTTGAAATTAAACTAGTGCTTCAAAATATTTCGAAATTGTTGTCTTAGGAAATAGAATTACCAAGAAATTTATCAAGGCTACATAGTTCCGACGCGTGATAATGTCTGCTGCTAACACCAGTGAAATACGTAGGTGTGATTAGTGTAACGTGTGATAAGTTCCATTAACACCCTCACAGTCAAGGGTGAAGTGCTTCGTTAGTGCAGGACATCGTTGAATCCCACACTTCAGTTGCAAGGACGCGTTGCTGAAGGACTTTTGTAAGTTAAACTATTTCCTACTGGTTATTACTTTAAATATCTATCCGTTGTTTTGCCATGTCTTCGTCGTTCTGATACCTTTTACAATAGACTTGCCTGCTATTAAAAAAGAAAAAGAAAGAAAAAAAACCAATACTACTGAATTACTCATATCAATTGTGTCTTACCTATTTATTTATCTTTTGTTAATATTTTGTCTGATTTATGTTTAATTGGTGTGCGAGGAAACGTTTCTGCTACTCCCCAATATTACCTCACTTTGTACTAAAAATTTTGTATTGCTTTTACCGTTGTTATATTATATAGATTATCTAAACAGTTTTTTTTTACATTCTACCAAGTACTGAATAACTTAGACGTTTCATTGCTGCTATGCTTATTCTTTTTTTTTCAGGTTTGCTTAACTAATTTTCTTGCAGGTATTGTCACTAACTCCTTACCGCCGCATACATTATATGTTGGTCTGCTTTCTACAACCCCCCCCCCCCTAATCTCCGATTGAACCCGGTTATTTCTTTGATTTTCTTGGTGTTACGCACGGCTACGAGCCAACGTAACATAAATTTTTGGCGCCCAACGTGGCTGCCTCGAAAAAAAAAACGTAGCATTCTGTACTTAGCTGTAGAACGACATCTAGGTTCTTTTCGGCCGATTGTAATTTGCGTTTTGGTTAGGTGCATTGGCAATTAGGGCAAAATCTTCAAATTTAACTAAGAGGTAGTTTGTTGATTTTATTGCTTTCTCTGAGCAGAAAGTCAGAGATGTCAGGATTGGTAGTTAATGCTAATTTGTTTAAATGTGGTAACTGTCGACGATTCTGAATCCTCAGCGTCTCTGGGACGTTTCGTTTTGGGGTGCTCAGATGTGGTTAAGCGCATTGATGAGGTTCACGAGCGAAGCTGAGGTGGCGGCGAATTGTGGGGTACTAAATATTTAGTTATTCATTAACTTGTCAACTTTCTCCATCATCCGTTACCATGACGTTAAGCCGCATCATACATTATGACGCCGGTTATTTTAAGAAGATGTTATATATTAAAAACCTTGCCTTCCAAAGCCGTTTAAAGCAATTGTGTAATTTAGTAATAAACCATATTTTTCAAATAATGCTAATCTGGTAGGTGGGGTAGTTAAACCCATATTTAAGCATTTTAAACAAGGGTTGAGTGATTATCTATTGTTCCCAAAACACTCATTACGAATATCAAGGGAAATTATAAAACTGTAGTTACTTTCGTATTACCACAGAGAAACGTTCCCTGTTTTCCCAAGTTTACGTCACGAATACGAGCTGGTGTAATTGGTATTTAGATAAAAACATACGAGTTTATCTTGGAAATTTAAACAATTATATTCCTATCGTAGTGTTTTATTCAGGGCTGTTAATTTGTTTCAGGCATTGATCGATATCACGGTAACTAATACGCATTTCAGGAATATTGGAGAATTTAGGTTCGAGTATATATTAAGAAAACTTTCCAGCATCAATCATTCTATGCAATGTTTTAAAAGTTTAAGCTATATTTTCCGCGGTTTTCTATATTAACAAAATAACAAAAATTTGATTTAGCTTTTTGCGGGGCTTTATTAAATTGGAATTGCTAAATTGAGATAGTTAGAAATTTATTTCGGATTTTATTTGATTTTCCATGTAGAATACCTAACTTTCGAATTATGTTAGATTTTGCATTTATTTGTCAAACGAGATAAATTCGTCTTCCAAAATACAAGGAATTTGGTTAAGAACTGGAAAACAATCTTAGTATAATAAATAATTGTAGTGTTTACATTTAATTGACGGTGCCTGGCGGCTTCGGAATACGAGATATGTTTATCTAAGTAGTTATAAATTATTTGAAATACATTATAATATCCGTTTAAAATTTGAAAAATTGTATTTATTTGGAATTTAATAAAAATATTATTCGACAAGACCTCTGAGAGTCCTAATTTTAAATTCCCACTATACTACTTCACCGCACCAATTCTGTTCTACTTTTATGTTAATGTTTCATATATATTACTATGATAATAGGGTATTTAAGGTCTTATAAGGTAACAAGAGAGGAATACTTCATGCAAATGTCATAAAAACCACGAAAACCAAATATTTAAATAATAAAATGCACATAATTCATGCATTATGCAAAAGCGAATACTAATCACCATGTATAAAATTAATAACAAGCTACAATTAATCAAGGGAACCTCATTTAGTAATAATTTCACCACATTCATTAAAATAGTTAATTACGGAAGCAGTCCAATAATTTTTAGAACATTAAAACATTCGAAAGATTAACAACAAATTAAAAATTTAACATATTTGAAGAAAAATAAACGTGAAATGAAATTTCTTTCAATTGCGTAAAGAATTCAATAAGCGCATGTAAATAAAGTATAGATATTGAAGCGATGTACTACGTACAGTTTGAAACGTATATAAATTGCCATACTTAATATAACGAACATATGTAATTAAAGTATGAATATTAAAATTTCGAATACGTGCAGTTTGAAACGTACATAAGATACCATTTGTTAAACGAATCTCATTACAAAATCCGATGTACGTGTAAATTCGAACGTATATAAAAGACAATATTTAATAATACGCAACAGGTTGCAGATATAACACCTCAGAGATGAATATAGAAACGCCTTTTCCATTGGCAAACAACCTGTAGCGGGCTATCAACCAACAGGACGCGTGCAACATTCGAGAAGGAATTTGTCTATAAAACTAACCGAAGCAGATAAAGGACATTCATTCTATAATCCACGCGCCGATTGTAATAGTTGAAAGGAGATTATTACGTAAATAAAATTTAGTGAAAGTTATAAGTTAAATAAATTGAACTGTAACATAAATTAATAATTGCAAGTGATAAAACAGTAAAGTGCGCGTTGAAACAAGTGTGTATAACATTCTACCGTTGAGATAAACGTAAGTCTAGAATTAATTAATAAATAAAATCTTTGCAATTTATTAATTTAGGACACTAAGTCAGGACGTTAATTATCCAAACTGCGACGTTAACAACAAACTACTAAGTTAAGATACTGGATCACGACCTTAATAATATACTAGATCCCAACGTTAATAATAAATTAAATCACGAAGTTAATATTCTAAGTTAATGGTAAAAAAGACAAAGCTACTGGGTTAAAACTCTAAGGTTATTACTTTATATCATTGGGCAAACGACTCCGAGTTGCTGCTAAATATTTCAAAGTACTGGATCAACACGCTAAGTTGCTGGTTGCCGACACCAAGCTACTGAACAAACGAGAGATTTGGTCCATAAAGAGCCAGCAAGAAATACAGGAGGAATATAAGGATTAGGCTATCTTTTCAATTTAGAGTATGTTACATTTATAATTTCACATAATTGATGTATTCGGAAGTGGAGTTAAAAGTTGCATGTAATTTAAATATTTTGTGTATAAAATCAACAAAAATTTGGTTGCTACGTAAAATATTGATTAAGAAAGAGAATATTTCTTTGAACGTTCAATGAAACTATTCGTGGCAAAATACAATTCTTTTGCTGGTTTTAATTGCTATAAAAAAGTAAAAAAGTTATAAGTAAAGAGCTAATTCAATAGAAATATTTATTTAAATTTGATTTAAAAGTTCTATAAAAAAAAACAAATGATATCAAAAAGGTCGCAGATTTGTAAATTGTAACTTTATTTATTTCATTATACAAATTTTGGTGAAATTAGTTTGTCTTATGCGGAGATAATGTTGGAGAGGAGTGAGTAAAAAATTCTCTGTTATCATATCGTTATTCACTCTGTGTGTAGTATCACTGAGCTAGTCGAAACATAAATATATTTGCGTTAATTTTAAATTATTTTAAAGGCACAGAGAGGTGGCGATCAGCAGGCAGTTGATCCTTGTACATCTGGAGAAAGGCGTTATCGTAGCATATATATATATATATATATATATATATATATATATATATTGTGTACGGGAGAGCGTAAACATGTGTAAATAGAACAAGCATTTATTTATTTGGGGGACCCGGTATGTAAAAATCAATATTTTATTTTATTAAGCTTCGGTATAGTTAGACTAGAATAAAATTACATGTTATTAATGTAGGTTTAACTTGTATACGTTTGTTTAAGCAACGTACATTAATTTAATATAATAAATTAAAGCATTCGTAGAAAGGTACAATGTTTAAGATGACAAAACAAGTTAAAACGTTTAAAGATTTTAAAGAACACAAGCTTGGAATAAATAAATAATTCTTGTTAAAACTAGAAAACGTTTAGAAAACAATTCGGAGCATTGTGGTAACGGACAAGACACAAGGTTAGTAATAACAGACGACTATTTCAAAAACGGATCGATAAAATTAAGCGACAGAAGAGCTGTACTATGTAACAGAGTAAGATGAAACATAACAGGTGGCTTAAATGACAAACATCTGTCAAGCGCGTGTTAAACGAGTATATTTGAAATACCAATAAGCAGGACAAAGATGCAACATGTTTGTGAGCAGTATCGATTTTTCAAGGCGCACGTATATGAAGGGAGAATTGGCAGCTAACAAGATAGTAATAGTGGGACAATAGAATATGACAGAATACATGTGGCAAAGATATCAAAAGAGTGAAAATAACGTCGACAATTTACGTAGTAAATTATGACAAAGATAGGAAAGGTTATTATGGAAGTGTGACTGCGATAGGAGTATAGACGTGCACATCAAGGGGCGTAATCGGATTTGTTTGGGCGAATAACAGACAACAGATTCCAAGGAAGGTTTAAAACGGTTGAAGTTTTAGACAGTTTTTCGTGGTAAAACAATATTGGACTGGATGAATTCTCGGTTTTGAAAGTTCGTTGCATGTTTTATACGGATGAAATTTGTGGAATTGTTGTGGCAGTTGATTTCAGTTCATAGAATGTCTAGTGAAAATACGGACATCGCGAGTGGGGTAAAAAATATATAAGCACTGCTGGCATTAGATTCGCTCTCTTATTTTCTGTCTTCTTGTTTACATTTTCAATTATACAAAAGAACATCCTAGCTTTCATACCACGTAACAGTGCAGCCCGCCGAAAATTATTATAAGTGTTTGTATTGCACAAGTGGGTGCAGAGTAACGGGCTGAATTGAAATAAATAATTATTATAATTAAAGTGGGATGCTACGTAAGTAGAAAAAGTATTTATATTTTGAAGGATGGTGCTGGTAGCACGTTAACTAGACGAAGAGGTGTGATTTGGTTGTTGTACATGCAGTCTGGCAGAGGGCGTTTTCAGATGGTTAATGGGATGGAATTGCTGTCCGACTTAGAAAGCAGCAAGATGGAGTAATCCAGATACGAGCAGTCTGGTGGAAAGTCATCTCTGGAGGAGGTAATCCGGAAGAACACACTCCAGGTAACGATTTTTTTATTGAAACTGTTGTGCTGGTGCTAAGTTATTTTAATTTATGAGTGATTTGGTGTTTTTTTGGTGGTGAAAATTTTTATAAGCTAAAATTTAATTGTATGGACATACGTAAAAAACAATTTTCTATTATTAATCTGAGGGTATAAATATTTAAATAATATGTTATCGATGTAAGAAGTAAACGGGTCTTTGGTATAATTTGAAAATGCAAAATTGTATGCACAGGAAATAACAAAGTTTACACTGAGCTCAACATAGACCGAGGAAGTAAATTAAGGGCACAGGATAGGCCCATCTACTTTTAAATAAAATTATAAAATGTAGAGGAGCATAAAATCACGGGAATTTTAGACTGGAACTTTACTATTGAGCAGAAATGAACTGTTTTAACTTGAATATTATTTGTACATATTGAAATTTGTGAGAATGTATTATTTGTGTTGGTAGAATAAAAGGGCTGTATGTTTTTGTGTCAAAATATTTTTTTTTATTCTAAAGGGTGGTTGTAAGAATAAGTAGTTGTGGTGAGTATTTAGGGGTGCGCAATGAACAGAGCTAGCTGTGGCAGGGAAGCATTTTCAGCTAGAGCATAGCGACGTAAAGAGAGGCACAACTTCCTGAGTTAGTAAAACGATTTAATAGGTGAGTACGTAGCATTTTTATGATCAACCCAAAATAAAGGGGCACGAATTAGGGCATCTTTCCAGGAAAAATTCGCGAAAATATATATATATATATATATATATATATATTACTGTGATACCCGATTTTAGGATTAACAAGCCCCTACGATGGGCGTCATAAAATTGCTATGATATAGCCCCACGATTAGGCTTACCATAAAATTGCCATGTTATTCGCCCCAGCGTTGGACCATCATAAAATTTGCTGTTTTTCCCTATGATTGGTGTGTCATTAAATTTGCTGTGATATTACCTGTCTGATTCCTTCATTATTTTGAGCCCTTATGTTGTGAAATGTTAAATGAGGCTTTTACCCCGAATAGGTTTTATTGAATCAAATAAAGCAATTGTATAATACACAATATAATCATCGATAATATTTACAACTCTCAAAATGTTCCCTTTTTTACAGGAATAACGATGGGGATTTTACACTCTTCGTATTAAATTTGGAAAGATAAAAGATAGGTCTCGGTAAATCACCGAGCATAGAAAAGTTAGTTTTTCTACGTCCGTTATAAAACTCGCGCTTTTTAAAACTATTTTCCGTTCATGAAATATGTGATTATTGAATCGATCAAAAAGCGTTAAAAAAGTGTCCTAGCGGTTTATTTTTTCACGCTTTTGCGTTAAAAAATAATCGTAGCGTGTCATTTTTTAACGCAATTAAGAATATTTGTGCAAACGTAGTATACTTTGAATGCTTTGCTCTATGTCATCAATTAATCATCTACACTGTCAAAACTGTTCTTAAACGATTTGAGATAGCTACCTGTTATCCCGTTAATAAAAGTAGAGTGATGGATTATGATAGTTATTATTCATTTATCTGCACACCCGAAGATGTAGTTCAAGCGGCAACTACAATCAACTTTTTGCCTGAGAAATCCAACGAGGAGTATTTAAATGAATATAATTTTATCGAATTTTTTTATCTATGGACGCAGAAAAAAGTTTGTATGAAACTCTTAAGTAAAGTAGCCTTTTTTCACTTGTAGGAGTTGCTACTCGTGAAAAAGTATAACTTTACTCACTTGTTGCATAAATAACTACTGTACACATTCATACTAGTTCAAAAATAAACAATTAAATCATAGAATTGAACTGACATATTTTACAACTACAATAACAGTAAAACAGCTATTAAAACTATTGCATTGCATGTAAACCGTGAAAGAAACTAAGAACTCGCACGGATAGAACGACATTAACCTCGACAATTGGACAGTTTTTAGATTAACAATCCGTGAGAGCTTTAAAGCGACGAAACTTACAAAACCGGCGGATCATACAAGAGGGGAATCATCTTTAGTTATTCGAGACCAGACAGCAGAACCGAGCTTCGAATTCGATTGACACGTAACCATCTCCGCGCGGAAAAAAGTTTCTAATAGGGTGGTTAAAGTGAGAGCACTAAAAACCCTGAAATTGTTAGTAAACAGATGCCCGAACTCAAATGAAAGCGCCGATATAAACATACCGTTAATCGTGAAAGTGTCTGTGTTAAGAGATTTCATTCAACTTTGCGTTGGCATAATTAATCTACCTGCAACCATTTGTGCACCTGGAAGATCGGGGGAGCCTTGTTAAGGAGAAACAAAGACTATAAGTCGTTTTCCATCTTATAAACACTACATACTGTGCTATATCACATAATTGTAATTGATGGTAATAATAAAAATGTGCATAATTTATTATTAAGAACTATTACGTTAGTGCACGCTTATTTAATGTGGATTGTATACCCATAAATTCGCATATGAAAAAGCTTATTGTTGTAGAGGAGAATGGTACGTAGAAACTAAATTTGTTGAACGAATATCATTAATAAATATAAGTTGTTCTCTTTTTAACTACACACACGCTTGGCCATGGATCTTAATATTTTCTTTATTTTCAATGATAATCATGTTTTATAATATAAGTTAGTTCTACAAGTCGTGGAGTTCTTTTTAATTG
Source organism: Platerodrilus igneus (assembly GCA_036346225.1). Lineage (NCBI taxonomy): Eukaryota > Metazoa > Arthropoda > Insecta > Coleoptera > Lycidae > Platerodrilus > Platerodrilus igneus. Next base: position 334,324 of record JARFIW010000266.1, on the reverse strand, counting down.
AGTTCATAAGTAGATTAGTAGAAGCTGGTGAAAGTGGTGTAAACAAGGCTCTATCAGTCTCTAACTGCAGTGGAAACCGCTAAACCGTCTCTCGGAACAACTATCTTGCGGACAAGCATTATTTGTGAATATCCAGGTGGGTTAACGCTTAAAGGTTTTATTAGACAAAGGGAGTTAAAAACCTTTCCAGGTAAGCGTAAAAGGATTTAGTAAAAGTGTTATAGTTTGTATACTCCTAGGAATTTTATATTTATTTCTATAGAACCCACTCCGCACCACTGTTAAGACACTTCGCGCCTATAAAGTAAAATTAATTTAAAAGCTTAACGGCAATTCGGTACGTATCAGCATTGATTGTCTTTTAATTATTATATAAGGAATTTTGGTGCTTTATTAACACTGAGAGCGTTCACTAAAGCAACTGTGAGTTTTGTTTCCTTGTATCCCTAGGTTCTGTTTATCTCCTGTATATTTAGGAATGTCTGTTTGTAGAAATACCATTTAAAAGAAATTATGAATAAACATTCCCAAGCTATCTAAAAAATAAGCAAGGTTTATCTTTTTATATTGCAGACTAAAACTTCTTATAGGTGTTGACACAGTTCATCGATATTATATATGTATAGGCTGTTGGTTGTGAAGATTAAAGTTATTCTATCCCATGTCAATCAATCAACACAAAAATGTCATGGGCTTCCTAATATTAGGAAATTAAATTCATTCTATGAATTTTGATTAGGATTCTATATAAACCCATTGCACTGTTATCTAACGGAAATTAATTCTTTATCAAAGCTCTTTACATATTGCAAGCGTAAAATTTGGTCGTATTATCTATGTGGCCGACTGTTTATTTACTTTCCATGGCATTCGATATTTTACGTAATCAATGGAACAAGCATTGATTTGGAGAAATCCAACAAAGTTGAAAGTTTTGATGACCTCGATTTTTAGTCTGCACTTAGTTGAAAATGACGACAGGTTTAAATACTAAGTGGAAAACTTAAAGCTTCATCTGACGAACCACAAACACAGCAAACCCAGCCATTGGTTGTTTTCTCCTTACAAATCGCCAAAAATATAACTAGCGTCTAGAAAAGCTTATGTGGCTCTGCAAGTATGTGTGACACACTACAACCACTTCCGGGCTGATTAACATAGACGCTCAGTTAAAAAATTATTATTGTACCTTTCTCGACAAAAATTTATAAGCTCAACGTCAAATTGAGAGTTAATCATTATAAATTTTAGTCTATAAAAAATTGTATGAATCCATGGACAGATAAAATAAATACCAATTTTACTTTTGAACCATTGTAACGCGTGAGCGTTGCAGTACATAAAAAGCGGATACAAAAAAAAATTAAATTAACCTTAAATAGATAAATTAATATTGGAGAACGCGGTATAATTCTGATATCATGTATAATTGTGTTCAGTAAGCATGATGTTGCAATAAATTTTTAATTCTATTAAAATCATAGCCGTTCTAAATGGACCTGCACCTTGAAGAAATTCCAGATTGCTAAAATAGGTAGAATTGCTTGCGAGTTCCAGTGATCTAAAGAGCTAAACTACCGGTTTAACCAAATTAGTGACGACTTTAGTCAGGTACCGGACTAAGACAGGTCTTCAAAAGAAGACAGACAGCAGCTCTTTCGGTACCTAGAGTGGCAGAGACAATCGGGTTCGGTATGGCATTCTAAGACACACTACTGCGATACGGAAGGCAACGAGAAACGACCACATTACCACCCAACTATACAGCGTTCCTACATTGTTATTTAAGATGATAGCATCCTCTGGGGTAAAAATTCTGGAGTTAAATTAGCCTCCCATTCGAATTTCAGGAAGGGGACTACTTTGAAAAGTTTAGAAACAGAGTCGGGAACATTCTGTAGGTCGGAGCGTGGAATGTCAGAAGTATGAAGCAAGTAGGTAAGCTAGAGAACTTGAAAACTGAAATAGATAGATTAGCATTAGACATAATAGGGATCAGCTAAGTTTGGTGGCCAAGGCAAGAAATTTTTGGAGCGAGCCTTTAGGGTAATTTATACAGGATCAGAGAAAGAAAATTTGGGCGTGAGGATAGTTATGCGAAAAAAGATAGGACACTGTATAGACAACTACTTACAAAAGAACAAAAAAGTGCTCATGGTTAGATTAGAATCTAAACCGGTAAATACAGTAATAATACAAGCATACATGTCCACCTCTAGCTACAATTAAGAAGAGGTAGAAGCGATCTACAAAGATATCGAAGACATACTATGATACGTAAAAGGATATAAAAATTTAATAATTATGGGGAGTTTTGCTGCAGTGGTAAGTGAGGGTAGGGAGAGAGTGGTAGTAGGTTAATTTAGTCTAAACGTGGGAAACGACAGGGAACACAAGCTGGTAGAGTTCTGCAACAAAAATAATTTAACCATCACAAACACATTGCTTCAGCACCATACTAGCAGACGATACACGTGAAAGAGACCAGGAGATATAGGAATATAACAAATAGACTACATTTTAGTTAGGCAACGATTCAGGAATCAAGTAAAAGACTGTAGAAGCTGTAGAAGCAAAAATATACACCGACCACAACATCGCAATTATTAACGTCACACAAATTTAAAAATTTCAAAAAAGGAACGGAAAAGGCCACTTTGACTGTGAGAAACTAAAAGATAAAGATATCCATGAAATATTACAAAAAAAGTCAAATGAATTACTGAAAGATATCGGGAAAATTTCTGATACTAGGAATGTAGAAACAGAATGGAATAACATGAAATCCAGCTTAGATATGGCGACCAGAGACATTCTAGGGTATACACAAAAAGAAAATAAGAAAGCATAGATAACAAAAGATATTCTGAATTTATTAGAAAAAAAACGAAAATACAAAACAGAGATACAAATCCATAAATTTGGAAATTATTCGCAAATGCAGGAAAGCTAAAGAACAATGAAATGCTGGAAAGTGCAAAGAGATACAAACTCAGATGGAAATAGAAAAGACACACGAAGTATACAAACGGATTAAATTAAATTTTAGAAATTTAAAACCATGTAGCAATTTATTTATAATTATTCTACGACCCCTATAACTTAATCTACCCTTAAACTACTCTCTTATCATAGCATTATTCCCCCAAATTAAAATATAGAATTTTTAATCAATGCCATTTTGACGCCCAACATGAAGTTAAAATCCTTATTAATTATAAATTATTATATTTCTATTTTATTGTCTACAAAATCTAATGAGCCCTATATCTAAATCCCTATCCTAAAACCTATCTACACCTGTTTTAACTTATAAATATGTCCCTATTCTAATCCCTTGTCTGCACCTATCCTAACTTATAATTATATTTTTATTTAACTTCCCCATTTACACTAGTTTGTACAATTGCTTCTATTCCCTGTATGGGCAAATTTTAACTTTCCTAACCCTTGTGCTTTTTGGATTGCTAAATTTCCTACAATTTTCTGGTTTCTAAATTTCTATGTTATTCTCGCCCCTATAATTTTTCGAATTTCTTTTTGGTGTTCTCGCCCCTACGATATTTAAATTTGTTTTAAATTTCTTTTGTGTTGTTCTGGCCCCTACAATTTTACAATTTTTTAATTTCTTTTGTGGTGCTCTCGCCCCTATGATTGGGTCACCATTTTTATTACTGTGATATCGCTCTTACGTTGGGTGTATCATTAATATTGCTGTGAAACGCACCACGTTGGGCGCCATGATTATTGCTGTAATCTGCCCCACGATTGGACATACCATTTTTATTACTATGAAATGCCACACGATTCAAGGGTCTACGTTGGACGCCATTATTATTGATGTCAATATCGCCCCTACGTTGGGTGTCATTAATACTGCTGTGAAATGCCCTTTTTTGTTTCTCTTAACGTAAAAATTATTTATATTTATTCTACGACCCCCTATAAATTAATCTACCCTCAAACTACCCTCTTATTATAGCATTAAATATATAAATATATATATATATATATATATATATATTGTCGTGGAAATTATAGGTTTAGAGTGATAAATAGGTCAAGATAATAAATTTGTAACGACCGTGAATATAGAAAATAAGAATAATGTATTTACGCGCCAAATTAATTAGGTGTGACATTGAAAACGAAGGAATAATAGCATATTTTGTATTTGTAAATCGGAATGTTAAATTTGCATAACGTGTAGACGCTTTGGGGTATTTGAAACTCAAGAATACGCATAATTAGCTTTAATATTTTAAAAAAGTGTGAATCAAGCGCACCAGATAATAAACAGAGCTTTTGGGTATATAAAATCAATAAGGTAAACGCATATTTTCCATTTAACTAAACAAAACGTTTGCTAAATACAATTCCTAAGAAATTCTAAAACTTGAAAATACCAGTTTAGACGGACTGTTGCTTCATAGGAAACCAAACAAATAAATAAACAGGTTCAGGGAACTGAAATAAACGTTGAAATATAATTCTGTAGAATTGTATTTAACGTTCGATGCAAAAGCTACTAAAACAACAGATGGTTTGAAAGCAGAGTGCGACGGAATATTCATAGCGTAAAGCAGACAAAGATCACATATAGCAGACGTTGGATAAAACACGTGTCTAAAGTACGCGACAGGTTTGGAGGTCAACCACAATATCGATTTTCTGTTGCTTAAGTGAGATTGTAAAAGAGACAACGAACATGGGTTAAACAAGGGAAGATAGCTGAAGGCTGGACTTAAAAATGGGGGAAAGGTCGAATGCTAGAAATTTTCATAAAGATTGCGACCGTTGAGCAGTTTTTGGAGTAAAGCGAGGAGGGAATGAAAATTCTCGGTTTCACAAGTTTGTTACGTGCAAAATTTTCAGAATTATTTACGGTAGGGGAGCTTTTTCGTTTGAAATAAGTTACAGAAGGTGTGGATTGGCGATTATAAATACACAATGAGACGAGATAAAGCTCTCTTACTTCGCTTATCAGTTAGACTTGCTTAGCTTGCAATGTAACTTCCAAGTTTAAAAGTGTTTAAAACGGTGTTAGCACAGTCCGTCGATAAGTAATTAAACGTGTGAATTGCACAAGTGGGTGTTAGTTAGTAGACGGTGCTGTTACTACATTCAACAAACTAACGGAAGGATGTTACTAGGGTAAGCGAGATGAGAATGTTTGGAACGAGGATGCTTGAGGTTGGATAGTTACGGAAGGTGATTAAGCTTGGTCTAGACAATTATCGGGGTAGAAACACTGAAGGCGGCTGCAGAAATTTGAATATCAAATGGAAATGGGTTTGATCTATGTATATCAGAGAAGTGTATGAAAGCCACGACGAGGTTTTTTGGACAACATCTTCAAAGGTGCTGATGGAAAAATCTTACTCCAGGTAACGAAATCAATTTCTATTGCTTTTGCTTGAACATTTTGTGCTGTTATTTTGTGCTTGAGTGATTTGACACAATGGAGGTGTTTTTATAATATAATATAAAGAACAAGTTGTATTTTTTTACTTAAAAGTGTAAATAAATGACATAAAGTTTTTGATGTAAGGAGTAAACGGGTCTTTAAGGTTGTTTTTAACAAAGATGCGATGTATATAAGCATTTAGAGTAACTAGGTTTATACTGAGCTCACAATAAACCAGAATGAAAGTCAATTTAGGGTTTCACGACGGGTTCTCTACTCATATAAAATAAAACTGTTGAAATAAATTGAATCAGGAAATTTTAAAAGGATGTAAGAATTGAGATTGTAATATTTTATGAAGCTGTATATACGAAGGTGTAAATATTTATTTGGAATGAAAATTTTTAATTTTTATAAATAAAAGGTTGTATGTTTCGTTGCATTATTTGAGTGATAATTTTATTTGACAGTATATGTGAGAAAGAGTGAACTTAGGATGGTAAGTATCTATCAAGAAGCAGATTGTAAAGCTAGCCGGGGTGTGCAGAAATAAGAAGGCGTTTCAGAGGTATAGGAAGATATATTTTTATTTACAGAAAAATACTTAGGGAACTACGCAGGAGCACGTAAGATAGAAAATCCACTGTAATTGTATGGCTCCCAAGCGTGGGACTCGAAGGCGATCCCGATATCTTTAAAGAAATCCACAGCAATTTTTATGTTGGCCCAAGCGTGGTGCACGATTATAGAGGTTTAACCACAGCATTTTTATGGTGCCAAATTTGTGGGGCGAGTAAAGAGAGGGTTTTCTACAGGAATCCACTGCAATATATATATATATATATATATATATATATATATATTGTAGCCGTTCTTTTAGTGGTTTTCAATTACTAGTTCGATTTGAAATGGTAATTCAACTTTAAATACAAAGTTGGGTTTTCATTTCATCTTAATAACTATTAATATATATATATATATATATATATATATATCAAAGAATGAAATTTAATGGCAAGTGACTCAATATTAGCCACAAGGGCATCCTGTCGACGCGTATATATATATATATATATATATATATATATATATATATAGAGGAAATTGTTCTTAATCTTCTTTGGGTATTAAACCACTCATAGTTTTTAAAATTATCTTTATTAACGTTTCGATCCATAAGAGAATTACACCAGTTTAGAAACGGACCCAACAAAATCGATTGAAAATAAAATATACAAAACCCTATTTAAATTTAAAAATGAATTCGAAGACAAAGAAAGAAGTAAACTGGTCCCACATTACAGTAAACCACCCCACTTTTACGGTCTACCAAAAATTCATAAAAAAGACATTCCTTTAAGACCTATCGTAAGCTCCATAAATTCACCATGCCATAATTTAGCAAAATTTCTACTAAAATTATAAATCCATTAGCAGGCAAAACGGATTCTTTCATTAAAAACAACCAACATTTTTAGAAAATTATCAAACATAAAAATTGAAAATACACACACAATGGTAAGCTTTGATGTGGTAAATCTCTTCACAAATGTCCCTATAAACAAAACGCTTAATATTATAAAAAACAAACTAGAAAAAGATGACAATCTTAAAGAAAGAACAAAACTAAGCATATCATCGGTTATGGAATTACTTGGTTTATGTGTCAATACCACATATTTTCAAATAAATGATCAATTTTACAAACAAAGCTTCGGAATGGCAATGGGAAGTCCACTATCACCAATCTTTAGTAATATATTCATGGAGGAATTCGAAAAAGATGTAATATTCACACAAGAATTGAAACCACTAATCTGGTGGAGATACGTAGATGATGTCTATGCTATTTGGCCTCATAATACAGAACTAATTAAAAACTTTGTACGGTCAATTAACGAAATAGAACCAACTATTAAATTCACATATGAATTAGAACAACATGGAAAACTTCCGTTTTTAGATATTCTCGTTAGCAAAAACGATACAGCAATTAATACATCGGTATATAGAAAATCAACGCACACAAACAGATACTTAAACTTCGATTCAAACCACCCACACTGTGTCAAACGAGGAATTATCAAAACCATGTATGATAGAGCAAAATTAATATCATCAAACGAAGAAATTTTAAAAAGAGAAAGACCTAATCAGATGTACACTAATAGAAAACAAATATCCTAAAAGAATAATAGAGAAAGAAATGAATAAAACCCTAAAAATAAAGAAAAGAAAACAAAAACAATGATACACACAACAAAATGCTCTCAATACCATACATAAAAGATTCTCCGAAAAATTCAAAGAATAGGAAACAAATTTAAAATTAAAACAGTATTTAGAACCAACAATACACTAAGAGCACAATTAACAAAAACAAAACCCAAAACGCAATACAAAGTTCAAAAATTGTATCTACAAAATACCGTGCGAATGTAATAAGTTTTATATAGGGAAAGTTCCAGACCATTTGAAGTTCGATTAAAAGAACATAAATCATATATAAAAATAGAAAATTTGAAAAATCCATGATTTGCCAACATGCATGGGACTCCAGTCATAAAATAAAATGGGAGGACGCAAAATTATCGACAAAGAAGAAAACCACCAAAACGCAAAATCAAAGAAGCTGCTTATATAACCTTACATAAAAATAACTGCGTTGCAAACGAATCCGTAACTTTCAGTAAACAATGGATTCCATTACTAAAAGAAATAACAAAAGAAATAACAAATAAAAATCAAATGCCCCCAATATCTAGGTAGCATTGCAAGTTTTTCCTGGGTTTTCCTTGCGATATTAACATGAAATACAGCCTACATACATGATTTCTATTTATACATACAATAACTAATTATATAACAATAAGCATATTAACTAGAAAACCATTATTTCGGCAAATATTAAGTGTTGGGGGATCTTGGTAGCCACAGGTTGCTTAACCCCCTTCACTGAATCTCTGTGAAATAAAACATAAAATTAGAAAACAATAGAAGGGAAGCTAGCTCAGAATATAAATAAGTGCAGGTACGTGTACAACCAGTTTTGAGATGAAGATCCAATGAAGATGATGATGAAGCATATTAACAACCCCTGTAAAACAGCATTGGTATCTGACAAGTGTAAACCCGCAATAAGGTTACCTCATAACCATATACAATCTCCATTAAACAGTATTGGTATCTGACAAGTGTAAACCCGCCATAGGGTCGCCTCAGATCCATATACAACCTTCATAGAACAACATTGGTATCTGACAAGTGTAAACCCACCATAAGGTTACCTCAGAACAATGTTAAAATCTACCAAAGAGGTAGCCTAAATCATAATGATTTCCTTCAAAATAAATATAAAAAACGACTACTTAAGCCTTTTAATAATGCAATTGCACACTTCTTTAATAACCATCCTCTAAATTGTATAAATAGAAACATGTTAAAAAATGTTTTCCAATTCCCAAGTTATTGAATTTTTACAATAAAAATTAATCAGCTGATTTCACGTTAAGCGTATTGGCTACCTAAAAAAGTCGGTCCCAGGCCGTAACACAAATTGAAGGCAATTATTCATTTAAACTTTAAAAAATTTTGCTTAGTGTACTCAAACCAAATATTTCAAACATCAATAAATCAAAGTCACCTTCAATTTGTGTCATAAATGTCAAACTTGAAGTTTTTATTATTTTGAAAACGATCCTAGGTTATGGATCGAAACGTTAATAAAGATAATTTTAAAAACTATGAGTGGTTTAATACCCAAAGAAGATTAAGAAGAATACTAAACAAACCACAACAAACATACAGGGAGTATTTAGAGGAAATTGTATGCAGGAGAGGAACTAACAGCACTAAAAGAGGAATCAGACATTAAAAAACATGGCTTGGGATATCCTATACTTGGAAATAAATTTGAATTAGCACTGAAGGGTCTGTAAAATGGTAAGGTACCGGGTATAGATAAAATGCAAGCAGAAACTCTAAATGTCGCTGGTCAAGTAGTAACAGTATTAGCGAATTTGGCAGCTATTATCTACAGGAACTGCCGCTTATTCATCATCCTGTAGAATTTGTGGTAAGTATTCAGTTATCAAATTTAAGGTACTTCAAATATAATTCGAATTGTTAACAAAGTACAGAAATTTATTTTATTTTCGATATAGCGTAGGCTGGTATTTACTTACCATACCGTTTACTGCGAGAATATTATAATAGCGTTTAAAATCTTGTATTTGGTGTCAAAACAATTGTTCTCAAAGATTGCAAGGTGTTTCCGAAAAGGTTAAATATGTGCGTCTCTTTAATAGGTTTGATTATCAAAGCATTTGTCTTTCACAAGAAGTTACAATGTTGTAACGTGTTTTCTAAAGGTCAATTACAAATATACTTTAAAAATAGTAAATTCTTAGTGTCTCATACAGGAAGTAGGCAACCAATGTTACTCTTTACTCGATAAATCTACAAAGCTGGTTGCAGACCGGCTTAGTTCTTGAGACACGTGTTCTGGAGCATTTCAACCAAGAGGTTTTTGGATTTTTCCATTATCGATTTTAGTTTTGACTTGTTAGAACGTAAGGATAAGCTTGCAGGCATTCGTTGTCCAACTTTTATTTCAGCTCAATCTAATAATATAACAATCCGAAATTAAGAACTATTGCTACGATACTGCACTGGATGTATATCTGGCAACTCTGAATTTAGTTTGTAGGAAGTTGTTCTATGAAAGCTAAAGTTTTCCTGCAACTAGATTATCTACGGAATTTGGTGCTAATTTACTTTAGACTGATGCAAATCGTCGTTTCGTGGTATGTATGGACCTATTTCCGAGGTCAGGTAACGGTGTGCTGCTGGATACCGAACAGGAGAACTCAAGAGTTGCTCTGCAAGTTACATATCCCCTAAATTATGATATACATGTAATCAAATGGAATTATTAAATCCCAAGTTAGATTGTTACAATGTATAATTGAAGAACATATTACAAAAGGTTAATGGAAGTTCATAAACCAGACATGAGAACGAATGTAAATACTTTGTATTCCAGATGTAACATGACACTGCAGGTGCAGGTCACAATAGATTATAAGAAACTTATTGTTAGAATTAAGATTACTAAGAAGTAATACTTTGTATTGAATAAAGAAATAGCAAACATGAGATCTGCAGTTCCCACAAGCTATGTGAGGTGCAGGGATAGCATAAATACTCTCAGGCGCCCAAGATGGCCAGTCAGTCTAGAGCTTCACAACTTTAACATTGTTGGTTGTTCAAGCTACTCAATTTAGTTTAATTAATTAATTAGTGAAAAGTAACTTTGATTATTTTTAATTGTTAAACGTTAATGAATATAACGTAACCATTTGTTAAACCCACTTGTAATTCCTGTATAAAATACACTTGAAAGGAGTGTAAATTTGGAAATAAATTCATTTTAAAAGAAGCTCCCAAAGACCCAAAACCTATCTAGCGCACTATTGCTTCTTCTGAATTTGCATATATTAATTTAAGTATACACCATCGTTTAGGTGCATCGGGTTTTTCTTTCTAATAATATTTCTTTCAGCGGCGGCGAGAAGAGCACTTCTACCTGTCGCTGATTCTTATTTATTGCTGTAATTATATAACTAGTAAAATTGAAAGTAGCGAAAGCAACTCACTATATAATTTCTATTAATTGCTGCTTTATGTAAATATCAGTATTGACGGTAAGAATTAGTGTAAGGGCCAAGAATGTATTAATTATTTTTGCTTTGGTTTTTGGTACTATGTAAATCCTTTGTAGTATTCTGTAAAAAATATTTTGTTCAATACGGGTTGGTTTTTTTTTATAACATATATTCTAATTAGAGGATTTGTAAATATTCCTTTTGTGTTATAGTTTTAACTAGAGGTTGGTAAATAAAATTTGTTCCTTTAGGTTTCCAATTATTTTGTTTCTGTGTGACTCTACGGCGCTTTGAGCTAGCACGACATTTATTCTTTCGATTTTCCTTTGATTTGTTGCCGTACTAGGTGCGGGTTACTGTTACTTTGCTGACTATACTTTACTTTTTCTTGGCCGCACGGATTACCGTAACACATTTTTTTGTGTCTTGTAATTTAAGAGTGGCATATGTTAAAAATTTTTTTTGTTGAGAAAGACATCAAATTGGTTAAGACAAGATCTACCCTGTATTTTCTCGCACTATATTTATCCAAAAATTAAAATGAAAAACAAGAATTAATAAACACGAAAGGGTTTTTTGTATCTACCCTTCAAGATACAGTGTGGTCTAACTCAAGATTATATTTTCATTTATTCAACCTCAGTCCACCTTTATCTCTCTCTCGGAGTAATAGCCGAAGGTATACACTTTTTAGCCTTTCTATCTTCTAGGTATAGAACTTTGATTTTTTGAAGTGTAAAACTGTGTAGCAAGTCTAAAAAAAAAGCTGTACCAAGTGATAAATTTTTGGTTATTTCAAATATTCATTATGTAGGTACATATGTGTTGATTTTAGAGTATGTATAGCTAAGGTAACATTAATTTTTTGTTGGAAAAAGCATGATTTGAATGTAAAACCACTAGGCCTTAAACAGGGTTATTGACACATTTAGTTTTTCAGGTATAAAAGCAGTGTATACATTTTCCGAATTAGAACACATACGTCAGGATAAATTTTTGACATTTTTGGAGGGAATTCCATCTAGAGAAGAATCTGATGTAAATGATGTAGAAGTTGAAGAGGGAAATGAAGTGGAGTTAGAAGTGGGTTTAGAGAATACGACTATTCAATATCGCAATAATTGTAGTATAGTAAATCTGCAATTAATATTTTACGATGAAGAGAAGATTGGGTCTCTAATGATAATTTATCAGTAGCAGAAATACGAAAAAGAAATAGTTAAAAAAATAAACAAAAATGACAACGAAGGAGCTATCTTGATTATTGGTCTTCTCGACCACAATTTAGAGAACTTTTGTAGCTTCCGCAACATCAAGAGACATATTTAAGTGGTTACTGGGAAACCCATGCCTAAATGATAATACACTACTTCCAACAAGAAATTCTTCAAATTATGACAAACCTATTAAATACGCCCTGTTAAAAAACAAATGGTCTGAAACTTTTCAAAACTGCTACAAACCATCATAGAGTCAAGCTGTTGATAAGTCAATGATACGTTTCAAAGGTCGTAGTTGTCTAAAACAATATATGCCACCAAAGCCTACTAAAAGAGTTTATATGGTATGAATATGAGCCGATTCATATGTTTGCTAGTTCCAGATATATACTGGTTAAATGGAAGTTGTTTCTGAAAAAGACTTAGGTAGTAGAATTGTCAAAAATCTTACAAAATTATTGGTTGGAGAAGAACAGTGTGTCTATTCTGACAATTATTATAACTTTATGTCCTTATAGAAACAATTGCAAGCTATATGATTTATGCATGTGGAACAGTAAGGCAAGGACATAAAGATTTAACAAAAGAAATAACTCTGAGCAGTGACTTACAAAGAGATGATACAATTTTGCGGGTAAGTTTATATGGCCTGGTATATATAAATTGAAAAGACAGGTAACCAGTACACTTTCCTGCTAGTTACATGAATCCTGTAATAATATCTGCTACAACTAGAAAACGAAGAGATGGAACATCGCAAGAAATAGCATGGCCACAATTAGCAGCAAATTATTATAATGTTAACGTGTGGGCGGCGTCTGAAAGTATGTAGGCTTGACACTATTAGTTTTTAATATGTATAAGCAAAATAATTATAAAGTTCATAGATATATACAAATGAAAGTTAAATAGTTAAAAATGAATGATTTGTACAGTTTGAAGCAGTTCGGAAGTCTTAGGTAATTTTCGGAACTCTTCGGAAGGCTTCCTGGTTGCTTGTGGAACCAAGTAAAACTAAAACACTGTAAGTTAAGTCATTGGGGTCATAGAATAAGCAAGGAAAATTCCCAAGTAACAGAAACATATAATTATAGATATTAGAAGAGTAAATGGGTTATTATAAAAATTATTAGTTGCAAGTACACTGTATATAGCAGTACAAACGATTAAAACACATATCCAAGAGTAGCTACTAGCAAAGATTAGAATTTAAAAATGTAACGAAACGCATTGAAATTAAATCAGTGAAAACCTGCATTAATTGGCTAGATAAACATTCAAAAAGTGTGTTAAGATATTATCGTAAACGCACGCAGAAATATGCATTATTTAAAAGCGTACATGATCTAAAAGAATCACAGTTGTTCGAAAATCCAATTTATTAGGAAATAAACAAACGCTAAATTTATTCGATTTAGATTAGAATAAGGCCAACAAACAATACTACGTGATCAATATGAACGAAAATTCCTGGGATTTCTAAAGTAGATGTAAGGTACAACATTTAAATGACGTGACTTAGAGCACCGCGTCATGCAATTAAAATACATACAATTGGTAAACTTTCTAAAATAACAAGTGATAATACGCTTGACCTCGCCTAGCACGTGAAGCCAACGAATAACAAACAAAAGGGGGGGCGATCCTATAAATATCTTGAGAATTGAATATCGAGTTAGTATATTTTGAAACTGGGCAGTTACTATCCTTGAAAGTGCTAAATATTTACGTGAATAATAAATGAAATTAAAAGTGAAATTCAAGAGTGTATAATTGTGCAAAGAATGTCGTACTTCTGAGACGGCTCTGAATGAAAATCTGAATTACTATCTCAATGACCATCTCAACTACCATTTCAATTACCATCTGAATGACAATCTAAATTACAATCTGAATTAGAATCTGAATAACATCCGAAAACTAACATTACAATCTTAAATTACAATTAAAATAATGTTACGATTCCTGTTTGAACTTTGAATAACGAGCCATTACGATCAGAAATACAATTTTGAAGAATGCTGCCTGTACAAGCAAATTGATGGTAAATATTCTATTGCGGAAATGAAAAACCTTTCATTGGAATAAACGCACCAATAACGATTTGGATATCGACTTCAATTCTTAGGAGCACCTATGAAACCACTTCAGGTTAGAGATTTTGATATGACTTATTTTTAAAACTGTTTTATCTCAAATATTTTGTATACGATTTATTTTTTAACTGTTTTATCTCAATTATAATTTAAAGTGTAAAATCCGACAAATTTGGGGTTTTTGTGTAATTTTATGAAAAGCATAGACATCTTGAAACGTTTCAATAGATCTTTTAAAGGTAATAAAAAATCTCGTTTTGCTGGCTTGATCTTCCAAAAATTTGACAGATGTATATGATTTAAAAAGAAAAAAGATATTTAAAAGGGTTGTAAATATTCAATCATTATACTGTGTATTGTAGAAGTCGTGGGGCTCGTATATTACAGCTTTTTCATTGCACCCAATCGTAGGGGCTGCGAGTAACACAGCAATATATATAAAGTTTAAAGAGGTGTAGAAGTCTTCGGTAGTGTGTAACAAGTTTATTTTCCGGCAGTATTTTGAAGAATATTTGTGTTATTATTTTGATAGAAGGTTAGTTCAAGCATTATATCTCTGCACATTTTTAAGTAATAATAAATTTTACGATTCTGTTAACCTCTTGTATTTATTACCTGTTGTTTTAATCTAACGTAAGCTTCAAAACTGAGAACATAATTTCAAGTTGTGCGGTGACAAAAAATAACATTTAGAAGTGTCATTATAAGACCTCCCTTTTTCGATAAGTATAATGATCGTTATAACTGTTGTCAAGCGATTGAATACGAGTGCTTTCACCAGGGCCGTTGGTCAGGAAAGTCTAGTTAAATAAGTAACATGGCCCTAAGCAGTTATGCTTGGTGCCGTGTGAGGAAAAGATTAGGGAAAAGGCAGTGAAAACGTCTTTGTTAAGTACATTCCTGTCGATGCTTTTCCGAGAGTAAATGTACTAAATATGATGTAAAAAATATAGGCATCAGAACTACACGCAATTAGATAACGTGGATATACATGGAAATTTGTTAAATTCAACATAATTATTGAAATTAGTGATTTTGGAAAATTACAACATGATATGATCAAGGTGTTATAAGAAAATTTCAACTTTCATAAAATGTTCCGGAAATGGTTTAGGTGCATCGCAGATATTTCATCGAACGATAAACCATCTGGTATGTTGTTGTTCTATACGTACGTTGAAGTTGCGACAGCATCTGGGATACAAACAAGTAAGTGTTTTATTTATATTGCTCGACTTGGAAATTTTCAAGTTTTGTTATGTTGTTTGACCTTTGAATATCATTGTGATTGTGAAGAGAACTTTATAGACTCCAATTTTATTTTTGATAAGTACAGATAAAAAGATTACAGAGGGCAGTATATATTAAGGGTTAACTTTTAAGAGTAATAAATTTAAACTATCAAGCTGAGAATGTAACAATTATTCAAGTTCAGGAAACTAAATTATTTCATTTTATACAATATTTAGTAACTATAATATTTTGAAATTCAAGTTTATATATGCTTAATTAAAACTCACACAAGAAAGAGAAAGTCAATTAGGTTAATGTTTAAATGTGAAGTCTATCGTAGTACTACCCAAGACTAATAAAAATCTTGTTAGTATATCATTAGTCATTCTTTAAATTCAAGTTTAAATATTAATAAAAGGTATGATTGCTAAATTTTTGTGATGTAAGAAATGACGACATTAAGTCTAATTTTTTGTGACGGTACTCTTGCTGAGAAAATTATTGTATATATATTTTTTGCTAACTGCTAATTAAAAGAATAGAAACTTATTTTGGTCATGTCTATGATTATTATTTAGAATGAGTGAGATTTGGTCCTTAGCATTTATAAAATTTTTGAGATAATTACCAGAACGCACAAACTGTGCTAGTATTGGTTAAGTTTTATTACAGGAGTAGTAGTGCATTTTTATCAGCAATATCGAGCAGGAAGGTAAGAATCTTGTAAGGGTTATGTTCATGTAATATATTTGTATAGCGGTATTGGATTTAGGTTTCCGCATTCGCCTTATACAAAAGGACCAAGGTTAGTCTTTTATTGTATTGAAAAATTTGGTGGCGCCATATTTACTATATTTTTGGTCGTAATCCAACCCCGACCCAAACTCATGATCTACCCTGCGAAAATCACTTACTAGCTGCTTAGCCTTTAGAGGTTTCCTTACTCATGAGCCGTTTTCCATCTAAACTAACCTCGGGCTTCTTACATCAACAGGAAATCCTCGTCAATTACCCTTGCGCCTTTCAGTTGGCAATATAGGAGTATAACTTATACCCACAGAGTGGGAAAAAGGTCACGTCTTCGGAACTCTTCGGAAGGCTTCGGAATTTGCGAGTAAGGACTTGAATAACTAGTTAGAACATATTTACAGTTTTAAGAGATAAAGACGTCTTCGGCGGTCTTCGGAACTCTTCGGAGGGTTTCGTAATTTACTGGTGGGACAACGTGAGAGTGTAAAGCATTATGATATGAATATAAAAACTATAAATTGAACATATATACAAGCATAGAGGGGTTTAGAAGTTTTTGGTAGTCTTCGAAACTCTTCGGAATGTATCTGTGAGGCCAAGTATGAACTTGAATAACTATAGTCAGAAAACATATACAGTTTTAAGAGCTTCAGACATCTTCGGTAATCTTTGGAACTGTTCAGAAGGCATCGTGTTTTACTTGTGAGACAACGGGAGAATGTAAAGAATTATGGTATGGACGTATGTACAGCTTGGAGTAGTTTGGACGTCTTTGGTTATTTCGGAACCCTTCGTAAGGCGTTTGGGGTAGTGGTGCCTTAGGCCTTGTCTACGGCGTTGTTGTCCCGGAGGTAAAGTTGACAGACGCAATCAGTGTCATCACAATAAACGACTTCTCGGTGGTGGATAGAACGGGGCTTATCGCCCATAAGTAGTTTATTAACTATTCATTGATGAATTATAGTGGCGTGCCCCAGGTACGGCGGCGAACAGCGTCACTGTCGAAGAATCAGCAGGCTATGGGGAGCATTGCTTGCAGAAGTATTAGCAGGCTGTGGTGAGCACTACCAGTTCATTCTTTAGGCTATAGAGAGCACTAACGAATGTCTTTTGGAGAATGTGTAATTGTATTTATACACTTGCATTTCGTATGCTGTCTGAGTTGAAAAACTTTAATGGTGTCTTTAACCAATGAAATTGTGTGCATCAATTTTCGAGTGTAAAAGAATGTTCAAATTTTGTTTGGCCAATGAACGTGCTGATTTTTTGGGTAGCACAAAAACGAATTGAAAATTCTCGCGATTCTCTATTTTGTTTTGTGTTCAGCTCGTGTATTTTGATATAGTCAACAGTAAGCACATGTGATACGTGGATAAATTTGATATGCTCAACTCTATTTACGAAATAGGCAAAAGTCTAAAAAATGGAGGCATTGAATTTTTTGGTAATTTTATAGATGCGGCATTTGTAAATGCAATCATTTTCCGAGAAAGAACCCATTGTAGATCACTGTCATTAAAAATATTTAGGATTTCTGTTGTTTTGGGGCGTATTGGAAGTGACAGTACAGCCTCCAGAAGAGGACGTCCGTTATCAGTTCCACAATTTAAAACAACGGTTGCTACAGAAATTAGATTTCGTTCTTGTCCTTATATACCTGTTCATGACACATCGCAGAGTTATCAATTTTATAGCTCTAAAGCACAACCGCATCGTAGCAGATGGGCAAGTTCAAGATAAAATTAATCCAAACAATGCAATATTTCTGTTTTACATGCAATGTTGGATTATGTTTGAGTGACCAAAAGAACTACCATTTTATATGAGCATTGGTACCTAGTGGTTCCACTATGACATCTCCCTTTTTACGTTACAGCTTAATTCAAATATTTTTTAAAATACGAGGCTTGTTCAATAGAAACTCATCTTTGGTCAGGTTAGCCTTGGCAACAATTGTAATCACTCAACTGACGTTTTGCAACGTTAGTGGTGTTTGTAAACTTCCCATTGGTCAGTTTCTCTCGCATATATTTGACAGCGATTTTAAGTAGTGTGACTTTGAAGTGACGTTTGTTGTTAACAATTCGACCAAATGTGATCAGCGTGCGGTCATTCAATTTCTGTGGTGCTGAAGGTTTGCAACCATTGGAAATTCATATACGAATGCAAGCAGTGTATGAAAACGCATGTTTTGCGTATCCAATTGTCAAGGAATGGTGTCGAAAATTTAAGAATGGACGCGAAGGGACGAATGATAAGCCGCGACCAGGTGCAATGAGTACTGCGTCAACAGACAGGAATATGGCATGTGTGGAAGATCTGATTAGAGAAAATCGTCGAGTTCCAATCAGAATAATTTTAGAAAATGTTGGTGTGAGTATCGGATCTGTTCATAGCATCGTACACAAACTAGGCTACAGCAAAGTTTGTGCGCAATGGGTTCCTCGCCTTTTGTCAGAGAACCAAAAAAGCTTGCGAATAGGCTTATCTTTGTAACACTTTACGGAATACAGACAAAATGGTAACAATTTTCTCTCGTCAATAATTGCTGGCGACGAATCTTGGTGTCATTATCTTGAACCATCCAGTAATCTGTCATCGATGCAATGGAAACACGCAAATTCTCCGCCACCAAAGAAGTTTAAAGTTCAACCTTTTGCCGGTTAGCTCATGTTGACATTTTTTTTCGACCATGCAGGACCCTTGTTGATAGAATTTACAGAACCTCGGGTGCATATCAACGCAAACCTGTATAATGAAACTTCGAACAAGCTCCATCAAGCAATAAAACGCAAACATCCAGGGAAGCTTTCACGTGGTGTCATTCTACTTCACGACAATGCTCGACCTCATGTTGCTAAAGTAATAAAGGAAATTCTACAGCGAAAGAAATGGAAGATATTAGAGCATCCACCCTATAGTCCCGATTTATCGCCTTACAATTTTTACATCTTTGGACCACTAAAAAAGCGTTAAAAGGTAACCGTTTTCAGTCGGACGGAGAAGTACAAAACGCCGTGAAAGAATTCTTCGAGCAGCAGCCACAAGATTTTTTTAGCCAGGGTGTACATAGGTTGACGAAACAATGGGATATGCGCCTTAATCGTAGTGGTAATTATTTGTAAATTTAGTTGTCAATAAATTTTTCCTGAACCAAACAAGGGTTTCAATTGAACAAGCCTCGTATATACTTGCTATTGAACCATACGTGTTTCATATTTCTAAAGCAAAACTTCAGTTCAGCAAGATTAAAGAATTCAACCCACAAAGAGTTAATGCCTTCTTTACGATTGTGCAATAATTTTTAATTTGTAAGAAATTAGAATCCCAATGTTTTAACTGAACTCGGACCTATTCATGTATAGTAAAACGTCTCTGTTTTTTTCCCGTGTAGAACATCGAAAGAACAAATTAATGTTTGTAGAGTTCCTTGATTAAGTGTTGACACGCCAACAATAGATAAACAGCAATTTTTTCGAGTTATTTGAGATCCTCCCCATAACTAACAAAGTCAATTTCTTTTTAAGTGGATTCAAGTTCATTCAGGTATAGAGTGTATATTTCATTTTTGTAAAGCCTAAATTTAAACGTCACTCTCGAAATACTTCCATAACCTACAGATATTATCAAACCAACCGAGAGCAAATCCGTGTTTTTGTCGTTTATTCGATATAGTCTGAACAAACAACGTTGTTAAAAGAAAAGCGTTCTTAGCAGATAAAACATTAATCGGATTACCGCCTAAGAAAATTCAATTTACCCAGGAAATTATGTGCATAATTAACAAGGTCAAAGGCAAGCATCAAGCGACCCTTAAGGTACTCGTTGCAAAAATTGCTGACGTAAGGAGGCCTACACGAAAGTTCAGTAATGATATCCAATTTTTGTATCAGGATTTGTTTTACATAAGTTTTAATTTGAAAATGCCATGGCGTTACGTGTTAGACTTGGAAATAATTTCTCTCACTTTCCTTAGGTTTTATCCTGTTCCCACGCGAATTAACGCCATCTTATAGCTGACTAACTAAATGTTTACAGCGTTATTTCGCAATGCTCGTTCTCTTATTTTGATTTTATTTAAATACTGTATGATACAAAATTACTCCGTCATGGACTTACAAATAAAATATAACCTCTAAATAGAATATGAAACTTATTATTTTGATTTCTAAAACATTTCAATTAATTGAAGGCATATTAATTTTAGTTATAAACCCGCGCCTGCCTTTTAATTTAGGATTTAACACTTTATTACAAAAAGAAAATAACTCAATCCAAGATTACAAATTTTTAGAATGCATTTGATGGGGTTCCATACACAGCCGTAGAGGCCAACTAATCGGCACTACTATAGACTCTACTTAACCATCAAATATTTTTCTGATATTTACACGTTTTAAACGTTTGAGGTATCATTTTAGGAACAAATACACTCGACACAAGATAACTTTTAATACCGAAGCACTCGCTGAGAAGAAGCAACGGGTACGAATTCAAATCTTACTGTCAGCAAGCCTTTTGTTCTATTTTTCATTACTAGTTCGATTTTAAACTCTGCTACCGCTGTAATAGTAAATCACGCTTTCTTTTAGTTACACGAATATCATTTCCATTTTCTTGAACTACATCAACAATCTAATCGTTACCTGTTTTACTTGTTCAGTTAGTTATATACAAGTTCCTATTCTGTTCCTCCTCTCCAGCACTAACGCATATAAATTTTGTATTGTGTTACAAGAATTTTAAATTCCCTTTTTAATTCAATACAATTCGTATATCTAGAACTTATACATAATTAAAAGAAAGTTATCATAATTTTGAAACACTCTATTTATTGCTCTTTTATTCAATTTATCTGGTAAATAACTTCATCGCTATAAGTACTCCAGTTTTGTGTTTAACATTGTGACGTATTTTTTTTCGTAGTTACACTTTGTCTATTAATATAAAATAAAACAGCAATAATATAAAAATATAATTTGTAAAATTCCGTACAATAAAAATAATACATAAAATTTATAATAGCATATAGACTCTTTTACCTTTGAGGTCTAAGATTCGTTACTAAGCTTCGTCGAGTTGTCAATTCGATCACTTTGCTATCAACGTTTGAAGAGACAAGCTGCGTTAGGCGGCGTAGTAAAGTCGAGATGGTCGTGTCTAAACACGTGGCCTGTAACACGGTCCGAAAAAGAATTAGAATTGATTGAATCTTCGTGTCTGGAGGTTGTTCCTAGCGGCTTTAGCGTGGTGGTATTCTTTTGTATGTTCCACCTAGAGCAGTTCAGTTGATCCCTGCAGGCCTAAAGAGATGGAAGCTCCCCCTCATCATTAAAACAGTTGGTATAAATTATTTAAATAAATTTTATTAATATTTTCCTCTTAGTGCAATATCACATAACCATATGATATGAGAATATCATATACAATATCCTATAAGTTAATCATATCAGTAATATCAAAGAATTAATTTCAAGAAAATTTAGTTTGGGATTTGGAATACTAAATTTTATACGACGTAAAATCAAGGAGAAATTGGTTTCGTTAAATACTGGTTTATTCAAAAGAGTTCTCAAAGTTCCAGAAATAATTTCGTACGTGTTCACGTGGCTTCTATTTGTGCATCGCAGAATGCAGATGTTGATGGAATTTCCGACAGCTGAGGTTATAGTCCGATTTCTTTTGTTCCCAGCAGCATTTCCACACGTGAGTGTTTTTAGCATTTAATCACTTTCATTATTAGTTAAATTGCAATGAGAAAATATTAGATTGAACTTTAGTCACGTAAAAATCGTTTAAAGAAAGAAAGAATTACGTAATAAATTCATTGCTTGTCAGAATGATTGCACATACAGATAACGTTAACTAAGCTAACAAGTTGTTAGTGACATATTATGTCAAATAAAAAACATATATTCAGCTGTCCAATTTAGACCTCACATGTCATGATACGCTAATTTGAAAATGTTTAATAATTTTGAGGTCATGTACTTTGATTTTTAATCAACATGAGGAATTCTTTTAATAACTATTAAGTAAAAGTAACTTTAGGTTGATACATGCTATTTTATCTGAACTTAGGTAATTAAATTTGATTGTTAAAGTCAACGTAGTACTACTATGACTTGAAGAATATGTAATATGAATAATTAAGAGAACTCAAACTTTACATAAAATTTATTAAGAAAGATTCATTTAGAGATCTTTATGTTATTGAATACAAAACCTTATTATATTTCTGTTCTGTAAAATATTATTAGTTGAAAATATTATAGTAAAACGAATCAAGAAATTTAATCAAATAGAATCTATTTTTTGCATGACTCTTTTATTATTTAAAATACAAGTAAAATTTACAAGTCATCCCTAATCAGAAATTGTGTGTAATGATAACAAATACCCTGGGTGTATACTTTTGAAACTTAAATTCTATTATTTTATTTTTGGTAAATATTTTTGAGGACACAAACGGTGTCCATGTTGTGCATTTGTTTGTTCACAGGTCAAGTCAAGACATCTGTATGACATCTGGTGTTTGAGATCTTGTTAAGTGTTTTAAAAGAGGAAATTCAAGTTTTATGGCTATATTAGTGGTGTTGATATAAGGTTTCCGCATTCCCCTAATAAAAGCACAGTTAATTTTTGTAGGTTGTTGTATTAAAAAATACGGTGGCGCTCATTATTTATATTTTTGGTCATTTGACAACCCATGACCCCAGCTCATGATCTACCCAGAGCTAACACTCTACTAGCCGTTTATGTCTAAAAAGTTTTTCTTTTCCTCAAGCAGTTTTCCATCCAACTTTACCTTGGGCTTTAATTGTTAATAAGAAATTCTCGACCTTGTGATATCAGGTAAGGGTTTAGGAAATATAAAAGTGCAATTTGTTATCTGATAATCACGAAGTAAAATAAAAAATAATTTTTGTTTTCAACATCATGTTAAAAGTCGTACATGCTAGGTAGAATTTTCATAAATTATCTTCAAGGTAACGTAATTGAGAGCGGTTATGCGTAGCTGTTGTTTTGAATACTCAAGTGTTGAGGCCTCGATTGTTCACGGACTACGACAGTCGACCCTTTATCGTCCTAGTAATAATATGAAGAAGTTAATATTAAAGGGTGACTTGAGACTGGCATTTCAATAATGCAGTAAATCGATCCGAATGTGTTAGAAAGTTCATCATGGTTTGTAATTTCTGTATTGTATAATTAAAAATATTATTTATGTGGTTTTCCTTAACGCAACACTGAAGTTTTAATGCCTATGCGTAACAGCTAATTTATAGCGTATAGATTGTACACGAATAGAAACCTACAGTAGTAATGGGATTTGCAGTTTAAGCTACTGATTGATTTGGTAGCCTTTTCTTGGTTAGAGATTTCAACGATGGTTCTCCCCAACGGTGGATTCCACCCTTTATTTTTATGGTTCTGATCTTCAGGACATCGCCGTAACAAAATGAACAAGTTTTTGCTGTCATTATGCTGTATTAGAGGCGCACATATGCTTCGAGTTTATCTACTAAATGGTTTGTAACAATTTGCACTCTACGTTCGAGGTCGGTAAGTCTATTTTCCTTTGAAATGAAAACCATCTGTTTGACGTACAACGTTTGGTGGTTATTTTTCTCCAATTAGAAGATATCCAAGGTTAAGCTGTAATCTTTGTAGTTTAGACTATTGAAAACTAATATCTTAATAATTATATTTAAAAACTTAGATCTTTGAACTTTACACTAAATTAAATTCTTGCTTTATAGGATTATTTACCAAAACGATCTGTTCAAGAACTTAAATTTGAATCATACTGAATAGATTTTATTACTAAAATTTGCTTTTTCATGTTGATTATTTATCATACAGTTGAGTAGTTTCTTATACATAATACTTTTTTAATAAGGCTTAAAATTACTAATTAAAAAATCCTATTACATAAGTAATTTAATAAAAATGTACGTCGTTTGATCAGTACTGGAAAAATGACAAAAACTAATAATTTTGTTAATGAAATATATAATGCCTATTTACGTTAAAGGCTCTGATATAATCAAGTTTATTACAGAAATAGAAATGGTTGACTAAACACTTACAAAATTTATTGTAAATGCCTGTCAGTTTAAAACAAAATTATTTTTAGTTAATATTTGCCTTGGTATCTAACAAGTCTAATCTTTTTATAAATTTAGAAGTGGTTAATCACACTTTAAGAAATACTTAAGAAGTTGTATTTATTCTACCTCATACATATTTTTGGGTTCTATAAATCTTATATGAACCAAGAGTGTTGATGCTTTAACATTCACCATATCTTTAGAAATAAAAAATAACTGGATACGAAACAAACCGTATATTTCTCACTATCGGTATAAAAGACCGATTTCAAGTCGAACAATAAAAAATACATGAATATTAAAAATACAAAATAGCGCTCAATGCGCATCCGTACATAACTCCATACGTAGGCACGCTAAGCTACAGTAATACGTCTATCTTCAACCGAAGCTAGTTAAATACTACTCCTTGTCTAGCGGGTTATGTGAGGAACAGCAGCCACAATAACCACAAGGTCAAGAGCGAACGCAGCAACTGAGGGTTGCAGCAGATCTACAAATTTAATAATTAAATAAGAGTAAAATATTATGGTTGCATGTCGCTACCAGGTGTATAAATTTAATAAGTAGAGTGTCAATGCACCAATAGCCACAAGTAAAATTTTGTAAGTATATAGAGCTTGTTTGATTTATTGATTTTATTACTTTGAGACGCAAACTGCATTTTTATGTACTTTATTTTATTTCAGGACAAACGTTTGTACCACCTATAAATACAAAATCTTGTATTCCAATAACAGAATATATTCGTTAAGGTTCCTGTATTTTTCTTGGCGATATTCCTTGTTCTTATATATTGTATAAGTACAGTGGCGCCTGACCCATCCGTATTTATTTAACGACCCCCCTGATAGTCTCTAAAAACTGCTGAAGATAGAGTTCAGAGTTGGTCCGGAAGTCTACAGAAGTCAGTTTGTGTTAATACGGGTAAATCAACATCTTCTGCACGATTTTTGTTAGAAATATGTTTACCTAGGTATATCCTAAGTATAACATAATAATAACTAAAGTAAAAAGATTGCAACATCCCTAATAACCTTATAACTTCTTTTCTACTTAATGTCCATGTTTTGCAACCGTATAGTATGCAACAATTCAACCATATGCTTTCAATAATTTCTCAGTATCCAGAGCTATCCTATTATAACGGAACGTCATATTAGTCTACCGAAACAATGAATTCAGCACCATGGGGCGCCTAAGACTATTGGTAACCACCCTGTGGCGTAACATCTTCAGATGGACTTGATTGACAGTTTACAAGAGGTTGCATTTAAGAATCCTATTGCATACAATAGGAACCTTCTAATATGTTCCAAAATTATAGATTGAATCTATAAATTGCCCGTTAAGAGGTTTTAGTTTAGTTCTAATTCAAGCTTTGATTATAATAATAATGTTTATTCTAGTCTTGATTCATAAAGTCACGATATGAAAAAAATTAGCGTTAAAATGAATAGTTCTATGTAATATAAATTATTGCAGTGATCGATATAAATTAACACTTACAGCCTTGATAGTTAATTATAGTGATTCGATAGAATTAAGAAGATAGCATTGTAGCTTATGCAGTTAGTATTTGTACTGTTAGCGATAAGCTGGAAAAAATTGTTTTGCGTGAGTGCTTTAGAATTTTACTATAACTACGAGTAGTTGAAAACGCTTGTGTAATCAGTTGATAATAAAAAAAACTGTTATTGCAAAAAAGTTTTCGTTACACTGATGTAGAGTGTGTGCAATAGTAGTGCTTTTACATGCCTATCACTCACATTCAGCAATAGAAGATGGATTGTTAAATTTTTTCCTTTCCAAAAGCCTTCAAGTCATAGAAACAGGTCCAAACGCCGTGGGCCTGGAAGCCGAATTAGAAACAGTATCACGAGTTATACAAAAAAATTACAGAAAATCACGGCAAACCTTGCAAACAAACATAATGAGATCGCCGTAAACCTACCAGAATATTAGTCAATTGAAAAATATGTAAGTTTATGCAGAAAGATAGAAAACCCGCAAAAGCGGTTGAACAATTAATAGAGGAGTTTTTACAGTAAACTACAAAATCCGCTGAAAACTTGGAAGCGGTTTACAGAAAATTGAAGGGAAGTTTTCAGAGAAACTTTTAGAAAACGCGTAAAATGGAAGAAGAGGTGCTGAGGATAGAGGAACGTATTAATTTTTACCAGTACAAGGAGCACTCAATTCCAGTGATACAGCAGCACACCTCAGAATTTTAGATTTGGGTGTCGGAAGAAAATTCTACTTAAGAACCGACAATGCAGACCTGAAAGAACTTTTACAGTTTAGAACCCCAAAGGTCAGTCACCAGATAGATAGAAAGACTGCAGGAGTATGACTTCGACACGGAGCACCGTACTGGTATAAGTAATCATATTGGAATGCATTTTCGAAACGACCTTACCCTAAAGATTGTAGCCACTGCTCACTGTTAGGAATAAAATGTGCTCTACTGGGTCCAACCGGTGTGATCAATGACGAGTGGCAGTACAGTTACGTACCGAATAGGGAAATGACAAAGATCTAAGTATCATTATGTGTTGGAAAGCCAGAGGAGAACGTCCGTCCTGTTCCTAAAACTCAGGTGTCAGGGTTTTAAAATATTTACATAATGGGACCTCGGGAGAACACTTTTGCGTTCAGGCAACTCTGAAAAGTCTGAACAAGACTATACTAGATAGGTACAATGAGTGATACAGCAAGTATCAACTGTGTGCACAATTTGGAAACCGGAAATCTCCAATAAGGCAATACAAAGTGAAACAGCCATTTGGGGAATGGTAATCGATATTGGCTCCTGAAAAGGAATTTCTTGGTGACAATGACTACTTTACGAAGTGGAATAAAACATCTGCTATACTAAACCAAGAAGTTTCAACCGCGTTGACATGTTAGTGAAGGAATTGTTTGCCGTTTTGGAGTTCCCATGGAGTTTGGCGGCGATCAAGGCAAAAATTTGTGTCAGTGTTATTTTAAGAAGTTTGCCGATTATAGGGGATGCGAAAAACCCGAAAAATACTACTGCACCCACAGTAAGATGGAATGTAGAGCGCAGGAATCGCAACTTGAGCAAGTACCTTTCCAAGGTGGTCTCCCAACATAAGAGAGACTGAAAACACTATTTACATCTATTTTGTTGGCCTATCGGGCTTCAATTCATGAGAGCACTGGACAAACACTACATTTGATTTGCCAATGTTCTAACCGAAGGTGTTATATTGGAATGAAAGCGAGTTTTTTTGCATAAAAATTTTTAATTTTGTCGAACCCTCTCTGTTCTAAACAAAGTTAATGTGTGTGACAACACTCACATAAGAAACCTTTATATTACCTCTCATTCGAATGAGGGCGTATTTTTGCGAAAAATGCTTGCCTTATAATTTTCAAGTATACCTTGACGGGATTCGAACCCGAAATCTTGTGCATAATAAGCACACTCATACCAACTACGCCACGACCCGTCTGCACTAGACAGATACCTGCGTGTGCTATGCTAGGATGCGAGGTACGTCTATCGTGTGACCTTAAGCTTAGGTGTAAGCACGAAGAAAACATCGTGCGCGAGAGCTACGTCGCGAAAAACAAGTGCAAGATCCATGACATCCATTATGACGTCAGGAATAATATCAAAATCGCACGCGATCTGAGGAAGACCCGATATGACATTAAGGCTCAGGAGTGAATTTTTCAATAGGGCAACCACGTATGGTTATACAATCTCAAAGAGAAGTGCGGACTGTCGCCAAAGTTCTAAACAAATTTAGAGGGTCCATACGAAGTTATAAAAAGGATCAACGATTAAGGTGACACAGACAACAAGGCACATTCATTGCTTAGTGGCAGACCCTGATATCTCCCAAAGATTTCCTCGATATATAAAAATTAATGTGGTGGTCTGGACTAACTTGGACGGAAACAACAAAAGGTTGGAAAAACCGCGCGGCTAAAGGGCCGACATCGTGGCATCTATTACCTTGTGACTAAGCAGTGGTCTTCTGATAAATCAAATTATCAGAATTTGTAAATGGCGTTAGTGGATCTCAAGGGTCAGATGATTAAATACGGAAACAAGAAGTTGACCATACCCAAAATCAGTTGTGAGCTCGATGGATTGGACCGTAGGGTGGTAAGAGGTACTATTCCTGAAAGCCGAGGTCCTAGTGTTGGTGTGTGGTTACAATCCAAATGGTACGGCGTCTGCTGTAGAAAGTGTTGATAGCTACTTCCATCAACATGGGAACTGCAGAAATTGTTCCAATTGTCGTTACCACCACAGGAACGTCCAAAGGTCAGGTCGCAAAGTGTTCTGGGGCAGAACACCTTTAAGAAGGGAGCAGTGTAATGAGGCGTACGTAGTCAACCAAAACAATGCATTTATCACCACAAGGTGCCAAAGATAATTGATGACCACGCTGTGGAGACATCTTCAGATAAACTTGATTGACAGTTTACAAGAGATTGCATTTAGGCACTATATTAAATTTACAATAGGAACCGTTTAGATGTTATTTGCATAATCCTAATATTTTCAAAATTATAGATTTAAATATATAAAATGCCGGTTTGATGTTTTGAGTTTAATTCTAATTACATCTTTAATTATAATACTAGTTTTATTCTAGTCTTGATATTAAATCGCAATATGAAATAAATTAGCGTTAAAATAAATAGCTTTATGTGATATAAATTATAGAAGTAGTCGATGTAAATTAAAACTTATTGCCTTGATAGTTAATTACAGTGCCTCGATAGTAATTAAGATGCAAGTATTTAGCTTTAAAAGTTATTAGTTGTACTGTTAACGATTAACGGGAAAGCCATCGTCCAGAGTGAATGCCTTAAAATTACTGTAGGTACGAGTAGTTGAAAAGGCTCGTGTAAGCAGTTGATAAAAAGAACTATTGTTATTGTATAAGTGTTTTTGTTACACTATTTTTAGTATTGCACATTGCATCTCAGAAAGTTTCGTGCTTTTGGTTACTCTGTTCTTTACATCTCTTGTACTCCTACCGCCGTTTGTTATTCAACTTCCTAAGAAGCAAGACCTCTTTACCTTTTTTTAATAATTATACTCCTGGGTTTTCTGCCAACCATCCTACTCTTAACGTTTTTTTTTCTATCGCCATATTTGTTTTGGTGTTGTTGACTTTATGCAAAATTTCTTACACGTATTTTTTATTGAGTTCTATTTTTAACTTTTTAATTCGTTCTGCTAATATCCACTCATCTCAACACTTGAGTACTTTCTCCTTAAATTATAGCATCTATTTCTTCGATTCTTTTATTATATATAGTGCTTGCTCCGCGTTCAAGTCAAATAAGATCTATATTAAAGCACATCCCTGTCCTACATTCTTATCAATTTTTGATTTATTATCAATTTCTATTAGAACAGTATTTTTTGTATATAAACTGTAAATTTCCAGGTGTTATTTAAGTTTTATTCGAAAAGCTAAACAGTGTATTTCAATCTACATTACAGAAACTTTAACCGTATCTGTTCTAACGATCTAAAATTCTCACGGGCAATTTGAGATCATTAAATGGCATTCTTAGTGGTAATTCCCTTATAGAACGCTCATGCTAATCATATTTCTCAAATAATAAATCCTATACATTACAAAATATAATATTTACTTTACCTACATATACTTTTAAAATAACTGTACAATTCTTATTTAGAATAATTGCTAATACGGTCTTCAGAAACAAAGTTCAGCCTCGCTTTATCAAACTATTCTATAAATAGATTAACTACAGACCAAAGCTTTATTCTAACCTTGCTTTCTCAACGTAGTACTTGAACACACAAATAGCAAGGCTGATATCCTTGTTCGACGCCTTTTTTATACAGCGTCTATAAAAAATTGTATTTTCTTATCGCAGAGAGAGGATGCCAAGGACATTCCTCTCAGCGGCCGACTTGGGTATAGCTGTTTTAATAAATGGATTGGTTCCGAAACTAATTTTTGGCGTTACGAAATGTTTCAATGGTAGTCGTTCGTCGGATAAACTATAGTTTTTATTCGATTCATGGTAAGTAAAACTCGTCTTAATTTAGCAAAAATATTTCATTCATTCCAGCAAAGGCAATAAAAATGCACTAGGAGAATACTAATACAAAGTTATGTGTCAGATAACAAGTCCTGGTGTTAATAAACAACTTGGAAATCAATATTAGATTTTTTACTTTGTCCAGATGCACGTTTAGGGGAAACATCCGCGTCTACTTTGGCCAAAGATAATGGTATTACGCGATTGGAAGCGACAATATACAACCGTACAATTGGAAACAATGTCAGTGCGGAACAGGTGAATAATCCCTTAAAAGACTGTATAACCTTATTGGAAGATAGTAAGTTATACTTCCTAAAGGCGCCACTGTACTCGGTACCACTTGTCAAAATGTGGAGTAAGCTATCGCACAAGCTACAAAATAGCTGCTGTTTAGTGTATAATAACCTACTACAGTACGTCTATTGGGGGAATTGCAATACAAAGAAATTGACTGGCTTGCAAATTAAGTTGTCCGAAAAACCAGAGGAAAGGGAAAAATTGATAAAGTATGTGCTTTCGGCTTTTAGTTTTAACTATTTACCTGTAAATTATTTGGAGATAGTAGAGAAGGAAGACAGTCAAAATAAAATAAAAATCTTACACAAGTGCTACATTAAAGCAGGTAGTACATATTTTACACAATCTGCAACACCATATTCTACAATTCCAAAAGAAATAGTCATTTCGGAATTCGAATTGATAGATACACCTAACATTCGCCCAGAGGTTGTACGACAACGCGTAAAGACTGGTAGTAAACTCTATCCGTTTACGCTAAAAGAAATTGCCCCATTATGCACGTTAGCTGGAATTAGAGGAAATGGATGCAAAAAGGCGAAAGTTGGACTACATGGAAAACAGTGCAACAATACGCGAACAATATAAAGATGAGTTAGACAAAGAACATCTTATTAGAGAAAATGAGGAAGAATTAAAATATTATTTTATGTGCCGATGGACTGACTTAGATACATCCGGGTTCTACAAGCTGTATCCATTTGTGGTTAGTAAGAAAGACTCTTTTAGTTATGTAGGCGTCCTGGCGGAAAAGGATGGTACTAAATCCGTATACTTGTTAAAAGATTATTCTAAAAACGTATTTATCAAAATGGCAGATAACATAGACGAACTAAAGAATACGGGTTTCGTAACCTTGGCGTGCACCACACGCAAAGGGGTTGTAACAATTAGGATTTTCGGCTATTTAAATATACGCTTTTGTTCAACACAACTAGTCAATAAATATTAAATTGCTATTGAAATCTTATATTATGAATTCATACATAGTACGCCATCTACATTAGAATAGCCAAAGTAAACTTTAAGTACTCTTCTATTTGCTTGTATCTTAATTCAATATACCCTTTCTCGGCGCATGCCTGAATAGATAACATTGCCTCGTGGTCAAAGCCATTTTGATATCAGATGTAATCCGAATACCAGTGTTATCAAGGGCCTGCAGGTTTTTAATTAAACATGCCGCCCCAACAGATAGTCAAGTGGAGTCAACGTATACCATGGGTTTAGTTTTAGTTGTAGCATCGACCTAAGATGGTTGCAAATATATTTCTACGGTAAGAAAATAATTCGCAAACTTACCTCTAAATTCTATTTTCCTGTTTGATTTCAGCGCAAGTTTTTTTAAATTTAGAGTTTTAAAGTTTAAAGTATCAAGTATTAAATATGAAAACAGTAATAATTTTGAGTTTTAAGATATTAATTTCAAGTATCACGTAATAAAGCAATGGAAATTACGTATTATATAAAACAATCGTTAACCATATGGCAAGTACGAGACTGAAATGCAGCTTCAATTGTTGCTAGGCAAAGTGTGGAAAACCCCACGAATGTTTGGTTAGTAAAGAGGACACCTGTTTCAGCTGCGCACAACCACAATTGTAAGTACATAGATGTTAAAGAAAATTCAGCCGCCAAGCAGACATCCAGCGGTGAGTCATCCTCCATTTTTATACCTATATTCTTTTCAAGAAACATTCATTTAAGATGCACAAATAATTTTTGAAGAAGGATATATATATATATATATATATATATATATATATATATAACCTAGACTTTTTAAGTAAAGCCCAAATGATCATTTCAAATCGAGCTAGTAATTGAAAGAAGGAAAATATAAGGCCTTGGACAGGATTTGAACCTGCATCTCAGTTTTGCCGGAACTGTGCGTTTACCAATTAGAAAAGAGTAAAGAGTAGGTGTGAGACGATCATTCACGCAATCATTTAGAAGATTGGAGATCACCGATTCAATTGATTCAGACTATCATAGTGGATGTTAGTATAGATAATGCATAAATGACCTAAATATTTTCAAGGTATTTTTGTAAGATTATTTTTGAAGTTACAAAGTTGTATTAAAATGTTTGCATAACTAAACATGTGATACGATAAGAATTGTTTACCGAATTATAGTGTATAACACATTTTGCTAGTACACCTGAAGTATAGCTTAATGTTGATAATAAGTATTTTTCTTTGACCTTTGATTCTATTAAAGATATCTATTAAAAATATAGTGTTATAACCTGCAGATTTTTTTGAACATTTAATTTGTGTTTTTTGTAAACTGAACAAGATCCTATTCAAGTATCATGAAGTAACTGTAACATAAAAAATAAAACAATATATTTCTTATAGAGAATTAAAGTAAATTATGCAATTAAAAAAAATATCCCACAAATGCTCAGAGATTAATGTTAAATCGTAATAAAGGATCTGTTTCGAAAGGCTCCGTATAGATAACTTTATATAAACAATGTATATATATATATATATATATATATATATATATAATAGATTTTTATTATATTTCTTGACCTTGATATTTGTAATATTGAAATGTATGGTTTTCTTGGGTTTTAAGGTCATTTAACTGAATAAATATATATGAAAATACAAATCTATGCCATCTTTATTTTTTATATAACAATTCCACCAAACGTTTCGGCCGTACGTTCCAGCCTTTCTCAATGGTTCAAAGAAATCCCGTACATTTACTAAGAAATTAAACCTCTTTTATGGATCATTACAATTTATACTATGTTTGCTTACCTTGAAACGGAAACTATCAAAAATGGTATCAAACATCCAATGTTATATACCGCATCTATTATAGACGCCTACGTCAATTTTTTTATTACTTGTTTTTTTTTTGTCACTATAATAAGATAAAACACGTTTAAATTTAACTATTATGTTAGCGGAAACAATTCTAATTTCCTAGTCACATGGATTAAAACATATATACAACTGGAACAAATTTATTATCTACTCAGCTGTTAGTCTAATATGCTATTAGTTTTGGTTATCTACATATTTTAGGACTGTATATACAATTACTGGTGACGAAGGACGAACGTGATTATTTTATTTATTTATTGCTTATATATCTTCTCTTCGTTGCCGTATAATTTATATTTACGCGCTCTTGCATGATATCTATATTACCCCTCATACTTATTCATATACACCAATATAATTCGTACGTTATGTACAACATATACAATATGTATATCAACTACATACAGCGTTGACCACATATGTATACATACACACGCGAACCATACCCTACACATATACATACACGTACACAACACGTATTCCCATACGCCCAAATTCACGCATCTAATCAACTACTTTATTTGCTATTATATTTTCTTGTTTAATTAGGTTGTGATAGATTGTACTTAATTTATTTATGTCCGTTTTTTCATTAATTGCGTTGGGATTTTTACAAATATGAATCATTTCGAGTATCTCTCTTTTTCTTTGATTTTTTTCAGTTTTTAAAATTTTTGTTTCCTTATATTGAAATTTATGTTTAGTTTGGCATTCATGTTTGGTTAACGCAGTTTTGTTTGTTCTGTCGAATTTGTGTCCATTTATCCTTTTGTCTAAAAATTGTGAACTTTGACCGATATATACCGATTTGCATTTATCTTTGCACGGTATCGAGTATATTGTGTGTGTTTTTTTGTTGTGCGGGGTAGCGTCTTTTAATTTGCTGAAATACTGTTCTTAGTAGATTGAAACCTTTATGTGCTACATTGATAATCTATAGGAACACTGTGGCACGATTTAAATAAAATTAAATAAAACCCTTAACCACAAAAAATATTTAAATTACTAGATACGTATTTCGACCACTATGTGGTCATCATCAGTAGGGGAAAAATATATATATATATATATATATATATATATATATATTAGCTGTATAATTTACTATATTGTTGCTTTAAACACTATCGAGGATATTCTCCTCACCCGCAGGCTGGTGTTCTCAACAACAAACAAGTGAATTGTGACATTATAACTTAAAACTACCTAATTTATACTAATTCTAAATCTACTGAAGCGGAACCAGTTTAATCTTGCTTTCTCATTGGTTGTTGACCAATAGGAAAGCAAAGCAGATGACTCTATTGGCCCTTTATCGGTGTTTAAGAGGGTCCTTTATGTTTAACAATTTTAATTGATTCATAGGCATTTAAGGAGGAAAACGTTGGTACCGCTTTTAACAATTTAACATTTTCTAGTTTAACGGGTGGCTGGTTTCAAATATATGTTTGGCGACCTGAGACCTTTCATATTTACCATATTTGAAGTGAGCAATGTGTTCTTTAAATCTTGTTGTTATATTTCTCTTGGTCTGACCAATATATTTTGAAAACACCCTGGCCCTGCGCAACTAATTTCATAAATCCCGACTTTTGCAATTTTTCCACCTTGTCTTTTGGATTACCTAGCAAATCTTTAATTTTATTATTATTAGTGAAAGCAATTTTGAAATTACACTGTTTGAATATTTT
The DNA here is from genome assembly GCA_036346225.1 of Platerodrilus igneus. Lineage (NCBI taxonomy): Eukaryota > Metazoa > Arthropoda > Insecta > Coleoptera > Lycidae > Platerodrilus > Platerodrilus igneus. The sequence goes on along the minus strand of JARFIW010000266.1, from coordinate 298,932 downwards.
ATCAAGACCCTTTGTGGTTTTGTGAAACGGAAGTTTAACATATTTAACATTATCGTTAGAGGTGGTCGATTGCAAAGTCGTTGATTTACGGATGTTGATCCTATTTTACACTTTCTAAAAATATTATCTATAATATCAGAAGAGAAACCATTGTAATTCGCTATTTGTTTAATAAGAGCAAATTCCTTATTAAATCTGTTTTATTTAAAGGAAATTCAATAATCTATTAATTAAAAAGTTAAATGAAGCCAACTTATGTTGTATGCTATGATTAGAGGAAGACAAAATAAAGCGATTTACATTGGTTTCTTTTCTATAAATGTCAAATTCTAATTTATTACCATTTCTAATTACTAATGTATCTAAAAGGGTAATTGTCCATTATTCTCTAGTTCATACGTAAATTTTATGCTTTGAAATTTTGAATTCATTTTTAAGAAAATCATCAACATTTGATTTAGAAGTGTCAAAACTGCAAAATATCATCCACGTACCTTAACCATATTCTTGGGAAGTATTTGAGTTTTCTTTTAACTCGGTTTCAAAACGAGACATAAATAAATTTGCTATGAAAGGTGATAAGCTATTTCCCATTGCTGTGCCTTCATGTTGTTCGTACAATTTGTTGTTGAATTGAAAACAGTTCTGGGACATGCAATGCGAAACAAGCTTGATATAGTCCTCAACTTTATCATCATCAATATCACTATCTATAAGAACATCCTTTAAATATGTTAAAGTACGTGGTATTGGAACACTAGGGAATAATGAACTGACATCAAATGAAATTAAGATTTCGTTCTCTTCTAATGTGATATTTTTAATTTGATTAATGAACTCTAAAGAGTTTTGTACAGACAAACTATTAAACTTTAAATTCTTAAATTCATTTGACAGCCATCGTGATAAATAGTAAGTCGGTGAGTTGATACCTGAAACTATTGGTCTCATCGATTTATTATTTTTGTGAATCTTTGGTAAACAGTAAAGCTTTGGCATTTCAGGATTCGAAATTTTTAATTTTAATTTTAGTGTGGGCGAAATTAGGTTTGGACATTCTTTCAAAACAGACTCTGTTGATTTAATCATTTTATTTAAAGGAACTTCATTTTTACGTTTTTTGACTATTGGTCTGTAAGGACCCTCAGACAGCAAAGTCTCTACTCTATCAACATAGTCTTGTTTATCCAGAATAACCAACCTATTCCCCTTATCAGCCTTTAAATTTTTTGTGGTTAAGGGTTTTATTTAATTTTATTTAAATCGTGCCACAGTGTTCCTATAGATTATTAACTATGACTTCCCGGTCTTCGGAACTTAATAGGTATCGGAGCTTAGCTCTTAAAATTAGTTTTGTAAAAGCAGATATTCGATTTCTAAAAAGTTGTAAAGCCCACAAAGTTTTTCCAAATTTCATTAACGTAAAAATCAGCAGTAATTGTAAACGTAGTAACGCAATAATCAATTTTGCAAAAGATAAATGGCTTAATTTGGAAATCAAATATCTGTACAGTAAACTTAGTAGATTGGAACTGGAAACGTATAAATCGCACCTAGCACTAACGTGCAATTTATCCGAGTCCGGTTTTCAGGAATGGAATAATTTCCAGAGATTTGTTTTGAAGTCAACAATCATAAATTGTTAGACAAAATTAATAGGCAAAACACTAAGTTGAAGTTTCTTTTAAAGAAACACAATGTCAATGTACCTCCTAAAAACTGGAAATTACTTCACCTCAATTAGAGTCAATAGTTGTTAACGAATCGTCGAAAATCTTTAATAATGAAGAGTTGACTTTCCTTGATCGAGGCCTAAAATTTGGAGTAGATCATTTGAAAACTCCTTTGGAAGACATTATTGCTGGCATTGAAAATCCATTTCAAAATTAGATGACAATTCAAAAACTTTATTAGAAACGCGTGCAAAATTCAACTTTCGAACAACTTACGCACTTGCGCAAGGAATGCCTCAGAACAAACAAGGAAAGATCATCTGATTATTAAAGATTTACGACAAAAAATTGTTATTATTTAAAGGCTGATAAGGGAATAGGTTGGTTATTCTGGATAAACAAGAATATGTTGATAGAGTAGAGACTTTGCTGTCTGAGGGTCCTTACAGACCAATAGTCAAAAACGTAAAATGAAGTTCCTTTAAATAAAATGATTAAATCAACAGAGTCTGTTTTGAAAGAATGTCCAAACCTAATTTCGCCCACACTAAAATTAAAATTAAAAATTTCGAATCCTGAAATGCCAAAGCTTTACTGTTTACCAAAGATTCACAAAATAATAAATCGATGAGATCAATAGTTTCAGGTATCAACTCACCGACTTACTATTTATCACGATGGCTGTCAAATGAATTTAAGAATTTAAAGTTTAATAGTTTGTCTGTACAAAACTCTTTAGAGTTCATTAATCAAATTAAAATATCACATTAGAAGAGAACGAAATCTTAATTTCATTTGATGTCAGTTCATTATTCCTAGTGTTCCAATACCACGTACTTTAACATATTTAAAGGATGTTCTTATAGATAGTGATATTGATGATGATAAAGTTGAGGACTATATCTAGCTTGTTTCGCATTGCATGTCCCAGAACTGTTTTCAATTCAACAACAAATTGTACGAACAACATGAAGGCACAGCAATGGGAAATAGCTTATCACCTTTCATAGCAAATTTATTTATGTCTCGTTTTGAAACCGAGTTAAAAGAAAACTCCAAATACTTCCCAAGAATATGGTTAAGGTACGTGGATGATATTTTGCAGTTTTTGACACTTCTAAATCAAATGTTGATGATTTTCTTAAAAATGAATTCAAAATTTCAAAGCATAAAATTTACGTATGAACTAGAGAATAATGGACAATTACCCTTTTAGATACATTAGTAATTAGAAATGGTAATAAATTAGAATTTGACATTTATAGAAAAGAAACCAATGTAAATCGCTTTATTTTGTCTTCCTCTAATCATAGCATACAACATAAGTTGGCTTCATTTAACTTTTTAATTAATAGATTATTGAATTTCCTTTAAATAAAAACAGATTTAATAAGGAATTTGCTCTTATTAAACAAATAGCGAATTACAATGGTTTCTCTTCTGATATTATAGATAATATTTTAGAAAGTGTAAAATAGGATCAACATCCGTAAATCAACGACTTTGCAATCGACCACCTCTAACGATAATGTTAAATATGTTAAACTTCCGTTTCACAAAACCACAAAGGGTCTTGATAAAATATTCAAACAGTGTAATTTCAAAATTGCTTTCACTAATAATAATAAAATTAAAGATTTGCTAGGTAATCCAAAAGACAAGGTGGAAAATTGCAAAAGTCGGGGATTTATGAAATTAGTTGCGCAGGGCCAGGGTGTTTTCAAAATATATTGGTCAGACCAAGAGAAATATAACAACAAGATTTAAAGAACACATTGCTCACTTCAAATATGGTAAATATGAAAGGTCTCAGGTCGCCAAACATATATTTGAAACCAGCCACCCGTTAAACTAGAAAATGTTAAATTGTTAAAAGCGGTACCAACGTTTTCCTCCTTAAATGCCTATGAATCAATTAAAATTGTTAAACATAAAGGACCCTCTTAAACACCGATAAAGGGCCAATAGAGTCATCTGCTTTGCTTTCCCTATTGGTCAACAACCAATGAGAAAGCAAGATTAAACTGGTTCCGCTTCAGTAGATTTAGAATTAGTATAAATTAGGTAGTTTTAAGTTATAATGTCACAATTCACTTGTTTGTTGTTGAGAACACCAGCCTGCGGGTGAGGAGAATATCCTCGATAGTGTTTAAAGCAACAATATAGTAAATTATACAGCTAATATATATATATATATATATATATATATATATATATATATATTTTTCCTACTGATGATGACCACATAGTGGTCGAAATACGTATCTAGTAATTTAAATATTTTTTGTGGTTAAGGGTTTTATTTAATTTTATTTATGTGCTACATTGAGGTTATATTTGTGAAAAGTTTTTTGTAGTTTTTCCGAAAGTATAGGCATATAAGGTATAGTAACAAATTTATGGGGCTGTTTTTGTTCATTTTTATTGTTATTATTTATCTTTGATCTGGATTGCTGTTGATTATTATAGTAGTTGTGTATACGTTTTTTGAAAATATTGTCCACCATTTTTTTTTGATAGTTGTATGTTATCAGTGTGTATTTTGCTTTTTTTATTGAAACTAAGAACGTATTTCAGCAAATTAAAAGACGCTACCCCGCACAACAAAAAAACACACACAATATACTCGATACCGTGCCAAGATAAATGCAAATCGGTATATATCGGTCAAAGTTCACAATTTCTAGACAAAAGGATAAATGGACACAAATTCGACAGAACAAACAAAACTGCGTTAACCAAACATGAATGCCAAACTAAACATAAATTTCAATATAAGGAAACAAAAATTTTAAAAACTGAAAAAAATCAAAGAAAAAGAGAGATACTCGAAATGATTCATATTTGTAAAAATCCCAACGCAATTAATGAAAAAACGGACATAAATAAATTAAGTACAATCTATCACAACCTAATTAAACAAGAAAATATAATAGCAAATAAAGTAGTTGATTAGATGCGTGAATTTGGGCGTATGGGAATACGTGTTGTGTACGTGTATGTATATGTGTAGGTATGGTTCGCGTGTGTATGTATACATATGTGGTCAACGCTGTATGTAGTTGATATACATATTGTATATGTTGTACATAACGTACGAATTATATTGGTGTATATGAATAAGTATGAGGGTAATATAGATATCATGCAAGAGCGCGTAAATATAAATTATACGGCAACGAAGAGAAGATATATAAGCAATAAATAAATAAAATAATCACGTTCGTCCTTCGTCACCAGTAATTGTATATACAGTCCTAAAATATGTAGATAACCAAAACTAATAGCATATTAGACTAACAGCTGAGTAGATAATAAATTTGTTCCAGTTGTATATATGTTTTAATCCATGTGACTAGGAAATTAGAATTATTTCCGCTAACATAATAGTTAAATTTAAACGTGTTTTATCTTATTATAGTGACAAAAAAAAAACAAGTAATAAAAAAATTGACGTACGCGTCTATAATAGATGCGGTATATAACATTGGATGTTTGATACCATTTTTGGTAGTTTCCGTTTCAAGGTAAGCAAACATAGTATAAATTGTAATGATCCATAAAAGAGGTTTAATTTCTTAGTAAATGTACGGGATTTCTTTGAACCATTGAGAAAGGCTGGAACGTACGGCCGAAACGTTTGGTGGAATTGTTATATAAAAAATAAAGATGGCATAGATTTGTATTTTCATATATATTTATTCAGTTAAATGACCTTAAAACCCAAGAAAACCATACATATATATATATATATATATATATATATATATATATATTTTAAAATAAATAGAAAAAATAATAAGTTGTCATCAAATTTTCTTTCATTGAAGTCAGCAAGAATTGTCCTACAGAAGTAAACAGTTTACAAATATGAAATTTTGGTATTGAAGAAAGATATTATTGGTGTTAAAGTTAAAAGTTTTTTGAAAGTATAATTTTGACTAGTGGATTCATTTATAATTTTTGTGTGATAAAGTGACTAGGCTCTAACGAAGCCCTAGTTTGAACATGTTTACGTGTGGTTAAATTTTCAGATAGCACGAGATCGTCGTTCCCATTCCAGATTGCAGAGACCAAAGTAAGTATTTTTGTTTATGTTGCTCGTCTTAAATTTTTTTCTTTCGAAGATTTCCGAATCTGATCTTCGGATAGTTTCTTATCAAACACTCATTAAGATACGGTGGCGTCCAATAAAATTTCTTTCGTTTTATCGTATACCATCCTACGACCATAGCTCATAGCTCTGCCCTAAGTTGAAGAAGCTTAGCTGGCTGGAAGATCTCTTTAGAGGGGCCCTTTTTCTTTCAAAGCCACTTAACATCCTTTTTACGCTGGGCTTAACCGTTAAACAGGAACCCTTCGTAATCTGTCGAGGCTCCACCGCCTATATGGTAGAGCGAACATACTATTTACCTTTTGAGGAGTTTAGTATCCTACAGGGTTCCGCTAAACTTTGTATATTTGCCTAATTTAAAACCGAGGCCTTACAACTTATAACGGCCATATATTCCCAAAAGTGGTAGATATGCAACTACGCAACAGTGAGTGGGAGAATAAGGATTCCCTCCAATACCGACAAGAAGATGTCGATCAACCTAACAAGATACATATGCAGGATTTAGTGGGAGAGCCGCGATTAAAAGATTGGCACAAGCTGCAAGAATTACACGAAGGAATGTATCTGGTTGTCCGTGGAATCAAAGGCTTTATATATAGAGACAAAGTTCGGTACATTTTACAATTCGAAAACCTAGACGGTCTTTATGTATCGAACTATTAGCTAGAAAAGTAGATACAGGACTTGAGTGTCGATTTAAATTTTATGCTGCGAATAAAATTAGATAAAATTTAAACCACTCTAAACAAACATAAAGAAAGGAATGTGTATAACTTTGTATTAAAATTAAGTTTAAATGGCCCCATGCTTGGCATTAAATATTTTTAAATATTGTTGTATGTGTTTTTATCGACCAACAGCATTTTAAACAGTTAATCAATTAAAAAACACACTAACCTGTAATGGTCGCCAGTTGCGCTAGTATAAAGTAATTTATTGTGGACTGTAATCTGCGTCTTGCACGGCCGCCGTGAATTGCATAAAACCAAAGTTCACTATTCTTGAAATGTTTTCACCAATGAAAATGCCATGGTCAAGCACACCGAACTGAATCGTTACGGTAACTCCCGTGCCAAGCTAATAATGCACTGTCCGATGCTCGACTTCGACTTGCGCGCACACTCTCCAATATCCAAAATTGTATATATTTGTTATAGGATAGGATACAACGAAAGGAACTTTGATAATGTAAATATCAAACCAAAATAATTTAAAGTGATCGTATGTCATCAAAAATGCTATAAAATGCATAACATACCGCCCACCAAAACAAGATTGAAAACTTATTTTAACCAATGTAATTAAATATATACAAATGCATAATACCACAAAAAATTAAATAATAATGAATGCGTAATTCCACCAAAAAAAAAAAAATTATTGAGAAAAAAAAATAATATTTCCATTGTTATGTGTCCTCTAATGGGAGAGCACACAATTTGACCAAAGGTCGTTTAATAATGCCGTTTGCAGTTTGAACCTGCGCCACTCTGACGACATTATCTGTACCAGGATACAAGTGGGTAATGCGTCCCAGTCGCCAATGTAATGGAGGGGTATTGTCCTCCTTAATTAAGACCAATGTCCCGATCTTAACAGCGGGAAGAGATGAAAACCATTTAGTTTTCTGCTGGAGAGTATGTAAGTACTTACTATGCCAACGGCGCCAAAAAGATTGTTGGATTCTTTGAATGAATTGCCAACGATCTAAAAATGACAGTTTCAGGTCCAAGACATTTGGGTCAGAAAGCACTGAAACTGGTTCGACTCCTAAAAAATGACACGGTGCCAAATAAGAAAAATCTTGAGGATTTGTACTCAATGAACGCAAAGGACAAGAATTGAGTATGGCCTCAATCTGAATTAATACGGTATTGAATTCCTCATACGAGAGAATTTGAGCGCCGATAACCTTGTTGAGATGACTCTTAACTGACTTGATGCCAGCCTCCCACAACCCTCCGAAGTGAGGGGACGACGGAGAATTGAAAATAAATTCAATACCCTCTGCGGTAGCAACATGTTGCATGAGTTCTGCCAGTTCACGGGCAGCACCAGTGAAATTTGTGCCGCAATCACAGTAAATTTTGGCACATTTACCACGACGAGCAATGAAACGCCTCAATGCTGCTATAAAGGCAGATGAGGACAAATTCGAAACTAGCTCTAAGTGCAGAGCCTTAGTTCCAAAACAAACGAACAAACAAACATAAGCCTTTAATGACTTTGAACCACGAGTGCGGCTCATGGTAATTGCGAACGGTCCACCAATATCAACCCCAGTGTGGAGAAAAGCTTTACCCGAAACGGTGCGGGTTGCTGGTAGGTCACCCATAGGGGGGAATAGGGAATTGGTTTTATACGAAAACAAATGATACATGCCTTTAGACATTTTCGAACAGCCTTTTTTGCGGCCAAAATCCAAAAGTTTTGCGTTAAAAAAATTGGGTTGTTCTAAGACCAGGATGAAAATATTTTTGATGACAGTCCAAAATAACGAGATCTGTCAAACGATGAGTACGGGGTAATAGGAGTGGAAATTTTTCCCCATAAAGTAAATTTGAATTTCGAAGGCGACCGCCCACCCTGAGTAAACCATGTCTGTCCAGAAATGGGCTAAGGGGTCTAAGCTGTTTGCTAATGGTTCTCCGTTTTTTAATATTCTCTATGTCCTTATAAAAGAATTCTGATTGAACTCTTTTAACCAATAAATTAAGTGCAACTTGTTGTTGCTGACTTGAAATGATTTGCGGTGCGTTTGAAACGATATCCACGGGGGATCTCAAAATGCGAATGAAATGAAGGACATAACATATAATGCGACAAACTTTATTTATATCAGAAAATTTGTTTATTAAGAGATCAAGAAAATGATCCGAAATGATAGTATTCAATGAGATAGTTCTCTTTTCCAAATCCATAGATGTTGAATGTATTTCAGAAAATTTACTCACAGGCCAATCTGATTGTGGCAAAGAAATCCAAATAGGACCGGACCACCATAAACGATGCTCTACTAAAACCGTAGCTAGTAAACCCCGAGAGGCGCAATCCGCTGGATTATCTTGAGACTTGATGTGGTTCCAAGACCCAGGAGGAATTCGATCTTGAATGTGTGAAATTCTATTACTAATAAAAGTTTTCCAATGGTAAAAAGGCGATCGAATCCATGATAAAGCCACTGTAGAATCTGACCACGCATAAATTGATAACTTTAGTCGAATCTTGTAAATATTGAACAAAAACTCGATCAAATCTGATAGAAGTACCGCGGCAGATAATTCTAGCCGAGGCACAGAAATGCGTTGAGTCGGTGCAACCCTTGATTTTGCACATACCAAAGAAACTTTGATATTACCATTTGCGTCTACCACTCTGAAATAAACTACTGCGGCGTATCCTTGTTCGGAGGCGTCGCAAAAGCCATGCAACTGATATTCCAGACAGTTATCAGACAAAATCCACCGAGGAATTTTCACCTTAGACAATTCTGATAATTGATCAAGGTAATCATTCCATTTGACAGTGACATCAACAGGAGGATCGTCATCCCAATCGATGCCCCGAATCCATAAATATTGAATGAGGTGTTTTGCAAAAAATACCAACGGCGTCAACAAGCCCAAGGGATCAAAGATCCGCGCTATTTTCGAAACCATGTGTCTTTTAGTGCAAATCCGATCCACCGGATTTACTACATAAAAAAATTCGTCCGATGACGGATGCCACTGAAAGCCCAAAATTTTTTGCGAGAGATTAGTTGAATCTTCGAATGAAAATGTCTGTTGATACCTAGCCGATTCAGGTACTACCTTAATTACGTCATATACGTTACTGTTCCATTTACGCAACGTAAATCCGCCCAACAAGCACAGTTTGTCTAATTCCAAAATCAATTGTTGAGCTTCTTCGACCGATTGTGACCCGGTCACGACATCGTCAACATATGTGTCGAGTTCCAAAGCCTTAGCAGCTAAAGGAAATTTTGATGATTCAATACGCGCCAATTCTTGGATCACACGCAATGCCAAATATGGTGCTGATTTGACACCATAAGTTATTGTATTTAGTAAAAAATCTGAAATAGGTTCTGTAGGATTAGACCTCCAAACAATTTTTTGAAATTTCCGGTGTTCCGGAAAGATTAAAATTTGTCGATACATCTGTTTGATGTCTGCGGTGATGACAATCGGATGTAAGCGAAAGTGCAAAAGTAAAGCCAAGATATCCTTTTGTAAGGAAGGACCGGCAAGCAAATGGTCATTAAGAGACCCACCAACGAGAGTAGTTGCCGAAGCGTCAAAGACTACCCTTAATTTTGTTGTGTTACTTTCTGATTTAATAACCGCATGATGCGGAATGTAATATTCTGTCGAATGATGCGATGATTCCTTCATGCTAGAAAAAATGAGTGACATGTGGCCACTTTGTAAATAATCTTGTATAAACTCCCTGTACATTGTATACAGTGGAGGGTCTTTTTGTAGACGACTTTCCAATGCCAAAAACCTACGAAGTGCAACTTTCCAAGAATCCCAAAAAATGGGTTCCGGACCATTAAATGGAAGTGACACTATAAAACGACCCTGCTCGTTTCTAGTGTGTGTTGCCAAAAAATGCTGCTCACAAGCTTCTTCTGCAGAAGAAACCTTGTGGACATCTGGAATGCTTTCCAGCTCCCAAAACCGACGAATGAGAGTATCCAGGGGTTCTTATAGCACACATAATGATGTACTATCTGCTGCAGGAGAAATGATTTTCCCTGTAAGAACCCAACCAAATTTTGTATGAATCGCGACTGGTTCGTCTGCGGTTCCCATACGAGTCTCATTTAACAATGAGTGTGCAAAAACATCTGCACCCAAAAGTAAATCAATTGTGCCTGGCTTATCAAAATCAGGATCAGCCAACGGCCAGTCCGCTGTATGTGGCCAATGGTTGGTATTTAATTGCACTGCAGGCAATTTACCACAAATATTTTGTAGAACATATACATCTACATCAAATTGGGGATGTATTTTATCCCTAGGTCTAATTTTGCAAGATAAAACTCCCGAAATGTGTGAGGAAGCTAAACCTAGACCTTCCACTTTAATGGCAACGTTGGATTTTTGTAAGCCAAGTCGCTGACGACAAGTTTCCGTCATAAAACTTTCCATACTGCCGTTGTCCAACAATGCTCTTACCTTTTGAATCTTCCCGTTCCCATCTCGAATTGCAATAATTGCAGTTGCCAACAAAGTGACGGTTTTCAAAGAATGCGTCGAAAATAAACTGCTAGTACTTGATGTACTTGCACATGGTTGAGTTGACTGTAGTGCGGGCGCGTTATTAACAAATTGATTCGTCAATGATTTTTGGTTTGTAAAATGTAGCAATGTGTTATGTGGTTTATCGCACTTTCTACAAACAGATTTTGAAGGACATTTCGTGGCTCGATGAAGCCCCGATAAACAATTAATGCAGAAATTTGTCTGCTTAACAAACTCGTAACGCTTGTGAGGCGTCTTATCCAAAAAATTCTGACATTGATATAAAGCATGTTTGCCTTTACAATGAATGCAATTTTTGTTGTTTGATATTGTCACCAATGAAGTTTGATATGGAGGTTTTGTATAAATTCCAGTAGGTTTATCAAAATGTGTAGATTTACTATTTGTTTTAGACTGTTTGCTCATACATAAACTACTAACTTCCAAGGCTTTAGAGTGCCTTTCAACAAATGTTTTTAATTGCTTATATGTGGGAATCAAATTTAAACTCACAACATTGGTTTCCAATTCAAATAATTTTAAAAATTCCTAATTCAATTTTTTAGATAATGTACGAAACTGAAACATGTCCAAAACGTCTACCTTAGCTTGCTCTAAGCATGCCAAATTTTCATCAAAGCAATTTATGAGAGCTCGAAGCTCTTGATGAGAATTATGGTTGGCCTTTGGAGCATTTTCCAAAGCCGCAAAATGTGAGTTTACCAAAAGTCGCTTGCTTTCATACCTTTCAACCACGGTATCGTAAGCCAACTTAAAATTATCCCCTGTAATAGGTAAATGTTTAATTAAACTTTTAGAATCTGAATCTAATGCGTCCAGCAAGAAATAAAATTTCTCTACGCTTAATAAATTCTTGTTATCAACAACAAGATTTTTAAAAAGCTCATTAAAATGCATTAACTCTGAAATTTTGCCAGAAAATTTTGGGATAGATATCCGAGGAAGTCTTATGTTAGACACACTTGTTAATTGAGAAAACTCTTGTGTGTTGGCAAGAATATTTTCTTTCTTGATTTTGGATAAATCAAGCTCCATTTGTGCCGCACTATTTTTTATTGAAATGACTAATCCATTCATGCTGGATTTCAAACTTTTAATTTCCTCCAGATTGTCTGCGTCTAGAGTGCACATTTTGTACGCACTATCTATCTCATGTTTGAGATCGATAGCTGATTGCGTTAGAATTTGAGCCAAAACTAAATTTTCCTCTGTTGAATCCAAATTAGACGTTTGATCAAAAAGCGAACGAAAATGTTCAATAGCCAATTTTAAATCCAGGATAAACCGTTCGGTAGAAATTTTCTTGGTAGCCATTGTAGCTACAAAAATTGTTTTGAAATAAATGACAAAAATCAAAGGCAAAAATTTGCCTTTTAATTTTAAAAATTACATAAATAATTTTTAACCAAGAACACAATGTTCACCATTAAAATATCTATATCAATTATAGATATTTAAACACCTTGTATGAGGTATTGTTTGCAATGAATGCGAATAAATCAAAGACAAAAATTTGTCTTTAACAAATTAAATTAATTATGTAATTTAACATGTTTACCATTTCAATGAGTATCGGTGCTAAATTGTAACAATTATCAACAACTTTTATACGAATTAAATTGACACCAAAACAAACTTGTGTTGAATGCGTAAGCAACTTTTATGTCGTTAGAACTACGTCGTTATCAGAAACAACAGGTTCAAACTGCCAGCTTTCTGACCTCGAAACTTATTATTTAAAATGAATGCACAGGTGTTCTTAAATCGGTATCACACTTGTAAAAACCAAACCACATTGATTATTTTCAACACAAATACCATTGAATAACTAAATTAATGCGATTTAAATTGAAATGATAATAATTTAAAACCATGAAATCCAAAGAATGGCAATGCGTTTTGTTTTGTAATAAAATATTTATGCAATAAACGAGATGTTATATGCGGTTAGGATTGTTAAGATGAAGGAACATGCAGGAAAAAATATGTTATATGGCTCAGAAGGAACAAAGAAATTTATGCGTTTTTATCGACCAACAGCATTTTAAACAGTTAATCAATTCAAAAATACACTAACCTGTAATGGTCGCCAGTTGCGCTGGTATAAAGTAATTTATTGTGGACTGTAATCTGCGTCTTGCACGACCGCCGTGAATTGCATAAAACCAAAGTTCACTATTCTTGAAATGTTTTCACCAATGAAAATGCCATGGTCAAGCACACCGTACTGAATCGTTACGGTCACTCCCGTTGCCAAGCTAATAATGCACTGTCCGATGATCGACTTCGACTGTCCACGAACACAAAGAGGCACTTGCGCGCACACTCTCGAATATCCAAAATTATATATATTTGTTATAGGATAGGATACAACGAAAGGAACTTTAATAATGTAAATATCAAACCAAAATAATGTAAAGTGATCGTATGTCATCAAAAATGCTATAAAATGCATAACAATTGTTATGTATAATGTCAGAATAAAAATTTTAAAATAGTATTGCATTGCTCTTTATTTATAAAGGCTATGACGTCACTACAACCTTGGAAAAGTAGCCGAAACTAGGTATACGACAGCATAGCGAAGTGGTGATTTTACCTATATGGTGGTTGTAAGGGTTGGTCCTAAATTTTAAAGGTTAGATTACCGGTTTTTAGGGTAGGGATGGTGGGGGTGTCCAAGCAAGAAGGGGAGCAAAGAGGGAGCAAAAAAAATCCGTTGAAAATAAGACTTTATAGTGGGAATTTACATGTAAAACCTGGAAGGAAGAGTGAAAAGAAGTGCGCTTGGACCGGCCTATCCCTCTACTTCGGTATTACCTATCTTTAATTTTGGTTTACAACTACGCTGTCACTCACTTGTCATTATCTTTGTCTTTCCTGGGTTCATTCTCATACTATAGTTGCTTTGTAATATCTCACCTAAAATATTTAAAAACTCTCCTAACTCTTTTCTAGACTCTGCTATAATGGCTGTATCATCTGCAAAACGTAACATGTCTATTTTCTGTTCCTGTTCACTAATACCTATCTCTTTTCCTTTTCTGGCTAAGTTTAAAGCTTCCTCAATAAAAATATTAAAAATCAAGGGAGATAGTATACAGTCTTGTCTAACACCATTTCTAATCTTAGCTTCCTTTTCTATTTCATCAAATCTAATTACTACGCTTTGGTTTTTATATAGACTGTAAATAATTTTTCTATCTCTATGAGAGATTCATATCTTTCGCAAAACCTTGAACATAACAATCCAATTAACCCTATTAAATGCTTTTTCTAAATCTACAAACGCGAAATGAATATTTTTTTGTAACCTTTTTCGATAATTACCCTAATCAGTACTATACGCACTATCAACCCAATATGTAGCTAATCCGTGTTTTTGTCTGTTATTTGATATAGTCTGAACAAACAACGCAGTTAAAAGTAAAGCGGGCTTTGGAGATAAAAAAATTTATCGGATTACCGCATAAGAAAATTCAATTTACCCAGGAAATTATTTGCATAATTAACAAGGTCAAAGGAAAACATCAAGCAACCCTTAAAGGTTCTCGTTGCAAAAATTGCTGAAATAAGGCGGCCTAAAAGAAGGTGCTGTAATGATATCAAATTTGTTGTGTCAGATTGGTTTTACATAAGTTTCAATTTAAAACGACGACGATTTACTTCACAAAGTCGATGATAATTCCTCTCACGTTTTATGGAGTGTATTCAGTTTCCTCGCAAATTAACAAAATCTTTTTAGCTGACGACCTAAATGTCTACAGCGCTGGTTATCAATGCATGTTCCCGTGATTTGATTTTCTCTCAAGCGTTTTAAAATAAATCTACCTTTGAGCTAGAGGTAAAAAATTGGGGTTTGAATTATATTATAGTGACTTATATTACACCTCAATACATTAAAATATTTTCATTCTGCTTATAAAGCAATTATACGTACTGGGGAAAAAACGCAAGAAATGTGATCTTTCGCCAAAATAGGTTTTAATTGCAATTCCTTTTTAAATTTTGCCCAATTTCTCAGAGAAAAGGTTTTATAAAGGTTAAAAACTCCTAGGAAATTCTTGAATTTGCAGCTTTTCAATATTATCCTAGTAAAATAAAGTTTATTAGGAAAAGCGTTACAACTCTTTCATATTCCTACATGAAATGAATGTCTTTCTTGCACTGTGGAAAAACGTGGTAGATTTAAAAACTGGTTTTATCCTATGCGCTTTACATTTTATCTGAAGGTGTTGATTCTGTTTTTTTTTTTTGTATAGCTACTATTGTGATTCAGATATTAGTAACGTACTGCAACGGAAACATTTTGCAAAAACAAGTTATGTTATTATCAACTGATTACCCAAACCTCTTCAACAACTCGTAGCTACAGTGAAATTCTAAAGCCCACACGACAATTTATTTCCAGATAATCGCTAACAGTACCAATTCTAACATCTTACAAACTGCAATGTTAATCCTCTTAATTACTATCGATGTACTATAATTAATTTATATCCAAACACTATAATTAATTTATTCCAATCAATACAATAATTTATATCGCATAGGGTAATTTATATTAGCAGTACGTACCACTAATTTATTTCATAGCCGACTTTATAGCTCGAACAAAGGCGTAATCTCATAATCAGAACTTTAAATAGAACTGAATTTCAAAACATCTAAAAGGAAATTTATATTTTATCCATTGTTCTAAACTATTTCGAAACTGTACCACAATCATGCAAATAAAATCTAAAGGTTTTCTACTGCAAAATTAATAAAGTTTTAGATGCAAACTTTTGTAACCTGACAATCAAGTCCATCTGACGGTGTCACGCCACAGAGCGCCGACTAATTATCTCTTGCATCAAACACCTTGTTTACCCTCTGCCGTACTATTCTGGTCAAAGAATTGGCGACGTGACGTTACAATACCGCCTTCTTAATGCTCTTCTGCGCAACAACACCAGTAACCCGCACGTTGGAAGTGCTTGTGGCGATAAGAACAGTCGAAACCACTTCTGCATTTCATATGTTGATACAAGTTGCAGTTAATACCTTTTATAGCAGGCATAGTTCCCTGTGAATTGCAACCACACACCAAGATCGGGACCCAACTTTCTAAAACAGTACCTCTAGCATATTTCGTACCTAATGTTTATTTTTTCCAATGCTCTACCCGAATGTACTACATTGGCCAGAAACGAGTTCTGTTTGTACCTGGAAATTTTGAATTTTGCTGAACCTTGCTGTTCTAAGCAAGGTGGGAATCTTAAACGCGTGAAAACGCCTGTTACTTTTATTCCACATAAGTTAATTTAATAATTGAGACGTACTTTTATGTAAAACGAAATTATTTTTCAATGGTTCCTGTTGGAATCGAACTTGGTATTGGGTTTAGTATCACACGCAAATCTAAGTGAAGGATGCCGCATATTTCGAACACCTCCGTTCTAAGTAAGCCTAAATGATTTTGGGTATGCCTTATTAATTCCTAAATTGGATCATCTGGCTCTTGAGGTCCATAGTTCCTTTCACAGATCCTGTAAAACGATTTATTCAGAGAGTCATTGATAAACAAATAAATTATCTATTTCGGTCTTTAATCATATGGTCTTTCCAACCTCTATTATTTCGCTGAAGCTGATCAAGACAACCAAAGTTATTTATAAACACTTCGAGGCCCTTAAGAGCCACATGAAGGTTCCACCTTGTATGCAGAGGACTAAGGCAGGATCGACCTTTCCTCCCCTTTTCAGACACACTCGGGTTGCTTAGGCAACAGAGAATGGCTATTATAGCTGGTAAACGCCTTTTTAATTCTCACAAGCGTAACTTAATTTTGTTGGGTAAACGTTCTCTTAATTAGGATATTCACTGAAAATAGGTGCCATTATATCAACGTATTACTGGGATTATTTACTAAAATATTGTATTATATCCTGACCTGTTACAGGGTTAAATTTTGTTAAAAATACTTCATCAGCGAAAACCTTAAGATGTAGTTTTAGATGTACAATGAGAATTCAGAGCTGAGGTTTTAAAATTGTATTTTGTTTTTGGTAACTAAAAGGAGAACCTGAAACTACAGCTCGCCATTTCTTTGGTTCTGATATTTTTTTTTTGTGTTCTACCTGATATGTGTAACTTGTAAGTATGGATTGTTTAATTTTTTAGTACTATTATGCTTTTGTAAATATTTTGTTTAATTATAGGTTCTTTTTGTTTTTGGTATGGTTTATTATGAGTGTGAATGAGTACGTATATTTTTATTTTAGCCCTTCCTTTAATTTTTGTTATAGGTATAATACCCCGCCACTCGCCAATTGAGCCCGGTCAATTTCTTCCTTGTTTTATTTTTTTTAGACTACGTCGCTGAACGTAGCAACACACGGGACCTACATTTTACCCAACGAAGACGTATTTCTATGAAAAATACTCGCTTAATATTTTTCAAGTGGTGCGTGTCAGGAATCGAACTCGGGGCATTGGGTTTAAGTATTCACACGCGAACTAAGCGACGGAGCCGCCGCATATTTCGTACCATCCTCCAGTTCAACCCATCAAGCCCACAACATATTTTGGGTATGCCCTATTAATTATCTCTAAATTGGATCATCTGGCTCTTGAGGTCCACTAATGCCTTCCACATATCCTAGTAAAACGATTTATCAAAAGGTAATTGATTAGTCACAAAGTAGTAGATGTCGTGATTTCGGTCTTTAGTCGTATGGTCTTTCCAACCTCTGATTATTTTCGCTGAAGCTGATCTAGACAACCAAAGTTATTTATAAACACCTGAACAAGTCCCCAAGACACATAAAGGTTCCAACGCTACGCAAAATGCCAGAGTATTCTGATGGCACATCGAATAGGTCACCTTTAATCTCTTACATGACCATACATCTCGCTTTACCTGTGAGGCTGAACAGAGACAAAGCTATCATAGCTCGGTCCACGCCTTTGTTCATTCTCACAAGCGTAACTGTTTGTTCCGTCTCATTGCTTCCGTTTTTCAGCATTACCGGCGTCTTCACTGTCGTAGGATGCCAATAAATTAACGTATACCACTATTGTTTATTCCTATGGGAGCTTACGAATCGATATAACACGACATTAATACTTTTTATGACTTCATACAAGCCCTTCCAATGTCGTAACTTTGGCTATAGTCCATGACTTCGTCTGGTATTGTATAGTCAGATGTGATTACCCTCTTGAAAACCAGAATCCTGGTCCTTGATGTCATATCTGTTCTTCATCCGATCATGCATCTTGCGCTTAACCTTTTCGAAGCAGCCCTCGCTCACGATGTCGTCTCCGGGCTTATACCCAAACTCAAAATTACATGGTAAAAGTAATTCACGTCCCAACACAGTACCTATAGATGTTTGTCCAATGCTCTCATAGACTCTCGATAGGCCAATATAAATAGATGTAAATATTGGTTCGTTTCTATGTTGTTGCGAAACCACTTTGCTAAAGTACTTACCCACGGTGTGATTCGTGCGCTTAATTATTTCATCCAATTATTGGTAAAATGGTGTTGTTCAGGTCTTTCTCTATCTAAGCAGCCGGTAAACTCTTCGAAATAACGCTGATTCAAAATTACTTCCCTGATCGGAAACTCCATAGAAACTCCAAAACGGCAGAACATTTCTTTTACTAGCAAGTAAGCGACGGTTGCAACTTTTTGGATTGGTATAGCATACGCTTCGCTCCACTTCGTAAAATAAACCATAGCTACCAAAATGTACAGTATCAGGTAATGGACCGGCAATATCGGTGTCCACTCTCCCAAAAGGCTTCTCACATTGCATTTCCTTATTATAGCCTTACGGTTTCTCAATGGTGTTCACAGCTAGCACTTGCAGTATCACTTTTAACATTGTCCTCGCATTATGGCCAGTAAGATCTGTTTGGATCTTCTTTGAAGTCTTCTTATCACCGAAGTGTCTCCCAAAGTCCCATTATGTAGTGGTCCTAAAATCTCCGGCATCCGGCTTTTAAGAACCACCACCTGAAGCGTACTTACAGATTCGTTTCCATTCTCCAAAGATAGGACCAAAGTTACATTCTCTGCCAAAGAATTCCATTATTCTCAGTACGACTCAGGATGCTACGTAACGACTAGTGTCCTAATAAAATGAACATTCCCCTTTGGTTTTCCAGCCCAGAGTGGCACTTAAATCTTTGTCATTATCATGTTCGGTCCGCATTGTAAAGACTGACAATCGAGGTTGAACACTGTAGTTCGCAAAACACGATTATATTTTACTCGCGCGAGGCAGAAGACCATTTTCAGTGCAGGATATATGCAGATAGACCTTCGCTAAGTTCCGTCGACCCCCTTCATTAGTTACAGCTGCTCATGTTTTTCTCGAGCCATTTAAATCGGTTCTGCCTGTGTTGGTGTTGTGGCTCCTTTTTTTTCGACTACTGGCTATAAAGTACCCGCCGAACCACCTCTTACTCGCTCTCTTGGTTACTCTCTTCACCACAGGGTTCTATTTTGCCGCAGCTAAGTTGCTCCTCTTGCTTTGCCGCCTCGAATTCTAAGGCATATGCCAACGCATCATATGAACTCTTTGATCGGGCCAGCCGTAGTGCTTGCTTGATCTTCTCGTCACGTGGTACACCGGTGAAAGTCTGCGCAGCCACAGAAAGCTATCCGGTGCTGATGAATAAGTTAGTTTCGTTAAACGAGTAATATATGCTTTAAACACTTACAAATTTTGGTTGACCTCTTTGTACCGGTTTTGCTCTAAATCTTAACACCGTTTTACTTTCCCAATTTCTAATTCAGAGGCGTACTGTTGTAGCACAGGAACTGAGTGCGCCGGCGCTTGTACTATAAGGGAAATAATCCGTTCCCCCATCTCAATCACCTTTTCTTCCACTTGACGTAAATTAAAAAATCCCGCTTCTAGTTCTTGCGAGTTGTGTACCAACTGCGCTTCCAATTTTTGTAAACCGTCTAAAAATTTGGCTTCCATTCGCAGATTTTGCAGATTCTTCTATAAACTCCTCTCTTAGTTGGCTGTAATTTTTCATTAGTTTTTCTTCGATCGCTTCGCATTTTGATTTAATTTTTCCGTAAAATTCTTCTGTAAGTTGGAGGCGATCTGCTTCAACTTTTCCGCCAGGTTTGCGGCAGTTCGTTCTAATTTCTTTTCACTTTCATTTATTTTGTGAAATATTGTTCAATTTCGTTGCTTGGCTAGCAACGTTTCGGTCCTATTTCACAATATTTTTCCTGTTATTTTACTGTGAAGCTTACAGCTTTTTTATTTGATTTGTTCATGAATTCCGCAGATTTATCAGCCAAGCGCTCCTCAATGTTTGCATTGAATTCCTTCAAAAAGGAAAGATTCACTATCCTCTTTCTATTGTTAACTACAAATTATTGGCATGCAAATAGAAATCTTTCAAGTGTCATTTTTCCTACTACACCACGTCTGATACCAGTGTGACGAAAACTCTTTTGCAAAAACAACAGTCCTTTATTATCAATCGATTACACAAGCTATTTCAAAAACTCGTAGCTACAGTGCAATTCTAAAGCACTCGCGCAAATTTATTTCCAGCTAATCGTTAACATACAAATACTAACTTCTTAAAACTACAATGCTATCGTCTTAATTATAATCTAAGCACTATAGTTAATTTATGTCCAATCACTGTCATTAATTTATATCAATCACTACAATAATTTGTATCACATAGAACATTTATATTAACAGTATGCACCACTAACTTATGTTATAAGACTTTTTAGCCCGAATAGAAACGTAATATTATAATCAAAGCCTTAATTATAAACTTTATCTAATGGGCAATTTATACCTTACCCAATTGTTGTAGATTATTTCGTAAATATACCAGAGTTATGCAAATAAAATTTAGAGGTTTCCTATGATCAAATTAATGAAGCTTTAAATGTAAACTCTTGTAGCCTGTGAATCAAGTCCATGTCAAGTCAGAGGGTGTCATCTAATTATCCTTTGTATACAGATGCCTCGTTCATGTTCTGCTGCATTATTATGGTCAAAGGTCAAGCGCACGGCGTTACATAAGCATAGCTCGATATTTCAACATTAATTTTGAAATTTTCGTAAGCTTTCATGACTGAGTTATGATAAATACTACATGTTTTGGGTTTGTATGTGAGCTTAGAAGTTGTTCAACGATTGAAAAATTGACTGAACTATTTGAAAATTTACCTATGAAAAACTCTTTTAAATTACAAAACACTGATGACGATGATGATGCTAATGACGATGAAATGTTGATAATAGTCTAGTGAGTCTTAACACGTAGATAAACATAGATATTTATCTTTATTTTATTTTATTTTCGATACTTTGCTTTAAAAAAAAGGTAGTAGAATAAAAAAGACAATTACATTACTCTGCTCTACCAGAAATAAACTAGACAGTATACTGAGGGATAAGGTCAAATGTTTGGGAAGATCATTCCATAGCTTAACTCCCATCCTTATGAACGAGTTACAGGCAACGCTGTATAGGTACAGTGTAAGTCGGATCTTAAAAATTGATCATGTCTAGAAAGGTAACTTGTCTGTTTTATCTTTTGCCAAGCTGGAACAGAGCGGAATTACCAGCTATTGCTTCATGCATCATCACAAAGCTGCGCTATTACGCCTACTCGTAAGAAAATCTTATTTTAGTGACACTAATTACTTGAACACGTACGTTACTGCACCAAGACCGTAGTTATAGATTAGCATAGTTTAGTTTATAAATGAAGTATCTTAAGTCGGCTGTCACTAGGACAGCAAGTAAACACTTATTTCTCTCGCAATAGTCAGATCAAAATGTAAAATTTTTCCAAATTTAAATTTCAAAACCAATTAGATTACTAGTAAAATTGTAAATTGAAACTCAATAAAGAATATGTCAATGTCACGTTACTTCGCTAAGTTCCGTCGACCCCTTCATTAGTTACAGCTGCTCATGTTTTCTCGAGCCATTTAAATCGGTTCTGCCTGTGTTGGTGTTGTGGCTCCTTTTTTCGACTACTGGCTATAAAGTACCCGCCGAACCACCTCTTACTCGCTCTCTTGGTTACTCTCTTCACCACAGGGTCCTATTTTGCCGCAGCTTAGTTGCGCCGCTTGTTTTGTCGGCTTGAACTCTAAGGCATAAGCCAACACATCATATGAACTCTTTGATCGGGCCAGCCGTAGTGCTTGCTTGATCTTCTCGTCACGTGGTACACCGGTGAAAGTCTGCGCAGCCACAGAAAGCTATCCGGTGCTGATGAATAAGTTAGTTTCGTTAAACGAGTAATATATGCTTTAAACACTTGCAAATTTTGGTTGACCTCTTGGTACCGGTTTTGCTCTAAATCTTAACGCCGTTTTACTTTCCCAATTTCTAATTCAGAGGCGTACTGTTGTAGCACAGGAACTGAGTGCGCCGGCGCTTGTACTATAAGGGAAATAATCCGTTCCCCATCTCAATCACCTTTTCTTCCACTTGACGTAAATTAAAAATCCGCTTCTAGTTCTTGCGAGTTGTGTACCAACTGCGCTTCCAATTTTTGTAAACCGTCTAAAAATTTGGCTTCCATTCGCAGATTTTGCAGATTCTTCTATAAACTCCTCTCTTAGTTGGCTATAATTTTTCATTAGTTTTTCTTCGATCGCTTCGCATTTTGATTTAATTTTTTCGTAAAATTCTTCTATAAATTGGAGGCAATCTGCTTCAACTTTTCCGCCAGGTTTGCGGCAGTTCGTTCTAATTTCTTTTCACTTTCATTTATTTTGTGAAATATTGTTCAATTTCGTTGCTTGGCTAGCAACGTTTCGGTCCTATTTCACAATATTTTTTCCTGTAATTTTACTGTGAAGCTTACGCAATTTTTATTTTATTTTTTCATGAATTCCGCATATTTACCAGTCAAGCCCTCCTCAATGTTGGACTTGAATTCCTTCGGGAAGAATAGATTCACTATCTTCTTTCTATTGTTGACTACGAGTTATTGGCATGCAAATAGAAATCGTTCAAATGTTTTTTTCCTACTGATACCAGTGTGACGAAAACTCTTTTGCAAAAACAACAGTCCTTTATTATCAATTGATAACACAAGCTATTTCAAGAACTCGTAGCTACAGTGAAATTCTATAGCACCCACGACAATTTATTTCCAGCTAATCGCTAACATGCAAATACTAACTTCTTAAAACTACAATGCTATCTTCTTAATTATACCGAAGCACGATAGTTAATTTATATTCAAGCACTGTAATTAATTTATATCGATCACTACATTAATATGTATCATATAGAACATTTATATTAATAGTATGCACCATTAACTTATGTTATAATACATTATAGCTCGAATAAAAACGTAATATTATAATCAAAGCCTTAATTATAAACTTTATCTAATGGGCAATTTATACCTTACCCAATTGTTGTAGATTATTTCGTAAATGTACCAGAATTATGCAAATAAAATGTAGAGGTTTCCTATGGTAAAATTAATGAAGCTTTAAATGCAAACTCTTGTAGCCTGTGAATCAAGTCTATATAAAGATGTCACGCCAGAGGGTGCCTTTTAATTATCCTTTGTTTACAGATGTCTCGTTCACGTTCTGCTGCATTATAATGCTCAAAGGTCAAGCGACACGGCGTTACATAAGCATAGCTCGATATTTCAACATTGTTAAAATTGTCGTAACCTTTCATGACTGAGTCATGTTTTGGGTTTGTATATGAGCTTAGAAGTTGTTCAACGATTGAAAAATTGCCTGAACTATTTGTGCATTTACCCATGAAAAACCTTTTAAATTACAAAACACTGATGACGATGATGATGCTAATAACAATGAAATGTTGATAATAGTCTAGTGAGATTTCTTAACACGTAGATAAACATAGATATTTATTTTTATTTTATTTTATTTTCAATACTTTGCTTTAAAAAAAAGGTAGTAGAATAAAAAAGACAATTACATTACTCTGTTCTACCAGAAATAAACTGGGCAGTATTCTGGGGGAAAAGGTCAAATGTTTGGGAAGATCATTCCATAGCTTAACTCCCACCCTGATGAACGAATTACAGGCAACGCTGTATAGGCACAGTGTAAGTCGGATCTTAAAAAGATGATCATGTCCAGAAAGGTAGCTTACCCGTTTTTACTTTTGCCAAACTGGAACAGAGCGGATTTACCAGCTATTGCTCATGCATCATCACAAAGGTGCGCCATTACGCCTACTCGTAAAAAAATCAGATTTTAGTAACACTAATTACTTGAACACGTACGTTACTGCACCAAGACCGTAGTTATAGATTAGCATAGTTTAGTTTATAAATGAAGTATCTTAAGTCGGCTGTCACTAGGACAGCAAGTAAACACTTATTTCTCTCGCAATAGTCAGATCAAAAATGTAAAATTTTTTCCAAATTTAAATTTCAAAAACCAATTAGATTACTAGTAAAAATTGTAAATTGAAACTCAATAAAGAATATGTCAATGTCACGTTACTGCACGACACTTATCTAAATATAATTTGTATATTAGATACAGAACTTGGGCGTTCCATACTGTGGCTCAATACTCTATAGTTGGACGAATTAGTGTCAAATATTCATGACATCTTGCCGAAGTAGCAGCCCTAAGCAAACAGTACATGACTACATCTAAAACTTTTATGGCTTTGGAGGCCATTGAAAAATATGTTCGGTCAACCTTAGATCTTTGCTTTTAATGATGCCAAAATATTTGTAGATGTCATGTTCCAGATAATAACAATAACTGAAAACATTAAAGCCTAAAGAAATCCAAACGGTTTTTGACGTGCTGAAGGCCAAATTATTGACATGACATGCACACCTGTAGAATCTCCACATTTACTTGACCTATAGCAGGTATATAAACAACAATATGGTCGACATATAGCCTAAGAGTGGACTTTTTCCAAATGTGCAGTGATTGATGAAGATGAGGAACAGCGATGGACCTAGCACACTCCTTTGCGAAATACCCGAGGAATTGCTACAGGTTCTGAGAGTTGTTGATTCATTAATACCTGTTGTGTTCGATTTGATAGATAAGTAACTATCCAGTATAACGCTATTGTCTAAATCTGTTTGGTTTAGTTCCCCAACTAGTAGCTTGCGAGAAACTCTGCCAATGGCCTTTGGTATGTTAAGAAAAGGGCATCGACCTTAATACCGTTGCCAACAGTTTCAGCAATATTTTGAAGAAAATAGCGTACCGTGTTGCGTTTCGTTAGCCATAAATTAGATGAGAAAAAGAAATAGCGATTTTGGATATGCACGCACCCAGTATAATATATTTCACAAATAATTAATCTTACTTAAGCATGATATCTTAATTCTTCTGTTTTAAA
Source organism: Platerodrilus igneus (assembly GCA_036346225.1). NCBI lineage: Eukaryota > Metazoa > Arthropoda > Insecta > Coleoptera > Lycidae > Platerodrilus > Platerodrilus igneus. The sequence goes on along the minus strand of JARFIW010000266.1, from coordinate 273,494 downwards.
AAATATACTTTCAAATTAGGTCAGCTAGTATAACTAAACCAATAAAAATAAATTTTCTTAAAATAAATTGGTACAATTAAGTACGGTATTGAAGTAATTCATTAGTCATTGAATAAGATAAATGTCGTGGCAATAAAAACGGCTAGAATGTAGAATTTCATAAATCATACAATTTAATAAATATGTAATGAATGCAGGAGTTATGCAATTAACTCAAACCACGAAACCAGAAAATTGTTTATGATAAATATTAGGACGGAACCCTGATTCATAAATTATTTTAAAACCACAAAAACAGAAAAATACATAAACAAATGGTCGAATTCCTACTTAACATTGGAGGACCTTCTAAGAGGGTACTACATCTAATGCAAATTGAGGATGTTGGCCTACTGAAACTAATACGTTTCTAGTTACTTGATAATGAATAATTTTGCCTGGCATGGGGAAAAGTAATTCGAGCATAGAAAACCAAAATCAATATAAATTGTCCATTGAATAAGTTTTTAAAAATTTTGTCTGGTGACTCCATCTATACTGATCATGTTGGGACTTGCTTACATTCGAGTATAGAGAGCACATGAGAAAAACGTTTGTATTATAAATACACCTCGATTTGTGTGTAATCCGAAAAATTAGTTGGTTGTTTTGCAAAAATGATGATCTGCAAGAACAGTGAAACCGGTCACGGGCTTTTCTTTTTGCAATATAATCAATAATTTATATTGATTTTCGTTTTCTATGCTCGAATTACTTTTCCCATGCCAGGCAAAAGTATTCATTATTACAAAAATAGATTTTTATGTTATGCATTTCTCACATAAAATTAAAAAAACTTTTGTATATCACTTCTTATCGTTCTGTCTTTAAAAACCACCAAACCTCTTGGAGGCAATAGAATAAAGATGGAAGACACCAAGCCTCTCGTGCACTAAGAGTTTTCGCTTAGATTATCTTATTGTGACCACCAAATCTAATGGAATAAAATGTCAATCAGCTATCACAGCAATACGAACAGAAGATACTCCATAACACGCTTTGGACCGAATTCACTTCGAAAGCCACAGTCATCAGGACCATCTCCTAGAGCACGTGACGTTAACAAGCATGCCAGGATTGGAAACATTCCGCCATCAGTTCGCTTCAATTTCTACCAACCAAGGAAGCCACCACACGCCAGCATCAACCCACCAGTCGCTACGTACCAAAATAATCCGACTACAGTCATCGCTACGAGGTGCCGCCTTGCATTCAGCGTAATCCTGGCCAGGATTACTTACATGGACAACATCTTCACCTACACGATACAATACTCAGACTTTCGTCAAGAAAGCACAACGTCCAATTATCCAACATAGAAACGCGTTCCGCAACGTTACAAGCTAGACAGCTTTCAGTTCTAGGGTTAAAAGATTTTGCAACTTAATTACGCGCACAAAGTCATTTATAAATATTCTTTGTGCGTGCATGCCTTTAATGTTAATGTATAATAAGTTCATACTATCATTGACAAGGTGACCTCAGACAACCAGAACACCACCACAGCAAGAGAGACAGGGATGAAGATGTATAATATCACAATTATTAACAACTTTGTATTTAAATAATCATTATTATTAGCATTTTAATTATCGCCAAGGCAGCCACTTTACGATTAATGTGTAAATTAGATATTTTCTCGATCTTTCAGGCTTTAAACAACGGGGCCCTGCGGCGTATGCTGTAAATCATGCTTTATGTAGTTTTGTTGGTTGTCACATATATTTGAAGCAGCTTTGAGAAGATGGTATGATACTAAATTTAACTTTATTATCAAGAATTTGGAACACTGTTACGTTCATTTCCGGCGGTATTTGGTTATTTGATTTACATCGATTCCGTTTCTACTTTTTCATACGTCGACAACATCCTGTTTATAATAACTACCCTTCTTACTAATTTTTATTTTAAACTTATTTATTTCGAAACGTAAAGTTTATGCTAAAATTAAATAGTCAATACCATGTTTTAGGTATCCGTTAACGACCGCGAATAATTGATTCTTATGTGATTTCCAGCTAAAGACTCGTTAAAATGAGGTATTGAACTATCCGATAAAACCGTGTTTTCGAGTTTTCTAATCTCGTTTGATAACACGAATATTACTTTGAACTCTAGTTATTAGTTAAACGAATTAATATTCACTTTCGTTTCTAAATTTTCAAAAAGCACTTGTCGTGATTGCTAGATTCTTCGTTCCCGTTTTTATAGAAGTCCGTGCACGCACTGTGTGGTAAGTAATTGTGATTTTACAAACATGTACGTTTTGGCGGCACTAAGTTAATTTACCTCTAATTATTCTAGCTTCCTCCGGTGGGGCTAACGATCAGCTCGAACCATCGCTCCTGTTGGCACGAGAGAACACGTTAATGGCGTGATTCCGCACACAGCTGGTCCACTCCGTTCTTAGAGGCGGAAGCCAGCCTACAACTTAGACGTGCGTTAGTCTTTAGCCCGATTTCTTTTTTTGTTTCTTTGTTGACACTGCTCGTGGAAAAGGGTTACGTCCACCTGTTTATCGGGTCGACTAGAAGCCCACACTTGGTAGTTGTGAATACGAGCATCGTTAAATGAGATAGTACTTATCCTTAATATTGTATGTACGGTGACCATCATACATCCGTAATGGTATACTTACGGTGGTAATGTCTACAAGGGGAGGGTTTCCTTTTTTGTGCTTACCAATTTTTGATATTAATTTTCAATTTAACACCCAAACTACTTAATGTCTGCAAGGGGAGGATTTCTCTGTTTTTTGTATTTTTTGGGGTTGTAAAATTTTGATAATTTGGGCATTGTAGTGCTTATGATTTTTATAAGATTAATTGTTGTATTTAAGATAATGATATAGAGATGTTGAAACGTCTTTTGTTTTACAGAAGGCACCACGATGTAAGCGCCACTGAAGCGTTATTTCTTCTACGTTGAGGCGCTAGTGTAACTTTTTTTCTTAATGGGCGCCAGTGAACAAAAATCTTTCGACATAGCTAGGGGTCTATTCCTGGGTAGAGCAATAAGAAGTGGGGGTAAGTCAAATTCTGATTTGCAAACCAAAGCTAAACTAAGCTAAATAGGCGCCACCATGTTCTGAGATAATTACGATAATAGCAGAGCACAGTTCTAAGGGCGGACGTGGAAACCCAAAGATAAAACGATCGCCTTCGTTAACAAAAACCTGACTTATCAAAATAAGACGCAGCTCCTGTAAGAAATTGCAAAGATTAAATAAATAAAAAGTAGAACACCATTTGTGTCCTATAAAAGTATCCAAAAAAAATTAAAAATGTATATCCAATATGATATTGGCACCAAATTATTACTCAAAAATTTTACCTTTGTGTAATTAGATTTGATCGCATTTGACCAAAATAAAAGCCTCAAAGTTGAACTAATTGTTTACTAAAAAGCTTTCTTTTAAACTTTCGGAACTTTTTAACAAATAACAAAAATGTATCATTAACATCTATATCAAAGTCTAGGTTTTGACTTTTAAAACAACCAACTACACTTTAAATATGAACCTGCTTTAAATATTTGAGTGAAAATAATTTGTAAGCATAATGCACTGAATTACGTTCTAACCTGGGCAGATCTTTTCAGGTGGATTACAATTTCTAGAATCTTATTCAGAGTGTCTTTAAATTTTCAGATTTAAATTTTATGATTTACATGTAGATAAATGCTAATCACAAAAATAGGAATGTTTAGTTTAAACTCAATGACAGCTGCACGAAGCATTTGTTTTCATGACAACATCTGTCAATTGTGCAACACAGAAAAATATGACGTCGAAAACATACGTTGAAATTATCTAAGGTTCAGATGGAACCAAGCTTGTAATTATAAAAACCTAATCTGACAAAATTTTGTTCTACGGCTTATAAAACCAGTTCAACAATAATTGAGAATTACACAGATTACATGTTGAAAACTTAATAGCAACTTTACGTGCTTTATATGATAGTCTGTTTATCAAATTTTTATGACATTCAAAACACATGCATGAAATATCTTATATATAATAACGAACCAAACTGATTTTGTTGCTCCACGACAAATCGAGATGGAAATTTATATTCTTCAAACAAAGTTACCAGCCATTTCTAACTAGAGACGACTACAATCCAAACTAACATCCATAATTCCTAGTTGACATATTTCTTAGTAGACAAATTTCAAATCGACAGATCCTAAGTAACGAATTTTAAATGATGAATCCTACATGACGCGCTAAATAAATTAAACCAAATTAAATTAGTTCGTAAAATATATACTTTACCAACCGTTAGTAGAAGGTATCTTAATAGTTTCAGGTCGAGCACGACCTGACCTGCTTACTTTAGTAATTAATGCGAAGGTCGCCTGCCTCTAGCCGGGAATACATCTTGATAAAGCTGTTGCTAGCGGGCGACTAACTTAACGAAACAAGAACCGAATCGTCGCGACGTTAGAGGTGTGGAATACGAAAGAAACAACTAGAGATGCGCGTGGAAATAACTTTATGTGACACAGATATTTTAATATAAGAAGATTAATAAGGAATAATTCACGCTTAGCGCATTATCCTCGTAATTCAATGCGAATAATTATTACTGAAATTAAACAGGTTACAATGTTGTTTTTAGGGTCGTAATTTCTTGTTCTTTTTTTTATAATTAATGTAGGGGACCTAAAAGCGGCAGCTCGCCATTGTAAATATTGATTCTTTTAGGTTACTACTATTCTGGTGTAATATATATTCTTTTTGCTAATTAGAGGTTGCATGATTATTTTTATGAGTGTGTAATTTCTTTTTTATTTCAGGACTTTCTTAAATTTTTGTATGTATTATACCCCACCCACTCACCGAATGAGCCGGTCCATTTTTTTGGCTCCTTTGGCTTCTAGGCTACGTAAATGTACGTAGCAACACAACGATTAAAGAAGTAATTGCTACCATCCATTTTCTGACACATACAGTGAGTTCCAGTATTGTTTTGTTGAATCTCAACCTGTATCTCGAATGGTCTTAATTTACAGAACGTATTGTTCATTTTTCTGTATTTACCGGAATTCCATTACAGTGAAACACAAGCTTTCAAGTTTTTTTAATATTTCATCACAAAATTGCCCCAGCTTTGTTTCGTCTTTCGTTGTTTATTCATGAAAAAGGCAGCATTTCGCTAATAAATGGATTACTATCTTATCATCGCATTGGATATGCGTTATAGAGGATTATGGAGCTCATATGTCTATGTGATAAAAACTGAAATGACTTTGTACCTTTCTAGACAGTGATTGATCTGGGCGAAAATAAAATACTAGTATATTTCTATTTTGGTCCGTAATAACATTATGATTAAATAACTATTCTATTTCAGGTGATTAAACAGCTTTAAGGAGCGAATTATGTGGATTTAAAAGAACAATATGAATTTATTATTTTAATATCCCGGATGGATTGAATCCATGCGTTCTAGTTCTAATAAAAAATTAATAAAGTATGCCACACGTGAACCGTCACTTTCTTATTTATTTAGCAAAACTTTTTATAGAATTTTACCTTGAAATACCTACAAATATATTAAATCAAAACGTTTGACGTGTACTGTAGTGTTAGTAAATGGAATAGGTGAGGCCATCGTAAATATATGTATGTTGATAAATGTAATATTTTTTATCTGTATGTAACATATCTTAATTATTGTTTGTTTCTTTATTTGTTTTGTATTTCTATACTTTACTGTCGGGTTGTAAGTTTATCGGTTTCGTTTTGATTGACCCCCCCCCTCCCAATCTTCGACTGTGTTGGGGCGGCCTTCTCTTTCTTTCCGTTTTCTCTTCTGTAGCAATAATTGGGCGAGTCGACTCTCGTCCTTTTCTTTCTGGTTCGTTCATTTGACTGTATTACGTTCAATTTCATATTTAAAAAATTTACTGTCTTGTTACTTTAAAAACCCTTTCAATTCTCACTTATTTAAATTAAATAGGCAACCGACTTTAATCGTCCTTTATTTAATTCAAGGTCTGCACGTTTATGTATATATTTTCTGGTTCCTTATCGATACATCCATACCTTTGAAGTAGATATTGTTCATTGTGTTGTAATAAGCTTGTTAGGCGATATATGATACGAGCATCTTAGTTAAAGCTGTCGATCACTTTTCAAAACAGAAGTTTTATATTTCTCCATCGTTTGTTTATCTTATGTATCACCGACAATTTTAGTGATCCCTCCATATACAAATGTTTGTTTGCTGTTTTAAACATATAACAACTATAGGTTAGATATGACATGATGGCCGGTGTTTACCAAGCACTTTTAATCCTTTCAATAACAGACGGAATATAAAGTGAAGGACCGTGTTTGAAATGGTGGATTACTACGATAAGAGAGTGATTGTCCTGTTTACGTTTATGTACATGATATTTATTTCATAACAACAAATGAAAGTATTGTAACTTTTTAAACCGATCCAACACAGTCTCTCAACACGCTCTTCGTACACACACACACACACACACACACACATACATAATTTTGTTTATTTTTCTTTTCCTTCGTTTGACTCCTCGTACTCATCCCCAAGTGGGTTCGGATTAGAATAGTCTCACTATACGGCTGTCTGTCGTAAGACGCGACTGAAGCTGTCCAACACGCTTCATCTACCAGCACGCATGCACACACGCCCACACACATACAGACATAGACCCAAGTACTCACACAAGCATGCTCAACTATACCTGCACTCGGTTTCGTTTTTGTCTTTCCTTCGAATCTTATGCTGTCTTTTTTGTTTTGCTTCTTCGTTTCTTTTGTTCCACTTTCCTTTCTCTTTCCTTTGGCTGGTTTTTCTTACTGTCACTCCTCACACTGTCTTCGTTTAATTTTTGATCCTCTTTCTGTGGTATGTGTTTTCTAGACCTTTCTTCTTTTTCGGAACCACGATTTAGTCGACTCGTCGGTTTATTTAGCCTATTCTTTTCATCCACTGTTCGTTTGATACGAATATTTGTTACCACATGAATATTTTATCCTGGAGCATGTTAATTTCTAAATTTTTCCACAAATCAATATTATAACGTATAGATTATTTTTATTTTTCTTAAAATTCATAACAACAGAATATTCCGTCCCATAAAATTATTTAACATCTAAAGTTTCATGCTCTTCGTAAATAAAAATAAAAAATTTCTAAAAACCCGAAATATAAATTTGTTTATCCTAATTTCAAGAAAAGTCACGGGATAGCAGTGTATCTACTGCTCCTAAAATACGCCTCGTGTTGTTTGTTTTGTTAGACAGCGCCAGCTGTAACGGAAAATGAGTTAGTTGAGTTTTATCCACCAAGGGATCAAGATGCTCTTCTTTAGTTCCTTGGCGGCGATTCTTAGAATGGCACACGAGTATAATTAAATCAAGAACATTAACCAATGGTTAGTATAATCCTTACCTGAAGGGTATAATTAATTTTATTATCTTTCAGCGCAACTAAGTTTAGAAAATAAATATACGCAAAATTACGCAACAATATGAGATATTCATAATTAGTACATATGATGTCACCTTTAGGTATGACAAAAATTCGGAAATAATGGAGCGATGCAGTTTATTGAACCTGTTTGACACGCGCAAGGACAAATGTTCAACGTGGTTGTTGAAATCCAGTATGCTTTCACTTCTTGGGTTACAATCTTATGATGGACCCTCACGTTATTGAAAGGTTTATTATACTTTATAAGAAATAAACAGAAGGGTGAGTCGGTCCAAAAACTTTTTTTTTTGATCGTCAAACTAAAGGACTATCGTTAAAATTCTTATTTTATGCGTGAACTTTCCTTTAATTAAGACTAATAAATTAAAAATTTATTTATGAAATATATTATCTCATGTGTTAAATACAATTTTAGAAATACAGTTACTGGAAATATGATTAAGTGATCAATACACAGTTTGAATACTTATGAAATTAAAAGAATATATGATCTCTATTGTAAATCAAAGGAAAAAGATCTGGTCCCTCTGCCACTCCCTATATTTTTCAGAAATTTTAAATTCAATTAAAAATTTAAATAATAATCAATTTGAAAATTAAATTTTATTTGACTTTGTAAAGATACATTTTGTTAGTAACAGATATAGTTAGTTGAGTTATCTTTATTATTCTTGTAACATTAATTAATATAAAAATGTTTAAGCCATACAGTACCGGTCACAAAAGTTGACCCTAAATTAGAAAAACTGGTTTAAGACGTCAACTCTATTATTCTAGGAATCAATTATATTACTACCACATTTATAGTTAAAAGAAATACCATATGATCTTACGGTTTAAACCGCGATTCTTACAGTTTAAAAGTTCATAAATACATCGCGCAAGCGTGATGAAAAAGCGACGCTACTGGCGGTTGGTAACGCTAACCTTTGTACAGATTTTGGCGCGCCCATTTTTCAATGACGTCACCAATGCACAAATTTAATACGCAATTTACGAAAAATACAAATTTAAGATAATAGTTTCTACGGCCAATACTCACATGAATATGTCCCTGGGTTAAAGTTGGCTTCTGTTGAAATCCATCAGGGCTACTGAGAGCCTCTTAAGGCAATTAACAGGGGGTACGCCCAACGCTCTTCCAAAGCGCTTGGACCAGCTCCGGCAGTCGCGGTGGCTACCAGGACTCGTTCATCTAAATAGCTTCGACTCTATCTAAGGCTCCACTCCGGAGTAATTAAAGATGGTGCTCCGGCGTGGAATGCGGTTCAGCCAACGGCTACAGATTACCTCTACCTATGTAAGGATCGACAAGGAACAGGTATAGGGTTGACAGACAAGATAAACAAAGCCAAGGAAGTCTACATAAATAAAGATAACGATACGTTACCGAAAAACGTCTACTGCACTCGAAGGTTCAGGCAAAAAAGCCACGTTACAGCGTCTCCGAAAAACACTTCTCCCACTTTTGTCCCTACTCCACTCGCGTCGCGCGATCTCGCGCAAACGCACTCTGCCGTGACGGAAATATACGCCAAGTCTTTTGAATTTGTGGCGCGAAACTTCCGCACATCAAAATTAACCTAAAAAATGTTGTTTAAAGACCACTTTGGCACGTAACAATGATCGGATTTAAATTAATTAAAGACAAACAGAATTACATAATTATGATGAGGTGCTTTGAAACGCTAACAGTATCTCCCCTTTACTATGTGTATTGGTATTCTCCTATAAGTTCAAGGATAAGCGTATAGAAACAGAACATTTCCTTAAGAAACGTTAACACACTAAGAGGTTTCAATTTTTGCCCTTTAGTATTTTCTTGTAAAGATAAAATTTAACAAAGTAGTGGCATATAATATCCGTAAAACAAGAACCCCCCTGAAAGTATTTTCAATCAACAGTGGGAGTTAGAGTTCCAAGTTAGTCCGAAAGGTTTCAAAGGTTATAATTAATACGGATAGACCTACAACTTTGTTTAGACCTTTGTGAACGAAACGGTGATTGATAATGGTCACATCATCCACCCGAGTTTAGTGTTATGACTTGCTAAATTTTTCTCTGAGTATAGTCGAACACGCCTAAAAACACGTCACAATCCAGCGTTCTTTACGTTCCAAGTATAGTTCGACAGTTATTATCTCGTTTCAGCAGTCGCTGTTGATCTTTTCCTCGTTTCATTTATTATTTTTTAGTTTTTTCGCGAGAAACCAATTCTTTTGCTAAGGTTTGAAAATTCTGCTATTTTTTATTAGAGATATCCGTCCTTCAATGACTTTTGCCATTTCATCTTTATTCTCGTTGATTACTGACTTATAATTTTTCTGTTATAATCCTCTACAATTTTTTGCTTTGTCCGGTATATTAGCTCTTCGAGCAGGGTGAAAATTTATTTTCTTCCTTTTGGTTTTCTCTTTTATTTTCTGAAACGAATTTTCTTGTGGTTTGTCCTGTTAGTGTATAGCTTTGTCCGTTGCTTCTGTTTCTTACCCCAACTTTTTAATTTTGCTGTGAGAGGGGGAATTTGTTACGTTCAATACATGATCTTCGGATGGAACATTCAATTATACTTTCCATAACAAGCGGCAACTAATAATTCCAACGTACCGAGTGCAATTCCCGACACAGACCGCTTGAATAATGCCAACATTTTTGAGAAGAATATATCCTTGTTCAGATAAGTTAAGTATATGTCGTGTGTGTGTGTTTGTGTGCGTGTGCGCTTGTGTGAGTGAGTGCGTGCGTGTGTGTGTGTGTGTGTAATCACGCGCGTTTAAAATTTTTACTTTATTTTAGTATGGCAAAGATTCTACCAAATTCTAAATCTTCAGTTACAAATCTTATGGCAAAATATGTGTCAAGATCCGTTTGTGAGTATCCTAGGTACACATGCAATCACAAACTTAAAGCAAACGAAAAACATTTTGGTGGCATTGGACAAATTACGCAACTGAGAAATAAAGCTTTCCGTCAAAACATAATAACAGCGAGTGAAAATTTTATTCGAGTATAGGAGCGATGTTTTCTTTTGCAGTTTAAAATTATAATCGACATAATCTAGTTTAAAGTTTAAGAATTTCATATAGAGAAGTTGTCGAACTTCCAAATATTTGTACAGGAATCTACGCGCTTTTATAAAGCCATCAAACGAGAAAGTTACAAAGGCATGTGAAAGGTATTCCTCTTTGCTTTGATAGAATGTTATTTTCAAACAGTGAGCAAAGAAAGTTTCGCGCGTTAAATTTTAAAATCGAAGCATTTAGTACTATGAAAAGTACAAATATTACGGTAAAGTAGCATATACAAAAAGTATTTGATATTACATAGCAACTTTTGATGCAGAGGAAACTTTTCGGAAGTTAAACGGTTAACGGACGTCCGGAATGTATTTAAACTACAAAAAGTTCATTTTTTCCCAGCTGTATAGTTCAAAAACCACTGTTTCGAAAATACAATAAACAAATAATCAAATGAATTTAAACATCATGGTGTTGATAAATTGATTATTCATCTTTTATAAAATCTCTTGCTTGAACATGTTACGTATTTTTGGTGGCCTCACGTTGGGCGCCAAAATCTCTGCTACGTAACACAAAGAAAGTCAAAGAAATGACCGGGCTCAATCGGAGAGCGGGGGTGTAGAAAGCAGACTGACCTACGATGTATGCGGCGGTAAGGAGTTAGTAACAGTACCTGCAATAGAAAAATTAGAATAGCAAACCTGAAATAAAGAAAAAGCATAGCATGTTTATCAAGCATAAATTGTTCAGTACTTGGTAGAATGTAAAGAAAAACTGTTTGGATAACCTATATAATATAACAACGGTAAAAGCAATACAAAAATTTTTAGTATAAAGTGAGGTAATATTGGGGAGTAGCAGAAACGTTTCCTCACACACCAATTAGACATAAAGCAGATAAAATTTTAACAAAATATAAATAGGTAAACACAATTAAGATAAGTAGTCCAGTGGTACTGATTTTTCTCTTTTTTTTTTCTTTTATTTAAAATAGCATGCAAGTCTATGGTAAAAGGTCTCAGAACGTCAAAGGTATGGCAAAGCAACGGACAGGTGGTTAAAGTAAAAACAAGTAGTAAATAGTTCAACTTACAAAAAGTCCTTCAGGAACGCTTCCTTGCATTTGAAGTGTGGGATTCACGAGGTCCTGCACTAGCGAAGCACTTCACCCTTGATTGTGAGGGTGTTGAGGAACGTTACACGAATCACACCTACGTATTTCACTGGTGTTAGCAACAGACATTATCACACGTCGGAACTATGTAGTCTTGATAAATTTTATTTCCTAAGACAATAATTTCGAAATATTCTGTAGCACTAGTTTAATTTCAACTGGGACCAGATGTATATTATTTTCATAAACATCCCAATAAGCCGTGAGAAATTTCAAACAATACCTTTGTAAGCCGGTACTCTGTTATATTTCGCAAATAACGAAATTTGCGCAAGCACTGGTCTGTTGTAGATTCTTTGGGGTTAGAAAATTCAGAAACTATAGTATCACAGCAACAAAAACAATTAGTAAAAGCCACGCGTATCACTAAGTAAAACCGTCAGTCAATGACCTTAAAACACACGTGCGGGTCGAGTAAACACGTTTGCCCACAAAGCATACCACTTCAAAAGGCATTAGAACTACACTTATTTCACAAGAAAAACAACTAAAATCGTGTCGTGTTTGTTAATGAACAATTTTAAAATTTATCCCGCATTCCTTCTCACTAGTTTCAAAGCAAACAAACAGCATTCTTCCCGTAATTTACAGGAACGAAGAACAAACGACAACTCCAAACACAATTAATAAAACCACAAGGAAACAGTATTTTGAACGTAATATCTACATAGAAACCAAGCACGAAACTAAAACTGCTTGCTATTACAACCGCTTATCGACTCTTATCTAGCTCGCTAATAACATAAGAAACATCTAAAACGTGAATGTAACAATCGTATCTAATAATTAATTACAGGCTGTTTATCGTTTCCGATAAGTTGGAATTTATTTATTAACGAGAATCAAGCTTCAATTTATCTATCTTTAATTAATACACGCGAGTTAAATTGCATACAATATGAAAACTATTCGAAAGTATATACTTTATACAAACAGCGATTCCAAAGAAACGATGTATTTTTACGTACGCTAACAGAAAGGGAGCGTAAAAAAGTTAAGATATAAAAATGCCCGTTACAAACATTAAAATTATAATAAAGATTGTGTCGTAGTCACACTTACCGACACCGATTCACCTACTTCCAAAATATAAAAGCAAAAAAAAACTAAATAATGTAAATGATGTGATCAAAGGTATGCTGGAATTATGAATATCTGTTCACCTGAGTTCTGTTTTCAAAGTACTACTTTTCACTTCGAGTCCGTATGGTAGCAAAACCGCACGGCTGCCGCTCAGAACACCCCTTCAGACACTACTTTTATCCCATCAAGCAATAACTAATGAGGCGTAGTGGTACACACAAATGCGTGAAAGAAAGTCACGGATGTAATCTCAAACGAAAATTTTTGAAAAGAGCCAATCATTCCGATATTAAGTACCTTAACTGAATTGGAGAGAAGACTGAATCGATAAAAAATGCGATACGCAATATTATTGAAGTGATTACTGGAAGCCAACTCTAGTGGGAATCAAATAGCACTGCTCCCAGCATCAAAACTGGCTGGCAGATTATTTTATAGTGCGTACCGGACGCCGCTGGAAGCAATAAGGGTGTGGTAGGAATAACTCGCAAGGGTCCACGACAGATACCAGGCGTAACAGTAAGTTTATAAATAAGAGTTAAAAACTGTAAATGTGTTTGACTGACCGAAAGTGGCTGCGGGAGGAGTTCGAGAGAAGAGTCAGAAGGGGATTAAATGTTTCGGAGTCTTGTCCTAGTAATCGCTTAATGATGAATAAAAGGCCGTATATCCATAGTACTCCGTGCCGTCGCTTGAGATGCAGGGATTTTTGGGGGAGCAATGGTATTTGATGGTAAAACTTGAACCTTTTTTCGCCACTGCAGTTCCGGATTGTGGCAGTACTGGCTGAGGATATACTACTATAAAAGAGGTGAAAAACAGAAGTGTGCGCGTTACTCAGATATCCCGAGGGCAGTGAGTGACGTGAAGAAGTGTAACAAAATAGCAGGAAAGTCGCCATTTTATGGGAGGTGTATGAATCAGGAGATCGGTTGCAATATTCTTTTAGAGATGTTGGAATTAAAGTTTAATTTCAATTAATATCTTATGTATGCATTTTATTCGCAGTATAAGTTTACTGTTACTTATTTTGTGAAAAATATTCATTTAAAGTGAGTATCTAGTCTAGAAGAGGATTTCATATTACGATTTTACTAAAACGAACTATCTTAAATTATTGCAAGTTAATTTCAATTAATAGTTCCTGTACTAAAAGAATTCTAATAATTCGTTCATTATTATCTATCAATCTACCCATTATTCGAGATCTTGTTCAATATAGAAACGCCCTGCAAGATATATGAATCTTGTGTATTTAGGGACCACAAAACAACATGTCATATTTAATATTTTAAAAGTATACATAATTCATTCATTTTCAACTAATAATGGTGGTTTCTTAAATGAACTCGGTATTTCATTGGAATAAAATAGCACGTTTATAATAAAATATCATTTGAGGACGCTTCAGAAGTCTTGAACAAACCTTCTCCGAATTTGTCAAAATGTAAATGTCTTAAAGACTTCTGCAAGTAAAGCTTCAACAAGAAAGCATAGACATTATTTGGACACTTCTATCAAATCTAACCAAGTTTTAATTTCCTGTCATGGAGAACTGACATTGGTTCCTAAATTGAGCAGATATTTAATAGAATCACAATGACATAAAAAAGAGAATAATTTCCGAAGGCTTTTGTATTGACCACATAAATTATTTTCCATCATTGCAGTCTCGACTTTAAGTTTATAAATTAGATTTGTACAACTAAATTATTACCGAGCGGAACACTGTTCAATGTGCAACATTTTGCAACTGAAGATACTCCCAAAAAAGCACGGAAAATTAACCGAAGGCATTTGGAGCTCAAAAATATTATCAACTGATACAGATATTTCAGATAATACTTCAGCCCCATTTTATCACTTACTTACTTCCTTTGAGTTTGTTGGCAACTATTACTATTACCTTGTGTTTACGCTCGAGGTCATCGCCAAATTATTTGGATTATAAATTTTTGCGTAAAGTGCCACACCTAACGCTTCTGTAAAGTATATGTCTAATTTTCTTGACCTAACTGCAGGTAGGAAGAGATCTGATCTCGCAGGAATGTAGTGACGGAATTTATTATAGACCTCTTGTGGCGTAGTTCTTTCGCCATCTGCTATTTGTTTAAAAGTGCACGATTTCAAGTGCTTAAGTTTATTTGTTAAAAGTAATTCAAATTAGTTTTAATTTTAGCACAACCTTTTAGTAAGTATATAACCCTTTAAATATTATACAACACTTTAGATACTGTACAACTCTTTAGATATATAATTTTTGGAAATTATACAACCTTTCCTATTTTGTGTTTACTAACACATTTCCCTGAAATTTTCACAGTCTGCATCTTTCACTATCTGCGTGCAATAGTCTGATCTAGGTCTGCCTCTACCTCTTTCTTTTTCTTTCTCTATTTCTAATATATTACGTACTCTTCCCCCAAAAATGCATTAAAACGTATCCTGCCCTTCTATTTCTTGCATTTTTCTTGCTTTTTACAGATATCTTTAGTCCCCTACTATTTCTATAACCTCTTGGTTATTAACTTTGTCTGTCCATGCTATCATCCTCATACATCTGAAACATTTCAAAAGGCTTCTACCGTTTTTCCGTCTGCTTCTCCTACTGCCTTTATTTCATAGAATTACTGTGTTGTGCTCCACACATATGCTTTCCACAATTTTTTCCTTGTTTTTATGTTTGTTGTCTTCGAACATAGTCGCTGCCTTTCTTGTTAGATTCAGTTCGATTCCCCTTCTATTGTTTTACAAATATTTTACCTATTTCCCAGATATTTAGTAGCATGTGAAGGGGGTTTAGCAGCCTGCGGCTATCAAGATCCCCCAACACTTGAACATTTGCAAAATTTATAGTTTCCAATATATCCTTTCGAACAATCAAAATTAGTTGAAAATATTTCAAAACCCACACCTGTAGTTGTTTATAATAATCATCAGATTTAAGCGCAATTATTTTTTTCGTCATTAGGTTTTCCGTCTTGAAACTGGTTGAACGCATCCTGCACTTATTTCTATTCTGAGCTATCCTACATAGTTCACTGAAATTTTCAAAGCCTCGATACAGCTCGGTTCCTCTTCCGTTGTTTTCTAAATATATACCCTATTTCAATGACATTCAGTGGTATGTGAAAGAGGTTAAACAGCCTGTGGCTACCAAGAATCCTAATACTTAAGCATTTGTCGAATTAATAGTTTTCCAGTAAATCCTTTCGCGCAATTAAAATTAGTTGAGAATACTGCAAAACCAATACTAATAGTTGCTTAAAATTAACATCAGGATTAAGTACAGTTACTTTTTTCATCACTAGTTTTCTGTCTTAGGACTTGTTGGACGCGTACCTCCATTGATTTCTATTCTGAGCTAGTCTACACATTGTCCTACGTCTTTCATTACCCGTGTGCAATAGTCTTATCTAGGCCTACTCGTACTTCTCCTTTTTCCTATCACTGCTTCTAATATATCCGCACTATTCCCTCATGCTTTAGTATGTGGCATATCATTCTATCTCTCCTATTTTTACGGTTTTCCACATATTTCTTTTTTCCCCTACCATTTCTAGTACCTCTTTGTTCTTAACTTCCTCTATCCTTGATATCCTCATCATACGTTTGTAGCACAACATTTCAAAGGTTTCTATCTTTTTTCTGTCCGCTTCTCCTACTGTCCAGGTTTCACAGCCGTACAGTGCTGTGCTCCACACATATGTTTTAAGCAATCTTTTCCTTGTTTCTATGTTTATTGTCTTTGAACATAGTGGTTGACTTTTCTTGTTACATGTAGCACGACCTTGTGCTAATTTTTGTTTTATATCTTTTGCGCTTTTCCCATGTTGAGTTATTTGGCTTCCTATGTAGCAGCAATTCTTAACCTCTTGTAAGTTTTCGTTTCCTATTTGCACTCTTGTTTTTGATTTATCTTCCCCTCCTTTGCATACTAGTACTTTAGTTTTTTTTTGTTAATTTTAATATCGTATCTCTCAGTTAGAACTGTCTCGATTTCAATAAAAGCAGTTTCTACCTCTTACCTGCTACGTGTTAATACCGCCATATCATCTGCAAATCTAAGCATATCAATCTTTTGTCTCTGCATAATAATTTCAAGTGTCTTCCTGCATTTGACAATATTCATTGCCTGTTTGATGTACAAGTTAAAAATTAATGGGGATAGGGCACATCCCTGTCTGACCCCTTTCCTGATATTTACTTTTCCACCTTCTTGTTTTAATTCTATTACCGCTGTTTGTTCTTTGTATAAGCCATGTACTATCCGTCTATCCCTAAAACTCATTCCTATCTTTTTGAGTATTTCGAACATTTTTTTCCACTTTACATTGTCGAATGCTTTTTCCAATTCTACAAACCATATATACACGCTTTTCCCTTTTTCTGTTATTTTCCCCATTATCACCCTCAGAGCTAAAATAATTTCCCGTGTTCCCGTGTTCCCTGTTTCTCCAAAACCAAATTGATCTTCTCCTAGTATTTCTTCAGCTCGTTCTTCTACTTGTCTTTGTACAATTCTATTTGGTATTTTTGACACGTATGCTGTCAAACTTATTATTCGGAAATTTTCACATCTATCCGAGTCACTATCTTTTGATATAGTGAAATCTTTGAGAGTCTCGCCTGTCTCATACATATAGTTGGAAGAGACGTTCTGTTACTGCTTGCCCAGCGGCTTTTAGAGTTTCTGCTTGCACCTTATCTATATCCGGCGCTCTACCATTTTTCAGACTCTTTAATGCTAATTCAAACTCATCTCTAAGTACAGAATATCCCAAGTTATCCTCTTCAATATCTGATTCCTGTTTGAATGCTGGTAGTTCCTCTCCTGCATATAAATTCCCTATATATTCTTGCCATGTAACCACTTTTTCTACATTTTCTATAATGACGTTTCTTTCCTTCCGCGTTCCATATATTTTTGCTATACGGTTTTATATCCCTAAAGTTCATTATAATTGGTTTGTATGCTTCGTTCGTCTTTTCTACTTCCATTTTAGTTTGTACATCTTTGCACTTTTTATCAATCCATTGCTCTTTAGCTTTTTCTGCATTTGCGAATAATTTTCCATTTTATGGCTTTGTATCTCTGTTTTCCAGCTTCATCTGGTCTGTTTTTGTATTTTCGTCTTTCTTCTATTAAATTCAAAATATCCATTGTTATCTATGGTTTATTATTTTCTTTTTGTGCATACCCCAGAATATCTCTGACCGCCAAGTCTAAGCTCGATTTAATGTTATTCCATTCTGTTTCTACTTCCTTAGTATAAGAAATTTTCTCGATATCTTTCAGCAATTCATTTGACTTTTTTCAAATCTTTCGTGGATATCTTTATCTTTTAGTTTCTCAAAGTCAAAGTACCTTTTTCCGTTCCTTTTTCAAATTTTAAATTTAAGAACGACTTTCAAAATTGCGACGTTGTCGTAAGTGTCTACATCTAATTCTGGATAGCTTTCACAGTTTACTTGATTCCTAAACCGTTGTCTAACAAGAATGTAATCTATTTGGTATCTTCCTATATCTTCGGGTAACTTCTACGTGTATCGTCTTTTAGCACGATGTTGAAATAATGTGTTTCTGATGGTTCAATTGTTTTTGTCTCAAAATTCTACCTGCCTATTTTCCTTGTTTCTCATGCCTAAACCAAATAAACCTACTACCGCTCCTTCCTTACCCTCACCTGCCATTGCATTATAATCCCCGTAATTATTATGTGTTTGTTCTTTTACGTATCTAGGTATGTCTTTGATATCTTTGTAGGTCGTTTCTACCTCCTCCTCACTGTAGCTGGAGGTTAGCATATATATTTGTATTATTACTGTATTTACTGGTTTAGATTCTAATCTAACCGTTCTTTTGTAAGTAGTTTTCTACACAGTGTTCTATCTTTTTTTTGCATAACTATCCCCACACCCAAATTTCTTTCCTCTGATCCTATATGAATTACTCTAAAGTCTCCACTCCACAAATCCCCCGCCTCTGACCACCGAACTTCGCTGATCCTTATTATATCTAGTGCTAACCTATCCATTTCAATTTTCAGTTTTCCAGCTGCTTCATACTTCTGACATTCCACGCTCTGACCCGCAAAATGTTCCTGACTCTTTTTGTATACTTTCCGATCACATCCTCCGATGTAGTCCCCTCCCGGAGATCCAAATTGGGGACTAGACTATTGTAACTCCGGAATCTTTCACGCAGAGTATGCCATCATGTTAATTACAATTTAAGTACGCTGGTTATTTGGGAGACAATGTGGTGGTGTTTATTGCCCATTTCACTTATTTATATTAATTGCTTTCAGTAATTTTATTTACCTATTATTATTTACGTTAATTAAAGCTGGTTGCCATTAAACACGCCTTTTTCCTACCATCCAATAAAAACCTTCCTAACCAATCCTAAGGCTTAATCCTCAACGGAGGAGATGGAAGGATTAAGGGATAAAAGCCCAAACACACGAAAGGGTTGGGGTTGTTTATTATATGCTTCGCTTGAAGATACTACGTTCTGCTAATTAAGCTTCATGTAACAACTATAAAAAAAAACAGAGTCCTGGAATAGTAACCACATAAAACATAATTTTAAACGTTAGTCGTAGAGTACTAGCCATTTTAACCAACTCCACTCACATTTTCATAGTCTAGGAGAGTTTCAGCTAGGTAAGCAAGCTAGCCGCAGGCTCTAGAGGTATAGTGGACCAGCATGAAGTGGTTAAGCGCGTGTTAAGTACTCGGCTAAACAAGCCAAAGACTGAAAGATCCACAAAAAGGTGTCTCTGCAGAATACTGGGCGGCTGGATAGAATGTCTTTTAGTGCCTGCACTCTACATTGGACGAAGTCGCTTGCGACTTTTGTTTAAAATCACGGCAACAGATTTGACGGGGTAGGACTTCGACAAAGACTACGTTCCAAATCTGAAGAGTTAGACGGTTGTACGGTTGTTGGCGACAATTCGCACCAATCTTGCTCCGTGTACTGTAAAGAAAACATGTGGTAAGCAAGGAGAGTTTCAGCTAGGCAAGCAAGCTGGTAGAAGGCTCCGGAGGTGTATTGGGACAGCATAAAGACGCTAAGCACATGTCAAATATCCGACGTTCTAAATCCAAAGACTAAAAGATCAACAAAAAATTGTTTACGCAGGATGCTGGACGGCTGGATAGGGCGTCTTTTAATGCTTGCGCTCTACGTTGGACAAAGTCGCTAGCGACTTTCGCTCAAAATCACGGCAATAGATTTGACACGGAGTTGGACTTTATCAAAACCCACGCTCTATGACTGGTGAGTTAGACGGTTGTATGCTTGTTGGTGACATTTCGCACCACTTGAGTCTTGCTCTAAGGAGTGGCAATATCTCTAAACTAATGACTTACCAGATTTTCTAATTCTGATTCGTTGAACCTTTCCTGCCAGAGGTTTTGTTGAACTCGACGAGACTGCAGATAAAACTTCAAGTGTTGAAGTAGAAGTGTTCTTTCTGGAACAGCTCATGAGGAAGCTTAGTGTCGATCACACTAGCCAACTCGTACTTTAACGAACCTACATCCTGCGACACCTAGTTCTTGGATTATCCTCTCAATTTGTTTGTTCTCAAGATTCCTACATATTTCACTTCAAATTTGTACGTATTGACGTTTTGCTTACAACACCCCTTATTTATATTTTCCCCAGTCGTTTTCGCATACCGAATATAAATGTACGACGTTCAATACCTTTTTAACAAACTCATTTTCAAGAAATTCTTAACTGCATATTATTTACATGGCATTCAAAAAATTTTTATAAAATCTAAAAAGTAAATCACTTTACAACAGTACTTACAAAATATTCCAGTTGGCTCTCTAAAAATGTTTCTTTGAAGTAACTGTAAAAAGGCTTTAAATTTTTAAGTTTTAATTTCAAAAACCGCGTTATGCTTTGTGCTACCAAAACACAATTGTAAAAGCTCTGTTCCACATAAACTTTATTGCTGGCGGAAATTCGTGTAACTTTCATATAAATGAAATTTTTCACGAGATAAATAGGACAGGAAAAATGTTAGGAGTGTATTATTAAGAAGATATCTTTGTACAGTGGTTATTATTTCACGCATTTTTAATGTGTGTTCAGATAGAAGAAAGTTTAGTTCTATCATGTCCTAAAACACATATTTGTTGCCATAGAATACAATTTAACACTTACCTAATATACCCTATTAAACTAGTAATGATTCTAGACCAAACACAATTTCTTGCGATGTCTTTCATAAAGCACTGAACGGACACCAAATAGACTTCTTTTAGTTTCTCCTAAATCGGCTGTCTTAATTATTTTTTATTTTAGGCTTTTACGCTCTATGATAAGCCTTCCTCGACAGTAAAACCCAAAAACCTTTAATTGAACGAGCTGTAACGTTTTGAGGTTACATTAAACAGAAACCGGATGAAAAAAGGAAAATTAATCTTGAACGGACAACTTAATAATGACACACCTTGTATAATTCTGAATTTATGAATGGTAATGTTCAGTAAGCAATAGATTTCAATAAATTTTTAGTTCTTTTAAAAACATCAACTTAAAAACCACAAACGCGTTGTATTAGTTCTGTTAAACACATTGGAACGAAACACAGGTTCATAAATTATTTCAAACCACAAAAATGTAAACAAAATATTTATAACCGTAAATTTTTATAGCAAAACCATATCATTGGAAAGAAGTTTTTAAAATAAAGAAGAACTATTAGTGAAATTACTAATAAACATGTTCCAAATCATAACTATTTCAAATACACCAGCCTTTCACAAATTTTAGTAAGATAAATTAGAATTAATGTTGCATAGTTTAAATACACAGAAAACCCCAGACTCACTTCAAGTATGATCATACAATAAAAAAACCGGACGCCTGTAGCGAAATTCAAAAATATCAAGTTGTAGATATAATTTAATAATTTGAATTCAATAGAATATATTCATTTTACATTGCTGAACACAGAAGGAAACACGAACGTTAACTTAAGTAAGTCACATGATACCACAAGTACTTTCCCGGGATCCATTCCATAAACTCAAAGGAACACTGTACCTCAACAAAACCCCCGTCTGACCATAAAAAAGGGAAAACAACGTAACGATAATTAAATCCCACGGAAACACGAAATCATTATTTGCGAGCTGGTAATAAAAACAGGTTAAAATGTAATTCTAGCGCATAATATTGCGGTAGAGTACCGAGGTAGAAGAGTTAGTATGGCAGGAAGTTAAGTTTTGAAAAGAAGCGCTCAAAAAGTGAAATTCAGAGAAATTAAGTTAGAACGTAAAAATGTAGTAATACGAGAGTTGAACGTGAACGAAACACAGGTTTAAGAACAAAAATAAATATAAATATTCCTCCAGGAATAACAATCGCGGCGTGTGACTAATTGTTGAACTTACGCTTGCACATGCAAAATACCTTCAATTCACATGTTTGTGAAATTATCTTCGTTATGATTGATTAAAGAGATTAGGACTTGGAGAGTTCCTACCCCACAACCATTAATTTGAAATGTTATAAAGTTTTGTGTTATGGAAGTTGTGTTAGAAAGAAAACCGAGTTAGCTAAAAGGACTCAAGATGGAGATTACCGATGGTTTCTAGAAATTCGTAACCCTTTTTAAAATGATGAATTTGAAACAGATAGTAATATTATACGCTTTTATGTCTAGTCTCATGTGGTTTAATATGAGACACGGAAAAACTCGGAGCGATAGGATTAGATTTAAGGTGTTTTTAGGATTTTCTTTTAACAACACCTAGCTTGAGTGAGATTAAGGAATTTAGGTTTTTCTTATAAGGAAGGTTTATATAGAAATTATTTAAAGTTAATAAAGCTTAAGTTTAAGTTGAATTTTATTTGAATGTATGTAAAAACTAGGTAAACAAGCCCATTTGTAAAGAATGTTCAGCTACTCCATGATGGAATCGTATTTGGAAGGCATTTTATTTCTCAATTGTATTTAATTTGATCAAAAATATTAATGTAGTATGAGATATTTAAGAGCACGGTAAATTATATGAGAAAAATTTATGAAACTGAAGCAAAGAAGACAGGCCTAAGTAGAATGACTGTCTTCTATATAGGGAATAATATCAAAGGAATTGCTGTGATAGATGATTTGCCACCTCTTAATTACGACAAAAATAAAAACCTATTAGGATAAGTGATTTTAAAACGCAGTTTGCTTATATTTCAACCATTTTATTATTTTTAATTTCTATATTTTTACCATTTTTATAATTTCTTTTATAAGAATTTATTTCCGCATCACTGCAGTTATCCAACGAATCCTTGTATTGTTACGGGATATCCGCCCCATCAGGGCAAATCAAAATTTATTAACGATACTCTCATTTTACCCGTAACAAAGATTGAGGTTAATTTATGGGACTTTTGTTTTTGAGAACAAACGATAAGTGATGTTTTCAAAGCCAGTTTTAGACATATACACACACACACACACACACACACGCTCACACACACACACACACATCCAAACACACACACATACATACACTCAAACACACAGTTAGGCACCTCATTCTACTTACACATGCACCCATACATACATATAAATCCAAGATAGTATTAATCAAATTTTTGAAATTCTGCCAAACCAATATTTTACCCTTTCTATATTAAAAAAAATTTTTACCATTGAAAAAAAGCTATTTTAAATATTTAATTTATACACAATAATTCCATGTTCCAATCATATTTATAACCAATCTCATTGTAAGTAGCTGTAAGTTGTCATACTTATAGTATTAATCAGTGTTTATATATTTTTAGTTAAACCTGTGATCAAGCATAAAATATATGCAAAAATTTAGGTATTAAAGAAGAGTAGTTATTTCCAGCAGACCTATAACCCACAAACTATCCTATTAAATATAGATATATATATATATATATATATATATATATATATATATAATGCTATGATAAGTGATGTTTTCGAAGGACATATATATATATATATATATATATAATGCTATGATAAGTGATGTTTTCGAAGGACATATATATATATATATATATATATATATATATTATATATATATAATGCTATGATAAGGGGGTAGTTTAAAGGTACATTAAGTCATAGAGATCGTAAGATAAATGTACAAATAATTAACGTTAAGAAAACCAAATAATTCCACCATTAAATAGGAGTAAATCGAATATTTTACAAAAGGTCGATAGCGAGCACACTGTAAATACATTATAACCAATTTAATTCATAAGCAAGAAGCTCATTTTGCAATAATTAGATAATATTTAGCTAAAATAATCATGTGTACGCCTTATAATACGCTTTAAGTTAAAGAACCTAATAAAAATAATGTTTTAAATACATCAAGTTTCATTAAAATAAACATAAAATAAACACATAATCGGAAAAGATAAACAAACTGGCATTCTAGCTATTTAAAAATTTCATTAAAAATGTCAACGCATAAATAATCAAACGCATTCAAATACATCATTATTAGAAAGATGAGTACGTGACTGGAATATCATATTTGAATAAAAATCCAACATATTTGGAGTAACAAACAATAAATAACAGGCGGTCCGCGATATGATAAAAATTTAGACTACAATCGACAAATATGAAAGACGTGACGAAAATGCAATGGATATTTGGAAATTCTGAGAATATGCGGCGAAATATTGTACGTCTACGTGCGAGATTGAATGAGGGAACAACAATTAAAACCAGGGAATTTTGAGAAATACCAAGTTTTACAGAGATAAGCGCAAAGTTCAAGCTTTAATCAACAAACACGCCAATTAAAAACGTTGATAGGTGGAGCTTATAAATACCATAGGATACTCGTAAACATTCAGTATCTCTTCAGCAATGCACGAACTACGTCAATTTAAAGTGAAAGATTACGTACAAATGAAACTTAGTGAAAGTGAATAAATTGTTAAAAATTATGGAAAGTAAAAGTGCCGATTTATGCAACGAAAATAGCCGTTTTACGCTTAAAACGTAAGGTAAACTATTAATTGAATTTTTTCTAATATTTTATAACTTAGCGCTCTACTAACACCTCTAATAACACATCTAATAACACATCTAATAACACCTCTAATAACACCTTTAATAACACCTCTAATAAATATCCAATTATATATTTAATTAAGCATTTAAATATACGTCTAATAAACGTCTTAATTAAATATCCGAATATACTTCGAAAATATTATGAAACGTGTAGATACTTAAAGTTAATCCAGAAATCCGAGGGGGAAAATTCAAGCAACCATTAATAAATCATTCTGGCCAACAAGTGAGCAAGGCAAGGGATGCAGACCACCGATATTCAGAGGCAGTTCCAAGCAAGGAAACACATGTTAGAAAGCTTTTTTATTATTATTAGTATAAGACTGTTTTCAATTTTAATATTTCCTGTATATCCAATATCTGCAAGGGTCAACAAAAAGGCCATTTGAGATTTTGAAAAATAGAGAAAGCATTGTTTGAACGTTCAAAGGTACTTGAGAGTAATTACAGAGAAGTTTTTGCTGGCTTTCAGGAAATAAAAATTTGGTGGGAAAATAAATGTTAATATTTTATTCAGGTGATAAATTTTAAAAGTTGAACAAATCATTGATATAAAACTGCACATATTATCGATCATTATATTGTGTAATGTTTGGTTTGCTTCATTTAAATTATTTTAACAGATAGAAAGAAAAGGGGTTAAACAATCTTTATTGTTGTGAAGTAGGGCATTCTGTGTTAGATAGATTGAGCTAGCCGTGGAAAAACAAATGCAAGAAATCATAGAATATAAAAAGGGGTGGATATTCACACCAATAAAAACAACACCAATCATAAAAGGGCATATTATAGCAATGAAAATAACGACCAACGTAGGGGCTTTTATCCAAGCAATTTTAATTGCGCATGAATCATAAAAGGGCATATCACAGCAATGAAAATGACACCCAACGTAGGGGTTTGAATCGTAAGGGCATTATCACAGCAATATATATATATATATATATATATATATATATATATTGCTGTGAAACCTGTATTAATTAGAATCGAGCCTCACGAATTGGGCGTCAAGAATGCTGTGAATCCTACAAAAAGCTATTCATTAACTCAACTGTTCCGTTGACTTTCTTCTGTTCATCGCCTCGGCTGCTCCCCTAGATAAACCTTCATCCTCATTCATAAAAAAAAACAAACACATTCCTACCACAAACATCACCGTTAACTCTATTTACATCAATATTCACAATACATTAAATTTCAAAATTAAAAATTCAGCATAAATTTTAGTATCAGAAAGTTTCAAGATTTAAATTTGTTATCATTTTAATGTGCATCCAAAATTAAAGTCCTTGTAGGATGCCTCCTAATTAATATAACAATATATGCAGACCTGAGTCTGAGTACAAAGGAGCATCTACCACCCTTTACGTTAATTAACCAGGTTCGTCTAATTGAGCTCAAAGACATACCCAAATTTTCATCAAGAACATAAATACTAAATACTCCTTTCGACTTAAACAAGAAAATTTCACCTTAAAATTAAAAATTTGCTGTTAGTACAATTTCACTACTGTCCATTTTAAGTAAATAAATTATAAAGTTATTCAACACACACGAAAACATCAAAGTTCAAACAAAATAGTATAATTTACCTAAAGGTTACTGCACTCGTAGCTTCAATGTACATCGTCCCTTTTGTTAATCACACCATTCCAACTGGGTTATATTTACGGCTTCTGATTCTCAACGCTTTTAAAATTTCTCCACCACCATTCATCTAAAATTGTTTCAGGGCTTTTCCGGAACTCATCTGTGTATATCTGAAGCTTGTTTTGTGGATCCAAACACGTTTATGAACCATTTAATTATTAACACCCCCGAAAACTAGCAAAGAAATTCATGCTTCTTTCACCAATATACGCCAAAACTGCCTACTTTTGTGTATTCATTTGTCGTTGCAAATTTTGACTAATTAGTACAGTGATACTAACTTTATTACCTTGTATCTTCTTTTCTAAGTGCACTAAAGTACACTCATTGTAGCACGTAAAGAACAAACTGTTTTTAAATCACCAAAATATACGAGCAAACTGTTTAAATTATTTAATCAAAATCGGAACCCTAAAAAGCACTGTTTAACGCATTGAATCAAGTCGAAGATCTAAGAGAGCTTGTTCATATTAACCTCCGTATATATAGCGGTTAGCCTGTCTGTCGGTCTGTTCCCCAAAAAGGACAATTCTAAAGAATTTCGCATGCTAGGTTCCCATTCCGCAGCCCGGCATGCGATTTTTACGAAATTTGCACTCGCACCAGTTACATCTCAGAAATTTCGACACGGCTCGCAACTTCTGGAAATAACTAATTGAATTTTATACAGAAATGTTATTTTTACCTCTCAATTTTGCCTTTTATTTTCACCCAATCGCAACCCCGTGACGTTGCTCTACTCACGCCTTTTACTATATGTGTCTCGGTCTTGCGCATATTATCTGTCTCTATCTACCCTGTTCTTATTGGTGCAAATTGATATTCTTTATTATCGATTATTTCAGTCCATGTGGACTTGTGAAAGAACCCACCTTTATCATTTCTCGTACCTATTAAGCTACGGTTTCTCCAAGATTCTCTGTAACCATTAATTATCTGCAAAATTTACGCAGAATGAGCTTTTTAAAAATACGCAGGTGTTCAAACATACTATTAATTCTCAGAGCTTTATTTCATGGTATTTTATTGGGTTTTTACAAGTTTTTATAGATATTATCTGTTACTAACAGTTCAATTAACTCCAATTAAAATAATACCCTTTAATTTTTAGTGAATCCTAATTAAATATTCAATTATTATCAGTACATTTTGTTTAATACCGGTTACTTAAAATAGGGTTAATTAATATAAATTTTGCACGTAATTTCTCTTTGTTTCTTTACTAGGAATAATTAAATTACACGTAAAGTTTTCTAATACTGCTTCCTTTTATATAAAGCGTCTTATAAATAATTTAAATCTCTTATTTTTAATAAAACGAATGAATTTTTATGCTTCACGGTTTTTTTTAATAACGCGTACCTTTTCCCAAAGCTTCTACACGGTGATTAAAATTATTTGATGTGATTATTTAATTTTCTACCCTGGTCTAAATATGAGTATTTTCCCCCTATTTGAATACAAATAATCCCACTTATTTGAATGCAAATATAAAGCATTTAGACAAAAAAAATTTACAAAAAAAATTGCCTATCTCTCTCTACCCTTATCTATCTAACTTACCTAACTTATATCCAATCCAAAAAAATATTTACACCTATCCTATATCCCTATCCTATTCCTAACTCTCACCTAATTTTATAAACTGAAATTATCCCTAACTTCATCCTACTTATTCATCTAATCCTATACATCCTATATACCTATCCTATTCCTAACCTTTTAACTAATCTTCACTATACTTTACTTCCCCCTACCTAATCCTATATACCTATCCTACTCTTACTCTATTCCTAACTCTCCACTAATCTTATATGAAATATCTATACTTAACCTATCTTATATTCTTCCTACATTTACTCTTTATTCTCATCCTAAACACCTATTTCTAACTATCTCCCATATTTATCCTATACCTAGCTTTATTTTCTATAAACACTTACTTATACTCTTCTCTATACACCTATTCTATCCCTATCCTATTTAAATTTTACTCTATTATACCCCTATCTACCCTCTATTCTATATCTATACTAAAATTCACCTATCTCCATCCTATGTTCATCAAGTTATTTAAATCTAACTCTCTTCTTGACCCTCCAAGTCTTTCTTCTCACCAACCTAATACTCTTCATCCCTATCTCTCCCCCTTCTATATCTATACTTAACATCCCTGTTATCTCACATACAATAAACTTATCATCCCTATTATCCTGACTCTTAAATATTACTTCTTCTTCAGTCCCTACACTTGTCTGTTTCTCATTTATTATTGTTTCCCTTTCTGCCGACAAACCAAACGATACTACTTTAAAATTATCGATTTTTCCCTCTATGGAAAATCCTATGTACCTTCTAGAATTCTTGTGTAATGGATCCGCCAGAATGAATTCCTTAAATCTACTTTATTAAAAACAAACTTGCCAATTAACCTCGTCAAAAGTGTGTCCATGGATGTTGGACAATGGAATTGCGGTTTGGTCCGTTGATTAATTTTACGTGCATCTTTAATTAATTCTGCCTTCACCTGCTCCCGATATGCTGCTGTTGCTTCTACCCCCACTAATTCTGCTCGTTTTTGTACTAAAGCTTGAACCTCTACTATCCTATCCTCTGGACATCTTATTGTGTTGATCTGTTTAACCTCATCATCCTCTACCTCTACTACATTAATACTCAACCCCGTGTCATCCTCTGTGACTTCATAACTGCCCTTCCATGGCACTACCCTATCATTAATCCTTATTACCTTCCGTTCCATATCTATCAAAACTCCTAACTTCATCATACAGTCAACACCTAAAATGCTCTGAAACTTCAGTCCAGGTACAATTACAAACTCCTATTCACAGCTTAAACCTCCTATATCTATCCTAAGCACCACAACACTATTTACTACAGCAAACTTCTTTTTATTTGGAGCTACTAAATGGCTACGCTTTATAGGCATAATTCTATCACAAACCTTATCCCTAATTTTGCTGACGAATTCCTCCGATATTAAACTCGCCTCTGCCCCTGTATCAAGTAATACTTCTACATTATTCTCAAAAATTCCTATATTAACAATTGGCAAACATAATTTTTTCTCAGTTTCTGGCTCTACTTCCTCCTCAATTTTGAAAAATTCACGTGGATGTTCATATACATTTACACTGAAATCTAGTGGTCTGTCGCGTTCTAAAAATCCGGTCCAGGTCTGTTTTCCCTACTTGGTCCTGGTCTAGCCGTCACCTCAGCGTATGTCCTAGGCGTTTCCACTCGTTCCGTGTCTGTATTAGCAGTCCCCCTCATGTCCGGTGAACTATTCCTTCTGGTAGGTTCCGGTCTCGGTGCAGGTCCCCTTCCTAAACTATTACTTCTAACGTATGGTCGTCTCTGTTCCCAATTCTGTCGCTGGTATCCGTAACTATTCCCCTTCTAGCATAGTTGTCCCGTCTATTGTCAAACCTAACTGTGTTGATCTGTCTTTCCCTATTATCCCGAGGTCGTCCACTACTTACGTCGTCGTACCTCTGCAGGTATTCTAAAACATTTCTCTGTCCACTATGTTCTGTAGTGCTACGTGTTGTCTTACTTCTACCTCGAAGTGTCGTGATAAATACTTGATAATTTGTCGGTCCGTCAGTGGTGGGTTCAGTTGTTTTGCTATGCTATACTTGCGTATAGCATATTGCTCCTACTTCCTGAAAATTCTCCCTTAAATTTCCTGTGATTAAGTCGTCTCGTACCTGGTCTTGTCTGTGGTCACTCCAGTAGTGCTTTAAAATTTGTTTTCAAAGTCCTGATACGTGTCTATGTCCTGTCCTACTAAATTGTACCATGCTTCCGCGTTGTCCTTTAATAAAGCCTTTATCGTATTCAGTTTAGTCTGTTCGTCAAATAAATTTCCCACTAAATTTCTTACACTATTAATAAAAATTTTTGGATTTACCCTGCTATCGCCATAAAACTTCATGTGTTGGTCCAATGATCCTCCACCTGTATAAAATCTGGGACCATCCCCCGTTAAACTTGACATGTTGTATTTGATACTACTAACTTCGCGTTCTACCTTGCCTAACTGATCCCTACATGAGTCCGTTACTTCAGTCATTTTTACATTAATCTCTTCTTCACAAAAAAAAATGCGTACTTCGGACATTAAATGTCCCATTTCCTGTCGAAGACCAGTAATATCACGCTCATTTTTATCAACCCTATTTTCAACTTCCCCCATTTTCACGGTAAGACTATTTTTAAATTCTAAAACTTCTTGATTCGTCTTATCTATTTTTTGACTAATCTCCTCTAACTTCCTGTTCGATTCTTCACTCATTTGTTCAAATTTTCGATTTGAGTCCTCTCTCGCTCTATTCGATTCATCCGTAGCTCTATTAGCTTCATCGCTTAGCTGTTCTAATTTTCTATTGGATTCTTCGTTCATCCTCTCTAGCATTCTCATTATCATCTCGTTTCCTTGATCCCCTGATTCCGTCATTGACTGATCTCTACTGCCTCCAGCTTCTTCCATTTTAGAATTTTTCTCACACAATGCACTATCGTCACTTCCAATTTCCACTCCTTGACTCCTTAACCACTCCTTTCTCTGCATACGTTCTAATCACTCTCACACACTCTAAAATACTCCTAAATTTATACACACACAGAAACTCTCTCTCTCAGATCGCCAGTTTCCTGGAATAAAATCACAAAAATTGTATTTGGAACTCGAGCCTCACTTTTGGGTCGCCATGTATGCTGTGAAACCTCTATTAATTAGAATCTAGCCTCACGAATTGGGCGTCAAGAATGCTGTGAATCCTACAAAAAGCTATTCATTAACTCAACTGTTCCGTTGACTTTCTTCTGTTCATCGCCTCGGCTGCTCCCCTAGATAAACCTTCATCCTCATTCATAAAAAAAAAAAAAACACATTCCTACCACAAACATCAACGTTAACTCTATTTACATCAATATTCACAATACATTAAAATTTCAAAATTAAAAATTCAGCATAAATTTCAGTATTAGAAAATTTCAAGATTTAAATTTGTTATCATTTTAATGTGCATCCAAAATTAAAGTCCTTGTAGGATGCCTCCTAATTAATGTAACAATATATGCAGACCTGAGTCTGAGTACAAAGGGAGCATCTACCACCCCTTTACGTTAATTAACCAGGTTCGTCTAATTGAGCTCAAAGACATACCCAAATTTTCATCAAGAACATAAATACTAAATACTCCTTTCGACTTAAACAAGAAAATTTCACCTTAAAATTAAAAATTTGCTGTTAGTACAATTTCACTACTGTCCATTTTAAGTAAATAAATTATAAAGTTATTCAACACACACGAAAACATCAAAGTTCAAACAAAATAGTATAATTTACCTGAAGGTTACTGCACTCGTAGCTTCAATGTACATCGTCCCTTTTGTTAATCACACCATTCCAACTGGGTTATATTTACGGCTTCTGATTCTCAACGCTTTTAAAATTTCTCCACCACCATTCATCTAAAATTGTTTCAGGGCTTTTCCG
This sequence comes from Platerodrilus igneus, assembly GCA_036346225.1. Lineage (NCBI taxonomy): Eukaryota > Metazoa > Arthropoda > Insecta > Coleoptera > Lycidae > Platerodrilus > Platerodrilus igneus. The sequence goes on along the minus strand of JARFIW010000266.1, from coordinate 241,422 downwards.
GAACTCATCTGTGTATATCTGAACCTTGTTTTGTGGATCCAGACACGTTTATGAACCATTTAATTATTAACACCCCCGAAAACTAGCAAAGAAATTCATGCTTCTTTCACCAATATACGCCAAAACTGCCTACTTTTGTGTATTCATTTGTCGTTGCAAATTTTGACTAATTAGTACAGTGATACTAACTTTATTACCTTGTATCTTCTTTTCTAAGTGCACTAAAGTACACTCATTGTAGCACGTAAAGAACAAACTGTTTTTGAATCACCAAAATATACGAGCAAACTGTTTAAATTATTTAATCAAAATCGGAACACTAAAAAGCACTGTTTAACGCATTGAATCAAGTCGAAGATCTAAGAGAGCTTGTTGATATTAACCTCCGTATATATAGCGGTTAGCCTGTCTGTCGGTCTGTTCCCCAAAACGGACAATTCTAAAGAATTTCGCATGCTAGGTTCCCATTCCGCAGCCCGGCATGCGATTTTTACGAAATTTGCACTCGCACCAGTTACATCTCAGAAATTTCGACACGGCTCGCAACTTCTGGAAATAACTAATTGAATTTTATACAGAAATGTTATTTTTACCTCTCAATTTTGCCTTTTATTTTCACCCAATCGCAACCCCGTGACGTTGCTCTACTCACGCCTTTTACTATATGTGTCTCGGTCTTGCGCATATTATCTGTCTCTATCTACCATGTTCTTATTGGTGCAAATTGATATTCTTTATTATCGATTATTTCAGTCCATGTGGACTTGTGAAATAACCCACCTTTAGCATTTCTCGTACCTATTAAGCTACGGTTTCTCCAAGATTCTCTGTAACCATTAATTATCTGCAAAATTTACGCAGAATGAGCTTTTAAAAATACGCAGGTGTTCAAACATACTATTAATTCTCAGAGCTTTATTTCATGGTATTTTATTGGGTTTTACAAGTTTTTATAGATATTATCTGTTACTAACGGTTCAATTAACTCAATTAAAATAATACCCTTTAATTTTAGTGAATCCTAATTAAATATTCAATTATTATCAGTACATTTTGTTTAATACCGGTTACTTAAAATAGGGTTAATTAATATAAATTTTGCACGTAATTTCTCTTTGTTTCTTTACTAGGAATAATTAAATTACACGTAAAGTTTTCTAATACTGCTTCCTTTTATATAAAGCGTCTTATAAATAATTTAAATCTCTTATTTTTAATAAAACGAATGAATTTTTATGCTTCACGGTTTTTAATAACGCGTACCTTTTCCCAAAGCTTCTACACGGTGATTAAAATTATTTGATGTGATTATTTAATTTTCTACCCTGGTCTAAATATGAGTATTTTATATATATATATATATATATATATATATATATATATATATATAGTAATGACACGTTGCCGAGTTTGGTCAAAACGTGATATTGTTTACAGCATGATGCTTGTTGATGAATTGGAGCAATTGGAAAGACAGTTATTAATATAGCCCAGACTATTCGAAGCTTCGCCCTTTATTCTTCCCATACACAGTAGGTCTATACCTCTTATAGAAACTTCACACCAGATTGTTGGTTTAGAAGAAGACTGCCAAAACATTAATTTTTATGTTTTCGCAATGAAACCACTGTAAATTGTCTATATTTTTATGTGAAATACGTCACAAGTTGTAATTCGTACAGAGGCCGCCAGATGACGACTGGCAGTATGTGTTTCTGGCATGTAAACATATTTATTCTGAGCAGTTGTGTTTTTATTGTTGCATTTTAAGCGTCGAGCTTTTTGTGGAATAATGTCACATTTTAATAACCACCTGGGTGAGAGTTTATTTATTTTGGTAAATACAGTCATATTTTGAGGTTTCTTCACAAGGTAAAGATAAATTATTTTATCATTTTAATGTACTAACACGAGACAACGCAGTTTGTTCAAACAAATTATTGTAATGGTAACCCTAGTGCAATTTTATTTCGAGATGTTTATATTTTTCTCCAGAGAATATTAGTAGTTGATCTGAAGATATTTTTACTGGCATGGCATAACCTCTTTTTCCTTGAATAAATAAAATACTAGTTATACTGGCATCAGGATATTTAGGATATATTTAAGATGTGTTTCAGACGTTTATTGCATTTTATATAATGAAAAATGTGTAGCCGATTACATCCAATTGTGAGACTTGCCAAAGAGCACCAACCAAGTGATAATGGTATTATTTCTTCAACGGAAAATGATAAATTTACCTAGGTTTGGAAGGTTAAAGCTCCTAACAGTAACACTTTCGTAGATATCCTAGAAGTAGCAAATGCAAAAAGCATTTGTATGGAAGTATAAGGCCGTGAACAAGAATTGCGTGATAAAAATATCTTTATACTTCATTATATGTGGCTATACCTGTTTATTTTTGTTCATGTAAATTATTATCTATATAACATTGTTTGTTATAGAAGGAATCTAGCCCAATCCATTACCCTATGGAAGCGTGTTCGTTGCGAAGAGTGTATACGATGACGAATCAAGCCTTAGTGAAGCAAGCCATAGTAAGTCCGTTGACGCACGAACATATCCAAATTTGACAAATATCTCATCATGATCCTCAGTTTCCTATCCCAATGGAGATTATTCTTTCTGCAGATAATGATGTCAAGAAGATTCATGTTGTTGGGCACCATTCGCAAATAGGACAGAATGCCGGACAAATTGAGATTATAGCAAGGAAAACTGGCAAAAAATAGTGCTAAGAGGCTTAGAAAAAATGGGCAGTCATATAAATCTTTAAAAGGTCAGAAATAAAGATGGAACTAAATGGCGGTTATTGGTAGTACATGAGGCTAAGCAAATGATACCTCCTTGGACATCTTTACCGGCCAACATGTATCGGACCATGTGAGATGATAGTTTTCTTCCTTGCGGTCGTCTCAAAAGTTTCCAAAAGTTTACAGAAGTGGATTGCCAAAAAGTTTTTATGGATTATTGATAAATGAGCAGACTTCAAAGACAACGTGATTTCAAATCGTCTTGCATGGAGACAGTAAAATCAAAATATAGATAAATATGCCTAAAGTTCTCGATCTTTAAGCAAAGTCTTTTATTTGAAAATAAGATATTAAAAATCGTGTCTGCAAACTGTTTTTCATGGTCACATTAGGAATCAACTTTAGGATCATACCAATACGTCAAGAAAAGCAAGAGTCAATTACAAAAATGATATTACAGCCAAAAATGAAAGAAAAGCACAAGATGCCCACAACTGTATCAGACGACATTCATATAAATATGATACCGCAAATAGGAAGCCACTAGTTACAATCAGACCTTGAAAGAGTAAACATCGCGCGAGAACGACTAGAATCTACACACAGCGAGAAACTTCAGTTTATCTCTACGGTTTTCAGCGAAGTCGCTTGAGTGAGCTGAACTTCTAGCTGCTGAAGAGCTGTACATCACGTGCCCCTGCACTTGGTGTACACCATCGTCATTAACCGCTATCTTCAGAGCAAACCAATGCCAGCGAAGGACTTCCTGAAGACACGGGCATCCGTGACGATCACCAACGACACTTCCGACATGGATTTTGAGAATGCTTCTACATGCAGACGACGAGACGACCGATCATCTTCGGAAACCGAAAACAAGAAAAGCAGAAATCTGATACACATAAAACAAGAATGGAACCGAAGACATCCACCGCAACTTCTACACTAGGCCCCTACACCACCACGACTCCGATCACCGCAGACCTGGACAAACCAACAACTAGCAGAAGCTACGCCAAATTCGCCGCCACCATCTCCACCATAGACACTTCAGATAACAAAAGACGTTTAGAGCCTCAGGCACGCACAAGCAGTAACCGCATCCCACCTATTTTCATCGAGAGGTTCCCTAACTTCATTCAGCACGCCAAGGAGCTAAACTGTCATCTACAAAACAAAGTCGACATCCGAGCATCTGGACAAGAAGCAAGAATAATACCCACTGGAAGTACGCAAATTCAGATACCCGAAGGATTATTTAAAAAAGAACAACATCGAGTGCTACACACACACACCATCAGATCCGAACGCGAACTCAAAATAGTCATCAAGAGCTTAGCCGCCAACATCGCGATAGAAGACATCAAAATTGAACTCACCAACATGGGGTACAAAATTAACTACGTGACTAAGCTACAGAATATAGAACGAGAATACTGCAACACCATTCTCGTATCTTTGGAAAACAACCCGACATCGACTGGAGTCTACACTACCCTACTGCAGCCACATTAAAGTTGCCGCATTCGAAAGCAGAGTGGAGCTCCCACGATGCTATCCGTGCCACCGATTTGGACATTCGAGCTTAAATTGCGGATACAAATCTCTCTGTGTCAAATGCGTCAAGCGGCACCTGGCAGCAGATTGCAAGAAAAGCATGGAGTTACCACCTATATGCGCCAACTGCAGTGGCCCACATCCGACTAACTGCCGAAATTGCTCTGCATACTACGAACAACTGCGCAAGAGATGCACCACCGCTACTCAGCAACGACGCAGCCCACTAACAGCACAAGAAACCGACAAAGACTACATAAGTACCACAGAAGGCAAAGAACAATCAAGCTCCGAAGAAGAGCACACGCAGAAAAGCTAGACAAAACAAAAGCAAAATCCGACGGGGAAAGAAAATAGCCATCACTAACCGAAAGCCATCAACCACAATATCACCAACGAATACAACAAGAAGCAACAGAGATGAGCAGTGAAGCAACAGAACGACTAAAACATCTTCCACACTATCACAAGCAGAGCCTTCTATCAGCGTCACCCCGACAATGACACTAGTTTTTAACCAAGTACAGCAATGAGCGCAAAGACTGATAAGTGCCTATATGGCTAGAACATTGGAAACTGCCTTACTATGGACAGCAATGTGCGACATACTGAAAACCTATAATAGACAATAGACCAACACCAAGAAACTTAGTACTCCTCTCCTGGAACGCCAACGGGATACGGAACAAGATGCCCAAACTGAAACACTTCCTGCAGCATCACAACGTGAACGTCGCAAGGATGGGGAAACCAGACTACCTGCACACAAACAGTTCAGCCTGGCAAATTACAATATTTTCCGGAAAGAACGCCATCTAAAACCAGGACAACCAGCGCACGTAGGAGTTGCCATACTGATACACAACCGACTACCTCACGAACAACTCCAACTACACTCGACTGCTTTAGACAGCGTGGGCGTCAGGTTCAAAGCCAACGGGCAAATCTTTAAAGCACTAGCTGTCCACAGAAGTCCAACCAGCACGGAAATGCGCCCTGAAGACATCGACAACCTGCTACAGGAAGATACACCGACAATAATCTCTGGAGACTTAAATGCCAAACACGAAGCCTGGGGAGCAATAACTACCAACAAGAGCGACCGCATCACCTACACACACTTTTTCGGCAAGGACTTCGACATCGTAACACCGAACGCCCCGACAAGAATACATGTGATTTTCCAATGCTCCACCTGAAGATACTACATTGGCCAGAAAGCGAGTTTTTTTAACTGGGAAATTTGGAATTTTGCCGAACCCTTGCTGGCTGTGAAGAACAACTTGCTGACCAACCCAAAGCCTGCTGCTTTATTTCTAGAAATTTGTCCATCATTTGTCGAAAAAGACCGCAAACTTTTTTAGCTCTATCAAATTGATCTACCTGATAAGACCAAACCTCGTAAATCTTTATTGTCTTGTAACCTTTTTCGATTCCTTTTAACACCTTGTCGATTACCCACATGCCGGTTAGTGCACGCTCTTGTTCGCTGTGATTCGGTTATTATGTAATTTAGACAGAACTGATGATCAAATGCCTGCCTGTCCATTATGAGCTATTACCACAACTTGTTTGAATTTTTGTTTTGCTGCTAAAATGTACTTCATGAAGTTAATTATAACATTTTCCTTGTAAATCACTTGTCTGTATCCACAATTCTGGCAAAAGTATAAAATGTTTTCATCTACACATACGTAACACCTACTTGCTAATACACATAAGTTGGGTTCATGTAGGTAATCACCGTTATCTAGAATCTTTTCTTACATCCTTTCCAAGTCATAGAAAATAAAGTTGACATTCGTTGTTTTTGACTTTCCAGTATCGGGTTGCATGTAACAGAGATGATATCGAGAAACGTGAATACCGCTTATTTTACAATATACTTCATATAAATAAATATACCAATTCGTTTGTAAATATAAAAAAAAAATTTAACTGTAATTGTTATTGGGTAAATAGTTATTTCTATATATGGATGTAAACTGAATACGTTTTCCAAGAATTGTGTATTACTCAGTTCGAGACAATGCCATATTTAATAGTAATGTGATAACTAAAGTATCGGTGGTAGTGATATATTCATTCATTCATGCATCTTTATCAGATATTAACAAAATTACTGATTTACAATTACTTCGTATAGGAGAATATAACAAGTGTGTTTTAGATTAATTTAATGCCATCGTTTTATCAACTATTGGAGAAATATTAATTTGTACTCAAGGTCACTGGAATAGGACCTATATTTCGATGCCCCCAAAGCGGTGGGAATCAGTAATTTACATTTGGCCTTCCAAAAGGAAGGTGTTCGCAGCAATTTAAACAGGCCGAAAAGTGTTTAAGCTCACTACCGGTCCTATTTAATAAGAATTACAAATTATAATTGATCATAATTGACTGCAGTTAAAACATACGCAAGAGCGCGTCACCGACTACAACATATAAATCCTCGAATAGTATTTAAAAGCGTTATGTATTTGTGGTTGAATGGTTAGAGCACCGGCCTTGTAATTCAGAGGTAGCGGGTTCGACTCCTGCTAGAGGCACTAACTTTTTTTCCAATGATAATATTGCTGTCACGTTACCGGTCCAGAGCGGTGTAGCGTTGAATAAAGCGTCCACCAATTTATAGGGTCAAGAGACTTCCAAATTCACAAGAAATTTTGGGGGTGGTCTACCTCCACCTCGGAAGTGGAAAAACGGGACGGGGCGGTCCCCAAAAGTTTCCTAAAACCCTCAAAAAGTTTGGGATTATACAAATATAGATAATCATATATCTAGTTCTCTACTTAACAAAATATTAGTATAAATTTTTAAAAATTATGGTAGTCTATCAGCCAAAGCTCATTCATTATACATGCGTCAATTGCTATAATCAATGTGTCATGCTTAATATGAATATAATTATCTTTACCAAAATTTAAATATTTCCACCTGTTTTCACTAGATATCAAAATAGAGATTTCACTAATGGATTACTATGTGAAAATAATAAGAAAGTTGTCTTTGCTAAATTTAAATATTTACACCCGTTTTCAAGATATAGGATGAATTCCAAAAGGGCACTAGATATCAAAATGAAGATTTCACTACTTGATGCGCCAGGCGAAATAATAAGAAAATTGTCTTAGCTAAATTTAAATATCTCTAACCGTTTTCAAGATATAGAGCGAAATCGAAAAGAGCATTAGATATCAAAATAAGGATTTCACTAATTGATGCGCCAAGCAAAATAATAAGAAAATTATTTTACTAAATTTAAATATCTCTAACCGTTTTCAAGATATAGAGCGAAATCCAAAAGGCCAAACAACATTTATGGAATTCCTTTGGTTAACAACAAGATATTGGGGATGATAAAAGATGAGAATAATGGGCGCATTATGACCGACTTTATTGGATTACGATCTAAGATGTATGTGACGAAGATTTATAATACGGCAGAGGGGGCCGAATTCTCACAATTGATGGAAGAAGATGGATCACCACGATCACTTGCTATCCAAAATTTTGGTGTTACGAAGAAGATCAAGGGGTTGTTAAAAAATCTGTAGTAAAAAGCAGAATCACGTTTGAGGATTATGTTAGATGCCTGGAACAGCTTAAAGATGTATCTGTAACGCAGAACTTAATTTCGTCGACTAAGCATCGCGTTCATACTATTGTTCAAGAGAAGATTGCCTTAAGTGCACACGATAACAAACGTTACTTGATTCCTGGTACATACACTACATTACCTATTGGACACTATTCTATTATGAACATTGATTAAGCTGTCCTTACTAATAATACATCAGTTATGTATTGTGATATATATATTGGTGGATCAGTTGCACATATAGTTGTTGTGGTTTAACTCTATATACTGAATGGATATAAGTTGTGTAAATAGTACATTCATCATAAGATGCCGTTAAAAGGTACTTTGAATATAGTTGTATATAAAATAATATTTGTCATTATAATTAGTTATGTAATTAATATATAGGTATAGCTGTAAAATTATATGATAGTACTATTATTGTAAATGCATAAATAGAAAAACATATTACTATTTTGTTAACATTATTTAATAAATTTTTTCAATTATATATTATTTTTATTTAAGTTTATTGCTATCACTATCCAGTGGTGTTGGGAAACATGCATATATTTTGTTATGGGTATTAAAAATCAGGCATGGCTCTATGGGGATTTGCCATTGATTTTCCTCCTTATGGAGATTTCCATAGTGAGTACAAAAATTACCAGAATGGACCTTGGATTTTCTTATGAAGATTTACATGTAAAAATGGGTGGTTTTGCGCTAGAACTCTCATAGCTAACCTAGTGTTGTTTTATAAACTCCTTATATCTTTAAATAATTGGATTTAGGCATAAAAACTCTCATTAACAGCTTCAACTACAGCTAATTATCTATAACCACAAACTTTTCCCAAAGAGTTTTCAATACCGTTAATCTTACTTTTTGCAATCCCTTTGAATAAATTTTCCTAAACCAAAACAACTTTTAAAATTTTTATTATTAAAATTTGAAAACTAAAAAAAGTAAGATGAAAATATAAACACGTTACCCTAATACTTATTGATGATAGAACCAAAGTTTACTCAGATCAAGTTTAATACATAATGTAAAAATGTCGCCGCATTTTCTACCTATAACAAGCCCTGATACATTCAAGCTTATGCAAAATTCATCTTGTATGGAACTCCATACAAAGGTATATGCTATCATGTATTAGCTATGCAAACTAAGTTAAATTTTAGAAAGAATTTCTTGACAAATGATCCTCTCACGTAGGGAGTGTGTACGGAGCTTTTATGCCCTAGTGTTGTTAGCTTAGCTCCACAAAGAATGAATTTTTAAAGTTGATACGAGTACATTCTGTTAACACTTCACTATGTAATACACGCGCAACTAAAAAAAAAATCACTAATTGTGATTTATCTGGAAAACAACTTCTGTACGTTACCATCCGAATGATGCCCGAAACCATTAGATTTCAAGGCGAAGATCTCAACAAGTGCAATTTATTCATAAAATTAAAAAATTAAGCCGGTCAATCTGTATAGTAAGACCACATATGTGCTATTTGCTTAACGAGACTTAGACCGTCGTCGGAAAATTAAAAGATACAAAACATATAAAAATGAATTGTCTGGAATAAGTTGTTGTGAATTCACACGTGTAATATAATTATTAAGAATAGAAAAAGGCGGACACCATGACAGATTTATTGCCTGTTAGTTAAGGCAATCAATTTGCCAACTAAATTATAAGAAGCAGTGCAGTGCTGCTTGTTGGCTTTAGAAAAAGAAAAATTAATTTTTATCTCTTAGATACATGTCTTTACGGCTGATAGGAAAAGAATAGCGTCGTTAGCTGTTGGAAAACAAGTTGATCAGCGGTAAACAACTAGAGAGCTCGCTTGAATTGTAATAAGACAACACCTGATCGATGTGTTGACAGCCATTTAGATAAATTGATATTTTTATTAGACCGTTTATGCTTTAGGCTAGATAGTTTATCATAACAAAGCAGGCTTTGACATTTAACAGACGTAATCGAATCCCCGAAAGAGAGCAACGGCTCTTTCGGTACTTAGATTGGCAGAGACTATAGGAGTCGGCATGCAGTCTAAGACACACTACCGCGATGTGGAAGGCAACGGGAAACCACCACATTTCCTTCCAAGTACACAGCGTACTCAAATTGAAATAAACATGATGGCATTCTCTGTGGTAAAAGATTCCGGAGTTAAAATAGTCCCCCATTGGGATCTCCGGGAGGGGACTACTTTGGACGATGCGACCAAAAAAATTCAGAATAAGAGTCAAGAACATTTAGAACCGAAGCGTGGAATGTTAGAAGTATGAAGCAAGTAGGTAAGCTAGAGAACATAAAAATTCAAATGAATAGGTTAGCATTAGACATAGTAAAGATCAGCAAAGTTGGGTGGCCCGAGGCGGGGGATTCTTGGAGTGGAGACTTCAGGATAATTCATACAAGAGCAGAGGGCGGAAATTTGGGTTATGCGAAAAAAGATACGATACTGTGTAGAAAATTAATTACAAAAGAACGAAAGAGTACTCTTAGTTAGATTAGAGTCTAAACCGGTAAACACGATAATAATACAAGTATCAGGTTATCATAAAGTAAGGGGTATATTTTAAATTATGATAACTTTTTAACAAATTAAGTTAATAACAAGAAATAAATGAAATCTAATTGCTTATGAAATGGGATTTAGTATGCCCAAAACAGGTTACGGCAATTGCTCAATATGACCTCCATTTTGTTGTTGTAAGATCACCATTCTTACCTCCAAATTGTACACTGCATTTCGTAACATTTCTGGTTGAATTGTACCAATTTGCTCCGTAATACTGTCTTTTAATTCTTGTAGCGTAGTTGGTCGTCTTCTAAACACTAAACTTTTAAATAACCCCACAGCCAGTAATCCGCTGGGTTTAGATCAGGTGATCTTGGTGGCCATGAATTTACGAAATGTCTGCTTAACACGCGATCTTGAAAAACGTTGGTTAACAATTCTTTGACTGGTCGAAAAATGTGCGGGGGTGCTCCATCCTGCATAAAAATGATGTTTTCAATTCCGTAGTGCTCGTTTTGCAACTGTGGAATAACATAATTTTGTAACATTTGCAAGTATCGTTCACCATTTACAGTTACAGATACGGCTTGTCCATTCTGCATTTCCTCGTAGAAATACGGACCAATAATAAAATCAGCTGTAAAACCGCACCAAACGGTGACTTTCTTGTCATGAAGACCTTTTGAACGATTTGTTGCGGATTTTCTGCAGACCAGATTCTACAGTTTTGAGTATTGACTCCACCATTCAGAGTAAAATGTGCCTCATCTGTCCATAAAATACGGGATAACCATTCGGGTTCAATTTCCATCTGAGCCATTACTCGCAAAGAAAAATCGTACCTAGTAGCCAAATCTGCGTCCTTTAATTCAAACAGCATTTTCAGTTTATATGGATACATGTTTAGAATTTTGCGTAAAATTTTCCAAACTGTGGTATACGGCATTTGCAATCGCTTGGATATCGCATTTGCACTGCTGATTGCGAGTGAATTGCTTCTGGCTATGTCTTGATTTTCATGAAGAACCTCTGCAACTTGGACATCACTAATTATTGGTCTTCCTGATCTTGGTAAGTCAGTTACAGACCCTGTTCTTTCAAATTTTGTATCAAATTGCGGTACGCTTTCATTTGACAGGGTCCCGCTCTTAAACCCATTCTCGTGCGAAATCTTCGTAATCCAGCGGTGTAATTTCTGCCGGATTCATAATAGCACTGAACTAAACCAATTCTTGTTTGTAAATCCATGTTATTACAGTTGAGTCGTTTGAACTCAACGTTTACTTGAGTTTTAATTTCAAAATAAAACTTCAAATTGAATAATTTCGTTTTGACACTAGTGTCAACAATTGTTATGACAACGCTTTTGTTTCTCATAGATACGGTAAAATCCCATTCATTAAGCAACTAGATTTCGTTTATTTTATGTTACTAACTTAATTTATTAAAAAGTTGTAATGATTTAAAATATATCCCTTACTTTATGATAACCTAGTATACATGCCCACCTCTAGCTACAGTCACGAAGAAGTAGAAGCGATCTACAAAGATATCGAAGACAAATTATGTTACGTAAAAGGGCATGAAAATTTATTTATCACTGGGGATATTAATACAGTGGTAGGTGTGGGTAGGGAAGGGGCGGTAGTAGATTTATTTGGTTTACGCACGAGAAACGACGGAGGAAATAGGCTGGTAGAATTTTGTGACAAGAACAATTTAATCATCACAAACACGTTATTTCAACATCATGCTAGAAGACGATATACGTGAAAGATGCCAGGAGATATAGGAAGATAACAATTAGATTATATTCTTGTTAAACAACGGTTTAGGAATCAAGGAAAAAACTGTAGAAGCTGCCCAGAAGCAGATATAAACCACAACATCGTAATTATGAAGGCCGCACTTAAATTTAAAATTTGAAAAAAAGAAACGGAAAAAGGCACTTCGACTGTGAAAAACCACAAGATAAAGATTTTCAAGAAAGATTTGAAAAAAGTCAAATAAATTGCTGAAAGATATCGGGGAAATATCTGATACTAAGGAAGTAGAAACAGAATGGAATAACATTAAATCCAGCCTAGACATGGCAGGCCAGAGATATCCTGGGGTATACACAAAAAAAAAAAAGAAACCATGGATAACAAAGGATATCCTGAATTTAATAGAAGAAAGACAAAAATACTAAAATAAATCAGACAAAACAGGAAAACTGAGATACAAAGCCATAAAATGGGAAATTATTCGCAAATGCTGGAAAACTAAAGAACAATGGATTGATGAAAAGTGCAAAGAGGTACAAACTAAGATACAAATAAAAAAGACAGATGACGCAAACAAACTAATTAGAATCAATTTTAGGGATATAAAACCGTATAGCAAAAATATAAAAGACGAGGGAAGAAACATCATTATAGAAAATGTAGAGACAGTGGGTAGATGGCAAGAATATTAGAGAATTTATATGTAGGAAAGGAACTAACAGCATTAGACCATGAATCAGACATTGATAATGATGATTTGGAATATCCTATACTTAGAGCTGAGTTTAAATTAACATTAAAGGGTCTGAAAAATGGTAAGGCGCTGGGTACAGATAAGTTACAAGCAGAAGGTCTAAAAGCCGCTGCACAAGCAGTAACAGAACGCCTCTTCCAATTTGTAATGTATGAGACAGGCGAGACACCCAAAGATTTCAAACGTAACATCATGGTAACTATATCAAAAAAGAAGGGTGCGGATAGATGTGAAAATTTTCGAACAATAAGTTTGACAGCGCACGCGTCAAAAATATTAACTAAAATTGTACAAAAACGAATGAAAAAACAAGCTGAAGCAATACTAAGAGAAGATCAATTCGGGTTTAGGCGAAACCGGGGAACATGGGAGGCTATTTTAGTTCTGAGGGTAATAATGGAGAAAACAATAGAAAATGGGAAAGGCGTATATACAGGGTTTGTAGATCTGGAAAATGCATTCGATAATGTAAAATGGGAAAAAATGTTCGAAATACTCAAAAAGGTTGAAATGAGTTATAGGGATAGACAAATAGTTCATAGCTTATACAAAGTGCAAACAGAAGTAATAGAATTAGAGCAAAAACTTAGAGAAGTAAACATTAGGAAAGGGGTGAGACAGGGATGTGCCCTATCACCATTAGTTTTTAACTTGTACATATAAGAGGCAATGAATGCTGTCAAATGCAAGGAAGACATTTGGAACTACTATGAAAGGACAAAAAATTGATATGCTTAGATTTGCAGATGATATAGCGGTATTAGCATCTAGCAAGGAAGAATTAGAAACTGCTCTTAATGAAATGGAAACGGTTCTAACAAAGAGATACGGTATAAAAATTAACAAAAATATAACTAAAGTTCTAGTATGCAAAAGAGAAGAACACAAATCAAAAACAAAAATACAAATATGTAACAAGAACTTACAGGAAGTCAAGGATGTCTGCTACCTAAGAAGGCAAATAACGCAATATGCGAAAAGCGCAAAAGATATCAAACAAGGATTAGCACAAGGTCGTGCTACATTTAACAAGAAAAAGCAACTACTATGTTCAAAGACAACAAACAGGAAAAGATTGCTTAAAACATATGTGTGGAGCACAGCACTGTACGGCTGTGAAGCCTGGACAGTAGGAGAAGTGGACAAGAAAAAGGTAGAAGGCTTTGAAAAATGGTGCTACAGACGAATGATGAAAATATCATAGAGAGACAAAGTTAATAACGAAGAGGTACTAAAAATGGTAGGGAAAGGAAGAAATATGTGGAAAACGCTACATAATAGAAGAGATGAGATGATAGGCCACATACTACGGCATGAGGGAATAGTGCGGAATATATTAGAAGCAGAGATAGGAAAAAAGAAAAGTAGAGGTAGACCTAGGGTAGATTACTGCACACAGATAGTGAAAGATGTAGACTGTAGAAATTTCAGGGAAATGTGTAGGCTAGCTCAGAACAGAAATAAATGGAGGTACGCATCTAACCAGTCCCATGATAAATAAACTAATGACAAAAAAAGTAACTGTATTTAAACATGATGTTTATTATAAGCAACTACAGGTATTAGTTGGGCAATATTCTCGAATAATGTTAATTGTGTGAAAGGATTTACTGGAAAACTATTCATTCGGCAAATGTCTAAGTGTTGGCGGATCTTGGCAGGCACAGGCTGCTTAACCCCCTTCACTGAATTGCGGTGAAATAGGGCATAAAATTAGAAAACAATAGAAGGAGAAGCGAGCTATATATAGGCTATGTAAATTGTAAATTACTTGGAGATAGTAGAGGAAAAAGACAGCCAAGTTAAAGTAAAAATTTAACACAGGAGCTATATTAAAGCCGGTAATACATATTTTACACAATCCAGAGCAGCACATCTTCAATTCCGAAAGACATAATTATTTCAGAATCGGGTTTGGTTGATACACCTAACATTTACCCAGAGGTTGTAAGACAACGTGTAAATATTGGTATCAAACTATCCGATAGTTATGTATCCCCCAATTGATGTATACATATTAAAATAGAATAATTAGGAAATTATTAGAAAGTGTTAAGAATACGCCAAGTGAAGTGCAACAAAGTAAATCAAGGACAATTTGTAAAGTTTATTAACGTTCATGAAAATGGATGCGCTACTTTGTATCGCAGACGATAGTGACACTGCAGATGTCAGGTCACAGGTGGTTACAGACGGTCAGGTACGGTGAATACTTAGAAATTAAGATTACAACAATGTAATTATGAATAAAGTTAAGAATAAGCAGATATGAGATCTGCAAGTTCCCTCAGCCATGTGAAGGGGTAGGGATATTATAAAAAGCCCGGAGCCCCAGTCGACGACAGTTAGTCAAGTGATCAGCTTTTACATTGCAGTCTACTTGCTACTCATAATAGTACTCTTATCAATTAATTTCGATTTAAATTAAAGTATAATTGTAACTTGTCAAAATTCCATATTTAATTTCTGTGTAATAAAATAAATTTGTTAAGAAGTTTGGAAATGGTTTTTTAAAAAGGCCGTTCCCAAGCCACGAACCTTAACTTCCGTTTACGCCAAAGAAAATTACCCCACTATGAGCGCCATGGGCTGCAAGTGGGAGAAAAGGACAACTGGAATTAGAGGAATTGAATGCAAAAAGGCGAAAGCTGGACTACATGAAAAAATTGCAACAATGCGAGAGCAATACAAACATGTGTTAGACAAAGAATATCTTATTAGAAAAATGAGGAAGAGTTAAAAGATTATTTTATTTGCAGGTGGACCGACTTAGACACATCTGAACTTTACGAGCTACGTGCATTTGTGGTTAATAGAAAAGATTCCTTTAGTTATGTGGGCGTATCCGCGGAAAGGGATAGTACTAAATTGGTATACTATTTAAAAGATTTTTCTAAAAACGTATTAATCAAAACGCGGATGATATATACGAAATAAGAAAGGTAGAGTTCGTTACATTTGCGTACACGATACGTAAAGGTGTTCCCCTAAATATTATCTATTTCTTCAATAAAGAACCTTTCGAATTTTACAACTCTAAGAGTAATATATTTCAAAAAGTGGTGGACATGCAACTATACAAAAGTATGTGGGAAAATCGAGATGACCTCCAATACCAGCAAGAGGAAATCGGCCTAGTCAACAAGATACATATGCAGGAAATAGTTGTAAAACCACGATTAAAAGATTGTCACAAGCTGCAAGAATTACACGAAGGAATGGATCTGGTTGTCTATGGAATCAAAGATTATATGTATAGAAACAAATTTTGGTACATTTTGCAATTCGAAGATCTCAACGGTCTCTATATATCCACATATTGGCTAGAAAAGGAGATACAAGACTTGGGCATCGACCTGAATTTCAAACTACGAATAAAAACAGATTAAACTAAAACTACCCTGAACATGCATAAAAAAGTACAGTTTTCTGTGTGTAACTTGGTACTAAAATTAAGTTTTACAGAGTCCACGCTTAGGTGGTTAAATATTTTTAATTTTTGGAGTTATCTACTGTTCTAATAAAGCTATAGGATAGCATTAACTTGCTCTCTATTTTTAGAAGACTGTGATATCACTTTGACCTTGGAAAAATAACTGAAACTAGGTGGCCGAAGTATAGTGTTGTGGGTTTTATATCAATATGAGGTCTAATTATGGTACCCGTAAAGCGTTTGTAACATTAACGCCAGCAAATAATATAAAATGTTTTTATTAATAGATTTTAATGACGTAATTACTCTATGTAGCAGGTGCCGACAATCATCTTAAATTTTTTTTCATATATAAATACACTCTATTATCTGACGTAACACCCTAACCAAAACCTCCACCTCCACCTTCCCAAATGCCCTTCACCTCCATCTAATTAAAATGACGTTAATCCTCAAGTTGGTCGGTTTTTAAGTGTTTTGTTGACCGATCCAGACGTATAAAGCGTATCTTTTTGAGAATTACGTGCTCTAGCGGTGTTCATTAATAAAAAAATATACAGGGTATGTCTATATAAAATTTGTAGTTAGGTGGTTTTAAATTAATCTCTATAAAATGGAATCAGTATGCCGTTTCTTAATCATCCGGAAATTTTTTCATATTTAAATGCGCTCTTAAGTTCATCTCTAAATTAAAATGAAATCTGTAAGCCGTTTCTTAATCGTCCTGAAATTGTTTTATATTTAAATGCACTATTACGTTAATCTTTGAACTAAAATGGAATCTGCGCATTAAACAATAATACGAGATGTTGCTAGTAATAATTTTGAATGATTCGATACTGTAGTGGTTCGAATTCCGCTTCGAATAAAAAATTTTTCTCGAAGTGGAGGTGGTGGTTAGATGGCTGTGGAGATGAAGGCATGTGGAGGTGAAGGAATGTGAAGGTGAGGTAAAGAGATGTGGAGGTGGGTGGAGGTAGCGAAGGTCATCTGAACCTTGAATGTATGAGTTACGTGGGGTGAATGACTTTTGAAACTCGCAAAAATTATGTTTTTGATCTTAGAATTTTTCATGTTAAATCCCATTAGAAAACCAGTTGTTTGGTTTCGTGGTAACCTTCCGTATCTACTACTATAGGTTTTTATTTTGATAATTCACACGGGAGACTATTTTAGGTCTGAGAGTGATAATGGAGAAAACAATAGAAGAAGGGGAAATCGTGTATATAGGGTTTGTAAATCTGGAAAAAGCATTCGACAATGTGAAATGAAAAAAAAAGGTTCGAAATACTCAAAAAGATTGGAATGAGTTATAGGGATAGACAAATAGTACATAACTTATGCAAAGAGCAAATCGCAGTAATAGAATTAGATCAGCAACGTAGAGAAGTAAACACTGGGAAAGGGATGAGACAGGGATGTGCCCTATCCCCATTAATTTTTAACTTGTACATATAAGAGGTAATGAATACTGTCAAATGCGGGAAGACATTTGGAATTATTATGCAGGGACAACAAATTGATATGCTTAGATTTGCAGATGATAAAGCGATATTAGCATCTAGCAAGGAAGAATTAGAAACTGCTCTTAATGAAATGGAAACGGTTCTAACAGAGAGATACGGTATAAAAATTAACAAAAATATAACTAAAGTTCTAGTATGCAAAGGAGAAGAAAACAAATCAAAAACAAAAATACAAATATGTAACAAGAACTTACAGGAGGTCAAGGATTTCTGCTACCTAAGAAGCCAAATAACGCAATATGGGAAAAGCGCAAAAGATATCAAACAAATATTAGCACAAGGTCGTGCTACATTTAACAAGAAAAAGCAACTACTATGTTCAAAGACAACAAACATAGGAAAAGATTGCTGTGTGGAGCACAGCACTGTACGGCTGTGAAGCCTGGACAGTAGGAGAAGCGGACAAGAAAAAGGTAGAAGGCTTTGAAAAATGGTGATACAGACGAATGATGAAGATATTATAGAGAGACAAAGTTAATAAGGAAGAGGTACTAAAAATGGTAGGGAAAGGAAGAAATATGTGGAAAACGCTACATAATAGAAGAGACGAGATGATAGGCCACATACTACGGCATGAGGGAATAGTGCGGAATATATTAGAAGCAGAGATAGGAAAAAAGAGAAGTAGAGGTAGACCTAGGGTAGATTACTGCACACAGATAGTGAAAGATGTAGACTGTAGAAATTTCAGGGAAATGTGTAGGCTAGCTCAAAACAGAAATAAATGGAGGTACGCATCCAACCAGTCCCATGATGAATAAACTAATGACGAAAAAAGTAACTGTATTTAAACATGATGTTTATTATAAGCAACTACAAGTATTAGTTAGGCAATATTCTCGTATAATGTTAATTGTGTGAAAGGATTTACTGGAAAACTATTAATTCGGCAAATGTCTAAGTGTTGAGGGATCTTGGCAGACACAGGCTGGTTAACCCCCTTCACTGAATCGCGGTGAAATAGGACATAAAATTAGAAAACAATAGAAGGAGAAACCAGCTGTATGTAGGCTATGTGAGAATTTCAGGAAACTGTGTAGGCTGGTACAGAATATAAATAAGTTGCTGGTACGTGTCCAACCAGTTTTGAGACGGAAAACCTAATGAGGAAAGAATAAGCGCAAATAAGTCTTATGATTATTATAAACAACTACAGGTGTTGTTTATGAAATATCTGCAACTAATGTTGACTGTGCAAAAAAATATTAAATCGGCAAATGTTCAAGTGCTGAGGAACTTGGCAGCCACAGACTTCCCCTCCCCCCCTTCACAACCACTAAATGTCGGAGAAATAGGGTATATAATTGTAAAACAATAGAAGAAGACCAAACTGCATCTAACAAGAAAGAACAGCGTCTATGATCAAAGACAACAAACATGAAACAAGAAGAAAATTGATGAAAGCATATGTGTGGAGCACAGCACAGTATGCCTATGAAATACGGGCAGTAGAAAAAGCAGACAGAAAAGCGGTAGCAGCCTCTTGGAATGTTGTGCTTTAGATGTATAAGGATGCTAGCATGGACAGACAAAGTTAATAACAAATAGTTTATAGAAATAGTAGGGGAACAAGAATATCTATGGAAAAAATAGGAGAAATAGAACGGCAAAATATGTTGTAAGACATTTTTGAGGAATAGTATGGGATATATTACAAGCAGAGATAGGAAAAAGAAAGCACATGTAGACCTAGATCAGATAGTGAGAGATGCAGACTGTGCAAATTTCAGAGAAATCTGTAGGTTGGTTCAGAGTAGAAAACAATGAGAGTACGCGTCTAACCAGTTCCAGGGCTGTAGACCTAATGATGATGATGAATCGAATCCTTGTCGTTTAAAAGAATTTATTCGTTTAAGATATTAAATAGGAAACGAAAAAGGACGCGAAACCCAAACAATGATTTAGAAAATATCTAACTATTTTGAATTTCTTAAACTTACTGTCAAATAAACTCTTGATAGTCGCATTGTGGTTAAAAGAATCGATACAACAACTTGCTTTAATTTTCTACGCTATCAATGTAGTGTTCAAACAAATCGTTTAACTTTACGTCGATTTCAATTGACGTAAAATTATTAAAAAACTTAAGAAAATTTGAAATTTTAATACTTATTTTAATCTTTACACTAGCTTAATTAAAAAATTTCACAAAAAGGTTTCTGTCAATTTGTTCTTAAAAAGAGTACTTTATTAACAAGTTACTTTTTCAACGGTAATTTATTAACTTTGGATGGGATTATAATAATGTCTTTATTGCATATCTATAATATAAACAATATAGTCACATCGTTTAGTTACATAATGTGTGCACAGGGCGAAGTTTAGATAGGTTTCTGAATAACCCCTGTTCTTACACTTAACCTAACAAAAAAAAATTAACAATTATTATACTTTACAATTTACAATTGATTGGCATTTGCTTCGGCACAATGAACAATGAGTATAGTTTGTATAGAATCCGTTCAAAACATTTATGATACCTATGTTGAACTTTGTTTTAAGATGTAACTTTTCAATTTGCTTTTAAAGCGTAAGGGAAACAAAATCTTAAAGTCAGGAGGTATAGAATTATAAAATTGTACGGCAGTATATGAAAATGAGCGTTTATAGAGATCTGTTTTATATGAATGGATTGTTAGAATACCGTTATGCCTTATATTGATGGTGTGAATATCTGTCCTTTATTTGAACTTATTGTATAGGTACGGAAGTGTTTTATTAAATGCCATAAAGTAGTAAGGAAGAAATGTGCAATATACGTTGGTGGAGAAATATATAACAACAAGAAGAAGGATTTTGTTAGTAATATTACAATAACTGTCCCGAAACTATTGACCTACAAGTTGATGCTTGTTAGGTAACTATCATATATTAATCATCTTTAAAAATTTTGTTTCAAAGGCTTTCTGTATTTCTTCCTCATACAATATAAATTATTTTGTCTACTGATAAAGTGCAGTGCGCTCGTTCTCTCTTTTTTGTTATTTCCTCCACGATTACTCTCAAGACTTACCCTGAAGTGAAATTCAAGTCAAGCTACGCCTTTGGCGCACAAAGCATTCGTTTGAATATTAAATATAGTCCAGTCAATTTAGCTAAAAAAGGGGCGACACCTTAAACAAATTGCAAACAAAGGATTTTCAACTATACACACATGGTAGTATTACTTTGCATATAAATTTATAAGTTTACCATAATCGCACCAGTCATAAGGTCAGATATTGAAAAACAAAATGACAGCTATAGGCATTTGACATTATAACTCGTTTGTAAGTATATCTCATAAAGAAATCGATAAAATGTTATGAAACAAACATCAAAATATTCAATAATAATGCTACACAATCTAATAAAAGCCTATGGCTACTAAGATCCCCCAACACTTAGACATTTGCCGAAATAATTGTTTTCCAGTAAATCCTTTCGCACAATTAACATTAGTTGAGAATATTGCCCAACCAATACTTGTAGTTGTATATAATAATCATCATGTTTAAGTACAGTTATTTTTTTCGACATTAGTTTTTCCATCTTGGAACTGGTTGGACGCGAACCTCCATTAATTTCTATTCTGGGCTAGCCTACACATCTCCCTGAAACTCCTACATCCTACATCTTTCATTATCTGTGTACAATTGTCTAACCTAGGTCTACCTCTACTTCTCTTTCTCCTATCTCTGCTTCTAATATATTCCGCACTATTCCCTCATGCCTTAGTATGTGGCCTGTCATCCTATCTCTCCTATTTTTTCCACATCCTTGTTTCTTCACCTACCATTTCTAGGACCTCCTTGTTCTTAACCTTTTTTGTCCATGATATCTTCATCAGACGTCTGTAACACCACATTTCAAAAGCCTACCTTTTTTTTTGTTTGCTTCTCCTACTGTACAGGTTTCACAACCGTACAGTGCTGTGCTCCACGCATATGTTTTAGGCAATCTTTTCCTTGTTTCTATGTTTGTTATCATTGAACACCGTAGTTGTTTTTTCTTGGTAAATGTAGCACGTTTTTGTGCTAATCTATGTTTTTTATCTTTTGTGCTATTCCCATCTTGCGTTATTTGGCTTCTTAGGTAGCAGAAATCCATAACCTCTTGTAAGTTCTTGTTACATATTTCTATTCTTGTTTTTTATTTATTTTCCCCTCCTTTGTACGCTAGTACTTTAGTTCTATTTATGTTAATTTTCATATCGTATCTCTTTGTTAGAACCGTTTCCATTTTATTAAGAGCAACTTCTAACTTTTCCTTGCTAGATACTAATACCGCTATATCATCTGCAAATCTATCAAACCAATTTTTTGTCCCTGCATAGTAATTCTAAATGTCTTCCTTGCATTTGACAGCATTCATTGCCTCTTCAATGTACAAGTTAACAGTTAATGGAGGTAGGGCACGTCCCTGTGTCACCCCTTTCCAAATGTTTACTTCTCTTTGTATAAGCTATGAACTATTCGTCTATCCCTAAAACTCATTCCAATCTTTTAAGTTTTTCGAACATTTTTTCCATTTTCCATTGCCCCATGCTTTTTTCAGATTTGCAAACCTTATATATACGCTTTCCCTTTCATCTACTCTTTTCTCCATTACAATCCAGACAGCTATAGTAGCCTCTCCTGTTCCTCTGTTTCGTCTGAACCGAAATTGATCTTCTTCTAGTAGTTCTTCAGTTCGTTTTTTCCATTCGTCTTTGTAGAATTCTACTTAATAGTTTGGACACGTATATTATCAAACTTATTGTTCTAAATTTTCACATCTAACTGAGCCTTTCTGGTTTTGGTATAGTGACTATAATGTTACGTTTAAAATCTTTGGGTATCTCGCCTGTCTGATACATATAGCTTACAAGTAGGAAGAGACGTTCTGTTACCGCTTTTTCAGCGGCTTTTAGAGTTTCTACTTGCACCTTTTCTGTACCCAGCGCCTTGCAATTTTTCAGACCCTTTAATGCTAATTCAAACTCATCTCTAAGTATAAGATATCCCAAGTCATCATATTCAATGTCTAATTCCTGTTCTAATGCATATAAATTCCCTATATATTATTACCAGCTAACTTACCACTTTCTCTACATTTTCTATAATGACGTTTCCTCCCGCGTCCCTTATATTTTTGCTATGTGGTTTTATATCCCTAAAATTCCTTCTAATTAGTTAATATGCGTCAGTCTTTTTTATTTTCATGTTAGTTTGTACCTCTTTGCACTTTTCAGCAATCCGTTGTTCCTTATCCTACATTTGCAAACAATTTTCCAGTTTATGGCTTTGTATGTCCGTTTTCTTGTTTTGTTTTTATATTTTCGTTTTTCTTTATTAAATTCAAAATATCTTTTGTTATCCATGGTTCCTTATTTTCATTTTGTGCATACCTCAGAATATCTTTGGTCGCCATGTCTAAGCTGAATTTAATGTTATTCCATTCTGTTTCTACTTCCTTAGTATAAGAAATTTTCCTGGTATCTCTCAGAAATTCATTTGACTGTTTTTCAAATATTTTGTGGATATCTCTCTCTTTTACTTTTTCAAAGTCAAAATGTCTTTTTCCATTCCTTTTTTTCTAATTTTTAAATTTAAGAGCGGCCTTCATTATTACAAGGTTGTGGTCAGCGTGTATATGTGCTTCTGGGTAGTTTCTTCAGTCTTTCACTTGATTCCTAAACCGTTGTCTAACAAGAATGTAATCTATTTGATATCTTTATAATCTCCTGCCATCTTCCACGTGTATTGTCTTCTAACATGATGTTGAACTAGTGTGTTTGTGATAATTAAATTGTTCATGTAACAAAATTCTACGAATCTACTTCCCCTATCGTTTCTCGTGCCGAAACCAAATAAAACTGCTATCGCACCCTCTCAACCCTCACTTACCACTGCATTAAAATCCCCCCGTAATTATTAAATTTTCATGTCCTTTACGTATCTTACTATGTCTTCGATATCTTTGTAGATCGCTTTTACCTCTTCGCCACTGTAGCTAGAGGTGGGCATGAAAACTTGTATTATTACTGTATTTATCGGTTTAGATTCTGATCTAACCATAAGTGCTTTTTCGTTCTTTTGTAACTAATTTTCTACACAGTCTTTTTCCGCATAACTATCCCCACATCCTACGCCTCTGACCACCAAACTTTGCTGATCGCTACTATGTCTAATGCTAATCTATCCATTTCAATTTTCAAGTTCTCTAGCATCCCTATCTTGCTTAGCATAGCAAGGGTTCGGCAAAATTCCGAATTTTCCAGGTAAAAAAATTTGCTTCCTGATTAATGTAGTATCTTCGGGTGGAGCATTGGAAAATCACATGTAAGGACTATTTTAACTCCGGAATATTTTACCCCAGAGAATGCCATCACTTTATTATAATTTAGGTACGCTGTGTACTTGGGAGATAATGTGGTGTTTTCTAGTTGCTCTCCACATCGCAGTAGTGTGTCTTAAAATGCCCTACCAACCCCTATGGTCTCTGCTACTCTAAGTACTAAAGGGGCTGTTGCCCTCTTTCGGGGATCTGTCTTAGTTTGTTTCCTCACCAAAGACTCCGTCAATTTGGTAAAACGTTTGGTTCGGCTCTTTAGTTCATTGAAACACTCAAGCCACTCCACGCGTTCTAGTAATCTAGAACTTCTTCAAGGTGCAAGTCCATTCGTAACGGTTGTTAACAAAAAAAACCTGAAATATTCATAGAAGTTAATGTCCATTCAGTTTCAATTAGTGAGCTGCAAGTATGTTAAGTCAAAATCATCTGCTTATAGGGAAATATCTAGACGATATCTAGACGATACATTTCCTAACGGCCAGTGAGTGGGTTATAAGCACTGAATAATTTGGCGGTTACTGCTTTTATAACAGGCAGCATACAAATTTCTTTTTCTTTTTACACACAACAAAAATTTACCACAGTACTGTAGCTGTTCACAATTGCCATAATAGTTCTTAAGGGTGAAAACACCAAATATAATAAACGCCGCGCTCGACAACGTTTCTAAAAACTCGTTTCAGTCCCAAAGGAGTGTTATTTTAGTACACAACCCTGTTGAAATTACAAAAAAATGGCATCGCCCTTTACGACTTAATTTATTAAAATAGTAATAGCCGTTGTGAAACCAGCTCTCTAGCTGTCGGGAATTATTTCATCAAAGCAACTCTAAGCTTAAGACTATTTTCTCACAGCATTACATGTCTACACACAGACAGGTGGGATTTAACGTAATTCGAAATAGGTGTCATAAAATGGTTGATCCCTTGGGACGTAAATCTCAGCTCCACTCATGTTTTTAGATATAATTCTGAACAAGTTGGGCAAGATTTCTACAAAAAATATTTGGATCACCAACGAGTTGTATTGAGAGGTTCAAAGGGTTCGATTTACTTCAGCTTATCAAATGTGTTTTCAAAAGGTCTTTGAAGTGAGGTTAGTAAAATGGTGATACAATTACAGTTTGAACTGTATAGAAACGCGTAGTTGTTTAACGCCGCAGATTCTCGTGTGTTTGACATAGCTCAGTGTTGCGATTTAAAAATAGCGCATTTTTTATTTCGGTTCCAATAATAATAATCAATGTATCCTTTGCGAAAATGAATTGCGCAACATCGAGATTTTGGTATTGTTTTTATCCATGGCTTATGTAAATTAGAGCAATGTTAGTTGGTCCCCGGGCCACTTGAATTATCACCAAACTTTTAAAAGCAAAAAATCGTAGAAATATTCTGGACAAACTATCTGGTTATTGTTAAAAAAGATGCCATCTTAGTCAATAAAGGCAAAATATAAATTTGCATTGATTTATTGCAAAAGAGTACATTTTCTTTAATAACGCTCGTTGTACGAGGCTGCGGTTTGTATTAGCTAAATGGCTGCATGTGTTACTTATTTTATTCATGCAGTACTTAGATAGAAATTTCACTAAGAAAGAGTTGTTTATTTTGTTAAAGCAAATTTCCATAAATTCTTAATATAGAGGTACTACAAAGAACTAGTCAAATAATCGCTAATTATTCCATTCTATAACAATTTGTTAATAAAAAAATGATATCTTAAAGAAAAATAATTTAATCGCACCGAACAATAGAAGGTTTACAACAATCGACAGTATGGTAATTTTAATCAGAAAATAAGGAGTGTTGTAGGCAACGTAAATTTTGTTTACACCAGGACCCAAGTTAAAAATGAATTATGATAGAAGTAGTAACTAAGGTAAGAATAAAACTTTATGCCTTTATTGGGGACTATTGTTATGTGTGGTGGGATGAAAGATTGAGTATCAATAAAGAAATATTGACTGTGTAATAAATTACATTGTAATAAAAGTTGAGTAAATAAAATTGGATCCAATTAATTGCACAGGAGTTGATTGTAGTGATGAAGTGCGCTAATAAGGTGGTGAAGTTGAGGAACAAATTATCTTGATAAAGTTGAGGAGGTTGTTATGTTAAATTTCTTAAAGCGATCGATTTTTGCATTAACTTGCACCTACCATAATTAAGCTTCTTCTAAACTCCAAACAGCAACCCGCTTTTTATGCTATTCCAATTACAATGAATATTTAAAACCTTATACAAAAATTTCCCTAAGTGTAGAAATACGTTCTAAATTCTCTGAATATTTGCTTCAGTGTTCAAAACAACCTCGCTATATAAATTCGTGAAAATAAGGCAAGCAGCTGCTTGTTATTTCCAATAGCTTATTCTTCGAACGACGTTCGAAACGGCTGCATAATACAAACATAAAAGCTTTTAATGCTTAATACTGAGAAATCCTATTCTTTATATTGCAGGTGTTTGAGCTCACTCAAGTTTTATGGGCAATAATCGTCCCCCAATTAATTGATTCTCCATATAGTGGATCGATCATAATACCAATCTCCATTCAATTCAATAAGTTAGGCGACTGGCTATACGTTGTGCTTCTTTTGGGTGTACGCAAGGTGTCATACTTGCTTAGACGTTTAAAATACACGTTGCATTTCCATGCAAACAACAAAACTCAGTGGAAGTGATTATCGTTTTATTGAGACTTTTTGCTTTCTCGATTGCTTGCATTCTAGGAATATTTTGCAATTGTTTGGAAAATATTTACTGGTGCTTGCAGAATTTTAACATTATATCTCTGGGGCAAGTTTTATGTTACCTTCCTACGTTGTTTTCAATCTGTATAAATACAAGCCGAACTTTTAAAATTCTCTCTTCTCTTCACTTCTCGATTCGATTCTAATTATATACAACGTCCTCTGGGGCGAAAAGAAATGTTGTGAATTGCGATTGTACCTAGTGTTCTAGTATAGTTATGTTGTTTGATCCAGCACCCAGCTCGTAGACGAGTGCAACCCGCACTTCCTAATTCGTGAAGATGGTACTAGAGAGACAGACAACTTAAGGTACAGTTTTTTCCTATTTTTTTTACCTTTCGATGCTTCTGTAAAAAACACACTTTGTTTGCTGTTTATATTTTTCTCACTTGTAAGTCTTTGGGGCGAAAAAAAATGTTGTGAATCGCGATTGTACCTAGTGTTCTAGTATAGTTATGTTGTTTGATCCAGCACCCAGCTCGTAGACGAGTGCAACCCGCACTTCCTAATTCGTGAAGATGGTACTAGAGAGACAGACAACTTAAGGTACAGTTTCTTCCTATTTTCTTTACCTTTCGATGCTTCTGTGAAAAACACACTTTGTTTGCTGTTTATATTTTTCTCACTTGTAAGTATCCAATAAATTGCAGACTACACGTCACAAATTTGCTCTCACAATGCACGTATGATTATATATTTTGTTTCAAGTTACGATTAGTTAAACCAAAGTTCACGTTAAAGCATTTGTCACTGTTACCTTTTCTTTGTATATTAATGTTAACGTCAACAACATGCTTACCAAATTCTAAATTAGAGTAAGTGAACACCTGTTTCATTTAAGTTAGGGTTACGCTATTTAAGTTTACTATTACGTTCTTAACTTTTAAAACTGGTGTTTCTTAATAAATATTTAAGCAAATGGATGACTGGGATTTAACGTTAATTTAAAATAGAAGCAAAAGATATTTAATACTGTTAATTACGATTTGGAAAAGTGTTTTATAAATTTTTGCATGTATTACTTTTAAAATATTGTTTGTCACTAATATTTATTATTTGTCATTTAAACTTAAGGTAGAACAGGTGTTAATTATATAACTTTTTTTTTTGTAAGGATATATTTACCATGGAGTTTGTGGTCAGAGTTCGAAACACTCTGGTTTTTATAGATTATCTGTCAAGAATTTGTTGGCCAAACAAACCTTACAAGCGTGGGAATCAAAACCAGGTAAACTATCCACAAGAGAAGAAATTTTAGTTCTGTAAATTGTAAGCAACATAAAGTGAGAAGCATATCTAAGTAAATAAATACTTGTTAAAAATAGGTTTATATTTGAAAAGCACGATGTTGTAAATGCACCATATGCTTTTGTACGAGAGAAAAGATTGTAGCATATTTTTATGCCACATAATAAATTAAGGTATGTTTATCACCCTTAAGGTAGCATAAAATAAGCTATCGTATTTTCTTTTATTATGAAAGTATGTTAATATCCTATTATCATATTTAAAAATAATTAGTTAGTGTAATTGTTAACCACATCCAACTTTCTGAACGCACCGAATCGTATAAGGAGCGAGTATTGCGTTTTGTCCTTGACTAAGCAAGGTCGTTAACTAGTTTTGCAGGCTTGAGATTCACGTCCGGTATCTATAAGTCCTATCATGGTTACAAAGGTATCACGAACTGATTTACGTGTGGAAGGCAGCAAATCTCTACGCTGATAGTTCGTTTATCAATGGTATGAATATTGTATTTAAATTTCATTTAAATAAACAGTTTTAACTTCTAGCGCAAGTAAAAAATAACAAGATGATGTAACAAAACTTTTCGTCGTTAGTTACATGAGGCAAGAAGAAACAATATGGCGAAATTTTTACTTACTCAGAAATATAATGTAGACGTGTACTTGGATTGGTATCAACCTTTCGCATATGATAATTTTGTGGATTTCGTAAAATTAGGAAGTCTTGTTGGAAGTTCTACTTCATAGTAACGTGAAATTTCAAATGGTTAATTTAGAATGTATGGTAATATAATGCGATTAATTAGGTACTTCTATACCAGTAAGCTAGGAACCTTTTGCTTTTCTTTGCGCTCAGTTGTAAAAAGCTAAAAAAATTATTGTTGGAACATATCATGACGAAAATTTTTGTAGGCTAAAAGTTGAACTTGTAATTTTAACACCTGTTTGATTATTTTTAGAAGTGTCAATTATAAAAAAATGAGAAAACTTAAAAGCTTGTTTGCCCGACAAACAAGTCAAATGTACTTCACATAGATAGGAGGTGATTAAATTTGAGTGCTTTAAACATCTAGATATTTGATTTTACGTATGTCTATGAAGTCAAATAATATTTGAAAGCTATTTTAAAGATAATGTGTAGCAGTATATTTTTCAATTAGATGCACTAAAACAGTTAAATACCTTTGTGAACCAACATGTCAGATCTGAAATTAGGGAGCCTGATTAAGTATGTAATTCAATTTTGAAGACCTAAGTTTTGGTCCTCAAGACTAATTTGTGAGAATTATTGAAATAGTAAATAATCTTGTAATTTTTGTACATATATATGTTACGGTAAAAGTAGATATTGCGGCAAATGTACACATTTTCCGGTAAATGTGCACATTTGCCTCCTCGTTTGGGTAATGTGCATTCAACTAACATTTACAATTTCAAATAAGGGAAATGTACATTGAATTCACAATGACCGTGTCGTTTTGGTAAATGTGAGCATACAAAATACGAAATCGCAAGTGCTAGTAATGTGGTGCGCATGCGCACTTGTAGTGGTACGCAAACTACCGTTTCGGCTAGTTCAGTAGGCGCTGCTATTTCACGTTACATATTTCGTGCAAGTGCTCTATCTATAATGTTAATGTTATTATGTTTATGTACTCTACAATAACTACATTACAAATTAATGCCATAATACTGAAGATTTCTGGATATAATTTAAGATATTTAGATAAATAAAACTCAGGTAAGTTAAAATTATCATAATTATAGATTTTAAATTTTAATTTTTTTACAAAAAAATATTTTTTTAGTTAGAATTTTTGAAAAACAATGGAACAAAAAGGAAATTTTAAAAACCAACTAGAACAGATTGTATCACAAAAAAACAAAAATAATATTTATTTAAACCAACATCAGTATGAAAAAATATATTGGAAATAAAGGCAGCAAAATTAAAAGAAAAAAATAAAAGTGATGTAGATTACCGCCGGCTGAAAAGATACGATATAATAGTGGTAGAGAAGGAAGAAAAATTAATAAGTCCATTAAAAGAAGGGGGTTGCATAAAATATTTTGCAACAATTGAAGAAACTTATGGAATTATACACTATGCTCATTTGGCAACTGGCCATGGTGACCGAAACAGATTAGTCAAAGAAATTAATAACAAATACAACAACATTACTACTGAAGCAGTTATGTTGTATTTATCTTTATGTGAAGCATGTCAAAAAAAGGTAAAGGGCAAGAAAAAAGGAATTGTGATAAAACCAATTTTGACGAGTGAAATGAATTCTAGGTGTCAAGTGGATCTTATAGATTTACAGACACAACCAGATAATGAATTTAAGTTTATTTTAATTTATCGAGATCATTTAACCAAATTTGTTGTACTGCACCCACTAAAAACAAAAACTGCGTCAGAAGTAGCAAAACAATTTATGGACATTTTCACTCTTTTGGGAGCCCCATCCATTCTCCAATGTGATAATCGTAGGGAGTTTGCAAATAAAATTATCCAAGAATTAGCAAATATGCGGGATGGTTTGAAAATAATATACAGGAAGCCTCGCCATTCCTAAAGCCAGGGCTCGATATAGCGAGCGAATCAAGATGTTCAAAATATGCTTACAACCTGGCTTATCACTAACCAAACGACTAAGTGGTCAAGAGGTTTAACATATGTTCAACTGATGAAAAATAGAGCTTTTCATGAGGGTATAAAGCAAACTCCCTATGAAGCTTTATTCGGAACTAGAATGAAATTGGGTTTGAAAACATCAAATTTACCTATGGAATCTGTTGAACAGCTGGAAACAGAAAAAGTGTTAGAGCAATTACTAGAAGGAGTACACACAGCCAATTCACCACATAAGCAAAGTCGCAGAAAACGATGAATTTTCCATTGAAACGTTAGACATAATTTTGGATGATGGTTTATTATGCAACCAAATTGAAGATAAAGATGGGAGTTTCGAGTTAAATTCTGTTTTAAACGAGAAGAAAATTTTAATTGATAATGCTTGAAAGAAAGCAGGGGAAAATTTAGAAAATCAAGCTATCAAAATGTGTAATCTTTCGAAAGAAAAATTTCCTGCTGCTGTGATTGGTGACAATGTTAGAGTTTCCATTCCAGGGGTGCTATTCTCGACTTCATTCGTAAATATTCGAATTCGAATGTATTCGAAGGTCTTATATACGAGTAGTGCCCTTATTTGGTATTCTCCGCACTCTTCGTAAACCTTACTGTTCGAACGCGTTATAGACGCTTGGCAACATGGCATTCGAATTGTCTCCACTATGATATCATATAATGCCATTTCTTTCTATTAGCTAAATAACATAACCTAATATATGTGATCCTTATTTACTTTTGGTTACTAAATTATTGGCTTTGTGGTCCTAGTTCTATTTTTTAACTTCAAATTGATATTAAAGCAAGTTCGTAAGATGAGCAAACCGAGTGGTTAAAAAGGCAGCAACCCCTCAAAACGACAAAAAACGGCACTGATAAGAGTTTTTAAAGAAACATCAAAATGTAACAAGTAAATTTTCAAATGATTTTGCATTTAAAGACTGTGGCTTCATAAACGGCCCCAATGAAGTCATTAAAAACCGACATAATTCCTTTGATAAACAAAAAGCTTAATAAAATTTTTATCAGATTACTCTCTAAATGGATCACTAGCAGCCTTATCTATTGTTTCACCTTTATCATCACCACCTTCTTCTTCCGCATTCTTCAAATCATTTATTAATTACAAGTTTATTATTGCTTCATTTTCCAAATAAATAGTTTATGTACAGAATAAAGGTTAATTAATAGTCACTGTTCGAACAAGAAATACGTCAACAAAAATCCACCCGAATGTATTCGTGTAAGAATTTTCGAATGCGTAAAACATTCGAAGAGTCGAGAATACGGATTTCAATATTTTCCTTCGAATAACGTCATTATTCGAATAGACGCATATATTCGAAGTACGAGAATAGCACCCAAGACGTTGATCGTGGTAAAACGGATCCAAAAAATTTGATTTGCGTTGTTTTGTCTAGAGATGACGAAAAAATTTATATAAATTAGGAACTAAACAGTGAGTTTTAAAACAATCTTATTCTAGGCATGAATTCGCCATTTGCGAACAGAAGTTTATATCATACGAAGATGTTTCTCAAGATGTTGAGAAATCGGTAAGAGAAATTATAGGAATGCAGTCCCTTACTGGCGGACAAAGTTTTAAAAGAGGAACATGTTCCTAAAAAAAATGCAGTTGTAAAAATGCTGGAATATTATGTAATTCCAAGTGCCACAATAGCAATTTTTGCTCAAATAAATAAAACTTTTTTCATTATGAAATTTCTATGTTTCTTTATAGTTTTATAAAATTTAACTGTTATAATAAAGAAAAGTAAGTTATTATTATTATTTGTTTGATTCCCATCGTATTGGTCCTGAAAAACTAGGACGAAAATTGTATTTATGAATATTGGGATCATAACCTACGACATATTATATAATAGATTGTGGCTATTTATACATACAGTATGTATACGCAATTGGCTATTTATACATACAGTATGTATACACAATTGGCTATTTATACATACAGTATGTATACGCAATTGGCTATTTATACATACAGTATGTCTACGCAATTGGCTATTTATACATACAATATGTATAAGAAATTGGCTATTTATAGTTACGTATAACGTACTAACTAACCAAACAGTTTATTGATATTAATATTTTAATAAAAACTACATAATTATAGAAAAATATTGTTTTATTTATTGTTTATTGTTACAATATACTTGGGTATTTATTTTATTTTTTATTTCGTGTTTTAATTTGCTTCTTGTAAAACTGAATCTGTTTAGTTTTTCTCTTCGGACGTCCTTTAGACTTAATATTTGTTTTAAATTTTAGGTTTTCATTTGATTGATGATTTGTATCGGATTCGTTCTGACTTTCAGTACCAACTAAGCTATCCTGGCAACTTCCAGCTTCAACTAAGTTACTTGTCTCAAATTCTATTGAACTAATTGTAGGTTCACTATACTCATTCTCAAAAAGAGAAACCCCATTTCTAGCATTTTTTTCAATTAATTTTAGTTCGTTCATATATTTGTTAAAGGTTGTAGTTCCATAATTTGATAAAATATCTGCGATATTTTTGTTACTGTCAGTGCTGTATTGAATTTTCTCGATCCGATAATACTTTTGACAACCATCGAATTCATCCTTGTCTATATCATCAATGTCTACGTCATTCGTGTCTTCATCATCGATATCCATATTCATAATACTTTCTGTATTTCCAACTGAAGTAATGTATCTTGGATGGAAACATGTTTTTGAAAACATTTCTAAGTTATTGTATTTTCTTAACATAAAAATATGCCTACATGGTGCACTGAAAGAGTTCCAAAATGTACATGAACATGCTTCCAGCGACGTATTATAAATCTTCGATATTCCAGTCTCAAGATTTTCCTCAATGCCATTAGCCATTACTTTTATTTTAGATTCTAAAGTTTTAAACAATTTTAATTGTTTATGAAATAATTTCATTCCAGTCTCTGTGAGAATTTCGGAACATACTTCCAGCAATTTTCTTATTTCATTATCGTTATCCATAATTTTAAAAACTTTTTGTTTATTTTTGGCTAATTTATTCTTTATTCTTGAATCAATAAAGTCTATAAGCTCTTTAATACATAAATAAATTGTCGGCAAACTATGATATTTAGTTTGTATGTATTGCTTAAGAGTCCAAAATGATCGTTCAATTCTGTTTGTTGTCGTATCTCCCATTAGTGGCAAATGTTTTCTAAAATAATGTACCCACATTTCTTTACAGCTGTCCCAATTTTTAAGAAATTGCTCTTCAAGAGTCACGTATTTATCTTTTGTTCCTGCAAAACTTTTACAGACTTGCAAATGTCCAGGAATTTCTTTTCTGCTCTTCGTATTCTTTATATGATTGAGCATATAAACATTTCTTGAACGCATCCAATATTTTGTTTTTTCATCAATTTGTTTATTGTAGGCAGTAGAAACTAGCCTTTAATGTATTTAATGACATGAAATTTTCAAAGTAAAACGGTTGCACTAGAAAAATTTCTCTGATAGCTTTTATTTCGATGAAATCTTTGTCAATTAAAAAACGGATGGGTGGGTCTTACAAATTTTTAAATTCATTCATACAATGTATGAATGCGGAATATGTTTCTTTAGCAATAAATCCTATAGCTGCAAATTCTGATTTGTCGGTTATGCTAGAATAGTAGCAAAATCCCAAAACTTTATAATTTTCGACATTAAATCCAAAGGAAACATCTATTTGTATCACTGGACACTGAGATTTATTATAATTTAGAACCATCGCCGAAGAGGCTACAAATAATGATTCTACTTCTTCTTCTGCATCTTTTGTATAGCGTATATACCACCATTTTCTTCGATTTCCGCTAAGAATTCCATTAAATGATTTTGGTCCACTTCGGTACATGAAGGAAAAAGTTTGTTTCGAAAATTTTGTATATCCTTTCTTATAAACTGTTTCCCACTTTTTACTTTAAAACTGCAGCAACCATTCCATCTTTGGCGCTAGACAAGATTAAATCTGTTGCTGTTTCGTAATCATTTTCATTCATAATTTTGGCTTTGCCGTAATTACTATATTCTTCTTTGCCAACGGTATGATTGTGATTTAGTAATAGTTTTGTTAATTTCCATTTTTCATTTTTGCTTTTATAAAATTAATTTGAGCTTTACAATTCTTGTAGTAGTAATGTTGATTCGGACGTTTTCCCAGGCATTTTGAATTTTGCTTAATACCATGACAACATTTGTACAGCACTTGTTTCTGAGACCGTGTTCTAATAACAAATGGATGATAATGCACTTTACAAAATACATTAACAGTCTTTGATAACTGTTCATAATCATTAAAATGTTGACCAACATTTAAAGTATGTTCACTAACATTGTTGTCATTAACGGACATTTGTTCTGTCATCTAAAAGTGAGGTTAGAATTTTAAAATATAATTAATTTAAAAAATCAGCTAATACCTTGCAACACTTTTATAGAATAAGTCATTCACAATTTAGCACTTCGATTATCTATTCAATGTACATATGTATAAAATGGTAATTATCTTGACTTGAATCACTTGAATGGTTTCAATTATTAGTACCGGTGCACACGGGCGTCAAAATAAGCTAACCGCGCGCGTCGATTTGCAGCAGATAGGTAGAGAGACATTAGCGCTTATGGTGCGATGCACACGGTAAGCTGCTTACTATCGCCTATCTCCATTAAAAATATTTATGAGCTTCGTGATGACTTGAAAATCGGAATATGTGCACTGTGAGTAAACTAGCTCATCACGATATGCAAAATTAACGCAGATTACTTTTGACGCCCGTGTATGTTAAACAGAAGTATTAACAAGAAGAAGGGCACTTTAATGGATATAGTGGAGGCAAACATTTTAGTTGAGGATGGCATTCATAGATGGTCACAATCAATATTCTACTTTTCTATCTGCGTTATACGTAACTATAAATAGCCAATTTCTTATACATACAGTATGTATAAATAGCCAATTTCTTATACATATTGTATGTATAAATAGCCAATTGCGTAGACATACTGTATGTATAAATAGCCAATTGCGTATACATACTGTATGTATAAATAGCCAATTGCGTATACATACTGTATGTATAAATAGCCACAATCTATATAATATGCAAAGAAAAGTATGTTTTGTTTGTCATTTACATTTTTTAATTAAAATAATTTTCGTTATTAAAGGCTTTTGTATTATGTTTATTTAAATAAATATTTTTTTACTGCAACAATATTTTTAATTTATTTGTATTCCAACTTTTCTTAAAACATGAAGGTAAGAGTATACATTTACCAAAACGTGAAGGCAAGAGTACACATTTACCGGGAAATGTACATATACATTATATTCAATTTCACATATACCTAACTTTTTGGGAAATGTACACATTTTACGGTAAAAGTGTACATTTCCCAAGAGTGTACATTTACCGTAACATATACATTCTGAAACTAAAATGTTGTAAATGGTCAAACATTTTAATAACTTTTATTTAGTATGTTTGAATTTTGAAAGGTGAGTTTGTTGCATGAAGATAAAACCTAGTGGAAATATTCTAACGTATGTGCTTTTTGATTTTGAGACGCAAATAGTTGTCTCCATTAATTTTTTTTAATATAGTTGTAAAATTTATTCGAGGTACTAACTGTTACTCTGGTAACAATCGTTGTGTTAATATACCGGAAGGTTTCTACACTTTCCTTTCAGATTTGTTTGTTAAATATGTCATTTTTAAAGGTGTAGTGGCCCCTGATACATCCGTCTTTTTATATACTCCCACCCCCCCCTGCGTCACTTCAAAATCCGCTGAAGTTAGAGTTCAGAGCTAGACCGAGGACCCCAAAAAGTATTTTGACGGAAAAATTACATCTCTCGTGTAGTGCGAGGCTTCGTAGCAGTTTCCGAAAATTTCTTTGCCTTTTTTGGAGATATGTGACTTACCTTCGCTTTAAGAAAGTAGTTCACATTTCAAGATTTTAGACTATATAGATTTTTTTTGCCATTCTGAACGGACCTGCACCTTGACCACGTTCTAAAATACCAGAACAGGTAGAATGGCTTGCGCGTTTCAATGAGCAAAGAGCCTAACTATAGGTTTAACTAAATTAGTGGGGTCCTTAGTGAGGAACCAGACTAAGACAGGTCCCCGAAAGAGGGCAGCAGCTTTATCGGTGGCAGAGACCATAGGGGTCGGTATAACATTCTAAGACTACTGCGATGTGTAAGGCAACGGGAAACCACCACATTATATCCCAAGTACACAGCGTACTCAAACTGCTACTAATGATGATGGCATCCTCTGGGGTCAAAAATTCCGGAGGTAAAATAGTCCCCCATTCGGAACTCCGGGAGGGGAATACCTCGGGGGATGTGATCCGAAAGCATAACAAAAGATCTGTGAACAGTCTGCGAGTCGGAGCGTGGAATGTCAGAAGTATGAAACAAGTAGGTAAGCTAGAGAACCTGGAACTCGAAATGAATAGGTTAGCACTAGAAATAGTAGGAATCAGCGAAGTCTGCTGACCAGAGGCAGAAGATTTTTGGAGCGAGACTTCAGGGTAATTCATACAGGAACAGAAGAATGAAATTCGGATGTGAGGATAGTTATGCGAAAAAAGATAAAACGACTTGTAGAAAACTACTTACAAAAGAACAAAAGAGTACTCATGGTTAGGTTTGAATCTAAACCAGTAAATACAGTATTAATACAAGTATACATGCCCACCTCTAGCTACAGTGAAGAAGAGGTAGAGGCGATGTACAAGGATATCGAAGACATACTAAGATACGTAAAAGGACATGAAAATTTAATAACTATGGGAGATTTTCATGAAATAGTAGGTGAGGGTTGGAAAAGAGCGTGTTACGTAATTCTTGGGCAGCCACGTTGGGCGCCAAATTTATGCTACGTTGTTCTTGTAGCCGTGCGTAACAACAAGAGATCACGGAATGACCGGGCTCAATCGGAGATTAGGGGGGGTTGTAGAAAGTAGACTAACATAGAATGTACGCGGCGGTAAGGAGTTAGTGACAGTACCTGTAAGAAAAATAATTAAGCAAACCTGAAAGAAAAAAAAATAGTTAAGTAAACCTGAAAAAAAAGAATGTAAAAGAATGTAAAAGAATGTAAAAAAAAACGGTTGGATAATCTATATATTGTAGCAACGGTAAAAGCAGTACAAAAACTTTTAATACAAAATGAGGTAATATTGGGGAGCAGCAGAAACACCAATTAATATAAATCAAGACAAAAATTTTAACAAAAGATAAATAGATAAGACACAATTGATATGAGTAATCTAGTAGTATTATTTTTTTTCTTTCTTTTTTTTCAATAGTCCGCACTTCTATTGTAAAAGGTATCAACACGACAAAGAATATTGCAAAACAACCGGATAGATATTTAAAGAAAGAAAACAAGTAGTAAATAGTTCACTTACAGAAAATCCTGCAGTAACGAAGTACTTCACCCTTGATTGTGATGGGGTTGATAGAATTTAGTACACTTTACACTAACAAAGCACTTCACCACACTTCACTGGTGTTAGCCCCAGGCATTATCATACTGAATGGAACCATGTGGCATTGATAACTTTCTTGTTAATTCTATTTTCTAAGAAAACAATTTCGAAAATATTTTGCAACACAAATCGCAAAAATTGTAATAAAAATTTAGAATTCAGAGTCACGGACCCTCAAGGCACGCTGCAATGCAGGTCATCTGACAAGTTCTTGCATTAAGCTACTGTTAACACGGGGTGTTTTATCTGCTACAACTGTACCATCATTTTCATAAACAAGACCCAAGCTTAAAACTGTATTTAAACAATCTAAAGTATGCACTAAAAAACCCACAATTAAAAAGTACATGTAAACACTCCGTAAGTCCGTCAATTGTTCCGTAAGAACACGTGCCGTCGAGTTTAACAAGTTATACCACTTTATTTCCACAAGAGAAACAACCAAAAAAACATCATTAGTAAAACATGCGTATCAATAAAGTCAATGTTCCGTAAAAACAATTCGAAAATTTATATAGCATGCAATTCTCACTATTCTCAAAACCAAAAACACGGGCAACAGTACTTTCAACGCAATTTATATATAGGAACCAAAAACAAACTGCTTACTATTACAACCGCTTATCGACTCTTCTGTTTAATAAACTCGTATATCCACATAAGGAACAGCATTTATATGAAAACAGCACTCATATCTACTCATTAATTACAGCGGTTAGACAAGAACAATCCAATTTACAATTCATTAATTTAAGAAACAACGAACAACTACTCAAACTACGCTAATCTGTTTAATAAACTCGCTCTATTATAACTGCTTATCGTCTATATAAACTCGACTTCATTAACATAACATCTGAGCGCCTCTTATCACCACTTCAATAGATAGCATAAAGACGAATAATTATTTATTTATTAATGTACATCGAACTTTATACCACCAACTATACAAAACGATGTATTTTAAGTACGCTATACAGGAAGGAGCGTAACAAGCGATAGTAGGTTTATTTGATTTAGGGACGAGAAATGACAAGGGAAACAGGCTGGTAGAATTTTGCGACAAGAACAACTTAACCATCACAAATACATTATTTCAACATCATATTAGAAGACGATACACGTGGAAGATGCCAGGAGATATAGGAAGATATCAAATAGAATACATTCTTGTTATACAACGGTTTAGAAATCAAGTAAAAGACTGTAGAAGCTACCCGGAAGCAAATATAGACACTGACCACAACATAGTAATTATGAAGGCCGCACCTAAATTTAAAAATTTGAAAAGAGGAACGGAAAAATGCATTTTGACTTTGAGAAGCTAGAAGATAAAGATATCCACAAAAGATTTTTAAAAAAGTCAAATGAATTGCTGAAAGATATCTGGAAAATTTCTGATACTAAGGAAGTAGAAACAGAATGGAATAACATTAAATCCATCTTAGACATGGCGGCCAGAGATATTCTGGGGTATACACAAAAAGAAAACAGAAACCATGGATAACAAAGGATATCCTATATTTAATAGAAGCAAGACGAAAATACAAAAATAGATCAGATGAAACAGGATAACAGAGATACAAAGCCATAAAATGGGAAATTATTCGCAAATGCAGGAAAGCTGAAGAACAAGGGATTGATGGAAAGTGCAAAGAAGTACAAACTAAGATGGAAATAGGAAAGACAGACGAAGCATACAAATTAATTAGAATGAATTTTAGGGATATAAAACCATATATCAAAAATATAAGGGACGCGAGAGGAACTAACAGCATTAGAACAGGAAGCAGACCTTGAAAATGATGACCTGGGATATCCTATACTTAGAGATGAGTTTGAATTAGCATTAAAGAGCCTGAAAAATGGTAAGGCGCCGGGTACAGATAAGGTGCAAGCAGAAACTCTAAACGCCACTGAACAAGTAGTAACAGAACGTCTCTTCCGACCTGTAAGCTATATGTATGAGAAAGGCGAGATACCCAAAGATTTCGAACGTAACATCATAGTAACTATACCAAAAAAAAAAAGAGGCGCGGATAGATGTGAAAATTTTCGAACAATAAGTTTGACAGCACACGTTTCAAAAATATTAACTAAAATTGTACAAAGAAGAAGGAAAAAACGAGCTGAAGAAATACTGGGAGAAAATCAATTTGGGTTTATGCGAAACAGGGAAACACGGGAGGCTATTTTAGCGCTGAGGGTGATAATGGAGAAAACAATAGAGAAGTGGGAAAGCGTATATATAGGGTTTGTAGATTTGGAAAAAGCATTCGACAATGCGAAATGGAAAAAAGTGTTCGACACACTCAAAAAGATTGGAATAAGTTTTAGAGACAGACGGATAGTACATAGCTTATACAAAGAGCAAACAGCGGTAATAGAATTAGAGCAAGAAAGTAGAGAAGTAAATATTAGGAGAGGGGTGAGAAAGGTATGTGCCTTATCCCATTAATTTTTAATTTGTACATACAAACAGGAGAAAATAAATTAAAAATTAGAATACAAATAGGTAACACGAACTTACAAGAGGTTTAGGATTTCTGCTACCTAGGAAGTCAAATAACGCAAGATGGGAAAAGCACACAAGATATAAAACAAAGATTAGCACAAGGTTGTGCAACATTTAACAAGAAAAAGCAACTACTGTGCTCAAAGACCACAAATATAGAAACAAGGAACAGATTGCTTAAAACATATATGTGAAGCACAGTACTGTATGGCTGTGAAGCCTGGACAGTAAGAGAAGCAGACAATAAAAAGGTAGAAGCCTTTGAAATGTGGTGCTACAGACGTACGATGAAAATATCGTGGACAGACAAAGTTAAGAACAATGAGGTACTGGAAATGGTAGAGGAAGAAAGATATATGTGGAAAACAGTAAAAAATAGGAGAGATAGGATGATAGGCAACCTACTAAGGCATGAGGGATTAGTAAGGAATATATTAGAAGCAGAGGTAGGAAAAAAGAGAAGTAGAGGTAGACCTAGCTTAGACTACTGCACACAGATAGTGAAAGATGTAGGCTGTAAGAATTTCAGGGAAATGTGTAGGCTAGCCCAGAATAGAAATCAATGGAGGTACGCTGCCAGCCAGTCGCAAGATGGAAAACTAATGACAATAATAATTACTGTACTTAAACATGGTGATTATTATAAACAACTACAGATATTGGTTTTGCAATACTCTCAACTAATGTTAATTGTGCAAAAGGATTTACTAAAAAATTATGAATACGGCAAATGTCTAAGTGTTGGGAGAATTTTGGCAGCCACATACTGGTTTAACCCCCTTCACATACCACTGAATCTTGCTGAAATTGGGAATATAATTAGAAAACAATAGAAGGGAATCGAGTTGTATATAGGCTGTAGGAGAATTGTAAGGAACTGTGTAGGCTAGCTCAGAATATAAATAAGCTGAAGTACAAGTCCAACCAGTTTCAAGACGTACAAACCAATGACGAAAAAATAAGTGCTCTTAAATCTGATGATTATTATAAACAACTACATATGTTGGTTGTGAAATATTTTCAACTAATGTTGTTTGTGCGAAAAGATAAATTGGAAAACTATTAATTCAACAAAAGTTCAAGTGCTGGGGGAACTTGGTAGCCAAAGGCTGCTTACCCCCCTTCACGTACAACTAAATATCGGGAAAGTAGGGTATATAAATGTAAAACAATAGAAGGTGACCGAACTGCATCAAACAAGAAAGAACAGCAACTATGTTCAAAGACAACGAACATAGATACAAGAAGAAAACTGCTCAAAGTATAGTGTAGAGCACAGCACAGTACATCTATGAAATAGGGGCAGTAGGAAAAGCAGACGGAAAGAGATAGAAGCCTTCTGGAATGTTGTGCTTCAGATGTATGAGGATGGTAGCATAGTCAGACAAAGTTAATAACAAATAGGTTGTTGAAGTAGCAGAGGAAGAAAGGTATTTGTGGAAAACGGAAAAAAGTAGGAGAAATAGAAGGACAGAATACGTTTTAAAACATTTCTGGTGAATAGTACGGGATATATTACAAGCAGAGGTAGGAAAAGTTAGGTAGAGGTAGATCGAGATCAGACTTTTGCACCCAAATAGTGATAGATGCAGACTGTGCAAATTTCAGGGAAATGTGTAGGTTGGTTCAGACTAGGAAACAGTGAGAGTGCGCGTCCAACCAATTTTAGGACTGAAGACTTGATGATGATGATGAGATTTTTTTTGATACTGCTGTGTTTGATTTTATTACCAGCATTCCGTTAAGCTAGCCAGGCAAAGTAAAGTTAGAAAAGAAGATAAATCAACAATTTAAATTTTTACAATTTGCAGTTCCCGTATCACATCATTCTTTACCTGACTTTGTTTATTCCCACGCTTGTAAGGTTTGTTTGGCCAAAAAGTCCTTGACAGATAACCTATTAAAAATGTCAGAGTGTTTCGAACCTTGACACAAACTTTCCTGATAAAAATCCTTTACAAAGAAATTATTAGGATTATCTTAACCTATCTTAAACTAAATTACAAAATTCAAAACATCAGTTACAAAAAAATTATACTTGCAAAATCCATAAATCGTTTCTTAATCCTAGTCGTATTTAAATATCTTCTTATTTTAAATTAACGTCCAAATCCGCTTACAAGCTGATGCATAAAATCTCCATTAGAAACGGCAGTTACAAATTTTCATACTTGTTTATATCTTTCCTTTCAATTATTTAATAAAAATTTTTAAGGTAGCGTTATATTGAAGAATTTCTCTCTTCATTGTATATAATCACATCTAATAATTTCCATTTTTATGTAAGTTACGTTTAAAACATCACCTCTATGTTCATTGAAACATCGTAATTATTAAATAATTAAATTACAGTATGCAAAGCAACAGCTCACGACTTAAATCAAAATAACATTTCGTGATCGAATTTATGAATCGAATGAATTATTTAATCAACGCTTCCTTATATATACAAAATGTATCTATTTCTAGAATGTAGTAGAATTTGCGCGATTCCATTCTAAACAATAAACGCCTATGTTACGTAATTTTTTTGGAAATCTTCATTATTGTTCAAAATTGATGTGTTTTATTATTTCGTAATTTCTTTTACTTATTAGTGACGCGTGATGCCTCGTCTTACTCTAACACATATACGATTATTGTGGCGTCGCATACTAATGCGAAGGATAATCAATTTTTATCGTTTATTTTATGGGTTTTTTCATTACCGTCTGAAACCGCGGCTTTATTACCTAGTTATTTTTTCCACTTATTAGTGACCACTCTAACAGATACACGATTATTGTGGCGTCGCATACTAATTTTTATCGGTTATTTTATGGATTTTGTGGGTTTTTAGATATTTGAGCCGCTTCTTGGAATAAACGTTTATTTATTAGTCAGTTCTATAATTTGACGTATGTTTCGCAATTGCTCTCGAAAATACGAGAACATGTATTATTTAAAATGTTTTTATGCTATACAAAGGCTAATGAAATGAATTTACATATATGAATATCATATTATAACAACTACAAAATTCGTTCGTATAATAGTGAGTATGCCTGTGCCTCTAAAACCTTTGTTTCGGGCACTTCTGGGACATAAGGGTCGCCAACATAGTACCACTTTCCCAGTGGCATTTTAACGTTCTCTTCAAGTCCTTTTCGTTGCGAAGATAGGTATTGTTTTTGATTTTTAGGTAAAAATTTCCAACGGTAACTAACACTTTCTAAAGGAGTTCTTAATTTTACATAGGCATCATAGTGTCCGTCGTGAATTGAACCGCTGTTTTGCACAACACCGTATAATGTATATAATACTTTAGTTTGATTAAGTTTGAATGCTAGATGAGCCTGGCTTCATTTTGAACAAAAATGCGTCA
This sequence comes from Platerodrilus igneus, assembly GCA_036346225.1. Lineage (NCBI taxonomy): Eukaryota > Metazoa > Arthropoda > Insecta > Coleoptera > Lycidae > Platerodrilus > Platerodrilus igneus. The sequence continues at coordinate 197,162 of JARFIW010000266.1, read as the reverse complement.
AATCCAGTAATATAGAGAATGAAACGTGTTTATTCTCCTTTGCGGATCGAAATTTTTTAAACTTGAAATCGTTTTAAATGTAAAAACAGTACTGCAGGTGGATTGTAGATCAGAATTTGTTTAGTGGTGTTTGTTTTAAAAGTTCCTTTATCAAACCCACCATGTCTGTTTGCGCACAAATCACAGACCACTTTATTGCTTCCGGAAAGCAATTCACTCGTTGTCAATTGATTTAAAAAGGATTCGCTTTCTTCAGGTCCGAATCTTGGCAGAAAAGTATTACTTTATGTATCATTTATATCATGGAGTTTACCAATTCTTTTGTACGTACCATCATTTTCCATATTATCATTAAAATTTAATAAAAATAATTTTTCTATATCGCATGTTGTGTTAATATTTTTATTGTTAAAACAATCAAGCCCTAATTTAGGGTAGTCGACTCATTTCAACTGCTTGTATCAAATTTGTTTTCGCTGGGCGATTGGCTATTATCTAAATCGTCTTTAACAGTGAGTTCTATTATGGTGCTGAGTGTACCACTCTCACAAGGGCATGTGCCTTTAGGATCTTTTTCTTTTGAGGAAATTTCATAATTGGTATCTTCTGATTTGTTGTCCATTACGTCTTCAGCTATGTTAAAAGTAAGGGTTCTATTATAGTTTAATCCTTGTTGCTTGGAATGAATCCATTTTTTGTTTATTGTCCTTTTCAGGCGTACGTAGAATGTTCCTTATTGGAAGTTTTCAAATTTTGTTTTTGACCAATTCTGTTTCATTACGCAAAATTTGTAAACTCAGATCAATAAAGAGCTCGTTTCGGCATGAAGTATGTTTACAGACTTGACACAGTAGTGTGTTAACTAATACGCCTTAAAAAATTTCTGTGGGTAATCGTAAGTCAAGTGTTTGTTGTCCGTAAACATTAATATGTCCTTTTCCGCTATTATTTGTATCAAATAATGTTTCCTGTTCCGTTTATACTGTAAATATTTAAAACTAAATTTCATTAATACATTGAGTTTGTTGGTTATTTTAAATTCGCCGCGGTATATTTAAATTTATTAGTGTGGAATTTCCATGCTTTTACTTGAAGCACGCGCTAACATGTGCCGCGAGTGGGGAACGTTGTTATTTGCATGTTCAGGCAGTGTAGTGACTGGAAAATTGATAGCAGAGTAGAGTTTCGCCACTAAGTACCTGATGTACCAAACGCAACCTACTTTCTAACTTAGCTCGTATTTTCGACCCCATGGCACTTTTATCCCCACTTACTTTTCTGCTAAAACACTTAATTCAACGTTTATGGTCATTAAAATTAGATTGGGATGCTCCTCCTCCCCCCGATCACCTTCGTTTGTGGGAGAGATACTTGCATGAGTTACCGCTTCTCTCGGATTTTGCTTTGCCCCGCTTGCTTATCCCGCCACAGTTTACTACGTGCGAAGTTCACTGCTTTGCTGACGCTTCCGAACGCGGTTACTGTGCTGTTGTTTATTTTCGCTTTGTTACTCCTTCCGCCGTTGAAATTCGCTTAGTGTGCCCTAAGTCTAAGGTCGCATCCTTTTGTACTATCTCTTAACCCTCGTCTCGAATTGTTAGCCGCCACATTGGCATCCAAATTATTAGTCTTTGTCTTCAAAACTTTTGATTCTAACCTTACTTTTCATAAAATTTATTGTTGGTCTGACGCCATGGTAGTACTTTCGTGGATTCGTTTTTCGCCGCAGCGTTGGAAGATTTTCGTCGCCAATCGTGTTGCTTACTTACATTCAGGAAAACACGTCTCGCGCCTCTTGGCATCACATCCCCTCCACTGAGAATCCTGCCGATGTTGGGTCACGTGGTTTACTCCCTACCGACTTGTGCCAATGTTCCCTATGGTGGGCGGCTTCGCCAATCCTGTATGGGTCTTTTGAAAACTAAAGTACCTATATTCCGCCTTCAGATATTCCTAAAGTTCTCACTGAACAACGCTCTATTGTTTTATCCGCTGTCGTAAAATCCTCTTGGATTGAATCAATTCTAGAAAATCACTTTTTCTTTTCATTCATTACTCGCATTGTTGTCTCCGTTTTCGTCATAATCTACGTCATCCACTCGAACGGCACTCCGGACCTTTGTCATATTCTGAGTTGCACGATGCTTTGATCCCCTTGCTTGTGTATACTCAACAATCTTATTTCGCTATCGAACTTGAAGCCATTCGTTCTGGATCCCCTTTAAAGAAGAGTTTTCGCAAATTGTCCCCTTTTATTCGTGATGGAATCTTGCGCGTCGGAGGTCGTCTGGCTCACGCGCCTTAGTCCTCTGACCGTAAATTTCCCGCTTTGTTACCTAGCAAAAGTCGATTTACCGATCTGTATGTTACTTACGTTCATTTGAAATACTTCCACGCGGGTGCTCAAATGGTCCATTTTCTCGTCAGTCAGCACTTCTGGATTATTTATGGAAGGCGATCTATCGGTCGTATTTTGAGTCACCTGTCTAACGTGCTGGAAGACCAATCCGGTCGCATTACAGCCGCCCATAGGCAATCTGCATTCATGTCGAGTTACTCAAGTCAAACCTTTTTTGTGTTCAGGCGTCGACTTCGCTGGTCCCTTTTCTATTACTTGGTCAAAGCTCTGCCCTATGCCCGCAATGTAGAAAAAGGAATTCTTTTCTTTTTTTCTTTCTTCTTTTGTTTTTGTAGATCCTTTTTTTCTTTTTCGCTTGGTCATTCCGCCCCCACCCGCCTTAAAATTTATTTTCTTTAAAATGCCTTGTATTTTGGTGGGCGGTATGTTCCGTTTATACTGTAAATATTTAAAACTAAATTCTATTAATACATTGAGTTTGTTGGTTATTTTAAATTCGCCGCGGTATATTTAAATTTATTAGTGTGGAGTTTTCATACTTTTACTTGAAGCACGCGCTAACATGTGCCGCGAGTGGGAACGTTGTTATTCGCATGTGCATACAGTGTAGTGACTGTAAAATCGATAGCAGAGTAGAGTTTCTTTTTTCGAACTGACCGCATCGCAGTTGTATTCGTTATACGTAGAACCAATTACGTATGAACCGCTTTGTTAGGAGTATAGTTCCGTTTTTCGAATGCGCCGCGTTCTACAGACCAGAGAATCAATTTGTCTTTAAAACGGTTCGCATCGCTATTGTGCATGAACCGCGTGTTTTGTAGAACACCGCTATCGTTCTAAATGTGCTTCGATCCACCCGCCAAAGAGAAGAGTAGATGCTACATCGTTTTTTGCATTGGCACGACTTTGTAAACAACCAGGTGAGTGCTTTATAGTAAACACTTTACTTTAATTTGATTAAAGACATTAATTACCTGTTGTTTGTAAAATATCATTTTTAAATTATATACAGTCCACTTTTTCTCTCCTAATTAGCTATTCAAAATTTACGCCGCAATTAATTTACATTTCCAGTGTTGCTGTTTGATATTTTTTTTAATTCTCTTTGCTTATTTCTTCAAGCAGATGTCGCAATATTTCGTGTACGTCATGTTGGCCTCTCGTAAGTTGTGGCATTCTTTGCATTAGTCTTGTAAAAAGCATGTTAGGGTTATATGTTTCTGGTCTATTATTTTGTAGTTCTTGTAACGTTTGTGATAAAATAAATGTTATGGGTTGTCTTTCTTCTAAAGTTCTGTTAAATCATTTTTATGAAATTTAGGTCAACACCGGATATGGAAGTGTGAGAACGACTTGATAAACAAATAATAGTGTTTCAATGTGATTTTTAAGATAAATAATAATAATTGAAGAATGAACCTAATTTGCTGTATTTTACTTCTTCGGTTTTTGTAAAGGTAATCAGATATTAAAACTATATCCCCTTAAGCTATATAGTTATTTTTTACAATGTACTGTAAAATGTAATAATCAAGGTCAATGACGTATTTCAAAACCGGAGTTGGAAACATTTGAACATGACTTATTAAAAAGAAGCAAATTATGCCCTTTGTAACGCGCATTAAATACATGAGCCTGGTTTTTTCAGCCTTGCTGAGAAAATATAGGGTGCTTAGCTAGGAAGGTCAATCGGGGGGGACGGGTAGTTAGTTGATGTTTAGATGCGCGCGGATACAGGTGGCTATGCCAGCTGTCTATGCCGAGGGTGTATCGGGTTGATTAATTATAAGGTATATAGTAGTCGGATGTTCGCATACCTCTAGGATAAAAGCTTTGATATTTACTTTGTAAATATCAAGTGCAGATATTTGCTAGTTGTGTTTTAGAGATTTAACGAAGTATTATGTAAATCTTTACGGGTAATGAAGATGCTTGTGTGGCGTAATTTAAGATGTTGACGATGGTGTTAGTGTAAACTCCGAATGAAAGATAACGTGGTGAAGTCACCCGGCGCACCGGCATGTATTTATACACTTGCACGTGCAAAGACTTCTAAAACGTAAGTGTTTACCTTTTATTTAACCAGATAATTTGTATAATTTGTGCGCTAGCACGTGCCGTAATCGGTTCGCATTAAGGGGTATTTAATTGGGCGTATTATAAAACGTTATAAACATTGTTAAGTTGGCTTTTTATTACCAGCGGTACGACGTGTGAAGTAATTTCTGTATGTATTTCAACAGTTAATAATAAATGTTATATTGCTCTCGGCCTGTCGTTGTTTATTTGCTAACCCGAACCCCTGAGAACAATTAAGAGTATCACGTCTTTCTTCGTGCTCGGCACGGATTGACATCTACATTTTGGCGCCAACTAGTGAAGCGAATAAACTGTGGGACCTAGTGAGGTACAATCATTTGTTGAAATACAGATAATTTGGTTAGTGAGTGGAAATGGTTATTAAAATAACGTAGAATTGCGGTGTTAAAATCAAGCATGCCTAGAGAAAAAGGAAAGAAGTGCAGGGCGGCAGAGAATGGCGTAGAGGAAGGTGCATTAGAGAACTCATTGCGGAAAATAATGGGCGAAGAAAATAACAGTTTGTCGGCCGTAGTCGGAAATTGTTTAAGCGATGCTTTGAAAAATTTAAACGTAAATTTAAGCGAGGGATTTTCGCAACTTTTGTCGGCCTTAGAAAACAAAAAGGAATTTAAAAACAAGAAGATAGAAAAGGTTGGAAAGTATGTTTAACAAGAAAGGGGTACCATATGAAAAGCAAGTATTTTTTGCGGTAAATTGTTTAAGAGGTTTGGCTCAAGATTAGGCTGAAATAAAAGAGTTTCCGTCATTTGAAAATTTGAAATCACAATTTCTCTTGCGTTACTGGAGCATAGAACAGGAAAGGGACACACTTTTTCGTGTTAAATACGAATTTTACGAAACGGGGTCTCGTGCTGATTATTTTCTTAAGATAATTAAAGAAGTTAAATATTTAACTCAACCTTTGTCAGAAGGAGAGCTTATTAATTGGATAATGAACCATTTTGATATGGAAATAAAAAGGGGCATTTTGAATTCGGGCCTGGCTACTATCGAAGAGGTAGAAGCTCATCTAAGAAAAATTGATGCTTCGTACGCGGTACTCCCAAATAACAGGAGTCAAGCTCCTCGTTCGAATAGTGGAGATTCTAATCGGAACACTAATTTTCATTCGAGCAATGTTAACAATTCCGGTCAAAATAGCAGTCAAAGTAGGATGGATTGGCGTAGGGAAAATCGTGTCGAGCTGGACCGAGCTGAAAATAACTGATCAGAAACTGAGTCTACCCAAAGGAATCAAACGGAGGTTATGACTATTTTTAATTCAGATTTCAGTGAAGTTATTGAGGAAGAGGCGCGGGATGTGCAGTTGAAACCTGTCGCGCTAATTCCATCGGTTGATATTTTGGTTAATGATATGATTGGCGTAAAGACGTTGGTAGATTCCGGGTTTCAGATAACAGAAATTTCGAAGAATTTTTTAAAGAGGGTGGTGCAGAATAGTTCTACAGTGCCTAGGGTGCAATGTAGAAACGCTCAATTAACGGGAGCATGGGGGAAAAAAAGTGTGATTGTTAGGGAAAAGTTTGTTTAACCCTAAAAATAGGTGAGCATGTAATTGATTATTCATTTTTGGTGATTCGGTGTTGGTGATAGATGTGATTTTGGGGTGCGACTGGATGCAAGATTATGAAGTAGTTATCGATTTTTCCACGGGTTCACTGAGAGGTAAATTTGATGGCGAAGTACACGAGTTAAAGTTTATGGGTGAACCAAATTCGGGCGTACATATCGTAATAAGCGAGATAAAAGAGGATCGTTTAAGTAATTATAATAAAAAGAAATTTCCGGTGTTGTACTCTTCGCAGGACATTGTAGAAGTTGCCGATGGGGCCGAGTCGTTGACTCTCGAAGAAAAATGGGTGTTAAAAAATTTGTTGTTTGAGTATAGGGACATATTTTCAAATCATCCGGGACTATTCAAGGGTTACGTTCAAGAAATCCATTTAACTAATTATTCCCATTTTGCCTGTAAACAATATCCAATTGCCTATGCTTTTCGTGAGGAAGCTAGGAAATAGATAGAAGAGATGGAAGAAAGAGGGGACGTAGAAATGCGCCGAACTGAATATATCAGTCCGCTAGTAACTGTTAAAAAGAAAGATGGGACCATTCGGGTTTGTCTTGAAGCAAGCTATCTAAATAAGAGAATGGAAAAGGATAGGACAATTCCACCAAATCCTTGTCAGTTGTTGTTTGAATTTAGTCCAGGTCAGTGTCTTAGTACGCATGACTTGACAGCGTCTTATTGGCAGGTACCCATATCTGCGGAACATAAAAAATATACGGGTTTTATTTGACGGACAGTCCTATGTAATTTGAGTTCTGCTGTTTGGCTTATCAACGTTGGTAGGCAGCTTTATAAAGGCCTTGTATAATGTCTTGGCTGTTGAGGTATTGGAATATGCAATCCCGTATGTGGACAACATATTGATATTTTCTGTGAATCATAACCGGCTCATGGAGCATTTGGCTATTATTTTTCGTAAATTAAAGGCGGCTGGGGTAACAGTTCGTTTTTTAGGACATATTATTTCTCCTAGGGGGGTGTATTATGTAAAAGAGATTGAAGGGCTTCTAAATTGTTTATGTCATGATAGTACTGGCTATGCTCCAGAAATGCTTCATTTTGGAAGAGAAAGAGTGTGAAAATTTATTAATTTTTCTGAAATTGAAAAATCGGTGGATGGCGGTGAGAAAATGGTGCTCCTGGCTCGCGAACGATTGATTTCAAAAGTTGAAAAGAGGCACGTTCGCCATGATATAAAACATAAATTCAAAACTTCTTTCGACGTGGGTAAAAAGTTTGGGTGCGTACTCCTCCTCAATCTGCGTCTGTGACTAGTGAAATTAAAAAGTTTTTCTTGTTATTTAATGGTCCCTGTACCATTGTTAGAAAAAGGGGACATAATGCTTATGAAGTGTGTTTAGATGAAGGGCAGATTAATTTAGGTATACATAATGTATTTAACCTAAAGAAATATGTGCCACCGGTTCAGTTTCTGAAAGTTGGGGGATAGGGCAAGCGGATGTCTTGTTTCTCGAAGTTAGTTTATAAGTTTATTTTTTGGTTTAGTTTAGTTGTGCTTTCAACTTTGCATTGATTTCTCATAATGGGTTATTCAAATTCAATAGGGGGGTAATGTAACGCGCCATATGTGTAAACATATATTAATCTTATGTTTCATGAGTTTATTTAAAATATGGGCGCTGCGCGAGTTATGTATCCCCAATTCATGTATACATATTAAAATAGAATAATTAGGAAATTATTAGAAATGTTAAGAATACACCAAGTGAAGTGCAACAAAGTAACTCAAAGACAATTTATACAGTTTATTAACGTTCATGGGAACGGAAGCGCTACCTTGTATCGCAGACGATAGTGACACTGCAGATGTCAGGTCACAGGCGGTCACAGACGTTCAGGTACTATGATTACTTAGAAATTAAGATTACAACAATGTAATTATGAATAAAGTTAAGAATAAGCAGAAATGAGATCTGCAAGTTGCCACAGCCATGTGAGGGGGTAGGCTTATTATAAAAAGCCCGGGAGCCCCAGTCGACGACAGTCAGTCAAATGATCAGCTTATGCATTGCAGTTTACTTGCTACTCAAAATAGTACAATTATTATTAGTTTTCGGACTTAGAATAACTTTAATTCAAGCTTTGTAGAATTTCATCATAAATTTCTGTGTAATAAAATTAATTGTTAAGAAGTTTGGAAATGTTTTTTTTAAAAAGGCCGCTCCCAAGCCACGAACTTTAGCTCGCGTTAAATACATGAGCCTGGTTTTTCCAGTCTTCCTTAAAAAATATAGGGTGCTTAGCTAGTATGATCAATCGGGGGGGGTTAGTTAGTTGATGTTTAGATGCGCGCGGATACAGGTGGTTATGCCAGCTGTCTATGCCGAGGGTGTATCGGGTTGATTAATTATGAGGTATTTAGTAGTCGGATGTTCACATACCTCTAGGATAAAGGCTTTGATATTTACCTTGTAAATATCAAGTGCAGATATTTGCTAGTTGTGTTTTAGAGATTCAGCAAAGTATTATGTAAATCTTTACGGGTAATGAAGATGCTTGTGTAGCGTAATTTAAGGTGTTGACGATGGTGTTAGCGTAAACTCCGAATGAAAGATAACGTGGTGAAACCACCTGGCGCACCGACATGTATTTATACACTTGCACCTGCAAAGACTTCTAGAACTTAAGTGTTTACCTTTTATTTAACCAGATAATTTGTATAATTTGTGCGCTAGCACGTGCCGTAATCGGTTTGCATTAAGGGGTATTTAATTGGGCGTATTATAAAACGGTATAAACATTGTTAAGTTGGCTTTTTATTACCATCGCTTCGACGTGTGAAGTAATTTCTGCATGTATTTCAACAGTTAATAATAAATGTTATATTGCTTTCAGCCTGTCGTTGTATATTTGCTAACCCGAACCCCTGAGAACAGTTAAGAGTATCACGTCTTTCTTCGTGCTCGGCACGGATTGACATCTACACCTTTCTATAGGAATATAGGTACAATAGACAGTAGTCGCCCGTCTCGACAATTAAACTGGTGCAAACATACCATAATATCCAGTCACCCCAGTGACGAAATTTAATAAGTCGTTTTTTTGGGAAGAGGAAATTTACGGGGTAGAAAAATTCATCGCAACAAAAACCTGTCGCGGGATAACCATCCCTCGTGTAGAATGGAACATCTTCGAAGAGGGTTGTAAGATAAGTGACAGTTTGCCGTCACTAATTGTGACAGCAAATAAGGCCCTTCAAGGTAAGTGTTCACTGTAATGTAATTTTTGTAATTCAATTTTCATTTTCATAGATACCCACTCCCACACCACTATAGTTAGCCAGTGCACCCTTTCATCTGTTAGGTGTGCCCGCCCTTTCAGAGTAAATTTAAATTTGAAACGTAACGTCCATTTCACCCGTAACAGATCTAAAACTTATTAAAGTCAAAAGTGCTCACGAAATAGAAAATATTCGTATTAGCTTATAACGTCCTCTTAAAATTATAACATTGTGACGTTCAACAACATTGAATTGCCATAACTAGATTAAAGGAATAAAAATCGTGCCTTAAGCAAATTCAGGATTAGACACTTTAACTGAGATAATTTTTAGTGTCGATATTACATCATAATTTCTATACCAGATCCATTAAAAGTTGGGAAAGTGCGCTTGCAAAATCAGTTAAAGCAAAACGGAAACAGAGCCTACTTAAATACGTAATGTACAAATTTAACTTCTAAATAATTATATTTATCTTAATTATAAGTCAGTTACACCTGATGTAACCATCAAACGTAGAGGTCGCTCTGCTAAAAGTAAAATGTAATTTCATAAACTGTAGCATCGCTCAAAACATTTGATGTTTGAGTCCTGTCATCGCAGAGACTTGAATAATAAATTAATCTTAAAACCTTTTTCAAGTAGCTATAATTCCATTTTAGAACATAGGATTTAAAACTAGAGTGCTTGTACACTACAAAATAACGTAGAAAAATCATTCAATTAATTCTTGAAACTAACAGTTTTTATTCTTTGCATGAAATGCCTAATTAATTATAAGAAATTAACCTCAAAAACGTTAAATCATATCATATAAAATAGCCTTCTTCCATGGGTTCTATACACAAAGTAGTCTCAAAACTACGGTTTCAATTTTAATCTATTGAAATAATAACGAATAGTGTTAGGACACGTAAAATCGACACATTGGTGTCCCAGTACAAGGAGTGAAATTAGTTGTGCGGTTCAACTTCTTTAACGAATAGCATAATACCCAAACACTACCTTTACTACTGGGTGAATCATATTGAACTTTCTGATTTCACAAGGTCATTGTCCGAACACTGGAGAGAGTGGAAGGGTGGTGATGCCGTCGTCAGACGTGCCATTACATGCAATTTTCAGTGTGAGCAATGGTTGGTCGGGTGAACATCGAGCGTTCGTGGTGGAAGAGCTTATTCGAAACGGTGAATCAATGATCACAACTCAACGTACGTTTCGTGTACACTTTGCTCTTGGTCGTCACGATCCCATCCCCACTAAACCACCAATTAAGAATTGGGTAGTTAATTTTAGAGCGACATCTTTGGCATTAAAAAGAAAACCAGTAGGTCGCACTAAACCTTCAACGTCAGCAGAAAACGTGGATAGAGTACGGGCTTCAATTCAACAGTTCCACCAGCGATCTGTTCGTAAACACGCCGCTTCACTGAGATTCTCTGCCAGTAATGTCAGAAGAATCCTCCATAGAGACCTTCAATTGCACCCATACAAGATGCAGTTAGTGCAAGAGTTAAGTGATAGAGACTTTGACACACGAAAAAATTTGTACCGTGACATTTTGCAGAGTATTTTCGTACTGCCGTTTTGATTTTTAGTGATAAGGACTATTTTCACCTGGCCGGAACTGTTAAAAAACAAACTTTTCGCTGTTAGATAGAGAATAACCCTAGGAAACTTCACCAACGACCTCTCCACAGCACTCGAGTAACAGTGTGGTGCGCTGTTGAAGATTTTGGTAGGTGGGGTCTCTACTTTTTCGATGAAAATGGTGAAGTTGTAACAGTGACTTCTGCTCGGTATTGTCACATGATTGAAATTTTTTTGAAACCAAAAGTGGATAAATTATTGGAAGACCATGAAAATAAAAACATTTGGTTCCAACAAGATGATGCTACGGCCCAGACATCTCATCGTTCAATGGAACTTCTAAGGCAAATGTTTCCCGGTCGTCTTATGTCTTTGCGAGGTGACATTGGTTGGCTCCCCAGACGGCCTGATTAAACCCCATGCGATTTTTTTACTTTGAGGTTATATCAAGGAAAAGGTGCACAAGCATCGTCCCCGAACTATCGTTGAACTGAAGGCTGCCATCACTGAAGAAATTAATGCTATTCCTCTGAAAATAATTCACAGAGTCATGGAAAACTTCCAGGAAATGCTCCGTCAGTGTTTGAACAATGGAGATAGACATTTAGAATCATTTTCGAATCATAATAAAATAAAACTGCATGCTATGTTCTTTCAAATAATAAAATAATTTTCATTGCATTGCTTTGTTTTTATTACGCACCTCTTTGAAATCAGAAAGTGCAATATGATTCACCTTGTATGTGTCCCACATAATCTACTGCAATATGGTATGCATAAATAATTTCCTTGACAGCATGCACTACGCTATTGTTAATATCATTATTCAGACAATTTAATTCGTATTTTATTCTTGTAATAGATTGTTAATGCAGCATTTTGATGTGCTCGGTATTGCGTTTTGAAAATTAAAGCCGAGATACACATTCATAAACGCGCGTACGGGCGTCGATGGTCCAATCGATTGACTATGTCCACCTAAGTAGTTTGGTTCATGTGCATTCTCAAATCCTCCGTTGCGAGTTGGTGCCTTGTGTTTTCCCTAATATTCGTATTTTCCCTAGCTAGATCTTGAGTCGTATTTTAGTTAGTGAATTCCTTTTTCGTATTTTCCCTTTGGCCCGTGTTTCTTGTCAGTAGCATAGTTATACCTGTATCAATGTTCCTAAAGTTCGTCTAGCTGTTTTGTCGTCCTGTGGCAAGTTTGATTTAAAGTAATTTTTTTAGTTATCCCTGTTACTGTTTTCCGTTCGTCATTCTTGTTCCAAACTGCAGTGTCGCCTGAGGTACTCTTAAGAAAATATCCCTATCAGTGATGTCTAGCAGTGACACGTGTTGTTCAAAATGCTTAGCTAGATACCTCACGATTTGCTTGTCATCTAGTGGAGTGTCAAGTTGTCTTGCGACGCTAAAGTTCTGTATGGCATATTGTTCTCTCATCTGTTGATAGTCACCATTGAATTTTTCCATTAATAAATTATTCCCGACTTTGGTTTGCTCATCATCTCTCAAATAATAGCTCAATTTTTTTCTCAAATTCCTTGAACTCCTTTATTTCCCACACTATCAGACTATACCACATTTCTGTATTTGCTTTTAACATATGGCACAGAACATTTAAATTCTGTTGTAAATCCCCAATAGTTTGCTATGACATTTAAGTAATTCAAACATATCTTGGAACTAATTTTTCCATCACCATAAAATTTAGATAATTGTTCCAACGGAATAATGGCACCGCTGTACTTGACATCATTTTGATGAGGTTGTCCGGCTTCCTTTTTCAAAATTTCTGTATGTACCACCAATTTTCCAAAAGCTACCCTCGTATTATGTTCGTCTTCTTCCATGCTTCCTTGTTTGCCGACAGCACGATCAACATTGTCCATCCACATAATTATCTCAGTCTTCGCTTTGCACCTTGTACCTCTTGTTTCATCAGCAATGTAAAATTATCGAATCCATCACTAATTATTTTTATTTCTTGACTAAATTTTTCTTGAGTTTTGTCAAGTTTCTACTCTACTTTTAGACCTAACTCTTTCAGGTTTTGTTTTGATTCTTCCAGATTTTATTTTAGAAAGTTTATTATGCCCATCATGCTTAGCTCTGCTTTTTCCTAAACCCCACATTCTTTTGTTTGCCTTTTAAGATCTTTACATGTGATTTTCCAATGCTCCACCCGAAGGTACTACATTGATCAGGAAGCGAGTTTCTTTTACCTGAAAAATTGTGAATTTTGCCAAACCCTTGCTGTTCCACGCAAGGTAGGGATCTTTAACGTGCGTGACAACACTCACACACGGACCTCCATTTTACCTCTCATCCGAACGAGAGCGTATTTTTGTGAAAAATCCCGTGTTGGGATTCAAACCCGGGACCTTGGGCGTAATAGTCACACACATACCAACTACACCACGGAACCGCTTGTCTATTAAGATCGCCAATCCTCCTTCTATCTGCTTGCTCAATAAGGAAACTATCATCAAATTCAATCAACATCCCTTCTGATTTAAGAAAATCCTTCGTGCACTTTCCTACTTCCATTTTAAAAAAGAAACATTTTCAAAAGAACGATATTTACCCTGACCAAGAAAATGTTACCAGTAAGCTATTTACAATGCGTGTTTCGAGAATTTCGAGCTTTTGGTTGAGTCGCCAATAAAAAGTACTTCGCGCCCCTACGTTGCCAGCGTCAATAAAAATACTGTGATGTTCGCCTAACGAAGATGTTAGAGGTCTTACTAAAAAAACCCTTAAGTTGAGCACCAATTTTCTTCGCTTCTGAACTCCTAGTCACTTCCTGCATCCAACATTCACACAATTTTCTCCTAAATAAAAAAAACCACTACCACGGCTATTTAGTAAGTAGAACACAAACTAGCTCCAACTCGATTGGTATATTAAATATCACAAACATTATAGAAATACAAATATTTACAACAAATACCAATAATAAAGCAAAACAAGTAATTAGAGCAACGCAAATCACAAAATATTTCAAATTTATCCAAGTATCAATTTTCACTACCTCATATATTGTTAGTTACTTCTCAGAATTAGAACACTCTTACCTCCGACATTTATTTTAAAAAATTCCTATGAACAAAAAAACTCGTGTAAATTGCTGTTCATTATAATTTTTTCCTCAAAATTGATGTTAAATTAATGAAATCTTACAATACAAAATATTTTCTTAAAATTATTTAATACACAGCGAACATTTCCAATTGTTCTTTACAGAAAACACACAATCTATAAATTAATCTGATCATGATTTCAGTCGACTCAAATTATACACAAATAAACAATTTCTCAAGCATTGAAGTACAAACAATTGACATCCAGTTTAAAATGCAAAACACAAATTGACACAAATTTTATTTCAGCAGTTTCAATTCAATTAAATTAAAACAATGATTTTCAGTGAGCACATTGAATCTCAAAAAAGCGAATTCGCATTATTGTTTAAATTTTTCTGTTGGCATAATGAAACCCTTTAGAGTAATATTTATAATGGTACTTAGAAAGCTTCGAATGATACTTTAAAGCCTTTGTGTGTTACTTAGGAAGCTTCGGGTGGTAATTAAAAACCCTCGAATCATCCCTTTCGCAAAAATTCTAACAAGAAAATTCTATTAATGGCTTGAAACGGCCAAGTCGAATTGCACTCAATTTTCACTTTCCAGCGTTTAAATTTTAATTATTTTTTAAACGTAGTACTTTCTGTTTTTTACTTTACTGGCTCACTGAAAAATCAATAATAAGCCTCTCCTAGTACGTTTACTGTTATTTATCAACATTAACTTCGATAACGTAGCACTTGAAAGATTTTTCACAATAAATGTAATTTTTCAGTTCACTTTAATGCGTTTTTTCCATTAACTTTTGTTGCTAATAATTGAAATGTCTTAAAATATGACTCAATTTCTCCCAGAATAAAACACAGAAAGATGGCTTCTCCGCTGCATACCTGCAAACAATTTTACGCTAAATGAACGAAAAGATGTATAAAAATTTCCCAACATTTCAATTATTAGCATCTACAGTTATTAATGGAATAAACACATAAGGTTAACTAAAAAAATACATTTATTTTAAAAAAATCATGCAAGCATTCAATCGCGCAAATGTTAAATTGGAAACTTTAAATTCTTATTACATTCAATCGATCACGTAGCATAGCAAAATTTTGTTGTACAAACCACAATTACAAACCATAAAGACGCTATCAATTTAAAAATGTTATTTATAGTTGGAGATTACAGAATCAATTCAATACAACCTTTGATGAAATGCTACCCATGAGAATGACTTTGAACTGGCAGTATTTAAACCTTTCAAAGTATAGAATTTTATAGATTTGAAATGCAAATAGCTTATTGGTCCTAGTTTATGTGCAATTCCTCAAGCCCCACACAAAACGTAGCTTCAATAATTCGTCATGTAAGTGCTCTGCTATCGGTCCTAATGTTTATAAATAACACTAAGAGAGGATGATTATCGATTTTACAGTGAGCCAGTAAAGCAAAAACAGAAATTATTACGTTTAAGAAATAATTATGCTTTAAATGTTGAAAAGTGAAAATTGAGTGTAATTCCACTAAGTAGTTTCAAACTGTAAATTAGAATATCCTTGTTAGAATTTTTGGGGAGACGATGATTCTAGGACTCCCAATTACCACATGAAGTTTCCTAAGCGCCACTCAAAGTCTTTAAAGTATCACTTGAAGCTTTCTGAGTACCACTACAAATATTATAAGTTTCACTTTTGATTATTACTCCAACACAAAAAATTTTAAACAATAATGCAGTCACTTCTTAGAGATTTAACACGTTCACAGAAAGTCATTGTTTTAATCTAATTGATTTGGAACTACTGATATTAAATTTACGTCAGTTTGTGTTTTGCATTTTAAACTGGATGTCAATTTGGGTTACTTTGTTTGTACTTCAATACTTGAGAAAGACATCTATATTGGGAAACCGTTTATTTAGATATAATTCGAGTTGCCTGTAATCATGGTCAGATTAATTTATAGGTTGTGTGTTTTCTGTAAAGGACTATTGAAAATGTGCGTTGTGTATTGAATAATTTTAGGAGAATATTTTGTAGTTGTATGATTTCATTAATTCAACATCAACTTTGGGAGAAATTTATAACGAAGAGCAATTTACACGAGTTTTTTGGTTAAAATGTATTTTTTTAATAAAAGTCGGACGTAAGAGTGCTGTAATTCTGATGGGTAACTAACAATATATGAGGTCATTAAAATTGATACTTGGGTAAATTTTAAATATTTTGTGATTTGCTTTGCTCTGATTACTTATTTTGCTTTATCATTGGTATTTGTTGAGACTATTTGTATTTCTATAATGTTTGTGATATTTAATATTCCAATAAAGTTGAAGAGGGTTTGTTGTATTTACTGATTAGCCGTGGTAGTTGTTTCCTTTATTTAGGTAGAAGATTCTGTGAATGTTGGATAGAAGAAGTGACTACGAGTTCAGAATTAGAGGAAAATTGGCGCTCCACATAATGGATATATTTGTAAGGCTTCTAACATCTTCGTTAGGCGAATATCGCAGCATTTTAATTGACGCTGGCAACGTAGGGCACTTCTGTCACAGCATTTTTATTGGCGACCCAACCAAGAAGCTCGAAATTCTCGAAACTCACATTGTAAATAGCTCATTGGTACCATTTTTCTTGGTCAGGGTAAATATTCTTTTTTTTTTAATTTTCCTTCTTTAAATGGAAGAAGGAAAACGCACGTAAGCTTTTCTTAGATCAGAAGGGGTGTTGTTTGGATCTGATATGTTTATTTTTGAAGAGGCGGAATGAAAAGGAATTGCTGATCTTAATAGGCTAACAAAAGAATATGGGGTTCAAGAAAAAAGCGGAGCTAAGTATGATAATACACTTCTTAAAATAAAGTCTGGATGAATTAAAACAAAACCTGGAAAAGTTAGGTCAAAAATTAGAGTAGAAACTTGTCAAAACTCATGAAAAAGTTAGCCAAGAAATAAAAATAATTAATGATAGATTCCATAATTCTACATTGCTGATGAAACAAGAGGTACAAGGTGCAAAGCGAAAACTGAGATAATTATGTGAATGGACAATGTTGATCATATTGTGGGTAAACGAGAAACTATGACAGAAGACTAACAGAATACGAAGGTACCTTTATGAGAAGTTGGTAGAAATCTTTATAAATTGGAGCTATATATAAAAATGTTGAAAAACTGAGCAGGATAACATCATCGAAATGATGTCAAGTACATCGGTAACGTTATTTTGTAGGGAGAATTCTCTAAATTTTATAGTAATGGAAAAATTAATCCCTAGATAGTTTTGAATTACTTAAAGGTCATACTAGCAACTATTGAGGATTTACAGCGGAAATTAAATGTTCTGCGCTCTATACGAAAAGTCAACGCAGAAATCTGGTTGAGTCTGGTAGTGTCGGAAATAGAAACGTTTTAGAAAAACATTTTGAACTGCCTGAGAGCGGGGCCGGGGGGGGGGATGTCATGAGCAAGGCAAAGTCGCAAATAATTTATTAATGGAAAAATTCTCAATGCTGACTATCCACAGACAAGAGAATAAAATGCTTTAAAGAACTATGAAGTCGTAATACAACTTGATCCTGCACTAGCTAAGAATTTTGAACAACACGTGTCGCTGCTAAACATCACTGATAAAAATATTTTCATAGAGTACCTTAGGAGATACGGTAATTTGAGACAAGGACGACAAACGGAAAACAGCAATAGGGGTAACTAAATAAATAACTTTAAATTAAACTTGCACGCAGGACGACAAAACAGCGGGACGGAAGTTAGGCACATAGATACACTACATATAATCTATTAAGGGTCAAAATGTTTGGAACTTCGACCTCAAAACCTTTTGATAAATATCCGCTTATAAAACAAAAATATTATAAGATTAAGACTTATTTTAAGCTTACAAAAATTTAAGTATTCATTTACAAACAAAGAAATCTAAAACTTATACTTCCGAAATCAAATAGCGCGTATTCAACTCTTAATTAACGGTATTTAATCCTTTCCATTTCCATTTTACATTGACGTTAAATCCCAGTTTAAAAACCCTGAAGGGCAATTCGCCAAATGGATAGAAAAGCTGCAGGGGTATGGTGTCGACACAGAACATGGCGCTGGTACAAGTCCTCGTAATGCGGATGCGCTTTCGAGACGGCCGTGACCCGAAAACTGTAGCTATTGCTCACGGTTAGAAGCAAACTGTGATCTACTCAATCAGACAACCGTAACCAACGACGACTGGTAGCCTCTATACATGCAAACAGGAACAGGGACATGACAAAAACTTAGACGTCATCCTGAATTGGAAAGCCAGAGAAGAACGTCCATCCTGGTAAGACATTAGCCCGTTAAGTATAGCACGCTTCAGGTGGTGGTTCTTAAAAGCCGAGTGTACAAGGTTTTAGGACAACTGCATAATCGGACCTCGGAAAGACACTTCGGTGTTAAAAAGAGTCTCGAGAAAGTTTGAGCAAGGTTATACCGATTAGGCTGCAAGAACGAAGTAAAAGAGTGGTGTCGCAAGTGTCAATTTTAAGCACAATTGAGAAACCGTCAGGATCCATTGAAACAATAGAACATGAAAAGCCTTTTTGAGAAAGTAGCAATCGATGTTGTCGGTCCATTCCCTGAGACCCACTTGGAAAATATATACATCTTAAAGACCGTGAACTATTTTACGAAGTAGATTGAAATGTATGCTACACCAAAGCATTAAGTCGTAACCGTCGCTGACGGGCTCGTAAGAAAACTATTATCTTGTTTTTTGTATGCCAATCAGAGCTGAAATTTTGAGTTGGGATTATTCCAAGAAGTTTGCCGGTTGCGGGAGATGAAAAAGATCCGAACAACGCCATTGCACCCATAATCGGTAGGTATGGTAGAGCGCATAAACAGTACATCTTAGGCAAGTACCTTTCCAAGGTAACTTCCCAACATCTGAGAGACTGGAACCAATAAATACATATTTTTATTGACCTATTGGTCTTCGGTTCAGTGGACAGACACCAACAAGTGTTATCATAAGACGCGAGATACGTTTATCATATGATCTTGAGTTTGGGTGTAAGCCCGAGAATGACATCGTGGGTGATAGTTACGTCAAGAAGCTCCAACGCAAGATGCACGACAACCATCATCAGGTTGGGAAAACATCCTGATCGCAAACGATCGGATGAAAACCAAATGAGACATCAACGCGAGTTAAGATTCGTGGCTTGGGAGCGGCCTTTTTAAAAAACCATTTCCAAACTTCTTAACAATTTATTTTAGTACACAGAAATTAATGATGAAATTTTACAAAGATTGAATAAAAATTATTATTATTATATAGTCCGAAAATTAATATTAATTGTACTATTTTGTGAGTAGTAAGCAACTGCAATGTAAAAGCTGTTCACTTGACTAACTGTCGTCGACTGGGGCTCCCGGGCTTTTTATAATATCCCTACCCCTTTACATGGCTGTGGGAACTTGCAGATCTCATGTCTGCTTATTCTTAACTCTATTCATAATTACATTGTTGTAATCTTAATTTCTAAGTAATCACAGTTCCTGACCGTCTGTGAACGCCTGTGACCTGACATCTGCATTGTCACTATCGTCTGCGATGCAAAGTAGCGCTTCCGTTCCCATGAACGTTAATAAACTGTATAAATTGTCCTTGATTTACTTTGTTGCACTTGGCGTATTCTTAACATTTCTAATAATTTTCTAATTATTCTATTTTAATATGTATACATCAATTGGGGGATACATAACTCACGCAGGAGTCTGGTTTTCAAGAAGGCGATCGCATTTACATATACAACTCCAGCCAGAATCATGGCCCGTCGCCAAAGTTACAAAGACTTTGGGAGGATCCGCTAAAAGTTGTAAAAAGGACCAACAACGTGGTATATCGGATTCGTAAACTCCCAATAGAAAAAACAATAGTGATGCACTTTACCGGTTAGTAAACCCTACGTTAGTGATGACGCTGTTGATGCCGAAAAACGGTAAGCAGTGAGACGAACAAACAGTTACGTTCGTAATGATGGACAAAGGTCTTGACCGATGTATGATTTGTTCATGTCTCTGTACAGCGGCAAAGACAAAGCGAGATTTGTGGTCACGGAACATTGCGTAGCGGCAGACCTAGATATGTCTCGAAGAATTGCTCAGGCTTCTAAAAATAAATTTGGTGGTCTAAATCAACTTCACGGGCAACAAACAGAAGTTGGAAAAACCATACGGCTAAAGGACCGACAGCGAAGCATCTGCTACTTGATGACTAAGCAATCTGATACATCGAATCACCAAGGAGTATGCAAGGCGTTAGTGGACCTCACGGGTAAGATAATCGAATTTGAAGACACGATGTTGACCACACTGTTACGTGCCGAAAATCGGCACTAGACATTCTTAGTTTAGTTTTGATATGCGGGAGTTTCGCGCCATAAATTTGAAAAACTTGTTGCGCGTATTTCCGTCACTCCAGAAGTGGTTGCGCGAGACTTCGCGCCTACGCGTGTGGCGGAGAAGAAAAGTGGGAAATTTCCGGGGGACGCCTGGACTTGGCCTCGAAACGTGAACAGGAGTGTGGTGACTTAACGTATCTTTTGATTATGTAGATTCCCTTGCCTTTTTTGATTATCGTTCCTCAACCCGTTCCTTATCGTACCTCTACATAGGAAGAAGAGATTAATCTGGATACAACCTAGTAGAAGAACGCACGACCCGAGATATAACGAACGCACGGAGCCCCGCAGCCGCCATAATGAAATAAACCCGAAGGAAGCCCGGGAACCATCAGGAAATAAACCGGAAGGAAGCTTCACCTATTCACGTAAGTACCCCCCGTGGGTGTTTATATACTTAGAAGTTTTAAAAAGAAAAATGTGTGTTGCAATAATTTGCATATTGTGTAACGTCATTGACAATTGGCGCGTAATTTCCACCTTAAGTAATATCGTTACCAACTGTCTTTTGTGTTGCATGTCCCCCGTCGACGGGACTATAATAACACATAAGATCGCTGTACGCTCGAAAAATTGAATTGCTGATACAAAAAATGCTATAGGTACTGTTCTAAGAAACCGGGGTGTGTGGTTAGAATCCACATGTAACGGCACCAGCCATGAAGAGTATTAATTGATACTTCTATCAACATGGAAACTGGCAGAAATGATCTTGACTATCCTTACCGCCACATGAACTTGCAACGTCCAGATTACAGGGTGTTGTGGATCAGAACAGCTTTGGGGAAGGGGGCAGTGCAGCGCCGTATACAAAAGATGATTAGTTAGTTCCGGCGGCACCCCATTTTTCAGATCGTTTTGCTTGACAGATACAGAAGTTTTGCGTTTAAGAGATCTTAAAATCTTAAGAGATCTTATTTGCATAATATCTAGTGCGTTTTAGAATAGTTTAGAGGTTTTGGGAATATATATAAATTGCCGTCGTGAATATTAAACTTCAATTCTGATTGAAGCTTTGGTTACATATGTTTTATTTTAAAGCTCTGAAAGATGTGATGTAAATTACGGTTGATGTAAATCATCCTATTCGGTATAAATTAATTATAGTATTTGGATACTTAATTGTCTTCATCAATAGGTCTTCAGTCCTGGAACTGGTTAGACGCGTACCATCATTGTTTCCTATTCTGAACTAACCTACACATTTCCCTGAAATTTGCACAGTCTGCATCTATAACTATCTGATCTAGGTCTACATCTACCTTTTTTTCCTATCTCTGCTTGTAATACATCCCATACTATTCCCCAACAATGCCTAAGAACGTATTCTGCCCTTCTATTTCTCTTATCTTTTTCCCCAGATATCCTTGTTCCCCTACTATTTCTATAACCTATTTGTTACTATCTTTGTCTGTCCATGCTATCGTCCTCATACATCTAAAGCACAGCATTTCAAAAGGCTGCTACCGTTTATCTGTCTGCGTTTCATACAGCCCGTATTTCATAGGTATACTGTGCTGTGCTCCACATATATGCTTTCAACAATTTTCTTCTTATTCTATGTTTGTTGTCTTTCCTCATAGGCGCTATTTTTTCTTGTTAGATGCAGTTCGGTCACCTTCTATTGTTTTACAATTATATATCCTATTTCTCCAACCTTCAGTGGTTGTGAAGGGAGGTAAGCAGCCTGTGACTGCCAAGTTCCCCCAACACTTAACCATTCACCGATTTAATATATTTTCCAATATATCTTTTCGCACAGTCAACATTAGTTGCAGATATTTCGCAACCAACAACTAGTTGTTTATACTAATCATCAGATTTATATGCGCTTATTTTTTCGTCATTAGGTTTTCCGTCTCAAAACTGGTTGGACACGTACCTGCACTTATTTATATTCTGAGCTAGCCTACATAGTTCCCTGAAATTCTCGCACAGCATGTGTATACAGCTCGTTCCCCTTCTATTGTTTTCTAATTTTATGCCCTATTTCACCGAGATTCAGTGAAGGGTGTTAAGCAACCTGTGGCTACTAAGATTCCCCAAGACTTACACATCTGCCGAAATAATGGTTTTCCAGTAAATCCTTTCACACCCTTAACATTGTTCTAGAATATTGCCCAACCAATTCTTGTAGTTACTTATAATAATCATCATGTTTAAGCACAGTTATTTATTCGTCATTAGTTTATCCATCTTGGGATTGGTTGGATGCGTACTTCCATTGATTTCTATTCTGGGCTAGCCTACACATCTACCTGAAACCCCTACAGCCTACATCTTTTACTATCTGTGTGCAGTAGTCTAACCTAGGTCTGCCTCTTCTTCCCTTTTTTCCTATCTCTACTTCTAATATATTCTGCACTAATCCCTCATGCCTGAGTATGTGGCCTATCATCCTATCTCTCCTCTTTTTTACCGTTTTCCACATATTTCTTTCTTCCCCTATCATCTTTAGTACCTCGTTCTTAACTTTGTCTGTCCATGATATCTTAATCATACGTCTGTAGCACCACATTTCAAAGGCTTCTACCTTTTTCTTGTCCGCTTCTGTCCAGGCTTCACGGCCGTACAGTGCTGTGCTCCACACATATGTTTTAAGCCATCTTTTCCTTGTTTCTAAGTTTGTGGTCTTTGAGTACAGTAGTTGCTTTTTCTTGTTAAATGTAGCACGACCTTGTGCTAATCTTTGTTTTATATCTTTTGTGCTCTTCCCATCTTGCGTTATTTGGCTTCCTAGGTAGCAGAAATCCTTAACCTCTTGTAAGTTCGTGCTACATTCTTGTATTCTTGTTTTTGATTTATTTTCCCCACTTTTGCATACTAGAACTTTAGTTTTAGTTTTGTTAATTTTCATACCGAATCTCTCTGTTAGAACCGTTTCCATTTCATAAAGAGCAGCTTCTAACTCATCCTTGCTAGACGCTAATACCGCTATATCATCCGCAAATCAAAGCATATCAATTTTTTGTCCCTGTATAGTAATTCCAAATGTCTTCCTGCATTTGACAGTTTTCATTGCCTCTTCTATGTACAAGTTAAAAATCAATTGGGATAGGGCACATCCCTGTCTCACCCCTTTCCTAATGTTTACTTCTCTACGTTCCTGCTCTAATTCTATTACTGTTGTTTGCTCTTTGTATAAGCTATGTACTATTCGTCTATCCCTATAACTCATTCCAATCTTCTTGAGTATTTCAAACATTTTTTTTCCATTTTACATTGTCGAATGCTTTTTCCAGATCTACAAACCCTATATACACGCTTTCCCCTTTTTCTATTGTTTTCTCCATTATTACTTTCAGAGCTAAAATAGCCTCCCGTGTTCCCCTGTTTCGCCTAAACCCAAATTGGTCTTCTCTTAGTATTTCTTCCGCCCGTTTTTCCATTCTGCTTTGCATAATTTTAGTTAATATTCTCGACACGTGTGCTGTCAAGCTTATTGTTCGAAAATTTTCACATCTATCCGCGCCTTTCTTTTTTGGTATAGTTACTAGGATGCTACGTTTGAAATCTTTGGGTATCTTGCCTGTCTCATACATATAGCTTACGAGTTGGAAAAGACGTTCTGTTACTGCTTGTCCAGCGGCTTTTAGAGTTTCTGCTTGCACCTTATCTGTACCAGGCATATTACCATTTTTCAGACTCTTTAATGCTAATTCAAACTCATCTCTAAGTATAGGATATCCCAAGTCATCATTTTCAATGTCTGATTCCTGTTCTAATGCAGTTAGTTCCTCTCCTGCATATAAATTCCCTATATATTCTTGCCATCTACCCACTTTCTCTACGTTTTGTATGATGACGTTTCCTTGTGCGTCCCTTTTGCTATACGGTTTTATATCCCTAAAATTCATTCTAATTAATTTGTATGCTTCGTATGTCTTTCCTATTTCCATCTTCGTTTGTACCTCTTTGTACTTTTCATCAAGCCATTGTTCTTTAGTTTTCTTGCATTTTCGAATAATTTCCCATTTTATGGCTTTGTATCTCTGTTTTCCTGTTTCGTCTGATTTATTTTTCGTCTTTCTTCTATTAAATTCAGGATATCCTTTGTTATCCATGGTTTCTTATTTTCTTTTTGTGTATACCCCAGAATATCTCTGGCCGCCATGTCTAGGCTGGATTTAATGTCATTCCATTCTGTTTCTACTTCCTTAATATCAGTTATTTTCCCGATATCTTTAAGCAATTCATTTGACCTTTTT
Organism: Platerodrilus igneus; assembly: GCA_036346225.1. Lineage (NCBI taxonomy): Eukaryota > Metazoa > Arthropoda > Insecta > Coleoptera > Lycidae > Platerodrilus > Platerodrilus igneus. The sequence continues at coordinate 172,564 of JARFIW010000266.1, read as the reverse complement.
TCGAAACTTTCTTGAATATCTTTATCTTTTAGTTTCTCTAAGTCCAAGTGCCCTTTTCCGTTTCTTTTTTTCGCATTCTTAAATTTAAGTGCCGCCTTCATAATTACGATGTTGTGGTCAGTATCTATATCTGCTTCTGGGTAGCTTCTACAGTCTTTTACTTGATTTCTAAACCGTTGTCTAACAAGAATGTAATCTATTTGATATCTTCCTATATCTCCTGGCATCTTCCACGTTTATCGTCTTCTAGCATGATGTTGAAATAATGTGTTTGTAATGATTAAATTGTTCTTGTCGCCAAATTCTACCAGCCTATTTCCCCTGTCGTTTCTCGTGCCTAAACCAAATAAACTTACTACTGCTCCTTCCCTACCCTCACCTACCACGGCATTAAAATCCCCCGTAATTATTAAATTTTCATGTCTTTTTACGTATCTTAATATGTCATCAATATCTTTGTAGATGGCTTCTACCTCTTCGTCACTGTGGCTAGAGGTTGGCATGTATACTTGTATTATTACTGTGTTTACCGGTTTAGATTCTAATCCAACCATGAGTACTCTTTCGTTCTTTTGTAAGTAATTTTCTTCACAGTATTCTATCTTTTTCCGCATAACTATCCCCACACCCAAATTTCTTTCCTCTGTTCCTGTATGAATTACCCTGAAGTCTCCACTCCAAAAATCCCCCGCCTCTGGCCACCGAACTTCGCTGATCCCTACTATGTCTAGTGATAACTTAATTGTAGTGCTTCGATATTAAGTTAATTAAAATGATGGCATCTTAGTTTAAGAAGCTAGTAATTGTACTGTTAGCGATCAACTGTAGGTAAATTGTGGTGGGAGCATTTAGAATTTTAATATAGCTACAAATAAAGAACAGTTTGTGTAGATAGAGTTTTCGTTACAGTATTTATTAAAGCATTTTTATTTCAAATATCTAAACGTTGGCTTTTTTAATTAAGCCCTTAGTTTTACAAAGGAATCAAAAGTTTTCATGGGTACATCAATGTAGATGTTCTTAATTTAGTCAAAGTAATTACAAATAAACCGAATCATCCAATTACGCACTTTAATTGGCTCTATATTTCCTAGCTTTCCTTAATAATGGAAGCACGTCTCTGATACAAGTGGCTTTATTGGTTTATAATTAATAATTTATGTAAGTAAGAAGCTTTTTGCTTTTCGTGCAATATTAAAAAATGTTCTGAGGTATATTAATTAATTGGTTCAGCAAAGGAAGGTTTATTTAATAAAATTATAAGTGGAACTTCAATAATTCGAAGCGGAAATTTTTTTTTAATCAAAGCCAGCGGTTTGATTTTCGTACACTTTGTACATTCACTATCAGATCGTGTGTTAAACAATGAAGAATTACTTCTGTCTTATCTACTTCAGCATTAACTTTTATTTTCGTTGTCTATTTAATTTGAAAAGTTCTTAAATTCGTTAAGGATACTCTTTGTGAGTTACGCTTTTAGTTTAGCTTAAAAGCAGACATTCCTATAGTGGTAGATAACAAATCCTTGGAGTCGTTTTGATCTTTTTAGAGTTGGCAAAGTTTTGATAAAACCATATTGGAGGGTACGCAATAACAAAACCAGACCTCTTTGCCACTGCTGTTTGTTAGTTTTTATTCCAATAAATTTTGAACTAAAAGTATAATAGTTATTTATGATACAAGTGTGTGAAGTAGGGCTTTTATGCACGAATTGCTAGGTTTAATCGCAACGAGTGCATAAAAGCCCTTCACACACACGTATCATACAAAATTTTATCTACGAACTAATTTAGAAAGTATAATATACTTCTTAATTACATAAGCTTTGTACACGAAATTTGCGAAATATAACACAATTTCACTATGTTTGCTCAAAAAAAAGTGCGATAGTAAAATTCAGACAATTGCTAATATTGCAGATTACAATTATTACTCGTCTAGGGCTCTTGACTTAACTACGAGGGTGGTTTGAAAAGTTCGCGAAACGAAGGGGAAAATGAAAAAAATTTGTTTTTAAAATATAGTTTATTTTTCAACATAATCTCCGTCAAGTCGAATACACTTCATCCAACGACAACGCGTAAATATTGGTAGTAAACTCTATCCGTTTACGCTAAAGGAAATTGCCCCATTATGTATACCATACGCTGTAAGTGGAAGGAAAAGACAACTGGAATTAGAGGAAATGGATGCAAAAAGACGAAAATTGGACTACATGGAAAACACTGCGACAATACGCGATCAATACAAAGATGTGTTAGACAAAGAACATCTTATTAGAGAAAATGAGGAAGAATTAAAAGATTATTTTATGTGCCGATGGGCTGACTTAGATACATCTGGTTTCTACCAGTTGTATGCATTTGTGGTTAGTAAAAAGACTCTTTTAGTTATGTAGGCGTCCTTGCGGAAAAGGATGGTACTAAATCAGTATATTTTTAAAGGTATTCTAAAACGTATTTATCAAAATGGCAGATAACAAAGACGAACTAAGGAATGCGGGTTTCGTAATCTTTGCGTACACGACACGCAAAGAGGTTGCGCTAAACATTGTATATTTGCCTAGTAAAGAACCTTTTGGATCATTTAAAACCGAGGGTCTTACAACCTATGACAACCATATATTCCCAAAAGTGGTGGACATGCACCTACGCAACAGTCTGTGGGAGAATAAGAATTTCCTCCAATACCGACAAGAAGAAGTCGATCAAGCTAACAAGATACGTATGCAAGATATAGTGGGAAAGCTGCGATTAAAAGATTGTCACAAACTGCAAGAATTACACGAAGGAATGGATCAGGTTGTCGGTGGAATCAAAGACTTTAAATATAGAGGCAAACTTCGGTACATTTTACAATTTGAAAACCTAGACGGTCTTTATGTATCAAACTATTGGCTAGAAAAGGAGATAGAAGACTTGGGTATCGATTTAAATTTTAAGCTGCGAATAAAATTAGATAAAATTAAAACCACTGCAAACAAACTTAAAGAAAGGACTGCCTTCTGTGTATAACTTTGTATTAAAATTAAGTTTAAATGACTCCATGCTTGGCATTAAATATTTTTAAATTTGTTATGTATAATGTCAGAATAAACATTTTATAATAGTATATAACATTGTTCTTTATTTATAAAAGGCTGTGACGTTACCCCGAAATAGCAATCGCACAGAGAGGGTGCGCATGGGCAGCGTGCATGGACAGGGGTGCGTACGCGTAGGGTGTGCATGGGCAGGGGTGTGCATGCGCAGGGTTGCTCATGGGCTGGGATGTCTGGGCGTACACGAGGGAAGCGGATGTTAACAGTCGCCAAGCATCCAATTCCTTATTTGGATGGTATCGAGTACTTGTCTGCGTATGTATCCGGAGTAAAAGAATACGATTTGTATACGCAGCTTATTAATAAAATTAGTTTATCGAGGGAAGATGACAAAGGTACATCATTCCTAATAGTACAACAATCTACGCATGGGGGCGTAAAGATATAAGATAGTTGTTTATATTTGTATATATTAGTTTTAAGATTCCATAATTTTAAGTTCCTCGCCCACCTTCCAAATCCTTCCTCTGCTTCTATCCTGGTTGACAGAGTATACGTGTTATCTCCACGTTGTGTTAGCGGAACACTGCGGTTTTAGATTTCTCGGAAGATGGTTGGCGAAGGCATATGTCTTGGGTAGCGAAAAAGGTTTTAAAGATGGAGTTAAATAAAGATGGGCAAAAATCAGTGATTTGGGTCTTTAAAACGCATAACTTTGTATGGGTGGTCCTATTTAAAATCTATTTACAGATTTGGGGTCCCTAGAAAATTTAATATTAGTTGATACCTAGCAAAATATATTTATCTTAAAAGAGTGACTACCCTGCGTATAATAAATACAATATAACACTTGTCGATAAAAACTTGTAGGGAAAATTAAAGACGTATTTAATGGGGGTCCAGTATTAGAATTTGTTGGTAGTAATGTTAAGTCCTACTGTATTGTAGACGAGAAAGATACGATTAAAAAGATTAAAGGGTCTCACGAATTGTAGTTATAAAACCGAGGGTCTTACAACCTATAACGAGCATATACCTCCAAAAGGGGTAGGCATGCAACTACGCTGCAGTGTGTGGGAGAATAAGAATTCTCTCCAATAAGAAATTAAAGTTTCCATGTACGTAGCACCAGTCATTGGGTAATGGTAGAAATGTTAAACCTATAAAGACGATTATTAATTGTAGTTTAGAAAATAGTAGTTTTCGTGGACTAAATAAAATAGCTTAGACTGGTTAATGTATATGATTACATATTCTCGTACACATCCACAAACATCTGTTTACGTCCACAATGGCGATACCGGTAGTTTTTGTTTAACAAATAGTAGGAAAGATACGTCAGGTGTTAGTGTGCGGAAGCCCATAGGATCGTTGGATTCAAAAAGAACGGTGCGGCGGGATGTATGGTGACCTCCGTTAGAATAATCGAAAGTGGTTAATCAATTGTATTAGATGTTTAAATAAGCGAAAGTGTAAAGGTCTACATAAACAAAATTTAATTATCCGACAAAAGTGCGCGATGTGCTACACTTATAAAGAAAGTATGGAATGGCGCTTTTTAGCGGCCCTAGCAGTAAAAAGGGCGACTGACTTTTTTAAGCAACTACAAGAATAGCAGTAGCGCAGAGGAGGGGCATGCATGTATTATACAGTGCACAGTTGCTACAAAATATGTTAGTTTACGGGTAGCTCGAACGTGTAATTGATCACGACTTATAGATCTCTCGGAGGTTTAAAATTCTCGGCCCATTGTCGTTTGAAAAATGTTTGTAAATTATCAGAACAGGAGCGAGTCGAAGTATAATGGATGATTGACCGAGCTTTTGCTACCTTTACGAGGGAATTGGAAGTTGACAGACATCGAGCATCTAATTCTCTATTTGGGCGATATCGAGTACTTACCGGTTCTAGAAATCATTACGTGCTACCGACCGCTATGTGGAAGATTTGTTTCTAGGAAATGAGCAACCTACGAAAGTACGGAATACTTGGTATTAATGCTAATTGGTTTAGTAACGCGCTCGTGCACTCTTCGAGTGTCTTCGGCAATCTTCGATTGTTTCCAAAGAAAATATTCAACCTGCCATTTCCGAAAATATGACGTAGAAGTGGTTTAAAATTAAATTGCTTTATTAGTAAGTATTCTGTAGACAACAAGTTTGGTATTCCCTTAGTAAAGGTTTAAAGTGTTTTTGGTTTTAGTAGCACTGCATCTTCTACAGCACGACTTGCACACAATTTGTGTGCGCGTGCTATCACCCTTTTGGATTTTTAATATGCACGCGATCCGTATAACATGGAAGACGTTTCCGATGTTTTTACTAACGGCATTCGCACCATCGACGAAGCGAACCAGGTGCATGCATTGGCGCTAAATGTATTGGACGAGCAGCGGGATTATGACGTCATTTAGTTCCCCGCTGAATCCTCAACATCGTTCGGTCGTCTTCGAAACCTTCGGTATGCATTCTATAAGGAACATAAATCAGGTACGCTCGAGTAAGCTTTTTAGTTAGTTCGCTTACAAGTTTAACCAAAGTGCTATAGTGCGGGTTTTGTTTTGTACTAAAATGGTATCTGCAAACGTTTTTAAGTGCATCTCTTGCGGTGCTTCCTATACCTGGAAAAATGTTCTCAAACGGCACCAGAACAAATGTCGCGGTGTAACATTGTCCACGGTTAAGCTTATACATTCGTCGGCAGCAAAGTACTTAAACTCTGGGACTTGCGGTATCGCTTTTACGAGAATGGACAGCTTACAGCGACACAAGGAAAAACAGCACGGTATGTTATTAAGCCGTAAACGTTCAGCTCCGCCAGCTGTTAAAGGGCCTTGTACGAAACAACCACGAATTATGTGTAAAGTATGCGATTTCGAAATGGAAAAACTACCTATGCCGCACACTTAAGGAGCAACAAACATAAAATGCATCAGTTACCGCTACTAGCGACGATTGTGTAGAAATGGTTAGCACAGCGTTTAACAACCGTATGGCTAGCTATCGCATAAAGAACGCCAGTGTCGACGATGGAGTGCCGAGTTTCTTTGGAAGCAGAAAGAGCGATTTATTCGATTAATTAATGAAAAAGAATACAACATACAGCAGTAAAAGTCTATTGCGAACTCTACGGCGTTTACACCAAAATGGGGAAGAGACTACCGATGTGAAATCCTTTAACACAAAAATGTGGTTATAACGTCTTCTAGTAATCTGGAGAATATGTACGAGGTCTTAAGCGAAACCATAAGAACAAAATCAGAGGAATTTGAAACATGTGGGTCCGGTTGGTCTTTGGAAAAGTGCTCTATTTAGAAATAAATATTAATAAGTATGAGCCGATATGAGAAGTTCTAGGTTGAAAATAAAAATTGTGAATATGTATTTAGAAATGTGGTTTACAAATTTAAACTGTATTAGTAAAATTGTCTGTAATAAAAAGTTTTAAGAATGGGTTTTAGATTTTCTTTTAGGTATAAGCTGCAGGAAAGTTATAGTTTAGAGGGTGTGTGTAAAATGGTAAGGGGTCATTCGATTTTAAATCTATTTAGAGATTCGGATTGTGCATAAAATTCTAAGCTAATTTAATGTATCGCATGTATAAAAAAAAAAATTTATAAGAACGCTCAAAAGTCGCTACAGGTAAGAAATCTTAAAATGGGGGTAGCTCTCTGGGGGATGGTGCTATGTGAAAAATTTAAAGAGATTTGGGTAGCTTAGAAAATTCTAATATTAATTGATACCAAACAAGATAGGTTTATCTCGAAAGATGCATTGGCTAGACAAAGAAAACTATTTGGTTCAGATGAAAGATAAAAAAATGGCTAGTCGAAGAAAACTTTTTGGTTCAGATGTGGGAGGAAATGAGGATGCTCATTTATCTCGAAACATAAAAAATTTAAGATAGGTTTATCTCGAAAGATGAAAAATGGTTAGTCGAAGAAAACTTTTTGGTCCAGATGTGTGTGGAAATGTGGATGCTGGTGGAAATGTGGCGCCAGGATTGTCAATTATACTCTACTACCATTTTTAACAATTAGGCCCTACTAATTACTTGTTTGAGGTTTACTTGACAGGTCTATACTAGCTAACTTGAGTGTGACAGCGCACGCATAAAAACACCGCCAACTTAGTTTCAGTACTGTTTATTTCGGGCAATACTGTATTACTTATTATGACAACTTTTTTCATTAGCTTGTTTATTCATTGAATCCATTGTATAAGCGGTCGATGGTTTTAAGTACTTGTTCCAAAGATCTTTTTTGTTGTTTCGTTTTTAGTTTGCAAAGAATTTTTATGTAGCCCTCTGCGACGGTGGAGGATTTCTATCCACCATATCCTTTGATTGTAAAAATATCCGCACCAGAATCTGCCACTAAGGAAGCGGACGATCTTCTGAAGGAATGACCCGTATAGCTTTCAGGACATGAAAGATTAAGAAATTTTGCAATCAGAAAAGAAATTTTACCAAATTAGTTGATACCGACGGACTGCTTTGTACACTTATTATTTCTGTAAAAGACAAAAGTAGTAGAAAATCAAGGTTTCTGTGACCACATTTGCTCCAGCATCCACATTTCCTCCCTCATCTGGACCAAATTTACACGTAAATTCCCATAAGGAGGAAATGTGGAGATGAATCTCATCCTTGCTCCCTCCTTGTAGACCTCCTGCGGGATTTTTACCCCGCGGCGCTGAACTAACCTATGAATTTTTCCTTTTATCTAACCTAAGCCCATACAAGTCCAACTAACCTAACCTAACTCCAGACAACACTAGCTAACCTAACTCCTGACAAGTCCACATCCAACCTAGGTCGGAGACAATTTCACCCTATGAGGCAATTTCACCCTATGAGTCAATTTCACCCTATAAGGCAATTTCACCCTAACCTAACATCCTACATATATCCGGACATATGTCGAAGCGCACCCCTACCGACCTAGGTTGGATAACAAAACTGTTCCTAAACAAGAGAATGTAAGCGATATGGCGGTGTCCAACATATTCAGGTATCTTCGGCAATATGCGCCCCCATTCTGTAGGATACATAAGGGCAATTTTTGTATTCAATTTAGTATTCGGCAGTAACTAGAACGGTAAACATGAGCGTATCCAAGTTGATTAACGTTCCTCAACTTCTTGGGAATAAAGTGAAACCAACAAATGAGCGATTTGGATTGTGGCTGTTGACAGAAAATACGTGCAACAATAATCTGGTGACAGATATTGATAATATTTGTTATGTTGAAGGCGAACAGATGCTGACTGGTGGACTATACACACCAATTACAGAACCATTTTGTGACAATATAATGTTGGTTAAAATTTGCGACCTTTCTTACGCCGAGCAAACATCTGCAAACAAAAGCATGTTTATCCAAAGGAAAGAAATTTATGGTGCATTTAACAGCTGTCTACGAAGAAAGTTCGACTGATTTGTTTCGCTAGCCATGGTGTTAAAGCTAAGCTTCAGTTTTCTCTGGAAAGCACTAACAAAATGGGCCAGGGAGTAAAAGAAATTATCGGAAAAGATGACCTCGAAAGCATTAATAAAAAATTTCAAAATCCTATGTGTGTTCCGTACAAAGTGGAACTAGCAGATGTTAAGTTGGAAACTTTATTGGATGAACTACCAGATATATTAAACGAACTCAAAAAGATTATTACTATCTTTTTGACATGTATGTACCCAAGATTTTGCTGGTATATTTAGCAAGATGGACATGTGTAATTATTTAACTATACACCCTAACTTTTGCTACAAGGGCGAGTACGAAGAAAAGTGCAACATTATAGTTGACAACGATAAAACTGTGGGAATCGATTGTTTAACTTGGCTAACAACCAATGCAAGAATTAAGATATACAACAAATTTGTGTGTCAGATAACAAGTCCTGGTGTTAATAAACAACTTGGAAATCATATACTAAATTTTTTACGTTGTGCAGGTTAAAGGAAACATTTGCGTCTACTTTGGCCAAAGAACATGGTATTACGCGATTGGGAGCAACAATATACAACTGTACAATTGGAAACTATGTCAGTGCGGAAAGGGTGTATAATCCCTTAAAAGACCTTATTGGAAGATAGTATTGGGTACCACTTGCCAATATGTGGAGTAAGCTATCAGACAAGCTACAAAATAGCTGCTGTTTAGTGTATAATAACTTACTACTACAGTACGTGTATTGGGGAAATGGCAATACAAAGAAATTGACGGGCTTGCAAATTAAGTTGTCCGAAAAACCAGAAAAAAGAGAAAAATTGATAAAGTATGTGCTTTCGGCTTTTAGTTTTAACTATTTACCTGTAAATTATTTGGAGAAGGAAGACTGCCAAAATAAAATAAAAATATTACACAAGTGCTACATTAAAGCAGGTAGTACATATTTTACACAATCTGCAACACCATATTCTACAATTCCAAAAGAAATAGGAATTTCGGAATTGGGATTGATTGATACGCCTAACATTCGTCCAAAGGTTGTACAACAACGCGTAAATATTGGCAGTAAACTCTATCCGTTTACGCTAAAGGAAATTGCCCCATTATGCATACCATACGCTGTAAGTTGAAGAAAAAGACAACTGGAATTAGAGGAAATAAATGCAAAAAGGCGAAAGTTGGACTACATGGAAAACACTGCGACAATACGCGAACAATACAAAGATGTGTTAGACAAAGAACATCTTATTAAAGAAAATGAGGAAGAATCAAAAGATTATTTTATGTGCCGATGGGCTGACTTCAATACATCCGGGTTCTACAAGCTGTATGCATTTGCGGTTAGTAAGAAAGACTCTTTTAGTTATGTAGGCGTTCTTGCGGAAAAGAATGGTACTAAACCCGTATACTTTTTAAAAGGTTATTCTAAAAACGTATTTATCAAAATGGCAGATAACAAAGACGAACTAAGGATTGTGGGTTTTGTAACCATGACGGACACCACACACAAAGGGATTCTGCTAAATATTGCATATTTGCCTAGTAAAGAACCTTTCTGATCATTTAAAACCGAGGGCCCTACAACCTATAACAACCATATATTCCCAAAAGTGGTAGACATGCAACTACGCAACAGTGAGTAGGAGAATAAAGATTCCCTACAATACCGACAACAAGAAGTCGATCAATCTAACAAGATACGTATGCAGGATATAGTGAAAAAGCTGCGATTAAAAGATTGTTATAAGCTGCAAGAATTACACAAAGGAATGGATCTGGTTGTCGGTGGAATCAAATATTTTATATATAGAGACAAACTTCGGTATATTTTGCAATTCGAAAACCTAGACGGTCTCTATGCATCAAACTATTGGCTATTAATAAAATTAGTTTATCGAGCGAAGATGATAAGCGTAACGTCATCCCTAGAAGCATATCAATCTACGCATGGGGGCATTAAGATATAAATCTAAGATATTTGTTTATATTTGTATAGATTTTGTAAATCTATTGTATATATTAGTTTTAAGATTCCATAATTTTTAAGTTCTTCTCCCACCTGTCCTTCTTCCAAATCCTTCCTGCTTCTATCCTGGTGGAAACAGTATACGTGTTATCCCCACGTGGTGTTCGCGGGACACATCGGTTTTAGATTACTCGGGAAATGGTTGGTTAAAGCATATGTCATAGATGAGTAAAAAAATTTAGAGATTTGGGAGCTTTAAAGTCTAACTTTGTAAGGAGCGGACCTATTTAAAATCTATTTACAGGTTTTAGCTCCCTAGAAAAACCTAATATTAGTTGATACCAAACAAAATATAGTTATCTTAAAAGAGTGACTACCCCGCGGATAATAAACACAATATACCGCTTGTCAACAAAAAAGTTGTAGAGAAATTTAAAGACAAATTTAATGTGGCTCTAGTATTAGAATTTGTTGGTAGTAGGGCTAAGTCGTACTGTATTGTAAGCGAGAAAGACACGATTAAAAAGATTAAAAGGGTCTCACGAAGTGTAGTTAAGTAAAACCGACGGTCCTACAACCTATAACGAGCATATATTCCTAAAACGGGTGGGCATGCAACTACCCAACAGTGCATGGTTGAATAAAGAATACCTCCAATAAGAAATTAAAATTTCCATGTACGTAGCACCAGTCATTGGGAAATGGTAGTAATGTTAAACCTATAAAGGCAATTATTAATTGTGGTTTAGAAAAATAGTAGTTTTCTTGGACTAAATAAAATAGCTTAGACTGATTAATGTATATGGTTACCTATTCTCGTACACATCCACAAACATCTGCTTACGTCCACATACGGACATGTCGATGCCGGTAGTTTTTGTTTAACAAATAGAAGGAAATATACATTGCATGTTAGTGTGTGGAAGCCCATCGGATCGTTGGATTCAAAAAGAACGGTGCGGCGAAATGTATGACGGTTCCCGTTAGAATAATCGAAAGTGGTTAATCGGTTGTACTAGATGTTTAAATATGCGAAAGTGTAAAAGTCTACATACGCAAAATTTAATTATCAGACAAAAAAGTGCGCGATGTGTTATACTTATAGAGAAAGTATAGAAGCGGTCCTAACAGTAAAAAGGCGACTGACTTTTTCAAGCAACTACAAGAATAGCAGTAGCCCAGAGAAGGGGTATGCATGTATTATACAGCGCATTGTTACTATAAAATATGTTAGTTTACCGGTAGCTCGAACGTGTAATTGATCACGACTTATAGATCCCTCGAAGGTTTAAAATTCTGAGACCATTGTCGTTTGAAAAATGTTTGGAAATTATCAGAACGGCGGCGGGTTGAAGTATAAGTTAGATAGATGATTGACCGAGTTTTTTCTACCTTTTACGAGGGAATCGGAAGTTAACATACATTGAGCATCTAATTCTCTATTTGGGTGATATCGAGTACTTGCCGGCTCTAAAAATAATTGCGTGCTACAGATCGCTATGCGGAAGATTTGGTTCTAGGAAATGAGCAACCTACGAAAGTACAAAATACTTGGTATTAATGCTAATTGGTTTAGTGACCGCGCTTGTGCACTCTTTGAGTATCTTCGGCAATCTTCGATTGTTTCCAAAATGTATATAAACCATGGCGCTATCTATGGAAGCTGGTCGAAGAAAAATATCATCCGAAAATATTTTTAATTGCAACTCTTGTGGTGCTTCCTATACCTGGAAAAATGCTCTCAAACGGCACCAGAACAAATGTCGTGGTGTAACATCGTCCACGGTTAAGCTTATACATCCGTCATCGGCAAAGTACTTACACTGTAGGTCTTGCGGTATCGCTTTTACGAGGATGGACAACTTACTACGGCACAAGAAAAAACAGCACAGTATGTCATTAAGCCGTAAACGTTCAGCTCCGCCAGCTGTTAAAGGGTCTTGTACGACACAACCACAAATTCTATGTAAAGTGTTAATCTATAATTAGCCGCGCTCGTAAAAATGGGAAACTAATGGTTAATTATAATGCCGCTAAGCATATACCTTCGCTTGGTGATTCATTTAGAAAATATTCAAGCCTGCCATTTCCGAAAATATGACGTAGAAGTTATTTAAAATTAAATTGTTTAATTAGTAAGTATCCTGTAGACAACAAGTTTGGTATTCCCTTAGTAAAGGTTTAAAGTGTTTTTGTTTATAGTAGCACTGCATCTTCTACCGCACGACTTGCAGCCAATTTGTGTGCTTGAGCTACCACCCTTTTGGATTTTTAATACGCACGCGATGCGATTGCTGACCCGTATAACATGGAAGACGTTTTCGGTGTTTTTACTAACTGCATTCGCAGCATGGACGATGCGAACCGGGGGCATACATTGGTGCTAAATGTACTGGACGAGCAGCAAGGATGGGCAAAAGATGACGTCATTTAGTTCCCCGCTAAATCCCTAACTTCATTTGGTTGTCTTCGGAAACCTTCGGTTTGCATTCTATAGGGCACATAAAGTAGGTACGCAAGAGTAAACTTTTTAGTTATAAGTTAGTTCGTTTACAAGTTTAACCAAAGTCCAATGTGGTTTACAAAATTTAAACTGTATTAGTAAAAATTATTATACACCGCTTTCACATGTAATTCGGGCGATGATGACGTTGAACTCGACCTTCCCATTTATATATTAAAAATACATTACATTGGAATGTTTTACATTATTCTCATATTGTTAGATTAACGACAATATGTCTTATTGACCGAAAACATGTTTCCTCTCTTTCTAAACAGCACATTAATCTTTTTTTTGTTACAGATATTGTATTCTATTAGTTTATTAAACTGTAAATCGGATAAAATAAATTATTAAGCTTTTGTGTGCTTAATTTCTTTGTGTTTGGTTAAAGGATTCTAGATATTAAAAAGAAGAGATGGTTCGAAAACAACATTGGTAAAAAAAATCTTAAAATTAGGGTAACTCCCTGGGAGGTGATGCTATCTAAAAAATTCCTAAAGATTCGGGTAGCTGAGAAAAATCTAATATTAATTGATACCAAACAACATATATTTATCTCGTGGGTGGAAATGGCTAGTCGAAGAAAACTATTTGATTCAGAATGTTAGCGGTAAAAAAATCTTAAAATTGGGGTAGCTCCCTGGGGGATGATGCTATCTAAAAAAATTCCTAGAAATTGAGATAGCTGAGAAAATTCTAATATTAATTGATACTAAACAAAATAGATTTATCTCGTGGGTGCGGTGCCTATAGGCACCGAGAAGTATCTCGAAAATTTTAGGGGTTAGGTTACCGATTTTTTAGGGTAGGGATGGTTGGGGTAAAAATCTCACAAAAAAATCCACAAGGAGGAAGCAAGGATGAGATTCATCTCCACATTTCCTCCTTATGGGAATTTACATGTAAATTTGGTTCAGATGAGGGAGCAAATGTGGATGCTGGAGCAAATGTGGTCACAAAAACCTTGATTTTCTACTACTGACAAAAAATCGTCTATAATCTGTTTTTGGTCGTAAACTGGCATATTTTCGATATTATGTAAAAATTCGGAATTTTATCATTGTTGTTAATAACAGTGAAAGTTCTTGATATTTTGTTTTTGCATTCTCGGATAGTGATTATTAAGGCACTTCCAGCGTCTTAAATATCGTCTATTAGAATTTTCGCCAATTCCTGTCGTCGGCATGCCCCACAAATTCCAAATATTACCGCAACCTAAATATTTATACATTTATATAAAAAGTTATAATCTTTGATTTTGTTACTTTTATCATCAGAAATTTATCATCCGGAGATTCATTTGCAGACTAAAAATTTTCGGCTTTTTGGGTTTACAGTTTTTGATGTTCGCTTTAAAACGGTAATTAGTGTACTAAATTTCCTTAGGTCAATGTTGTTATTTATATTGAAAGTTGCTTTAACATCGAATAATGGGACCATAGAGTCGATGCTTTACAATCATTTGATTTCTCCAAAAAATAAGCAATGAAAACATTTTCTGTATAATGTATTACTTGTTTTCCGTTGCACCAATTTATGAATTCGCTATATGTATTCATACAGAGCTTTTTGGGTTTTGCTGGAGCAAATTTGATGTTGTGTTGTTTGCAGCTTCGGCTATTTCGGGGGGGGGGGGTGTACAAATGTCCTCATCCATAAACAATTGATTATTTATTAGCTTCTTCAATACTTGAAATAGCTATTAAAGGCCTTTAAATCCAAGATAAATTATTCTTTCTTACCAAATGTCCAGCTAGTCTAGAATATGACGCTTAATTTGACGTTTTGTTGTTAGGTCTCATAGCTAACTTTGTTATTTAGAAATCGTATAATAATGAGAGTCCGTTTAATTTACGCACGATTTGCCTTTTTACACACGATTATATTTAATATGAAACTTCACACACAATGAACTAGGTATAAATATGCCCGTTTTTGTACGTGAGGAGATAAAACTTTTCATCTGTATGTACACCGCAAAACGAGGTGCACGTAAGAATGCATAAAGTAACACCTAACACAAACAAATGCGTCTAATTAGTATAAACACATTCATCACTCTAAATCTACAGCAAGCTATCTATTTAGTAATGGCCTGACTATGTGCTTTTTAACAGAGGGCTTTATTTGTTAAATATAAGGTATGTTATTTGCCGAGAAAGATTTTCATCGAACGATTAGACACTAATTTTTTCTTTTTTATGAAGATACACAGAGTACTTACTTAAATTGTTGTTAAAAAGGATGACATCCTCTGGGGTTAAAATTGCCGGAGTGATTTTCGGATCTCCGCAACAGGACTACTTCGGGGCATGTAATCGGAAAGGCTACTTGCTTGTTGTTTTGGGTACCTTAACGACGTACATGCAGGTAATAACTAATAACTTTGTAATACATTCTATTATTTTCGCAACTTCTTTGAGACTATCTCTTATTTTCCTAATTTATACATAGAGATTCTAGGTAGTTGAAGCCGTTTTGAGCGGACCTGTATCTTAAAGAAATTCTAGAATACTAGAACGGGTATAATGGCTTACGTGTTTCAGTGAGCTAGAGAGCCGAACTATAGGTTTAACCAAATTTGTGGGGTTTTTAGTAAAAAACCAGGCTAAGACAGGTTCGAAAGAGGGCAGCAAAGCAGCTGTTTCAGTAAAGTTGCAGAGATCATAGGGATCAGTATGGCATTCTAAGACACGCTACTGCAATATGGAAGACAACGGGAAACCACCACATTACCTCCCAAGTACACAGCGTACCAAAAAGTTTTTAAAAAAGATGGCATCCTTTGGGGTAAAATAGTCCTCATACGAATCTTCGGAAGAGGACTACTTCGAAGGGTGTGATCGACCAGTTTAAAAAAGAACACAGAACATTTTGTGAGTCAGGGCGTGGAATGTTAGAAGCATAAAGGAAGTATGGAATTAGAGAATCTGAAAATTGAAATTGGTTATCGAGCATTAGACATAGTCGGGATTAGCGAAGTTCGGTGGTCAGAGTCTGTGGATTTTTTGGAGCGCAGACTTTAGACTAATTTATACAGGATCAGAGGAAGAAAATTTGGGTGTAGGGATAGTTATGCAAAAAATGATAGGACACTGTGTAGAAAATTACTTACAAAAGAACGAAAGAGTACCCATTAGATTAGAATCAACCGGAAAATACGGTAATGATACATGTATGCATTCCCACCTCTAGCTATAGTGAAGAACAGGTGGAAACGATCTACAAAGATATCGACGACGTACTAATGTTCGTAAAAGTACACGAAAATTTAACAAGCACTGGAGATTTTAATGCAGTGGTTGATGAAGATCGAGAAGGAGCGGTAATAGGTTTATTTGGTTTAGGCACGAGAAACGAGGTAAATAGGCTAGCAGAACTTTGTAACAAAAACAATTTAACTCTTGCAAACATCATTTTAACAGCATGCAAAAAAACGATCTACGTAGAAGACGCCAGGAGACATATAGAGATATCCTTGTTAGACAACGAACTAGGGATCACGTAAAATAACGTACCCAGAAGCAGATATATATACTGATTACAACATAGTAATCATGGGAGCCGCGTTTAAATTTAAAAATTTGAAAAAGCCATTCCGAATGGACCTGAACCTTGAAAAAGTTCTAGAATACTAGAACGGTGGAATGGCTTGTTGGTTCCAATGATCTAACGAGCCAATCTCCAGGTCCAACCAAAGTACTAGGATTAGTTGTGAGGAACCAGACTAAGACAGATCCCCGAAAGAGAGCATCAGCTTTTTCGGTACTTAAAGTGGCAGAGACCATAAGAGTCGGTATGGCATTCTAAGACGCATACTACTGCAATGTAAAAGGCAACGGGAAACTACCACATTACCGCTCAAGTACGCAGCGTACTTAAATTGTTATTAAAGATGATGGCGTCCTCTGGGGTAAAAAATTCCGGAGTTAAAATAGTCCTCCATTTAGATCTCTGGGAGGAGACTACTTAGGGGGATGTGATCGGAAATTTAAAAAAAAAGTCGTGAACATTCTGCGAGTCGCAGCGTGGAATGTCAGAAGTATGAAGCAAGTAGGTAAGCTAAAGAACCTGAAAATTGAAATGGATAGTTTAGCACTAGACACAGTAGGAATCGGCGATGTTCGCTGGTCAGAGGCGGGAAATTTTTGGAGTGAAGACTTTAGGGTAATTCATACAGGATCAGGGGGAAGAATTTTGGGTGTAGGAATAGTTATGCGAAAAAAAGATAGGACAAAGTGTAGAAAACTACTTACAAAAGAACGAAACAGTACTCATGGTTAGTATACGTGCCCACCTCTAGCTACACTGAAGAAGAGGTAGAGGCGATCTACAAAGATATCAAAGACATACTAAGATACGAAAAGGACATGAAAATTTAATAATTACAGGGGATTTTAATGCAGTAGTAGGTGAGCTTAGGGAAGAAGCGGTAGTAGGTTTATTTGGTTTAAGCACGAGAAATGACAGGGGAAATAGGGTGGTAGAATTTTGCGATAAAAACTATTTAACCATCACAAACACATTATTTCAACATCATGCTAGAAGACGATACACGTGAAAGATGGCAGGAAATATAGAAAGATATCAAACAGACTACATTCTTGTTAGACAACAGTTTAGGAATCAAGTAAGGGACTGTAGAAGCTACCCAGAAGCAGATATAGAAATGATCATAACATCGTAATTGTGAAAGCCGCTCTTAAATTTATAAATTTGAAAAAAGGGAACGAAAAGATGCACTTTGACTAAATTTATTATACTAAGGAAGTAGAATCAGAATGGAATAACATTAAATCCACCTTAGACATGGCGTCCAGAGATATTCTGGGGTATACACAAAAGAAAATAAGAAACCATGGTTAACAAAGGATATCCTGAATCTAATTAAAGAAAAACGAAAATACAAAAATAGATCAGATGAAATAGGACAACAGAGATACAATGCCATAAAATAAAAAATTATTCGCCAATGCAAAAAAGCTAAAGAACAATGGATTGATGAAAAGTGCAAAGAAGTACAAAATAAGCTGAAAATAGGAAAGACAGACGAAGCATACAAACTAACAGGGATATAAAACGGTACAGCAAAAATATAAGGGACGCGGGAGAAAACATCATTATAGAAAATGTAAAGAAAGCGGATAGATGGCAAGAATGTAAAGCGAATTTATATGCAGGAGAACAAATAACAGCATTAGAACAAGGATCAGACATTGAAAAGGATGACTTGGGATATCCTATAGTTAGAGATGCGTTTGAATTAGCACTAAAGGGTCTGAAAAATAGTAAGGCAGCGGGAACATATAAGGTGCAAATAGACACTCTAAAGGCCGCTAGACAAGCAGTAACAGAACATTTCTTCCAACTTTTTAGCTATATATATGAGAGAGGAGAGATATCCAAAGATTTTGAACGTAACATCATAGTCAGTATACCATAAAAGAGAGGCTTGGATGGATATGAAAATTTTCAAACAATAAGTTTGACAGCACACGTGTCAGAAATATTAACTAAAATTGTATAAAGACGAATGGAATACCAGCTGAAGAAGTACTAGGAGAAGATCAATTTGGGTTCAGGCGAAACAGGGGAACACGGGAGGCTATTTTAGCTCTGAAGGTGATAATGGAGAATACAATAGAAAAAGGGGAAAGCGTTTATATAGGGTTTGTAGATATGAAAAAAGCGTTCAACAATGTGAAATGGAAAAAAATATTCGAAATACTCAAAAAGATGGGAATGAATTTTAGGGATAGTCAGATAGTACATAGCTTATACAAAGAGCAGACAGCGGTAATAGAATTAGATCGGGAACATAGAGAAGTAAATATTAGAAAAGGGGTGAGACAAGGATGTGCCTAGGGATGGCCACGGGCCCGGGCTTGGGCCCGGCCCGGCCCGAAGCCCGGCCCGAATATCAAGGCGGGCTTGGGGCCGGGCCGGTCAAATTTTTTTCGGGCCCAAGCCGGGCCAAGCACGTGTCGGGCCCGGGCCGGGCCGGGCCAGACTGCTCAAGCTTTTCGGGCTTTTCGGGCTATTCGGGCCGGCCCGAAGTTTATATAACGAAATATACAATTTATTGATTTAGTAAAAAATTCCATTTAATGATTTCTTTAGGTGCCTCTTAAACAAAATTATAATTAACGCTCTTCTTAATATATCACCCAGGTACAGTTACACACATATTGGTAAGTGTGTCATAATGGAAATAAATCGAAAACGAAAATGATTTGGTTTAAACCGATTTGTGAATTTCGATTTTTTTTTCGATAAGTAATATTCACTTCTCTCCACTTTTCAAGAACTTTGAAATAGAAATCGTCCGTGTTATATTTAATTAATCTGAAGAAGTATTGCAACGTATGTTAATTGAGCTGGTTTATTGTATTATACTTATTAATTAACTTATTATTGTGGCCTCGCCCTAAAGATTATTTATGAATAAATCGAAACCACTCTGTATATGTAAAATATTTTAAACTGCCCGATTACAAAAAACAGCTTAATTAGATTTAATTATTTGAATGTATCTTTTGTTGAACACCATACCGAATACAATGCGATTAGCTTTTATAGCTTTAAATAACAAATGGATATAGAAAATTAAAATGTAAATACTAAATAATATTCTATGTTGCGGCATTTTTTTCATAATAATTAAAATTTCAGTAAAGCATGCGACAAAAAAATATTCATAGACAACAAAGTAATGTCTACCTGATACAAGAGACTTGAATAATCAATTCTCTGAACGGATGCTAGCACATTCTCGAAATGTAGACCTATACACCAACAATCTGTAAAATGGAAATTGGCAACGTTCTTTGTTTAGAATATGAGGAAACAATATTCAGTCAAATTTTAAATACTTCATTTAAAATTTAAATATTTTACTATATACTAGTAGTAGTACATGAATTCTAAAATGCATTTTGTTACTTAAGCTTGAAGTTTGACGCAAACCACCTTCTATTTTGGATTGCCTGTGCAAGTGTGCATCATCTACAAATACCTTTGAGATTCTTCGAGGTTAAAATGATACTATAAACTATAATTTATTAAGATTGATATATTCAACTTTTGTAGAAAAACATAATAATAGTAAAGAAGTATTTATATACAACTGAAAATACATATATTAACAAACGATACGTTCCATTTGGATGTTGAAAAATATATACATCACTTAAGGTTTTAGTTACATTCCGGCCCGAATCGGCCCGGCCCGGCACGAAGCCCGGCCCGAAGCCCGGCCCGAAATTCAAGCCGGGCCGATGCGTTTTGGTTCGGGCCGGGCCGCCGGACCGGGCCGGAGCAAATTATTTCGGGCCGGGCCGGGCCGCATCTAAAAGCCCGGCCCGGCACGACCCGAATCCATCCCTAGATGTGCCGTATCCCCATTAATTTTTAACTTGTAAATCGAAGAGGCGATGGATTCTGTCAAATTCAAGAAGACATTTGGAATTATTATGCAGGGATAAAATATTGATATGCGTAGATTTGCAGATGATATAGCGGTATTAGCATCTAGCAACGAAGAGTTAGAAGCTGCTCTTAATCAAACGGAAACAGTTCCAACACAGAGATACGGTATGAAATTTAACAAAAATAAAACTAGACACTAGTATACAAAAGGGGAAAATAAATTAAAAACAAGAATACAACTAGGTAACGAGAACTTACAAGAGGTTAGGGATTTCTGCTACCTACAAAGCCAAATAATGCAGGATGGGAATAGCGCAAAAGATATAAAACAAAGATTAGCACAAGGTTGTGCTACATTTAACAAGAAAAAGAAATTACTGTGTTCAAAGACAACAAACAGAAACAAGGTAGAGATTGCTTAAAACATATGTGTGGAGCACAGCACTGTACGGCTGTGAAACCTGGGCAGTAGGAAAAGCGAACGGGAAAAAGAAGTTTTTGAAATGCGGTGCTACAGACGTATGATGAAGACATCATGGACAGACAAAGTTAAGGACAAAGAGGTACTAGAAATGATAGGGAAAAGATGAAGTTAGTGGAAACCAGTAAAAAAATAGAAGAAATAGGATAATAGGCCACATACTAAGGCATGAGGGAAAAGTGCGAAATATATTAGAAGTAAAGATAGGAAAAAAATAGAGGTATAGGTAGACCTAGGTTAGACTCTTGCACACAGGTAGTGAATGATGTAGGCTGTGGTATTTCAGAAAAATGTGCAAGCTAGTTCAGAATAAAAATCAATAGAGGTACGCGTCCAACCAATTCGAAAATGAAAAGCTTAATGACGAAAAACATAACTGTGCTTAAACCTGATTATTATTATAAGCAACTACAGGTATTGGTTTTGTAATACTCTCAACTAATATTAATTGTGCGAAAGAATTTACTTGAAAACTATTAATTCCGCGAATGTCTAATTGTTGAAGGATCCTTGGTAGTCACAGGCTGTTTAACCCACTTCACATACCACTGAATCTTGGTGAAACAGGGCATATAATTAAGAAACAACAGAAGGGGAACCGAGCTGTATCTAGGTTGTAGGCGGCTCCGTGGCGTAGTGGTATGTGTGTGACTACTACGCCCAAGGTCCCGGGTTCGAATCCCGACACGGTCCGCTTGAAAAATGTTAGGCGAGCATTTTTCGCAAAAATACACCCTCGTTCGGATGAGAGGTAAAATGGAGGTCCCGTGTGTGAGTGTTGTCACGCACGTTAAAGATCCCTACCTTGCTTGGAACAGCAAGGATTCGGCAAAATTCAAAATTTTCCAGGTAAAAAAAAACTCGCTTCCTGGCCAATGTAGTACCTTCGGGTGGAGCATTGGAAAATCACATGTAATGTATCTAGGTTGTGGGAATTTCAGGGAACGGTGTAGGCTAGCTCAGAATAGAAATAAGTGAAGACAGCGTCCAACCAGTTTCAAGACGAAAAACCTAATGACGAAAAAAGTAATTGCACTTAAATCTGAAGATTATTATAAACAAATACAAGTGTTGACTTTGAAATATTTTCAACTAATGCTGATGTGCGAAAGGTGATATTGAAAAACTATTAATTCAGCAGATGTTTAAGTGTTATGGGATCTAGGTAGGCAGGCAGGCTGCTTAAGCCCCCTTCATATACTATTGAATATCAGGGAATAGGGAATATATTTATAAACAATTGAAAGGAAACCGAACTGCATCATATAAGAAAGAGCAGCGGCTATGTTCAAAAACAACAAACACAGAAACAAGGAGAAAATTGTTGAAAGTGTATGTGTGGAGCACAGCACAGTACGTCTATGAAACAGAGGCAGTAGGAGAAGCAGACAGAGACAAAGTAAAAGTTTTTTGTAGTGTTGTGCTTCAGACTATGTGGATAATAACATGGACAGACAAAGTTAATAACAAAGAGGTAGAGGAATAAAGATATCTGTGAAAAACAAAAAAAGAATAGTAGAAATAGAAGGGCAGGATACGTTCTAAGGCATTATTGTAAAATAGTGCGGGCTATATTACAAGCAAAGATAGGAAAAAAGAGGTAGAGGTAGACCTAGATCAGACTATGGCACACAGATAGTGAAAGATGCAGACTGTGAAATTTCAAAAAAATGTGTAGGTTATCACAGAATAGGAAATAATGAGAGTACGCGTCTAACCAGTTCCAGGACTGAAGGCCTAGCAATGATGATGAAGATAACAAGTAGTAACGTACCGCCTCTTGTAATTCGATTAGAAAATTAATTGTCTACTAACAGCCAATAAACGTAATAGAGTTTTTCTCGCCCTTTCTCTCTTCCCCCACCACCACCACCATCTAACTGACCTTTTAACTTACAATTTACAACTTAATCAAAAAATATTTTTGATTTTCCTTCAAGTCCCGTTCAATTTTAAATTTTCCTCATGTCAAATCCCTAAGGATTAACCAACTAATCCACACATTTCCGTGAAAATTTTGTCAACTATTGTGAATCATCCTAGAAATTTAGGTATACATTCGGTTCTAAAAAATTAAACGGTTCAGAGCAAAATTTTTCCCAAAGTCTATTTCCGACTCTATTAACTAACTTCACACCATCGTAAATCATAAGTATATTCTTCCCAAAATTTTCTTTCAATTCTGTAACTGTTAAATGGCTTTTTCATTCCAGTCCAAACCCATAATTAATAACTCAATTTAATTTTTATGGAAAAGTAAACGTGGCAAACATCAACACTAGGTCGTGAAGGTGCAAAAATTGATTCGAAACTAAATAGTAATTTTGTAGACGGTCATACAAATATTTTCTACCATTTGAGATTATTGAATGCTATAAACAAAATTTATTTGCAACAAATAAAAAACCCTTCTCGTGGTGTCGCTTGTTGTCTTGCCCAACAAGGCAAAATCGTATTTATAAACGGCCAGATATTAGCAGTCCAGGAGTTAAATTTGTATATAACAAAATGAAATAAAATATATCTAAATAAACTTATATGTAAATAATAAAAGTTAATTTACCTATACAAATCAAGATAATATTTGTATAGCTATTAACAAAACATTAACTTGATTGCCTCACAATGAGAAGAAATATCCATTAACAGTTCGGGCTTTTGGACCTCATCAGAATGGAGTAACTTTTAACACCCTTATGAATCAGCAATCGAAGCTATTACTAATATAAGTTCGAAGGTATCTTTGTACGGTGGCAAGAGTATAATAATACATACACCTAATACATGACCTAGTGTTGGTGTTTGTCGCCTGATAGCGGTTTATTATATTCTTGCCATTGTACAAGGGCTCCTTCGAACTTATATAGTAGTACCTTCAATTGCTTCATAAGGGTGTTAAAAGCTAATCCATTGTGATGAGGACCTAAAAGCCGCAACCAGTCAAGAGATATTGCTTCTCTTTGTGAAATTATGTTTTGTTAATGTGCAAATATTAGCTCTATATGCAGAAAGTTGCTTTTATAATTTTTATAAAGAGTAGTTGTAGATACATCTTATTCATTTGTTATACACATATTCAACAATTTGCGGACTGGTTCAAGTCCTGACACCTTATATTTTCCATCTTTTATATATATATATATATATATATATATATATATATATATATTAGGCAAATATTAGCTCTATATGTATAAGTAAAGTTGCTTTTATAATTTTTTATAAAGAGTAGTTGTAGATACATCTTATTCATTTTTATACACATATTCAACAATTTGCGGACTGGTTCAAGTCCTGCCCAAGACCTTATATATATATATATATATATATATATAAAAGATGGAAAATATAAGGTCTTGGGCAGGACTTGAACCAGTCCGCAAATTGTTGAATATGTGTATAACAAATGAATAAGATGTATTACAACTACTCTTTATAAAATTATAAAAGCAACTTTACTTATACATATAGAGCTAATATTTGCCTAATATATATATATATATATATATATATATATATATATAAAGATGGAAAATATAAGGTCTTGGGCAGGACTTGAACCAGTCCGCAAATTGTTGAATATGTGTATAACAAATGAATAAGATGTATCTACAACTACTCTTTTATAAAAATTATAAAAGCAACTTTACTTATACATATAGAGCTAATATTTGCCTAACCATTAACAAAACAATAACTTAATTACTTCACAAAGAGAAGCAATATCTCTTGACTGGTTGCGCTTTATATATATATATATATATATATATATATATATATATATATATATAAAGCTAGTAATTTGCATAGCCATAAATGAAAGAAGTTGTTTGTTTCATAAAGGAATAAACAAATTCTTTCATTTATGGCTATGCAAATTACTAGCTTGCTTTGTATAATTAATACCTTTCTTTCGATTTTTCGTAAAGTTTGTGATTATTTATACATCGTATATACTTGTTTTGCTATAAGCAATAATTTTCATTTATATATATATATATATATATATATCAATAAGATGCAGTAACGGGTTTATAGGTCTACGTACATAACCTTTATGAACGTAGACCCATAAACCCGTTACTGCACTTTATTGATAATAATTAAAGGTCGTTACACATAATATATATATATATATATATATATATATATATATATATATATGTATATATAACCTATTTCCTCTGTTATCAAATAGGCTTATTACTTTGCTGAAACATTTTGTTCCTTGTGGTTAAAGCTAGAAAATTACCCGCGTTTTCAAAACTAATTTAACTAATGGAAAGAAAACTTGGTTAACTTGAAATAAAATTATATCATATGAAATCAAAGTGTCTTATAAAACAACCTCTTTCGTGCATCACATTAAACTTTTACGTCAATACAGCTTATTTTTATAACTAAACAAATAACAGTTGTCCTAAATATAAACAAGCCAAAAAAATATTTTTTAAATCAGAACAAAACTGTTTTCATATAAAAATTTCCGCACCTTGTTGAATGGATGTTTCATGCCGTTGTAAGACTTCGATCCCATTTTCATCGCATTAATGGAAACTCTGATCGCTGTTTCGTGTAGTACATTGCACAATGTATTTAAATATTAAAAAACCAGGGCGTGAATTTTATGCTTGTTAAAAGCAGATCCGGGCTTGAATTGCACGTTATATTTCAGTTTAACTTCAAAATTAATTACTTTTAGTAACAGTATATTACATACAGGATGTTTCTAAATCCATACGAAGAAAATATAATTTCTAGTTTCAAATTCGGGGTTATTAAAATAAACTTAAAGGTTATGCCTTCTCCATAAATATTGTAACGCATCACCCTTCATTTCTTATTTATTGGATAGATGCTTCTGTCTGCATCCTCAAGTTATCTCCCTAAGCTAAGGTGTCGTTAAGCTGCGCTTTTATATGTTGTTCTTGGCTGTTGCTTAACTGCAAATCGACCTCAGAATTTTTCTTGAAGAAATTATAATTGAACTGTATGAAAACGTTATTTTTTACAGTTGTTAAAATCAGCACATTTTGTAAAAAATTCTGAATAGGCTAACTCTTGCTTTCCGTAAAGAACGACGCACTCAAGATAATTTTAGTTGTTTTCTGTAAGAAGAAAAGTAATTACCCTAATAGTGGATATTGCGTCATTATCCAGGCGACGTACATATGTAATTAGGTGTCCGAGACTAAATTTTAAGCAACGAAATTCATCAGTATAGTAAGTACTTTCCAGATATTTTCAATATATATATATATATATATATATATATATATATAAATTCTTTAGTTGTTGATTTTCTTCTTTGGGAATATGTTCGTCCACTAATTAATAAGAAAAACGCTCATTTATAAATTTGCCGACGTTTCGGGTAATTTATTCCCTTAATCATGACCTATGAACATTCGTTATAATACAAATTTATATAACTGGTGTTACTTACAATCTATGCGAGCTTTATTTGTTAAAAAGCAGTAATTCAGAAAACCATAATAAATTAATGACACTAACATTTAAAAAACAATTTATAAGATAAAACTCTAGTCATATAAATAAAATTATCTTTAAACTTACACTGTACTACACTATTTACAAATGGTTTAAATTCACATAAGTTACAAGAATTTATAGTAAGAATGATGTTTAACAAGTTAACAACATGCCATAACTGATAAGTATAAACAATTATATGGCTGATAATTTTGTATATTTATTAAATTTTTACATTATACCTGGTGAGAGAGCTTGAAAATTTAGTTTAACTCTATTTATTATTATTGCGCCTACTTAATTTGTATAGTAGTGAATACACTGTGTTTAAATTGTCTATATCTGTTTTAAAATTTATTGTATTATTGTTGTTTTGGATATGAAAGGATTCTAAAAATAAACGTTTTTTATAATTATTTTCTACTTCTAAAATTTGTATATCATCAAAATCAGCATTATGTGTTTTATTGTTCAAGTGAATTGCAAGAGCACACGATTTTTTATTAATTTTTGCGTCACTTTTGTGCTGGGTGACACGATTGCGTAACCATTGCTTGGTCTCTCCAACGTAGCATTGTTTGCACTCACAGTTGATGTTATAGACTATATTACTTAGTATTTTCTTATTGGTAGGATCTTTAAGAGGTGTAAAGAGGTTTTTTAAGGTTCTATTGTAATTCACAGCAATGTGCATATCTGGAGTGCTTAATGTCTTTATCAGAGTTGAAGTTAAGTTTCGGATATATGGAAAACTTTTGTGCACGATTTTGGTAGATTGTTTATCGATTTTACTTTCAGTAGTGGTGTTGAACAATATTTTATGCAGTAGGATTTTTGGATACCCGTTATTTATTAAAGTATTTCTTAAATTAATCAAATTTTGTTTTCGAAACTGTGGATGACAGATTTTTATAATTCTATTTTTTAGCGTTAAAACAGTATTTAATTTATGTTTGAATGTATGATCTGAATTAAAGTTGACATACCTACCAGAATCTGTGGGTTTTTTATAAATGTCTAGAATTAATTTGTTATTATTGTCTTTTATAATTTTTATATCCAGAAAGGGATGCTATTATCGTGTTCAATTTCAATTGTGAATTTTAAATTGGGGTTAAAGTTATTAAAAGTATTTAAGGTTTCCGTTATAGAGGTATTTGGTATTGCACATAGAATATCATCTACAAATTTAATTATAAAAGCATTTGAAATGAGAGTACCGGTAGAGTGGTTTTATTAAGTCGCAGCGTGGAATGTCAGAAGTATGAAGCAAGTAGGTAAGCTAAAGAACCTGAAAATTGAAATGGATAGTTTAGCACTAGACACAGTAGGAATCGGCGATGTTCGCTGGTCAGAGGCGGAAATTTTGGAGTGAAGACTTTAGGGTAATTCATACAGGATCAGGGGAAGAATTTTGGGTGTAGGAATAGTTATGCGAAAAAAGATAGGACAAAGTGTAGAAAACTACTTACAAAAGAACGAAACAGTACTCATGGTTAGTATACGTGCCCACCTCTAGCTACACTGAAGAAGAGGTAGAGGCGATCTACAAAGATATCAAAGACATACTAAGATACGAAAAGGACATGAAAATTTAATAATTACAGGGGATTTTAATGCAGTAGTAGGTGAGCTTAGGGAAGAAGCGGTAGTAGGTTTATTTGGTTTAAGCACGAGAAATGACAGGGGAAATAGGGTGGTAGAATTTTGCGATAAAAACTATTTAACCATCACAAACACATTATTTCAACATCATGCTAAAAGACGATACACGTGAAAGATGGCAGGAAATATAGAAAGATATCAAACAGACTACATTCTTGTTAGACAACAGTTTAGGAATCAAGTAAGGGACTGTAGAAGCTACCCAGAAGCAGATATAGAAATGATCATAACATCGTAATTGTGAAAGCCGCTCTTAAATTTATAAATTTGAAAAAAAGGGAACGAAAAGATGCACTTTGACTAAATTTATTATACTAAGGAAGTAGAATCAGAATGGAATAACATTAAATCCACCTTAGACATGGCGTCCAGAGATATTCTGGGGTATACACAAAAAGAAAATAAGAAACCATGGTTAACAAAGGATATCCTGAATCTAATTAAAGAAAAACGAAAATACAAAAATAGATCAGATGAAATAGGACAACAGAGATACAATGCCATAAAATAAAAAATTATTCGCCAATGCAAAAAAGCTAAAGAACAATGGATTGATGAAAAGTGCAAAGAAGTACAAAATAAGCTGAAAATAGGAAAGACAGACGAAGCATACAAACTAACAGGGTTATAAAACGGTACAGCAAAAATATAAGGGACGCGGGAGAAAACATCATTATAGAAAATGTAAAGAAAGCGGATAGATGGCAAGAATGTAAAGCGAATTTATATGCAGGAGAACAAATAACAGCATTAGAACAAGGATCAGACATTGAAAAGGATGACTTGGGATATCCTATAGTTAGAGATGCGTTTGAATTAGCACTAAAGGGTCTGAAAAATAGTAAGGCAGCGGGAACATATAAGGTGCAAATAGACACTCTAAAGGCCGCTAGACAAGCAGTAACAGAACATTTCTTCCAACTTTTAGCTATATATATGAGAGAGAGAGATATCCAAAGATTTTGAACGTAACATCATAGTCAGTATACCATAAAGAGAGGCTTGGATGGATATGAAAATTTTCAAACAATAAGTTTGACAGCACACGTGTCAGAAATATTAACTAAAATTGTATAAAGACGAATGGAATACCAGCTGAAGAAGTACTAGGAGAAGATCAATTTGGGTTCAGGCGAAACAGGGGAACACGGAGGCTATTTTAGCTCTGAAGGTGATAATGGAGAATACAATAGAAAAAGGGAAAGCGTTTATATAGGGTTTGTAGATATGAAAAAGCGTTCAACAATGTGAAATGGAAAAAATATTCGAAATACTCAAAAGATGGGAATGAATTTTAGGGATAGTCAGATAGTACATAGCTTATACAAAGAGCAAACAGCGGTAATAGAATTAGGGGAAGAAAAAATAAAACCTCACTGCAACTTTTCACGTTTACTATTCATTACGACCATTAACTTAATTTTTAACAATACCTATTTTTCATTCGATAATCAATTTTATTTACAAATCTCCGGTACTCAATGGGCTCACCCTTATCACCGATTATTGCTCAAATTATACTGGATCACTTAATAAAACCACTCTACCGGTACTCTCATTTCAAATGCCTTTTATAATTAAATTTGTAGATGATATTCTATGTGCAATACCAAATACCTCTATAACGGAAACCTTAAATACTTTTAATAACTTTAACCCCAATTTAAAATTCACAATTGAAATTGAACACGATAATAGCATCCCTTTCTGGATATAAAATTATAAAAGACAATAATAACAAATTAATTCTAGACATTTATAAAAACCCACAGATTCTGGTAGGTATGTCAACTTTAATTCAGATCATACATTCAAACATAAATTAAATACTGTTTTAACGCTAAAAATAGAATTATAAAAATCTGTCATCCACAGTTTCGAAAACAAAATTTGATTAATTTAAGAAATACTTTAATAAATAACGGGTATCCAAAATCCTACTGCATAAAATATTGTTCAACACCACTACTGAAAGTAAAATCGATAAACAATCTACCAAAATCGTGCACAAAAGTTTTCCATATATCCGAAACTTAACTTCAACTCTGATAAAGACATTAAGCACTCCAGATATGCACATTGCTGTGAATTACAATAGAACCTTAAAAACCTCTTTACACCTCTTAAAGATCCTACCAATAAGAAAATACTAAGTAATATAGTCTATAAAATCAACTGTGAGTGCAAACAATGCTACGTTGGAGAGACCAAGCAATGGTTACGCAATCGTGTCACCCAGCACAAAAGTGACGCAAAATTAATAAAAATCGTGTGCTCTTGCAATTCACTTGAACAATAAAACACATAATGCTGATTTTGATGATATACAAATTTTAGAAGTAGAAAATAATTATAAAAACGTTTATTTTTAGAATCCTTTCATATCCAAAACAACAATAATACAATAAATTTTAAAACAGATATAGACAATTTAAACACAGTGTATTCACTACTATGCAAATTAAGTAGGCGCAATAATAATAAATAGAGTTAAACTAAATTTTCAAGCTCTCTCACCAGGTATAATGTAAAAATTTAATAAATATACAAAATTATCAGCCATATAATTGTTTATACTTATCAGTTATGGCATGTTGTTAACTTGTTAAACATCATTCTTACTATAAATTCTTGTAACTTATGTGAATTTAAACCATTTGTAAATAGTGTAGTACAGTGTAAGTTTAAAGATAATTTTATTTATATGACTAGAGTTTTATCTTATAAATTGTTTTTAAATGTTAGTGTCATTAATTTATTATGGTTTTCTGAATTACTGCTTTTAACAAATAAAGCTCGCATAGATTGTAAGTAACACCAGTTATATAAATTTGTATTATAACGAATGTTCATAGGTCATGATTAAGGGAATAAATTACCCGAAACGTCGGCAAATTTATAAATGAGCGTTTTTCTTATTAATTAGTGGACGAACATATTCCCAAAGAAGAAAATCAACAACTAAAGAATTTATATTATATATATATATATATATATATATATATATATATTGAAAATATCCGATAACACAGCTGGAATATATATATATATATATATATATATATATATATATATTGTGGATTTAAAGGGATAAATAGGTGTATACGATAAAATCTCAGCAACCATGTATATATTTATTTATTTATTTATGATTTTTATTTATCTAAACTAACATATACAAAGTGAATGAGAAAAAAAAACATACAAAATCGTGCAGGCGAAGTTGTTCAGTCACAGACTGTTCTTCCACTTAACCTGAAGTAACATTATAGTAACAGAGAGCAAGCATCAAACGTAACAAGCAGCAGCACACAGTTGACTGAATTTATGTGTTTATACTTTCTCTTCCCAGTACCGCATAAGTAAATAAATGAAATAAGAGTAAGATCATTGTAGGTTAATCAGATATTTTTTGTAGTATCTCCTGAAACTGTATACTGATTTATTCTTTAGAAAAGCATCGATAGAATTGTATAATGCAACAGCCGAATAATGGTACGATCTTTGGTAGAAGGTGGACATGTGACGCTCAACATGCAATAGATCGAATGATCGTAAGTTAATACAGTGGTAATAATGACGCGGTTTTAGTAAAGACTTTATATATTCTGGTGTTGTGAGCGAGGTTAGAGCGCGATGTGTATAAACTGCAAAGTGTAATTTACGCCTATTAGCCATATTCAGCCAACCTGATTCTCGCAAAAAATTAGAAATATGGTCATACTTTCGTAAACCGTAAACAAATCTTAGACGAGCATTTTGAATCCTCTGAATGCGTAGGGAAGTATTATAATCTAAACAAGGACAATATACAACATCACAATAATTAAAGAGACAAAATTAATGATTCGCACAATAGCACACAATGATTATAACTTAAAATATCTTTATTTAAATAAAACTTGCGCTTAATTAGATTATTTACATGTCCTTCAAAACGCAACTTATAATCAAGTAATATACCGAGATTCACAACTGAGTTTTGGATTGTAATACTATCACCATTGAGCATGAGATTTAAGTTATCAACCACTTCTTTCCTATCATTAACTGGTCCAAAAATGATGGCCGAGGTTTTTTTAGTATTTAGCACTAATGAATTATTGGCAGCGTAGCGGGATATGTGTTGTAGGTCTTTATTGAGTAAATAGTTAGCCTCTTTCAAGGTATCTTTATGGAAAGATATATACAGCTGTGAGTCATCAACATACATATGGGAAAGAAAGTGATGTAGCGATAAAGACTGTATATACTGTATATACTAAGAACAACAATGGACCGAGTGTTGACCCCTGAGAAACTCCACTAGATAAAACTTCGTAAGTTGACATAATTCGGTTAACTCGCACTGACTGCGTTCTGTCAGACAAGTAACAAGCAAAAAATTGCCTAGTTGATTCATCAAATCCAAAGTAATTCATTTTTGCAAGTAACAATTTGTGGTCGATTGTATCGAAGGCTTTAGAGAAGTCCAGTAAAACCAGTGCAGTAACAAGACCCATGTCCGATGATCGAATAATGTCATTAGTAATTTTTATTAAAGAACTAGTAGTACCCTAAAACCCGACTGATTTGAAGGTAGAATTTCAGAAACAGTAACGTACTCATAAATTTGCTCGTATAATATTTTTTCCAGTATTTTAGATAAGACCGATAAAATACTTATTGGTCTCAAATCAGACAACGTAGCAACTTCTTTTTTCGGTAGCGGTATTACTATTGATGATTTCCATATAGAAAAGAGCAAATTATTTACGCGTCAAATTAATTTAATTCATTTAGTGAAAACGGACGAGTATTAAGATATTTTTATATTTAATAATTGGAATGTTAGAATTACATGAAGGAAGAAAGCTTCAAAGCATATAAAAGTTTAAGGAAACGCATAATTAATCATACTTTCTTTTAATCAAACGCACGAAAGCAAAAAGGTGAGCGGGCTTGCATAAGAAAATCAATAATTTCTAACGCAAATATATTCGTTTTAAAAGTCAACGTACATTTATACAGATACTAAGAAGCAGAAAATCGAGGAATTGTTATGTTCAAACGGTAGATAATTACAAGAAACACCTATTTGTTAAATGTTACGTTCAGAGAATGTGAACGTACGTTAATATAAGATTCCATAGAAATTGTTTTCAACGGTCAATTTGTACAAACAGCTATAGTAACAAATATCTTAAGGAGCGAGTGAAATGAACAATAGGTAATATACAACAGATAGAGACAAATATGGAGCAGCGTTAGATTGAAAGTCACGTAAGATATACACGTGGAGTTGGTAAAGGACGTCGACAATATCGATTTTCTGTAACTCAAGTGGGGTTTGAAAGGAGACGACGTACATGCATAGAATAAAAATGAATAGCGGTTAGGCGGAGCATTGTGACGACAGAGAATTTTATCATTGGTTGAAAGTGGACAGTGTTCCGAACGTAGACACACGCGAAGGTGAAAACAAATCGGGGTGATACAGCACGTAGCACGCTACAAAATGTTACGAATTTCGAGACGGTTATACTCAAAATTTTGAAAATTAGATTTGAAAATAAGCTTTTCACTTGAAGTGCGTCCATAAGTGGGGTTTTGAAAGGATATAAATACTCAGCCTAAGTTGTAGAGCTACTCTCATCTGCTCTTCGCGGTTTTCGGATAGAACGCACACTGGAAGGTAAAAAACGAATTCTATGTAGATAGCACGTACGGCGGGAGAAATTTTGCGAAATTTAACGACGGTTACGTTCAAAATTTTGAAAAGCCGCTTTGGAAAATAAGCTTTTCAAATGAAACGGGTCCAATAGGGGGATTGAATAAAAATATAAATACCCAAGTGAAGTTATTAAAGCTCTCTTCTCTTGTACTTCCAACGAGTTCTGAACGCGGGTTCAGACCCACATAATACTAAAGCTTTTGAATTTGTGTGTAGTAAAGTTATATTTCACATCTTAGTTGAAAGTATAAAACTGTAGTAGCGAATCTCAAGTTATTAACGTGATGCACGAGTTAGTGCTTATTTAAATAAAAGGTCCGGCTATTACGACAAAATTATTAAATGGATGCATAATATATTGGGGTAAGCAGAACTGGAAATCAATTTTGTATGGGTGATATATCTAGTCTGGAATGGTACTGTGAAACGAAGCGAATATCTTGCGCAGATATTAGATGGTAGAGATCTGTGGTTCCGGAAATCAGCGTAGTAGATGGAAACAACGCCGTCTCCTGCGGGAATGAAGAATGAAGGTGTCTCCAAGTAATTAATTTGAAATTTCTGTTGTTATATAAACATTTGTGAAATTTTTGTGTTGTGTGGTTGACTTTTTGGTGGTATATTTATTGTTTTAAAAACTTGTTTAAAGAGATACATGTACAGGACGAATTTAATAATTTTGAGTATTGAAAAAAGGTTTATTTAAAATATAGTAAAAATTTATTCAGGCTATAAATTGTGTTGTAAAGGGTAAACGGGTCTATAAATTTGTTTTCATTAATACAAGGTTTAAAAGGCATATACGAACAAAAACTGGGTTATAATGAGCTCACAATACTCCAGTGTGAAGTCAATTTAGGGGGGGGGGGCTATCTACTCATATCTAATCCAATTTGTTTAAAATCATTTTAAAAATCAAGGACTTTAAAATATTTAATAAATTGAGCTGGTAATTATTGTATCAAACTGTTTGGACACATGTGTAAATATAATTTATCTGTTAATATGTGTAAATAATAGGTTGTATGGTTGTCGTATTATTTTGATGGTGTGTGAGTGTGAAAAAGGTATGTACGTAAAAATAAGTATTCAAGAAGAGGCCGCTTGCTGAGCTAGCCAGAGAAGCAGAGGAATTCGAAGGCGTCCAAAATTTTTTTTTAATTTTTTTTTTAAATTTTATGTTGGCCCAAAGAGGGGCACGAAATTTTCCGACTTCCACGGCAATTTTATGACGGCCCAACGCTGGGGCTCGAATGATTTAGGTGAAGGCTTGATGTCAAAGCTAAATTCCTGAGTCCACGGCAATTTTATGACGCCCAATTCGTGGGGCTCGAGTGTTTCGGAGGTGTCCCAGAGAACACAAGAATATATATATATATATATATATATATATACATATATATATATATATATATTGCTGTGGATTTCGGGATTATAAAGTTAACACCTACAAAATTAAAAAAACTTTTCATTACAATATCTCCTGAAAAAGCTCCCCTAAATCAGCATACCACGGCTAGCTCTGTTTCCAGCTTCTTCAGAGATTCTTACCTATCCTATTCTTTCTCTTTCTCACTTAGACTATCAAATAAAATTACTACTCAAATAATTCAACGAAACACACAACCTTTTTTATTCACACAAATCAAAAATTTACTTTACCCGCTCAACATTTACAAAATCGGATAAAAACACCTTCATGAAATTTTACAAAATCCACCCTTAAATCCTTTTAATTTAATGAATTTAATTTATTTCAACATTTTTTATATAGTTCCAGTAGATGGGACTACCTTTAAATCCTAAATTAAAATTTACTCTGGTCTATGGTGAGCTCAGTATAAACCCTGTTACTCTAAATGCAAAAATAAATCACATCTTTGTTTTCCACAAGCCTAAAGACCCGTTTACTCTTTACATCAAAATTATACGTCATATATTTATACCTTTAAATAAAAAACTCAAGTTGTCTTTTTTATTTAAACTTCAAATTAGCTTTTATGTTCATAAAATATACACCCAATATGTCAAATCACTCTAGCACAAAATAACAGCACAAAATGTTCAAGCAATAACAAAAAGAACAAAGTTCGTTACCTGGTGTACGTCTTTTGCACCGTCACCTCTAAAGATGTGGTCCAACCAAACCTCGTCGTTGCATTCCAGCGAATTTCCCTCTGCTACATGTACATCAAACTCATCCAGACGTTTTCTAATTCTCTGCAGACGCCTTTAATATATCTACCCATATAATTGTCCAAATATGTTAGTCAGTTTCCGAATCTTCCACACAATCAGCACCCTCGCTCAGAAAATATTAAATAGGCTTGCTTGCCCCAATAACATCTTTTATTCGTTATTCGAATGTATTTTCTTACAGCACCGTTTAACTAAGCACCTACTTGTGCTTTCACACTTTTAATTTAAATACAACGGACTGCACTTATCACTGATTCAAAATAATTAACGTAGATGTTACCATGTATGTTTGAAGCGAACTGACGAAGTAAGACCTCTACATCTCTCAGTGTATTTATAAGCGTCGAAACCTCACTTCAGTACTCCGTTTTCATCGAAATCACCTTCACCGTAACCTAATTCTGAAAATTTTTCTATAACGATCTTTTCAAAACTAAGAATTTCACGTTTCACTCCGCTTTTCGTCCAAACCACTGGCTGTAATCACAACGGTTACAAAGCTCCGAGAAATTTCTCTCATTCCACTTACAATCAGCCAATCCCAACAATTTCTCCTGTCGTAAGTCTAACCTCTAACTATGTTATCCTCGTCTAACTCATATTCGTTGTCCTTTTTAAAATCCCACTACAGCAACATAAAATCGATATTGTGGTTAGCCTCTACAACTTATCGCGCACTTTAAACGAGTGTTTTATCCAACGTCTGTTATATGTCATCCTTATTTAACCTATGCTTTTGCTTTGACTGTTAACTAAAATTTTTAAAGAATTATGTTCTAACGTACATTCTGGTTTTTGGAATTTGTTTATTTGTCCGTCCGTCTTTCTATGGAGTGTATGCCAGTTTGAAACTGTACTTTCCCAAGTTGTTTAACCTGTAGATTTCTTAGGAATATGTTTTTAACGAACGCTTGTTAGTTTAAATAACCATATGCCTTTACATTATCGATTTTATACACAAAGCTTTCCCTTATTATTTGATATGCACAATTTACAACCGTCGAATATTAAAACTAATTATACTCGTATTATCTTTGAGTTTTACATACTACAAAGCTTTCACACTATGCAAATTTACCATGACGATTTATTAATACAAATGTATGCTATTATGCGTTTGTTTTAAGGTCAAAACTAATTAATTTGCCGCGTAAATAATTTATTTCTGTTTTCTATATACATGGTCCTTACAAAATTACTCTCTCGACTTAACTATGCCTCTTTACATATAATTTACACGATAATGTATATACATTAATTGTAATATGTTAGTTTTTATCAACTTACCTTGTGTAAAATAGTACCTAAAATTTTTATATATTTAATACTTGGCTTATAGCCGTAATTTAGAGAGTTGCTTCCTGTCTATAACTGACATAAGTCAAAAACTTTGCAATGTCAGATATGATTGACAAAAATGCTAAACGTAATTAAAAGTTAGGTTTATGTATAGTTGTGTACACGATTTAAATTTTTAAATCTCTCAATTGTCGTCATCGGTCTCGGTGACGTAATTGGTAAACGCATCGTTCCGGCAAAACCAAGATACAGGTTCAAGTCCTGTCCAAAACCTTATATTTTCCATCTTTTAATTACTAGCTCGATTTGAAATGATCATTTAAATTTAAATAATCAAAAACAATATACCCGTTATGCCATTTATCACGTAGTTTCTAAGAGTAAAAGTTAATTAATTTATAATAAATATGTTTTTACTTAATTTAAATTTAATTCATATATTAAATGATGGTTGTATACTTTATAGGATAGGATGTTTAAAAGAGTAAATGAATTATATAGTTTATATTTTTAAGTTATGTACTATTAAGTTATAATTGTTGATTATTAATATGAAGAACAACTTGCAATTAGTTATAACTACTGTAAATTAAGATGTACACCTGGTCAAGCAACCGCGGTTGCTTTAGGTGAAATTCAAAAGTATGCTAATAAAGATTTATTATTATTATTACTACTTCTACTACTACTACTACTATGTTATTTGCTTGCCTGGTGATATCGATGGCCACCGCGTTCGCCGGATTTGACACCCTGCGACTTCTTTCTCTAAGGCCGCCTAAAAACCTAGATATACCAACAATGTCTTGAAACTTTGGCAGCCCTGCGGAAGACAATTCAAAAAGAATGTGTTGCCATTACTACCGAAATGACTCCTAAAGTCATGAGCAATTACTGTAAGAGGTTTATCAGTGCATCAACAATGCTGGCCGAGATTTACATGATGTTGTGTTCAGAACAGATTGAATTAAATGGCATTATTTTACTATAATACAATTTGTTTTATATCTCAATTAGTTGTTACGTTTATTTTTCAACATAAATTAAATACCCTTTTTTTTCCTAGTTAAGTCATTACCAGTTCGAATAAATTCCATTTCTGTATTTAAATTCTCCAACAATACCCTATATAGTGTACGTGTTCAGAATAAGCCCGCTTTAACATAATTTTAACTCAAATCCATTTTGCTTTTAAAACAAAATTTTTTTGATAAATTAAATAGTCAATACCTCGTTATAGGTATCCGCTAATTTGTTAAACATTCCGATAACTTATAATTGCTTTTTCTTGTTTCCCATCTAAAGACTTGTCGAAATAATGGATCCTACTATTATTTGATAGCGTCTTTTCCAGTTTGCTAATCGCGCTTTGGCAACGCGAGAATTGCAGTTCAAACTCGTATTATTTGAACCAATTTTTAATTTGATTCTGCAGCTTGTGCGTTGAAATATTTTCTACATTACTCGTCCCAGTACTTCAAGAGCGATGCACGTTTTTTTGTTCGACAAGTAGGAGGTATCTTGCGTGTATCGGTGAGTTTTTCCGCGTTTACCCATCGTAATCAGATTCTCTTTTTAGCTCTTAACTGTAGGCCAAATTAATTCTTTTTATGTAGGCCCAACTGTTCTTTGCCACAGATCAACTGCCGTTGCCTGTAGATCGCTAGTGCCGTTTTGGTAACTGGGTAAATAGATCCCGACTACCGTGGCGATGCGGTGCTGATTCACTCCCGATGACGTGCAAGCTAAGTATCCCGACACATACAGGTATACAACTTGTTTTCTTTTGTGTATATCAATGGAATATTCCGCATCAGCAATTGGTGTAGTTACGTGATAAGGAACGTGACACTGTAGGACTATTGTTTGTCGCTGCGAATCGATATTATCCGTCTACAGGTGCGATGTACCATTGCTAAAAATGTTTGACAAAGGTTTCCTCACGTTTATTCTTTTCTACTGATTAGTTTATTTTACAAACGGTTTTATGTACAATTTAAAAGAATGTTTGACAAAAGATCTCGTATGTTTATTTCTACTGATTAGTTTTATTCTGTGTAAAATAAGAGATGCGCACTTCGTATCTAAAGTCTTAATTTGTTCGTATCACATAATTGTTTGCTATGAAATAGTAACGCTTAATTTATTTCACTTGCTTGTTTGTACAGAATTTTTTATTTATTCTTATTGTTAATAGATAATCGTGAGCGACGTGCTTTTTTTGTTTTTTTTTGGATTTAGGTAAATCCCCCCACTCTCAGCGTTTGGTAGTTAGCCTGGTATTTACGTTTCTTCCGGCTACGTCTAGGCACGTAGCATGGTTTTAATTTTATTAACTTCCGAGGAGAAGAATTCTTTCTGCCAGACCCTGTATACTGGCAATATCTAATTGCAGAGTTGCTATTAGTGCAATGATGGCGTAGTTGAAGTAGAGCATAGTTGAAGTAGGGCGCTATACACCTAAAGTGTTCATTTAGAAGTTCTTAACTAATATGAACCATCTAGAAAACGTTAAGGTAGGAAAATAGCAATTTCTCTTATGAAAAGAAGGCGAACTGACCTATTTATACTCTACTGCAATAACAGTTGTTTACCTATGATGAATAGGACATTTGAAGTTTAAAGTACTTGTTATTAAAAGCTACTAACACTACATCGGAGTAACTTGCATGGCGTAATTCATAACTTTTTAAATGCATTTCATTTAGCTAGATTTCCTTACTATTAGGAAGATTAAATAGATTATTAAACAGTAAGGGTTCTGTTTGTTAAGTGTACGAGTACATAAACTTGAAGCAATAAAAAGGGTAAATCGAGAAACTGTAAGAAAACGAATTTTTACCCATAACAAACGTAGAATT
The DNA here is from genome assembly GCA_036346225.1 of Platerodrilus igneus. NCBI lineage: Eukaryota > Metazoa > Arthropoda > Insecta > Coleoptera > Lycidae > Platerodrilus > Platerodrilus igneus. Next base: position 132,464 of record JARFIW010000266.1, on the reverse strand, counting down.
CTACGATATTGTAGAGTTCGAGGTTTTTAGGTTTTTAAATATTTTTTTATAAAGTTTACTCCAAAGGTAGTTAATGACATCTTGATTTGAAGCATATCATAGTGTCCTTTTATAATGTACTTACAGAATGGAAAATTATTCTGTTACCTACAAAAAGTTAGACATCCGCTTTCTACTGACGAAAAAATTAGCTTCAGAACACAGGTTAAAAGCATTTCGAGAGAGCAAAACATACGCTGACTCTTGTACTCAAACTAATACTGAAACCTTATCTCATTAAGACATGTAACTAGACACAAGCGGCTTCAGGGAAGGAAAATTACATTCCCAATTACAGACCCAGTAGACCGTACACAATTAAAGGAAACGGAATTTTCACCAGACTAGACGAGCTTGGGTGGCTACTATAAAAAGTATTTGCAAGACATAGATGAACAACTAAACATGAACGAAGCTTACCAGGACTTCGTAAGTGTGTATTATTGAAACGCAATAGATTGTATAAAACAATGATCCGCAAATAATTTTCGTATCAGACACTCTGATAAATAACAGACATGGATTCATAAAGCAAATAAACGTTAGCGCAAAAAACAAAACAATTCCATAAACTAGGAATTATATCAGAAAAACAACATTTAAATATAATTGCGTTACAAAAATTTTAACAATTCAAAGAGAAATTTTCTTAAGTGGACAATCACATCAAAAGTGCAAAGTACCGATGATAACCCACCAGCAGCTTTAATAATATTAAACAGACGATTAACTTAAAACTGCTAAAATACAACATATATAACACCAGCACGTTATTGAATGAAACATTAGGTAGTACAAATGAGTTTATTAATTTCAGGTAGTTAAATACGCTTTTAGCAGGAAGCAACGTGAAAAAGTAGAAGCTAGGGTAGTTTACATTTAATAACGCTGCTATATCAATATGATATTAAATTAGGACAAAAGAATTAAAATAGTAAATCAACTACTTTATTATATACAAACAGTAATAAAGATTGGGACTCCACACTCTTCGTATTAAATTTTTAAAAATTGCAGATAGACACTCTGTAAATAACCGGCATATTAAAGTTATATATACAAATGCACATGAGTCCAAGAAATCACAACCATGGAAATACACCCTCTCCTTATAAATTACAGCCATAAAAAAGTGCATTGGGAACGAACACAAATGACGCAGCTTCGGCCTTAAGTATAAAAGCGTGGAAATAAAATCATCGTTTACGTAAACGGTACAACATTTACCGCGCAACACCGTGAGAACAAAAAATCGTGCAATAACCCTAGGGTGTTGAAACTTACAAAACCTCTGGATAATAATAAGAGGTGATCAGTTCGGATCAAATTATCAAACACATCAGCAAGCTTTCAAAACTCCCTCGCGGCACAAACAACAGGTACAAGGTACGCGAGGTGTTTCAAATATCGAGACTATCAGTTATTGGACAGGTGCTCGAACGCGACTAACGCCAGTGTTAGGCAGCTTTTCACAACCATAACAAGCTGAAATTTTGCCAGTGACGATTTTTGCCCATGAAGGGAGTTTTGAAGGAATGAAACCAAAACAACTAAGTCAATTGGATTATAACTATCATATGCTATTTGTTGTATCTAAGAATTGAAATTAATTGTTAATACTTATACCTGTGTAAAGCTTATTCTTACATTCGTACATTCAGAACGTATTGCATAAAATTTGTATACATAAAAGCTCGTTAGTTTAAAACGAAGTTAGCCAGTAAAAATTTTGATTAAATTTCGACAAAGCTGTGTTATTAATAATCGTAAGTTTGGTAGTTAAACGCAAATTTGGCTACATTGGAGTTGATTATAATTCTTATTGGTTTTTGTTGTTGATATTTACTATCTTGAATATCATTCGTTGTAATATAGGTTAAATACACACGAAGTCGAGTTTTTCTCAAAAAAGTTGTAATCGTGGCTCCATCAACATCTAGCAACAGTAAAAACTGCTCAAATAAATACTCTAAATACCCACATTTCGAGTAGACTTATTTGAATTTGATGGGTTGGCGCTCAAAGGCTTTATATAGGTAAGAAGTGCAACGCATGAGATATCTAGTAGAAGAATCACAATATCTACATCCCCAAGAATTTTGTATTTGCGTTCATAGAACCCCTCCCACATCGCAGAAAACAGACAGTGCACTACTTTACTGCTACGTGACTTTCCCTTTATAGAGTAAAATTAATTCAGAAGCGTAACATCAAGTCAGCACGTAACGCATTGGTATGCTATCATCATCATCATACATCTGAAGCACCACATTTCAATAGACTCCTATCTTTTAGCTGCCTGCTTCTCCTACTGTCCCTATTTCACAGCCGTACAGTGCCGTGCAAAACACATATACTTTCGACAATTTTTTCCTTGTTTCTATGTGTGTTGTCTTCGACCATAGCAGCGGCTTTTTCTAGTTAGATACAGTTCGGTTCCCATTCTATTGTTTTATAAATATATATCCCATTTCACCGATAGTCAGTAGTATGTGAAGAGGGTTAAGCAACCTGCGGTTATCAAGATCCCCAACACTTAGACATTTGCCGAATTAATAGTTTTCCAATAAATCCTTTCGCACAATCAACATTATTTGAGAATATCGCAAAACCAACACCTGTAGTTGTTTATAATAATTATCAGGTTTAAGTATAATTTTTTTTTATTAGGTTTTACGTCTTAGAAGTGGTTGAACGCGTACTTCCACTAATTACTATTCTGCGCTAGCCTACACATTATCCTGAAATTTACACAGCCTAGATACAGCTCAGTTCTCCTGTTGTTTTCTAAATGTATACCCTATTTCACAGATATTCATTGGTATGTGAAGAGGATTAAGCAATCTGGGGCTACTAAAATTCCCCAACACTTAGACATTTACCGAATTAATAGTTTTCCAATTAATCCTTTTACACAATCAACATTAGTTGAGAATATTGTAAAACAAACACCCGTAGTTGTTTATAATAATTATAAAGTTTATTTACAATTATTGTTTTTGGTCATTAAGTTTTCCGTCTTGGAACTGATTGAACGCGTACCTCTATTGATTTCTATTCTGAGCTAGCCTACATATATCCCTCAAACAACCACAACCTACATCTTTGATTATCTGCCTTTTTTTTCCTATTTCTGCTTCTAATATATTCCACACCAGCCCCTCATGCTTTAGTATGTGACCTATCATCCCATCTCTAATATTTTTTACTGTTTTCCACGTATTTTTTTTCTTCCTCAATCATTTCTAGAACCTTTTTGTTCTTAAATTTGTCTGTCCATGATATTCTCTCCAAACATCTGTAACACCACATATCAAAGGCTTCTGCCTTTTTCCCACCCGCTTCTCCTACTGTCCAAGTTTCACAGCCATATAGTAGTGAAATTCGCACATATGCTTTTAGCAATATTTTCCTTGCTTCTATTGTTACGAGCTACTATTAGGCAACCCATCAAATACACACAAGCGCCGTAAGCAACGTATATACTACAAAAGCCTAGAACTTTCTAACTTATACTGGATTATGAATCATCCTTTTAATTCAGGGTATATATAAGAGCGTTGATAAATGTAAGAGTTAGTCTATATCAGAATATCGAATATAAATTATATCGTGTAAAGTTAAATAGTTAAGCTTTTGGAAGTCCAAGAGTAAACATTAATTTGTATTATGTGAAAGTGTATATTGTACCGACGGCTATACATAAATAGACGTCATCATCATTATTGGGTCTTCAGTCCTGAAACTGGTTAGACGCGCACCATCATTATTTCCTATTCTGAACTAACCTACAGATTTCCTCGAAATTTACACAGTCTGCATCTATCACTATTTGATCTAGGTCTGCATCCACCTCTTTTTTCCTATCTCTGCTTGTCATATATTTCATACTATTCCCCAAAAATGCCTTAGAACGTATTCTGCCCTTCTATTTCTCATATTTTTCCCCAAAGATATCCATGTTCCCATACTGTTTCTATAACCTATTTGTAATTACCTTTGTCTGTCCATTCTCATACATCTGAAGCACGGCATTTCAAAGGCTGCTACTGTTCTTCTGTCTGCTTTTCAGACTGCTCGTATTTCGTAGGCATACTGTCTGTGCTGTGCTCCACACATACGCTTTCAACAACTTTTTGTTCTATGTTTGTTGTCTTTCATCATAGGCGCCGTTCTTTCTTGTAAGATTCAGTTCGGTACCCTTCTATTGTTTTACAATTATATACCCTATTTCTCCGACATTCAGTGGTTGCGTAGAGGGGTAAGCAGCCTGTGGCTGCTAAGTTCCCCCAGCAATAGACGAAAGTGTAATAAATAAATTATAGTAGTGTTAGTGTTGTTAATAGACCTATGGTTAAAAATTTAGTTTAAGAAAATATTAGTGCTTGTAAATAGCATTACTGTGATAGTGCTTCATTGTTAGTTGAACTGAAAACATCTATAAATAAGGCATATACTGTTAATTGGACTTATGAATAGTGAGTAATAAAGACTTTTATTACTACTTGTTTTAAATTAGTGAAACGCGTTAGTAGTAGCCCGCTATACTGGTGTCAGGCTCTGTGGGGTATTTATAGTAATTAATTTAAAAGACACTTAAGTAATTTGTATATGCCTGTTACAAGAAGCCAGAGTAAAATGGACGCAGAAACTTTAATGAATTTCTTTAAGGATTTTAAATCCAGTATGGAAAAGAGGTCGGCTAAACTAGAAGTGACACTCAGTAAAAACGTAGTGAGGTCAGTTGAACTGAAATCGACCCTTAAAGAGTTTAAATACGGTACGGAAGTGATACTTAATGAAAATGCTGAGAAAATAGAAGAAAAGTTAAGTGAAAATGCTGCGAAATTGGAACAAAAGTTGAATGAAAAGACAGCCACGTTAGAACAAAGATTAATAGAAAGCTCCATTGCATCGAACAAAGATTTCACTGAACAAGTAAAAACAGTCGAGCAAAAGTTGGACAGTAAATTCGTAAAAATGAAAGAAGATGTGATGAGGCTGCAAAAACAAGTGATTTCACTAACAACGCGGCCACTTGAATTAGTAAACCAAGTTGTAAATAAGAACATTCCAGAAACAAGAAGCATGGAAGGAAGCAAGTCAATACCGTCAAAATTTAAAGTAAAACCACCCACACTCGATGGTAAAACACCATGGCCCACACATTTGAAACAATTTGAAGTTGCTGCAATAGCCAACGGATACTTTCTAGTTAGCTGTTGAAGTGTGCGGACGTGTTTTACGGAATTCCCGTTTCTACAGCAACAAGTAAGTTTTTATATAGGGTTTATTACTATATTTAAAGCTTTATTATTTATTGTATTTAATTTTATTATTGTGTGGCATTAAATTTTAATACGTAGGACAGTAAATAAAACTAAAGAAAAAACAAAATTTTAATCAATTAAATAATAAATAAATCGCGTTTTAACTTAAATTTTAAACAAAATTCACGTTTAAAAATATAGTATCTTAAATTTAGGACTACTAAACCAAAAAACTAATCAACAAAAATCCAAAATAAATTCAAAATAATTTAAGGCGTTTTTAATAAATCGTAAAATCGTGTAAAAAACCACCTAAAACCATCAAAAAAATGTGTAAAAATTTTATAGCGCTCGTATAATAAAATAACAACCTAAAAACAAAAATCTTGGCCCCTTTTAAATTAAATATACAGGGTGCCCTATTTCTTACACGTTGTATGGGTAACTCTGTTATTTGTGACATTAGAGAAAAGGTTAAATGGGAAAACTAGTGCAGTTTTTAATGCCGAGTTCAGCCATGAAGAGATAATTAACATACAGGGTGTAGCAAAAGCGTTATACCAAAATAACAAAATTTTGATCTTTTTTGTTTTGCTTTGTGGTTCATTTATTGTGATAGATACAGTAAAACGTTGTAGATCTTTTTTACATTATTTTAAAAGGAGAATAAGATAAACTTATTTGTTTTTACATGGCCTTGGTCATGTTCGAGTAAATAAGTGAGGTTATGTTTTTTTAAATGGAAACCATCATTGGCGGTAGCTCTGATAGAAAGGCATTTTTTTTCTCTTTTCACTGATGTACTACAGTGTACATGTTCAACATAAAATTTTTGAAAAAATTTTGTGTTTATGAAATACGAAACTTTGTATTAAATAATAGGTGAATATTTGAACTGATTTTAAGAATCAAGTAGCCATATGACACATAACAATAGATTTCACTTGTTTAAATAACAGAAACTAGATTAGTACTGTTATTTTGTGTTTATACGTACATTATTTTCTTCTAAGAGATAGAATGTCCTATACAAATTAAGAAAATAATGACATGCTCTTTTGCTACTATTCTTCGAATCGTAACACACGTGCAGCAGCGGATTTGTACTTTGAAAGATACATGGAAAGTAAGCAACCACACTGTCGAATATTTAGCAAACTTGAAAATAATCTTAAGGCATATGGTGCTTTTACCAAACCTAAATTCTTACGAAAATGTTGAAACGAATGTGTTGGCGTTTGTTAATTATAAACCAGAATCTTCTACTGCCGAAATTGCAAACCACTGTGCAACTTCTAAGGAAACTGTGAGGTGTACTCTGAAAAGTCGGAAATATCATCCCTATCACTATTCTATTTCGAATACATTGTATCCAGTGGATAATCAAAGACGGATAGCATTCTGTCGTTGGTACCTTAATAAATGTGAAGAGGATTCATATTTTTGGAGAACCATTATGTTTACTCACGAGACTAAATTTACAAATAACGGAATATTTAATCGGTATAACAAAGTATTTTATTCTCAAGAAAATCCTAAACTTGTGCGTGAATCCAGAGATCAACATCAATTTGGTATTAATTGTTGGTGTGGAATATTTTGTGGAAAAATTATTGGACTTTTTTTATAACGACAATTTCACCGCTGCAAATTACTTAAATTTCTTAAAACACCAACTGGAAGAATATTTTGATGAATTACCTATCAACGTCCATTACAGACCAAAGTATTTCCAACACGATGGTGCCCCTGCACACAGTGGTACATCAGTGAAGCAATATTTAACTGATTGTTTTGAGAACGTGATTGGTAACAAAATGGAAATTGATTAGTCTGCTCATTCACCACAACTTACGCCATTAGATTTTTATTTGTGGAATGATTTAAAAAATAAAGTGTATTCTACTACTCCTCAAACGCCTGAGGATTTAATAGCTAGAATCCAAACAACAATTGCAAGCATTGATGTACGCACAATAAAAAAAGCACTTCGTAATGTTAAAAAACTATGTGAGCTTGTGCCTTCAATAAAATGGTGGGCACTTTGAACACACTTTGAAGTGATATTATATTTAATATTTTAACATAATTTGTTTTGATATTTTGTTACGTCATGCATAAGTATTTTATTATTTAATACCAAGTTTCGTATTTCATAAAAACAAAATTTTTCAAAAATTTTTATGTTGAACATGTACAATATAGTACATCACTGAAAAGAGAAAAAAAATGTCTGTCTATCAGAACTACCGCCATTTATGGTTTCCATTTACAAAAACATAACCTCACTTATTTACTCGAACATGACCAAAGCCATGTAAAAACAAATAAGTTTATCTTATTCTCCTTTTAAAATAATGTAAAAAAGATCTACAACGTTTTACTGTATCTATCACAATAAATGAACCACAAAGCAAAACAAAAAAGATCAAAATTTCGTTATTTTGGTATAACGCTTTTGCCACGCCCTGTATGTTAATTATCTCTTCATGGCTGAACTCAGCATTAAAAACTGCACTAGTTTCCCCATTTAACCTTTTCTCTAATGTCACAAATAACAGAGTTACCCATACAACGTGTAAGAAATAGGGCACCCTGTATAACTCATAAACCGTAAATTTTGAAATAAAATAAATATAAATATTCCATATTTTAAGTACACGCCTACTAAAATATTCCTAAAAGTCGATCTTTTGGTGTAATTAGTGGTCTAACACTTGAAGGTCGTGCCAGGCACCGAGTCATCACGGGGTAAGTGCGTTTCCAGTACCGCATTCCAATAGTGCGTGTTTTTATTTGTTTATTTTCACAGTTAAATTTAAAGTGCAGTAGTTTATAAATTTGATATTTAGAAGTAATTAGATTGTGTATATTTAGAATTTAATTTTTCGGTTTAAAAATTTAAATAAATAAATACTGCGTTATTTACGGTTTATTTTTAATCAAACTATTTTTATTGGGCTAGCGATTTTATTTGTTTCTAGCTGTTAATTTGACGTTTAGTGCTTACTGTACTTTTGTTAAATTTGAAATTTAATTTGACGGTTCGAAATTTAAATAAATACATAAATACAGGGTTGTTTACGGTTCATCTTTAACCAAAATATTTTATTGGACCAACGTTTTGCGTTCTTCTAGCGTCGTAACGGTCAGGTCGTTTTTTGAGTTGCGTTTTTCGTTGGTTACTCTTCCTTTCATTAGCATGGTGGTCCACCGAGACGAGGAACCGGTGACACGGAAGAAGAGGTGTGATCGGTCAGAGTCTGCTAGGTCGGAGGCTGAGGGCGTTGTTGGGGGTAAACAGCTTAAGGTAGTCTTGAAGGACGTTAGGTTAGGGACTCAGGAGAACGTTGAGGAGGTAGGGAAGTAGCCTGTGCCTGTGGCGGTCGTGTCGGGAGAGTCTGAGCCTCCAGCGGTGGTTGCGGCGCCAAAATTGCCCTCTACTTGAAGAGACCAGCGTAAGACGTCGACTAGCAACAACGGTAGCGTTGCCGCTAGCGACCTCGATGAGCTGGGGCAATTGAAGTTTAGTGTGAGGAAGACGAGAAGGTGCCGATAACCTCCGCCACTATCGTCGTGGAGGACAAAAAGATGATTCGTCATGCCGTGGATGATATCCACGACACGACGAATTAGCTTATAGGCATGGTTAGGGCGCTTAGACTCTGTTTAGAGAATTCTGGGAGAGCCAGTGTTGTCGGGGGAAGTCCAGCGGGGGTTACTTCTGTTTCAGGACAGCAGGGTTCCCGGAGCCAGGAAGTGGTGATGCCGCGTAAGATGTCGTATGCTGCAGCAGCTTCCGGTGTTACGCCAACGTTTGCTGTTGGGGTCGAAGCCAAGCCTGGTGAAAGGGAAGACGTCATGTCGACCCTGAAGAAAAAGGTCGATTCCGCTCGTGATGGTTTTGTCGTTGTCGGAGCTCGTCGTACACGTAGGGGCGGTGTTGTAATAAAGTGCGCAGGTCGTGAAGACGCTAGGAGATTGCAGTCGAAGGTCGGCGGGCACTGCAAAGAGCTTGTAGCGAAGGCGATCGAGAAGAAGCGTCCACGGGTCGTTCTTTCGGGGGTCGAAGCGGGGATGAAGACTGAAAAGTTCGTGCGGTTGATTGCGAGCCAGAATCCCCTAAATCCCACCTGAAAGAGAAGTTCAGGTTTGGCGGAAAGGGCGCTAGGTATCCCTCCGCCAACGTAGTCTTCGAAGTGACCCCCACACTTCGAAAGCGTATATTAGCTGACGCTATCAACCTCAGGTGGCGAAGAGTCTGGGTCCGGGACCACTTTTCGATGACGGCAGTGTTACCGGCGCTACAAGTACGGCCAAAAATCGATGGAGTGCAGGGAGAAGGTACAGTGGTGCGGTAACTGTGCCGAAGTCCGGCATGAATTCAAGAATTGCCGGAAAGCAGTCCCCTGCTGTGTGGTTTGCGCTAGGGCAAACGACAGAACTGGCGGTGGCGCGAAGATCGATACGCGCCACGACGCCAAATCGAGTAGATGCCCCACGAAGCAGTGTTTTGAAGAACGCAATCACACGTAACGTCGATTATCGACTGTGAAGATAAAACAAAGTCTATAAGAAGCAAGAAGATTAAATTCGCGCAACTAAATCTCGGGAAAGGAAAGGGGCAATAAATAACTTCGTAAAGTTATTCTTCGAAAAAAATATCGACATCGGGCTTATACAGGAACCGCACCGGTATAGCCACAAAATAACAGGTTTTAAGAGGGGGGGGTTACCGCCTTAAACGCGAATAGCGAACGACCGCGCAGGGGAATAATCATAAATAATGGTACGTGTGTCAAACAAATTTTTAACGACGGCCGAAATCATATCAGGGGAAAATACGTTCTATGTAATAAGTGCGTACCTCTCGCCGGTCGATTCCAGGCGGGAAAATCCTCAAACCGAGGACTTAATAAATCAAATAGAAAGCGTCTTTCGAAAAATTTGTAGTAATAAAAAACTAATAATTGGGCGAGACTTTAATGCTAAGTCGCCGTTATGGGGTAGTCCTATCGATGACGATAGAGGCTCGCAGGTTGTTGATCTTCTTACGGAATGGGATCTTAGTTTGATAAACACTAAAGATTCACCTATGTTTGAGGTGCATAGAGGCAGCAGTTTCATACATTTGTTCCTACTGGCGTACCGATCTTCGGTATATGACAGCACAGGATACTCGCCCGCTTGCGTAATGTTAGGACGTGAATTGCGGCTACCATGTGATCTTCAGCTTGGATGTAAACCTGGAGAAGAAATCGCAGGTGAAGATTGCGTTAATAAGCTTTGTGAAAAATCAAATAGCATTCATGAAAACGTCCGAAATAATATCCAGGCAGCAAGCGATCGAATGAAATCACAATATCACACGAGAGCACACGAAGGTGGTTACCAACCCGGAGATTTAGTATGGTTGTACAATCCACATAGAAAGCGTGGATTGTCGCCAAAATTACAAAGACAATGGGAAGGCCCGTACGAAGTGTTAAAAAGGATTAATGATGTAGTGTACCGGATCAGAAGATCTCCCCGTGGTAAACCGAAAGTGGTATACTTTAACCCTTTAACATCTTATGCTGGCAACAACTAGGGGGACTTGGGTAATGAGAATGGTGTGCGAAGAGTTATTAATCGTGAGCCAAATGTAGATTTTAAGAGTTTTATGGCGGCGTGTGGTGGTTCCGCTAAGGCGAGATTTGGTGTTGATGAAAAACAGCAAGATCTGTTTAGAGCACTAGAAGAGTATTCCCTTGCACATTGCGTAGCTCTAGATCTGGAAATGTCAAGAGGAATAGCTGTTGTTTTCAAGAAAAGGTTTGGATGTGTGGATGAATTAGTACAACAGCTGCCAACTGTAGGAAAAGCTTTGGTTTTTCAGGAAAAAAATCGTTATGTTTACTATCTGGTCACCAAAAATTCTTCAGGCTCAGATGATAGAAAATGGAGTAACGAGACTAGCGGTGCCCAAGCTCGGCTGTGGACTGGATCGCTTAGATTGGAGGATAGTCCGAAATATGCTAGAAGTAGTTTTCCAGTGAATCAACGTCCAGGTCCTTGTTTGTTGTCATCGATCGGTTGCCTACCAAGACCAAGAAAAGAGTGTTGACTGTTATTTCCAACGACGTGGTGGATGCACCAAAGGAGATAGCTGCCGATACCGTCACTAGTCATCGAATTAGCGTCAAAATGTATTTATAGTTACGAGACGTAACGGTTTTAAAGAGGGGGCAGTGTTACGAGCTACTATTAGGCAACCCGTCAAATACACACAAGCGCCATAAACAACGTATATACTACAGAAGCCTAGAATTTTCTAGCTTATACTGGATTATGAATCATCCTTTTAATTCAGGGTATATATAAGACCGCCGATAAATGTAAGAGTTAGTCTATATCAGAATGTCGAATATAAATTATATCGTGTAAAGTTAAATAGTTAAGCTTTTGGAAGTTCAAGAGTAAACATTAATTTGTATTATGTGAAAGTGTATATTGTACCGACAACTTTACATAAATAGACCAAAAGATAATAAATAAATTATAGTAGTGTTAGTGTTGTTAATAGACCTATGGTTAAAAATTTAGTTTAAGAAAATATTAGTGCTTGTAAATAACATTAGTGTGATAGTGCTTCATTGTTAATTGAACTGAAAACATCTGTAAATAAGGCATATACTGTTAATTGGACTTATGAATAATGAGTAATAAAGACTTTTATTACTACTTGTTTTAAATTAGTGAAACGCGTTAGTAGTAGTCCGCTATACTGGTGTCAGGCTCTGTGGGGTATATATAGTAATTAATTTAAAAGACACTTAAGTAGTTTGTAATTTTGTATATGCCTGTACAAGAAGCCAGAGTAAAATGGACGCAGAAACTTTAATGAATTTCTTTAAGGATTTTAAATCCGGTATGGAAAAGAGGTCGGCTAAACTAGAAGTGACACTTAGTGAAAACGTAGTGAGGTTAAAGAGTTTAAATACGGTACGGAAGTGACACTTAATGAAAATGCTGAGAAAATAGAACAAAAGTTAAGTGAAAATGCTGCGAAATTGGAACAAAAGTTGAATGAAAAGACAGCCACGTTGGAACAAAGATTAATGGAAAGCTCCATTGCATCGAAAGAAGATTTCACTGAACAAGTAAAAACAGTCGAGCCAAAGTTGGACAGTAAATTGGTAAAAATGAAAGAAGATGTGATGAGACTGCAAAAACAAGTGATTTCACTAACAACGCGGCCACTTCAATTAGTAAACCAAGTTGTAAATCAGAACATTCCAGAAATAAGAAGCATGGAAGGAAGCGAGTCAATACCGTAAAAATCTAAAGTAAAACCAACCACATTCGATGGTAAAACACCATGGCCCACACATTTGAAACAATTTGAAGTTGCTGCAATAGCCAACGGATACTTTCTAGTTAGCTGTTGAAGTGTGCGAACGTATTTTACGGAACTGCCGTTTCTACAGCAACAAGTAGGTTTTTATATAGGGTGTATTACTATATTTTTATATTTAAAGCTTTATTATTTATTGTATTTAATTTTATTATTGTGTGGCATTAAATTTTAATACGTAGGACAGTAAATAAAACTAAAGAAAAAACAAAATTTAAATCAATTAAATAATAAATAAGTCGCGTATTAACTTAAATTTTAACCAAAATTCACGTTTAAAATATAGTATCTTAAATTTAGGACTACCGCACCAAAAAACTAATCAACAAATACCCAAAATAAATTCAAAATAATTTAAAAAAGCGTTTTTAATAAATTTAAAACAAACACCGCGTAAATCGTGTAAAAAACTACTTAAAACCATCAAAGAAGTGTGTAAAAATTTTATAGTGCGCGTATAATAAAATAACAAACTAAAAACAAAAATCTATAAATAACTCAAAAACCGTAAATTTTGAAATAAAATAAATATAAATATTCCATATTTTAAGTACACGCGTACTTAAAAATTTTTGAAAGTCGATCTTTTGGTGTAATTAGTGATGTAACACTTGAAGGTCGTGCCAGGCACCGAGTAATCACGGGGTAAGTGCGTTTCCGGTACCGCATTCCAATAGTGCCTGTTTTCATTTGTTTATTTCCACAGTTAAATTTAAAGTGCAGTAGTTTATAAATTGGATAAGTAATTAGCGCGTGTATATTTAGAATTTAATTTTTCAGTTTAAAAATTTAAATAAATAAATACTGTGTTATTTACGGTTTATTTTTAATCAAACTATTTTTATTGGGCTTGCGATTTTATTTGTTTCTAGCTGTTAATTTGACGTTTAGTGCTTACTGTACTTTTGTTAAATTTGAAACTTAATTTGACGGTTCGAAATTTAAATAAATACATAAATACAGGGTCGTTTACGGTTCATCTTTAACCAAAATATTTTATTGGACCAACGTTTTGCGTTCTTCTAGCGTCGTAACGGTCAGGTCGTTTTTTGAGTTGCGTTTTTCGTTGGTTACTCTTCCTTTCATTAGCATGGTGGTCCACCGAGACGAGGAACCGGTGACACGGAAGAAGAGGTGTGATCGGTCAGAGTCTGCTAGGTCGGAGGCTAAGGGCGCTGTTGGGTGTAAACAGCTTAAGGTGGTCTTGAAGGACGTTAGGTTAGGGACTTAGGAGAACGTTGAGGAGGTAGGGAAGGAGCCTGTGCCTGTGGCGGTTGTGTCGGGGAAGTCGGAGCCTCCAGCGGTGGTTGCGGCGCCAAAATTGCCCTGTACTTCAAGAGACCAGCGTAAGACGTCGACTAGCAGCAACAGTAGCGTTACCGCTAGCGACCTCGATGAGCTGGAGCAATTGAAGTTTAGGGTGAGGAAGACGCACACAGTCATCTGCGAGAAGGTGCCGACCACCTCCGCCACTATCGTCGTAGAGGACAAAAAGGTGAATCGTCATGCCGTGGATGATATCCGCGACACGACGAATCAACTTATAGGCATGGTTAGGGCGCTTAGACTCTGTTTAGAGAGTTCTGGGAGAGCCAGTGTTGTCGGGGGAAGTCCAGCGGGGGTTACTTCTGTTTCAGGACACCAGAATTCCCGGAGCCGGTGGTGATGCCGCGTAAGATGTCGTATGCTGCAGCAGCTTCCGGTTACGCCAACGTTTGCTGTTGGGGTCGAAGCCAAGCCTGGTGAAAAGGAAGACGTCATGTCGACCCTGAAGAAAAAGGTCGATTCCGCTCGTGATGGTTTTGTCGTTGTCGGAGCTCGTCGTAAATGTAGGGGCGGTGTTATAGTGGAGTGCGCGGGTCGTGAAGACGCTGTCAAACAAATTTTTAACGACGGCCGAAATCATATCAGGGGAAAATACGTTCTATATAATAAGTGCGTACCTCTCGCCGGTCGATTCCAGGCGAGAAAATCCTCAAACCGAGGACTTAATAAATCAAATAGAAGGCGTCTTTCGAAAAATTTGTAGTAATAAAAAACTAATAATTGGGCGAGACTTTAATGCTAAGTCGCCGTTATGGGGTAGTCCTATCGAAGACGATAGAGGCTTGCAGGTTGTTGATTTTCTTACGGAATGGGATCTTAGTGTGATAAACACTAATGATTCACCTACGTTTGAGGTGCATAGAGGCAGCAGTTTCATACATTTGTTCCTACTGGCGTACCGATCTTCGGTACATGACAGCACAGGATACTCGTCCGCTTGCGTAATGTTAGGACGTGAATTGCGGCTACCATGTGATCTTCAGTTTGGATGTAAACTTGGAGAAGAAATCGCAGATGAAGATTGCGTTAATAAGCTTCGTGAAATCAAATAGCATTCACGAAAACGTCCGAAAGAATATCCAGGCAGCAAGCGATCGAATGAAATCACAATATCACACGAGAGCACAAGAAGGTGGTTACCAACCCGGAGATTTAGTATGGTTGTACAATCCACATAGAAAGCGTGGATTATCGCCAAAATTACAAAGACAATGGGAAGGCCCGTACGAAGTGTTAAAAAGAATTAATGATGTAGTGTACCGGATCAGAAGATCTCCCCGTGGTAAACCGAAAGTGGTATACTTTGACCGTTTAACATCTTATGCTGGCAACAACTAGGGGGACTTGGGTAATGAGAATGGTGTGCGAAGAGTTATTAATCGTGAGCCAAATGTAGATTTTAAGAGTTTTATGGCGGCGTGTGGTGGTTCCGCTAAGGTGTTGATGAAAAACAGCAAGATCTGTTTAGAGCACCAGAAGAGTATCCCCTTGCACATTGCGTAGCTCTAGATCTGGAAATGTCAAGAGGAATAACTGTTGTTTTCAAGAAAAGGTTTGGATGTGTGGATGAATTAGTACAACAGCTGCCAACTGTAGGAAAAGCTTTGGTTTTTCAGGAAAAAAATCGTTATGTTTACTATCTGGTCACCAAAAATTCTTCATGACAGAGTCCTAGTTATGTACATCTATGGGAGGCTTGCTGAATCTTAAGGCTCAGATGATGGAAAATGGAGTAACGAGACTAGCGGTGTCCAAGCTCGGCTGTGGACTGGATCGCTTAGATTGGAGGATAGTCCGAAATATGCTAGAAGTAGTTTTCCAGTGAACCAACGTCCAGGTCCTTGTTTGTTGTCATCGATCGGTTGCCTACCAAGACCAAGAAAAGAGTGTTGACTGTTATTTCCAACGACGTGGTGGATGCACCAAAGGAGATAGCTGCCGATACCGTCACTAGTCATCGAATTAGCGTCAAAATGTATTTATAGTTACGAGACGTAACGGTTTTAAAGAGGGGGCAGTGTTACGAGCTACTATTAGGCAACCCGTCAAATACACACAAGCGCCATAAGCAACGTATATACTATAGAAGCCTAGAATTTTCTAGCTTATACTAGATTATGAATCATCCTTTTAATTCAGGGTATATATAAGAGCGTTGATAAATGTAAGAGTTAGTCTATACCAGAATGTCGAATATAAATTATATCGTGTAAAGCTAAATAGTTAAGCTTTTGGAAGTCCAAGAGTAAACATTAATTTGTATTATGTGAAAGTGTATATTGTACCAACAGCTGTACATAAATAGGCGAAAATGTAATAAATAAATTATAGTAGTGTTAGTGTTCTTAATAGACCTATGGTTAAGAACTTAGTTTAAGAAGATATTATTGCTTGTAAATGGCATTAGTGTGATAGTGCCTCATTGTTAATTAAACTGAAAACATCTATAAATAAGGCATATACTGTTAATTGAACTTATGAATTGTGAGTAATAAAAACTTTTATTACTACTTGTTTTAAATTAGGGAAACGCGTTAGTAGTAGCCCGCTACACTATGTTTAAGGTCTTTGAACATAGTGGTTGGTTTGTCTTGTTAAATGTATCACGGCCTTGTGTTAACCGTTGATTTATATCTTTTGCACTGTTCCCATCATAGGT
The DNA here is from genome assembly GCA_036346225.1 of Platerodrilus igneus. Classification (NCBI taxonomy): domain Eukaryota; kingdom Metazoa; phylum Arthropoda; class Insecta; order Coleoptera; family Lycidae; genus Platerodrilus; species Platerodrilus igneus. The sequence goes on along the minus strand of JARFIW010000266.1, from coordinate 115,774 downwards.
TATTTGGCTTCCTAGGTAGCAGAAATCCTTAACCTCTAGTAAGTTTTCATTTCCTCCGTGTATTCTACTTTTTGATTTATTTTCCCTTCTTAACACACTATTACTTTAGTTGTATTTTTGTTCATTTTCGTATCGTATCGCTCTGTTAAAATTGTTTCTATTAAATTAAGAGCTGCCTCCATCTCTTCCTTACTAGATGCTAATACCGCAATATCATCTGCAAATCTAAGCATATCAATCTTTTGTTCCAGGATAATAATTCCAAATGTCTTCCTGTGTTTGACAGTATTTATTGCCCCTACAACATAGTGGAGAGCAAGAGACTGTGCTATAGCGGGATAAAATCCGCCTCCTAGCCAAGTGAAAACGATCCCGCGGACCAAACCCCTCAGCCCAAGCTGTAGTTTTGTGGCTAATGGGCCTGTACTAAAGTAAACGAAGCCGGTGGGGCAATTCTGCAACACTGACACACCGCGCCTTCCCTGCTGTTGTGGTCATGGCTCACTGGCAAAAGGGTGTGGAGGTATTGGCTTAACCGCCCGGACCAGGAAGAGACAACCTCGTTAAAAATCTTAAATCCTGTGGCGAAGGACCGAGCTCAAGGGATGCGTGGTTGCATAAGTAACCAGTCTTAATCAGTCCAAAACTCGGGAACAGGGTGGCACAGCGTTTTATTCACGCCTTCCATGCCAAGAGCGGACACCTGGCATGGCGACCATACACATCCCCCTCCCCCTTCTCGTGTGAACAATCATGAATAATATTAGTATCATAAGTAGCAGTGGAACCAGCAATGGGGGATCTTGCAAGTAACCAAAACATATCCATGGAGGTGGCGCAGACCCGGGATGCAAGTCCGCTTGCAATACCGGTGTTTGATACACCAGACACGGAGAAAGTAATAAAAAAACTTGCAGGCACTGGACTGCAAGCAAAGAGGCTTTCAGGTGCTCATCGTAGGAAGCTGAGGCCGGCCAAAAAAGTCGAAGCTGGACTTGGACGGAGTTACGCCCATCCACAAAGAAGGTGTCGGTGCAGAAAGAGAACGGGGCAGTAAAAGACCTCGTTCAGAGACTTCCACACCGACACCATCTAGAGGCGTTGGGTAGAACAAGACAGCGCCTATTCGGGCGACCAAAGTTAAACCCGAAGGAAGTCGTTACCCTTTCATCAAGAGACCTGTACTCTATAATTCGGTGTGCAGGCTATGCAGATTGGGTATAATACTTAACGAGGGTGAGCACAATAAACCTTTTAGGCTGCAGTGCGGCGGAGCCGTTTGGCAGACGCACCCGCCAGGGGGAGTGGTTTTAGTGGGTATGTCGCCTGGAGAGTCACACACTTTGGCTATAAAAGTTTTTCCCTCCACCGGATTCGGATAACTATCCAAAAAAAACTCGTACCAACACTACAGCCAACTTATCCGTTTTTAAAATATCCAAATACGTAATGGGCCATTTACGCCATGAGCCATTCACGCCATAGGCAATTCATGCCATAGACCATTCACGCTACGGGTCATTTACGCCACGGGCCATTTACGCCATACGAGAGTGACGTCAGAGGTTAAACGACACCGTTTAGGTTATGTTACCCCCATATTATTCGACGTAAAATTTTTATGTTAGGTCTGCGCCTTCAATACAGTTATTGTTTACCAATATGGAAAAGAGTATATGGAATCATTTCTACTACGCCTTCTCTCAACCCTTTAGTTTACTCGTCCTAGCCATATACTACTATATGGATCTTGTTTCCATTATTTCCTTTTCAAGGTACTACTATCAATTCCAACTGATTCTGATAATTTTTTGTAATCCCGTAAAAGAAATTCAAATTAAATAACTTCAATTTACTTTAGCATCAAAAGTATAAAACATTATATATTTCACTTCGTTGTAATTTAGTCATACCACCTAGGTTACGAGATATGTAAACATATCCATAATGATCAAGGCGTAATGGAGGGCGTAATGGTTTCATAACGCCCGCTCATTATGCCCTCAGAAACAAATCAATTTTTTAGCTATTTATGCACCCAGTGCGTTATTAAGCTTTCTCATAGCTCTGCTTAGATTTAATGGGTAGCAAATTTTTAGTTGTTTTTAGATCTTGCTTTGCAATTATTGCTGGCAACTCTTGATAAGCCATTTTGCACTAATAATATTAAATAAATGTGACAAATGTCCAAAACATAGGAACGTCAAACTGTTTATTGTCATCGTGGAAAACATGATGTAGGTGTGTTTAATAGTTATATAGTAAAATCCTAGGTAAATTCTAAAATAAAAACTTACCTATTACCCATTTTTTTATACGCGAGGTAAAATATAAATTCTTGTGTGCACAACTTGTGTTACTAGATGATAACGCCCATCGGGCGACTCGATCTATCCCTCGGGTCATAGGCACTCGAGCTGGATGACTCATCTTAATAACACACTTGAGGCATAAATAGATAAAATTATTAATAGTTTTTAATAAAACAAATCAATACTTTGAATGCGCTCTAAAATTATGCATAGTATAAATAGCATAACTATAATGAAGTACGCGTTGCAAGTGTTGTTGAATATGTTTATTACATGACATTATTCCAACACCAGAGTGATGAATTACTAAATACCGTTGTCAAGTATCTGCAAATGTCGCAATTATACTGGTATTTAATTAGAATAGGGTTTGGTATCGCGTGTTCGAGTACGCTTGATATGCTCATTGTCAATGAATTTTCGTCATATACTAGAAATATTTAGAATTACTGTAGAAGCCACGTAACTACATATTAAAAGTAGAACATGCAAATTTATTATCATTGTATTGAGATTAAATGGAGAATTTATATTTCAGCTTCAAAATCTATTAATTAGCATATGATATACTTGGAAAAAATTTTACGTCTGTATTAAGCATGCATTTTCGATATAGTTGCAGCTGTATATCGTTCACTGGGTTTTATGAAACCCAAAGTTTTCTTTGTGAAATTAGAAAATCTTTTATTTCCAACATTAATTTTAGTGAAAAATAGTAAACAGATTTCGTATATTACCTAAAGGACTAACCTTTGAAAACAAGTTATCTTCTGGTATTTTGAAAATATTTGTAACGTTCGCACGTTACTTAAGTACACTTAGGTTGTAGAAATAAATTAATATAATTTAGTTAGTTCAATAAACTTTTAAGGAGAAATCACCCTGAAAAATTTAATAGAAGTTTGGGTAGTTTACAGCTATTCAATATAATATTAAATTAGGACAACAAAAATTATAAACAAAAACCGGGAATATCTCAATTCTCAAGAATATTAATACAATTCACATGGGATTCAAAATACCACAGAATCATAAAACGTTATAAAATTTAATGCGAATCACCAACTTTCGGTATTAACTATATAGCTTAGGAACAATGATGATGATGACATTGAACTCAACTATAAGACAGCTTTGGACGCAGGAAACAAGTTTCATATCCCCCAAATTAGAATATATATGTAATCAAATAGAATTACTAAATCTTAAGTTAAATTGTTACAATGTATAAATTGAAGGACGTATTACAAAAGGTTAATGGAAGTTCATAAACCAGACATGAGAACGGATGTAAATACTTTGTATCCCAGATGTAACATGACACTGCAGGTGCAGGTCACAATAGATTATAAGAAACTTATTGTTAGAATTAAGATTGTTACCATTTTACTGGTTATATGTAAAACCAACTCAAATTAATTTTTTTTACATTAGCCAGTTATTTCGATCCACTTTATAATGAAAGAAAATCGACAGTTTTCTGACTAAGCTAAAGGTCTATTCCTCGGGTAGAGTTTATTAGGAGTGGTCGTGGGTTTCACAACAAAAACATTATCTACTTGACTGACTCTCAAATACAAAATAGGGGTGCAAAGGGGGCGCCACCAAGTCCTTAAATTTTTAAAGCACGGGTTTACCCTAAGGGAGACCTTGGAAATCCTCAAGGGAAAAAATCGCTTTTACTCTTTTACTGCAAACGCAAGATCTGTAAGGAAATAGTGTTAATATAATAACAAAAGACGCAAGAGATGCACTCTTGCTACCTTGTACCATAAAGAAAAGAAGTAGCTATTAAAACCAACAATTTATGCATTATTATAAAGGGAAATTTAGATATTAAACTTTTTAAAAGTGCTGTCTAGTGTTTCTTTATCAAGTCACAGCTAAAAACTTTTTATAAAAGGGTATATACAAATAAATATATATATATATATATATATATATATATATATATATACTTTACCTTTTCACTCAATTAACCCTACCTTTGGACTCACTTGTCCAAAAAAAAACAGTTGTTCAATTAAAATATATGATAGTTCATTAATTAAATTTAACTTTCTTTGTGATAACATTTTATATACAAAATATACATCAAAAATGTGGTCTAATCCTTCAGACGCAGATATTTAAATATGAAAATTATGATCGTCTCTACTATGAATCAAAATGTTAATAATGTATTAAACATGACGTGAAGCTTTTAAATTAAACACCCAAAATACACAGATCTGTTACCTTGGTTTACAAATATGCATTAAATATTTGATGTTAAACAAAATTAGTTTTCACAATTACTTCAAGTGTTACTGGAATAAATAAGAAGCTTCATAATTTTAATTATTTGCATTTATATCTAAAATAAGCAATCATTTGTACTATAATGAAATCCAAACAATGAGAGATCTCACGGTTTCATAAAACAAAACTTATAAAATGCTATCATTTTAGTTACAAGTATCCGCTTGGTTGTCTTTTTACTCGAGACAGGTGGTGTCAGCTTAAGTATTTATGCTAGCGCTTACTTTAGCAATAGGTGAACTTTGTGTCTTTATTGTAACAAATACCTTATCGTAACCACACGTGCAATCCTGCGATTCTTGGACAAACAAGTGACGTCAGCGAACTTCTAGATCTGCATTTTCAAGCCGTAAATTTGAGCTTCTCCTTCTAAAGTAATGATGATTCATGTTATAACGGCGTATTATACTGGACCACCACAGGGAATCATCCCTATAAATTTACCGTACGATCCATTAAAGTAAATCGAAATATAATATCAATCCATAAATGAATTATACGAAATGCCTCATTTTCGGGTCTTCTTTAACTTTATGAATTTGAATAAATTTAAAACGTGGTAATTTACTGAGATTAAATCTGGGGTTAAAAATTTGTTAACGTATTGAGATTAAAAATGGATAACATATTGAGTTTAAATTCGTTAAAGTATTGAGCGCATTATTAGAAGCAAAACAGAAATCAGATGCATTTTGCACTAGATTTATGCCGTCACGTTTATTGCCACACGTGGATTGCTGGCACGGACCTTGTTGGTCTCCATGATGCTTGTAACTCTACAAGTGGTCGAGCCAGACTGATCCTCCGGTCGACGGGATGCGCACAACACATAAAAATCGCCAGACATTGGAAATACAATTCTAATGACCAAAGTTTACAAATACAGACTATACCAGTATTATTAATTAATATATGACTTGCGATTAGGCTATACGGTCCTGATATAAACATTTATTAACGTCGCGAAATTAATTGTTTATTTAAATAAACAATGCAGTGTATTTTATAATTAAATTTATAAGCTTTCATAATTGTAAACAAAATTGTTACAAGATTACTAGCAAATAATACTTTGTATCAAATAAAAATATAGCAGACATGAGATCTGTAGTTCCCACAAACAATGTGAGGGGCAGAGATAGCATAAAAACCATCGAGAGCCCAAAATGACCAGTCAGTCTAGAGCTTCACTACTTTAACATTGTTGGTTGTTCAGCTACTCACCGTAATTTTAGTTTATTCAATTAATGAAATTCAACTTAGAATTATTTCGATTTCCACACGTTACTGCATATAACGGACTTGTAATTAAAATTAATATTGTAATTTCTGTGTAAAATAAATTTGATAGAAGAGTTTTTTGATGCAGCTTTTTTAAAAAGCTGCTCCAAAAGGCCCAAAACCTATCTAGCGTAAGAACGGATTTATTTTAAGGGAGAGAGATTAAAATATATGGACTAAGTTCTAAAAAGTTCGGTTAAGAACGAAATAATAGTTTAGTGACAGTGGACGTGTAAGAGGGAGACCTCTCAATGGGTGCCGACGAGGAATTGTTTTGAGCTTTGCTGGATGACCGGGCCAGTAAGCTCAAGCACGCAGGTTAAGTGTTGAATTTAGATCACGTCGGTGATGCAACAACTAAATAAATTATGAATGAAAGAGTGATATGTGGGTGTCACTTAGCAATTAAGTAGAGGAATTTAAATAGCTGAATGGGGGACCTCACGTGCCGAGGATGCAAAAGATGAATCATTGAAGTTATTTGGAAATCCCTAGATTTTTAACTGTGAGTACTGTTTTGAGCTTCTCTTGTTTTGTTTTTTTTTGTATACGCTTGATACATATGTCTATGCATACTTGTGAATATACATTATAACCGGTTCCTAGAGCGAAGCAAGTAGTTTTGTTTACATCTAAGCCTGATATTATTGAAAAAGGAGTTTAAAATTTTTGAAACGTTAAGAAAGATGTGCGAATTAATTTAAGCGCAAGTTTTAATTGCGGAATGTATTTGCTAGTAAATTCCTTTGTAAAAACTTGGAATCTTTAATGGACATTGGAATAGCGACAGCAGAAGTTGGCATTGGTATATATTTTTCTATATATTGTTAATAAGGGCATTTTCATAAAAATTGGATTTAAAATGTCGTATAAATCAATCCTGAAAACTAGAATAATAAAATTGTAATGTTATTAGGGTATAAATGTTTTTTTAAAGAGTTCTGTTAACAATACCTGGCCAGAAAATATTACATAAGGTTTGCTTTTTTCTTCGGTTAATCTGAGTATATTTCCAAATTTACTGTTAATATAGTTTAAGCTTAGATAAACTTTCATTTGGAGTTATTTATAATCTAGGCAAAAGTGAAAAGAAAAAATTGTAAAAAGATATCCAGCCACTCCAATGATGAGGTCGTATTTTGGGAAAAACATTTAAAAAATTTCTTTAATTCGATAAAAAGTTGTTTATAAATTATGGTACATAAAGGCGTAGTATGGGGTGACAAGATTTTGGGACAACCAAAAACACGAAGAGCTATTCAGAATAACCGTCTTCCGAGTAGCAAAAATATAGAAGGAATTGCTAGGAGCAAACGGTTTGGCGCCCTTGTTTTTGACAACTATTAATACCTTTTTAGGTGCGTGGTACTAGTAAAGTAGTTTTGTATTCCGGATATTTTAGATAAATCTATTTTTTTTATTTTTATCATTTTTTCCACAGGAACAACTCTCGCACCACTGTAGTTAACCGGTGCACCTTTGAAATTGTTATGCGGTTCCCGCACCTTCTGGGCAAATTGAAATTCGTTACGTAGCATCAGTTTTACCCGTAAAATATTCGAAATATTAAACTAGAGAATTAATCGGGGGGTGAATGTCAGAGCGATAGTACTAACGCTTACATCAGAATTTTCAACCCGTGTTACATTTAAATAAAACATTCAATATTTTGAGATATTTTAAATTTTGCGGCGTTGCAAAATATTTAAAGTACAAAATCATAAGAAGTTAAAATAATTAGCTATACTTAAAAAAATTTATTCAGCCTGTTCAGGACAATTTGGAGGAGAGGAAGGGGTGACTGTTCAAATCTGCTACACGTTCTGCAGAAAAGACATGTGTACGGATAGATAGAGAAACGAAGGCAAGTGCTCTCGCCTGTAGAACTCATACTTCAAGGAACCAATAGAAAGTATCTACTTCTGCCGAGAGATTATCATTTATGTTCACTTGCACTAAAAGGTTAATTCTCAATGGCCTACGATAATCAGGAGACTGTTGATTGTCAACCGCACAATTCCTAGCACAAAGTCATGTAAATGTTTAAAAAAATGCGCTTAACTTAAACTTAAAGTTATAATAAAGTTACATACAAAAATTAGATTTTAAAAAGAATTTGATACGCATTATAATGACAACTAACACCCGGTATAGTGTAATTAAATTCTTTTGTTTTGAGATATTTTGGCGGTTCAAGGGCAAGCTCGATGTAGTTTTTTACTAGATATATTATTTTGACAGAATTGTTAATCTGGTGGCGATCTTGTAGGCTATGGTGGTGGTGGCATCAAGCCATTTTGTTTTTTTTGTGCTAAACCGCTGACGTCACTGCATTGCGACTAATTGGTAAAAAACAGACTTTTAGAAGAAGATTCAAGTAAGAGTCTGTTTATTGAAATGGATCCTATTTTGTTAACGTTTACTGTAATGATAGTTGGGCTGGATTTACAGTTGGACGTAGCATAAACGCCTGTTTATAATTCGACGTAGCGTAACGTAACGTAAGCATAAGCGTAAGTAGAACGGAAGAGATAATCAACTTTTATCTTTTGCAGAACCCGCGTTTTGTTCGGCCAACAGAAATTAATGTAGCCATCTTGTTTATTTTATAATTCTAACCTCAGATGAAATACATATAGATTACCACGGCAATGTATACTTCTAGCTGTATCATTGAGCAAAGGAAAATTAATCATTGGCAAAATTTCACAAATGTTTATCAAACAACAGAAATTTCAAATAAATTACCTGGAGAATTCGTTTCCATTTACCGTGTTGTTCAGCGGATCTACAGGCTCCCACCATCTACCACATCTGCGAGCCAGGCGCCTCGTCTCACAGGCTGAGTATTTATATCCTTTCAAAACCCCACTTAGTGGACGCACTTTAAGTGAAAAGCTTATTTTCAAATCTAATTCTCAAAATTTTGAGTATAACCGTCTCGAAATTCGTAAAATTTTGTAGCGTGCTACGTGCTGTATCACCCCGATTCGCTTTTACCTTCGCGTGTGTTTACGTTCGGAACACTGTCCACTTTCAACCAATGATAAAATTCTCTGTCGTCACAAATCCCGCCTAAGCTCTATTTATCCTTGTTTGATACATGTTTGCTGTCTCATTCAAACCCCCACTTAAGTTACAGAAAATCGATATTGATGACGTCTCATCTCGACTACACGTGGATACGGTACGTGCATTTTCAATCCCAACGCTTTTATATCTGTCTCTATCTGTTGTATATAATCGATTGTGCATTTCCCTCGCTCTTTAAGATGTTTATTAGTCTTGTTGTTTATTCAATGGACGGTTGAAAATAATTTCTATGAAAACCTATCGTAACATGCTCTCGAGTTCGTCGAACATATTCTTTTAAAGCGCAGGTGTTTGTTAATTATCGACCGTTTAGCATAACAATTCTTAGACTTTATATTTCTCCGTATCTGATAAAACTGACGTTTGCTTGTTGCGACGAATACAATTCCTTGGGATTATTGATTTTGTTACGCAAGCCCTCTCCCTTATGCTTATACGTGTTGAATTAAAATAAATTAAAATTAATTATGCGTATCCTTGAACTTCTATTTGCTTTACAACTGTTTTTTTCTTTATGTAATTTTAACATTACAATTATTAATTATAAATATAGGTCCAATACTTGTTCGTTTTTCCTAAATGACTTATATTAATTTTGCGCTTAAATAATTTGTTCTTTTCTATATACAGGGTTGTTGAAATTTTATTGTTTCCTACTGATTTAACTCTTTAAATCCACAACAATATATATATATATATATATATATATATATATATACATAATTTTTATATTTTCTTGACCATTTATATAGCAACGCACGCAATTGAAAAAGTCCACCAGTTCGATTTTAGTAATGTTAAAATTTTAAGAACGGAGATAAATGATAACAAAAGAAACATACTTGAAACAATAGAAATTCAAAAAAACCTTAAAGCTATAAACTCAAAAATAGACCAAGACGGGTTTATAAATATTTACCACAATTTAATACAACAGAAATAATCTGAATACCACATACATTAATATCCTCGCACACTGTATATCAGCATAAGCATGTAAAAATTCATATGTTTAATTCAATAGCATCATCACTGATAAGGTATTAGTTTTGTAAAGTTTTATTAATCTAAATGTTAGTTGTAAATTGACAAGGAAAGCAAGTTTTAGATTAAAAACATACCCAAAAGAGTATTATTAGGATGTATTGTTGCTTATCCTACAATGTTAGAAATAATTTATTTAGTTTGTAAGTTTTAATAGTTTGACTTTACATTAAATGGTATGTATGCAATTTAATTTTAAAAAATCATTATTTAATTAGAGATAATTTATAGGTTTCATATTTGAAAATGGTTGTTTAACCGAAACGCGTCATATGAATAATAAAAATTAAAAAGCAAGAAAAAAGTGTTTATTTTACATGTAGAAAACATTCAAATTAATTATTAATGACCAGTTCCAAGAAAAGTTTTGCAAAAAAAATATATATATATATATATATATATATATATATATATATATTGTTGTGATATGGTTGCAATAACTCGGTGCCCCCTTTTTGTGAAATTTATATGTTAAATATCCTCCATGACAGATTTTGATTTTTAATTTTGAATTGCCTCAGCTAGCTCAGCTTTGACCACGCACGGGGCTTGCAAAAATACGACAAACAAAGTTTTGATATTTTTAACCTTCTACCTGTACTTCCTGTTACCTTTTAAACCAAAAACATCATTAAGCATGATTATTATAATGTTCTCAATATTTACATTTTATGAAATGTTTAAGCACTATCTAAATATGACTTCCTTTTTAATAATTGAATTAAATAAGTTCAATAATCATCATCTCGAAAATTTAATCAAAAAGTCTCCCTTATTATTTATTATGAGAAGCCCTCTGAACGTTCGTTAAACTTCATGTAATGTATACGTAATTTGTAACGTGTACCAAACGATTTTTGTTGACTCTCACATCTAGTTTATGTATGCAAAATTTTGAGATATTCAAATAAATAAAGATCCCCAAATACATGTTCATAAATAACTTCACAACAAACATATACAGACTGCTAACCTGTTATTTTCCGTTTGAACCAGCTCCTGCACCTACTGCTCTACCGACTTCCGCTTACTGATTTAGTATGTCCTAACATTGAAACCAAATCTGCTTTCGTTATTATCTGCATTTGTAGCTTCCTCCTTCTGTTTTTTGTGCTTGGTGCGGGCTTTTTCTATGTACCACTAACGTGCACTAACAAAGTACTGAAAAACTGCCGGAAAGTTTTCGTTAGTGCTTTCAAAGAAGCATGAAGTTAGCACACCCTTTTCAAATTCAATTGTTTAAAATGCGTGGGTGTGCTGACTTTCTCTACGAAGCACTAACGAGCACTTACGAAGCACTAAAAACTGCGTTAAAGTTTTTGTTAGTGGTTTCAACGAAGCGCGAAATTAGCACGTCTTTTTCAAATTCGATTTTTTTGAAAATGCGTGAGCGTAATGACTTTTTATATGAAGCGCTAACGAGCACTAACGGTGCACTACAAAACTGCCGGAAAGGTTTCGCTAGTGCTTTCAGGTGCATGCTAACTTCACGGACCTATTTTCAGGTGCGTTTTGCTTCAAAATTGTTAGGGATACGTCCGCGTTACATCGGCTACTCTTAAAAGCCGACACTATATGCCATGTAATCTGTAATCAACTCTTAATTAACTAGTCTAACCATTCAATTTCAAAATTTAGCATTCTGATTCGAACGATAAATACATTAGATTTCAATTTTCTACGGTTAATGTAATACGTATTCAATTCACCTGGTTATGTCACACTGGATTTTATAAAACTTCCATAGGAAGAGATTCATGAATCGCTTAATTTATAGCTCTTGTTTAATTTACGCTCTCAATATTGTAAAACCCCATTCTGCTTTTAATCTTGGTAGAGAAACGATATCGTTTTACGTATAGCCTGAAAATCCGTTTTACTTTACTAAACGTTAGCAAACTTGATTAAATTAGAAGTCGAATTAAATTGCAGGATGTACTAGAGTAAACGAACTGCACATTGATTATTAAAGTGCAGCAGTATACGAGTATACCTGTACCTAATTTTAGTAGAGTGAAGTTTTCAATTTGAAGGCAAATGAGCTCATAACTTTACGTCTATTATGTAGTATTGTATTAGTATTTTCTGATGCGTTCAATTGGATTTAATAATGACACCAATAGCGTGTTTGATATTAAATAGTGCAACGAAAACTCTATTTGCCATAGCAAAGTTCTTTATTTTCAAACTGATTATTTAAGCCTTTTCAACAACTCGTACTTACAATGGAATTTGCTAAAAGCTCTCCTAACGCTTTATTTTCAGCTAATCGCTAGCAGTACAATTACTAGCTTTACAAACTACGATGCTGTCTTCTTAATCACTTATTGTCGAAACAAACACTAATTTATATCAACCGTAATATACATCACAGCTTTCAAAGCTTTAAACTAGAACATGTTGTAATCAAAGTTTTAATCAGAACGAACTTCCAATATTCATGTCGGCAATTTGTATACGTTTCAATCGCTAAGACACATACTTGAAATTATGCAAATAACATTCATTAGAGTTCCTATTGTAATCTAAATAACTCTTAAATGCAAAACCCTTTAATCTGAGCTAGCAAGATAATCCAATTCATTCTGAATGGATCTGTACCTTGAAGAAGTTCTAGATTACTAGAATGCCTAAAATAGCTTGCGTGTTCCAATGAGCTAAAGAGTCGAAATATAGGTCTAGCCAAGTTAATGGGGTCTAAGACGGGGCCACGAAAGTAGGCAGCAGCTTTTTCGGTACTTAGAGACTTAGAGTGGCAGAGACCATAGGAGTCGGTATGGCATTCTAAGACACACTACTGCGATGTGGAAAATAACGAGAAATCACCACATTACTTCCTAAGTACACAGTGTACTTGAATTTTTATTTAAAATCATGGCATCATCTAAGTAAAATATTTCGGAGATAAAATAGTCTTTCGTTCGTATCTTCAAGGAAGGTCTACTTCGGAGTATGTGATCGAAAAGCTTAAAAGAAGAGCCGTGAACATTTTGAGAGTCGAAGCCTGGAATAAGTATGAAGCAAGTAGGTAAACCACAACTTGAAAATTGAAATGGATATATTAGCATTAAACATAGTAAGGATTAGCGAAGTTCGATAGCCAGAGACGGGGGTTTTTTAGAGTGGAAACTATATGGTAATTCATACAGAATCAGAGGAAGAAATTCGGGTGTTGGACTAGTTATGTGAAATAGGATATTACACTATGTATAAAACTATTTACAGAAAAACGAAAAAGTACTTACTCATGGTTAGATTAGAATCTAAACCGGTAAATACAGAAATAATTGAAGTATACATGTTCTCCTCCAACTACAGTAAGGTAGAGGTAGAAGCGATCTACAAAGATATGGAAGATATACTAAGATTCGGAAAAGGACATGAAAATTTAATAGTTACGCAGTTTTTAATGTAGTGGTAGGTGGGGGTAGAGAAGGAGCGGTAGTAAGTTTATTTGGTTTAGGCACTAGAAACGTCAGGAGAAATAGGCTGGTAGAATTTTGCGACAAAAACAATTTAACCATCACAAACACATTATTTCAACATCATGTTAGAAAACGATTCACTTGGAAGATGCTAGGAGATAAAGGAAAATATCAAATAGATAACATTCCTGTTAGACAACGGTTTAGGAATCAATCAAAAAGCTGTAGAAGCTATCCAGAAGCAGATACAGACACTGACCACAACATCGTAATTATGAAGGCCGCTCTTAAATTTAAAAATTTGAAAAAAAGGAATGGAAAGAGTCACACTGACTTTGAGAAACTAAAATGTAAAGATATTCACGAAAAGTTTGAAAAAATCAACTGAATTGATAAAAGACTGCGAAAAAATTTGGATTACTATGGAAGTAGAAACAGAATGGAATAACATTATATCCAGCCTAGACATGTCGGCCACAGATATTCTTGATTATACAAAAAGAGAAAATAAAAACCACGGATGACAAAGAATATCCTGAATATAATAGAAGAAAAACGAGCATACAAAAATAGACCAGACGAATCAGAAAAACAGACGTACAAAGCCATAAAATGGGAAACTATTCGCAAATGCAGGAAAACTTGTAACATACCATTTGGCCGAAGCCTCGCCATGTTACAACTTGCTTTGCACTTTATAAAATATTCCTGTTTTCCTTACTCTAAAAAAACATTTTATTACATCTTGGAATTAAGTTCGGTTCGGAATATATATTTACATTTACTCTTGTACTAGAAAATAAAGCTAGACACAGATATTACTATATTTATTCACAATTTTGTTATTTATCTACATTGTATAAATAAATACGTTTACTGTAATTTTCCGATTGGTTGATTCTTCTTTCAAAGCACAACTAGTGCGGATCATTCATGTCAGAAATGTAATTTATCCATTCCAATGCTAACTCCTTCTTTTATTTTATGGTTATCTGTAGCATTCGTTTTTTTATACCAGACTGTCCGCTAGTGCAGAAGTCAACTATGTTGACTTATCTATAAATCGCCATGAGGTTACGTATGGTCTGTATTTCTACTTAAACGCATAACGTTTTCCTAAAACAATTTTTAGATATCTTACCTTGGCTGTAAGATGAAGTTACGCCGATTTGGAACTGTCTTGTAAATCAAAGATGGTAAGACACAAATAGATAAATTTTTTATTGTCTCGTCAAAGCACGTGTATTATAAATTGGTAACACAATTGATTTTGCAGGTCTAAAATGATACTTCAAATTTATACCTCCAAACTTATACTTTAAAATGATATTCTAACATTTTAGTCCAACTTTACTTCCAACTTTGCTTCGGATATAATAACCAAAATATTACTTCAAAATTTTACTTTGAATATATCTACAGTTATTTCTATATAGATTTCTACCTACGATCATGTCTAGATTTTGTCTTTTGCGTTGGATGTCATCGATATTTTCATCAAAATATCTGTATGCTGGAATTTCTACTTTGATGGAATCTAATTATCTATAAGTACAAATATTCGGCGGATAAGGCTTTTACTCAACTCAGAATGTCGAAACTTCGTTAGCAGTTATTAGTATGAGGAACGACACCGTGGATGTTTGCAGTCAAGATGCCATGTGAGACTCGAGGAAACTATAGTTTGTGACTTTCTATTAATAGTTGGCTTATTCCAGGTATAGGTTTGACTGTATTTTCTTTTAGTGTAAAGGTAGTAGATGAAAGTTATAAATATTATAACATAACCTTTTACACATTTCTAAATTATAGGTGAGTATTCACAACAGTATTTTGACTTTTGCTTATCTTACACTTAGATAAAAAGTGCTCTTAAGTATTTTTGTTGCTGCTTATAGCCTAACTTTGGGAAGATGGAAATTTCAAGAAATTTTTTATGGTGAAAATGTTTTAAAGCAAATAAGTAAAATTGAATCGGAATTATTTTATCGTCTTTACAAAGAGCTTTGTGTAAACGCCTATAATAACATTATTTTAAGACTGTGATTTCCTGATTATTAATCGCTTTTATAGAGATAATTGTTCATATGTTAACTAAAATTTAAATATACAAGTTTAGTATTTGTCTCGCTTCAACTTATGTTTGATTTTTAATTTTTTTTATAGCCAGGTGATAAAGTAATCACATCATGAGCTTTAGCTATAAATAACTTTCTCCCCTGAGAGTAATCTTTTGCAAACTACGCAGCCCTTAAAGGCCGATGCTAGCTCCGCCAATGTGTAATTACTTTATACTTTGTAGTACACCTACCCTTTATATCTCGTCAGAAAAGGGGACGGTTCAAGCTAAAGAACAATGGATTGATGAAAAGTGTAAAGAGGTAGAAGCTAAGATAAAAATAGAAAAACATTCAAAATATACAAACTAATTAGAATGAATTTTAGGGGTATAAAACCGCATAGCAAAAATATAGAAGACGCGCGCGAAAATATCATTACAGAAAATGTAGAGAAATTGGTTAGATGGCAAGAATATATAGGGAATTTATTAGCAGGACAGAAACTAGAAGCACTAGAATAGGAATCATACATTAAAAAGGATTACTTTGGATATTTTATACTTAAAGATGAGTTTGAATTAGCATTAAAGGGTTCGAAAAATGGCAGGGTACCGTGTACAGATAAGGGGCAAGTAGAAACTCTAAAATCTGCTGGACAAGCAATAACAAAACGTCTCTTCCAACTTGTAAGCTATATGTATGAGACAGGCGAGATACTCAAAGATTTCAAACCTAACATCATAGTCCACTATACCAAGAAAGAGTGGCGCGGATAGGTGTGAACATTTTTGAACAATAAGTTTGACGGCACACATATCAAAAATATTAACTACAATTGTACAAGGACGGATAGAAAAACAAGCTGAAGAAATACTAGGAGAAGATCAATTTGGGCTTAGGCGGAGCAAAGGAACACATTGTAACATTTTTTTGTAATGTCAACGATTAAACAAATTAATTAATTAAAAATTCAGTAACTGGAATAAAGTATAAACAAAAATTTACACCAATAAATCACCTCATTTTATTTAGGATTCTTTATAATAAAAGACCACATTTACCGATAGCTTCGGGCTAGTAAATTCCAGCGGCAGGTCATCATTTAAAGCTCTAGACCCTATCGTAAGTCAAATACAATAAACCCTTTAAAATGTATAGTACCTTTTAGCGTAAATAAAGGAAAACCAATTTCAGTTTGAAAAGCTTAACCTTCTGAATACTTTCGTTGATTTACAGCGGATTATAGGAAACAAAACATTATAATAGCGGACACTATTTCCAATTTGATTTGTTCAAATATTACAAGTAATCTTAAGTAGTCTGGAGACATCCATTGTATTTAAAATCCATTTCGGCTCAAGTAGGTTAGCCGGTCTTTGTTAATGCCAGACTACGGCCGCCATAGGTAGATTCCACATTGCCATATTTAAGTAATTCGTAGAAAGTAAAAGATAATTTAAACCCGTGGGAGAATAATTGCTTCCGTGATTCTCATCTAAAAAGGGGTTGGATTTTGTTTCTGAAATCTTGTTTTGTGGGAGGTTCAGTTCAGTCATTGGATAACAGAAAATGACGTACGTAATTATTAGGGTAGGAATTTAATCTATATATTTCAAGGCTTAGCCAAAAGACGGGGAGTTTTTCCAATGGGGCCGTCCGTGGTCAAGAAGTAGAGAGAAACGTAGTTTTGCGGGTAGCGTTCTCTGGCATGACATAGAATATTCCACTTCGTATCACGTTAGTAAAAAATTGGAAAGAAGTGTTACTCTTCCAGTTTCGCGAGGGTTATGCCCATATGTTCGCGGATTTATAGTGATGCAAGATAAATATTAAAAAGCTTGTAGGCGTGTGACGCAGCAAGTAAGTGATATTGTCAAAAATTCTGCCGAGTTCGTGTGCCAGTCAATTTTCTTAAACATTACAAACAGAAGCAACAAGCGAGATTCTCTTCCCAAATTTAATAACTGCTCTACGTTGGAAAACAAACCCTCAAACAATGGACAATTATTAGTAAGTAAGTCTTTATAGTTAAGTAGCATGACCAATTTTTAGTTAGTTTATTTGTTAGGACGTTTTGGCCATAAACCGTAGGATTAATTTAGTGTACGATTTATAATATAAGTTTCTTTCATATACAAGTGTTTGATAACTACTTATGTACTCAAAATTTTTCTAAAATTCCATAGTCACCTATTCACTTAAATTTCTAAATCAATGAATGTAAGAGGTTCACGTTTATTGCTCTGTGAATTAAATAGTTTTGTTTGCCGTTGATTAAGTCAATAGTTTTCTTATTTTTTATATAAGTAGTAAAAAAGTGAGGAATTGATTAAAAGAAACAATTGTCCTCCTTGGGATGACAAGTCTCTCAAGGTTTTGTACGATCATTTGGACATTCTCGACTTGTCTGGCGCCCTTGGCAATTGTCATTAAGCCACAATATTTTCTGAAAGGTAAGTGCCACATTTTTGTAGTATATTATAAATTAATTTAACCTTTTTTTCAAAATTTCAACCCTCTATATGATCCACGACCTTCCGCTAGCTAGTGCCGGTGACCCCCCTTTAATTTTTGTTTTACAGACCGCCCCCATTTTATAATTTGACTGGAAAAGATACACTTAGTAGCTTTTCCGCCTGTAACAACATCGAAGAGGCAATAAGTACTGAAAATGCAGGAAGACATTTAAAATTAGTATGCAGGGACAAAAGATTGATATGCTTAGATTTGCAGATGATAAGGACGTATTAGCATCTAGCATGGGAGAGCTAGAAGCAGATCTTAATAAAATGGAAACAGTTCTAACAGAGAGATACGGTTTGAAATTAACAAAAATAAAACCAAAGTGTTAGTATGTAATGGACGGGAAAATAAATCAGAAACGAGAATACAAATACGAACCGGAAACTTATAAGAGGTTAAAAATGTCTGCTACCTTGGAAGCTAAATAACGCAAGATGGGAAAAGAGCAAAAATATAAAACAAAGATTAGCACAAGGTTGTGCTGCAATTAATAAAAAATCAACTACTATGTACAAAGGCAACAAACATGAAAATTAGAAAAAATTGCTGAAAGCATATGCGAAGAGCGCAGCACTGTACGACTGTGAAACCCGGACAGTAGGAAAACCGGCCAGAAAAAAGATAGAAGCCCTTGAAATGTTGTGCTACAGATGTATGATGAAGATATCATGAATAGATAAAGTTAAAAACAAAGAGGTTCTAGAAATGCTGTAGGAAGAAATATATATGTGGAAAAATAATAAAAAATAGAAATAGAATTATAGGGCGGATACTCAGGCATGATGGAATCATGCGAAATATATTAGACGCAGGAATAGAAAAAAAATTAAGTAGAAGTAGACTTAGGTTAGACTATTAAACATAGATAGTCAAGGATGTAGGGTGTGGGAATTTCAGGGAAATTTGTAGTCTAGCTCAGAATAATCAATGGAGATACGCGTCCAACCAGTTCCAAGACGGAAAATCTAATAACGGTAAAGAATAATTATACTTAAACCTGATGATTATTATAAACAACAACAGATGGCTTTGCAATATTCTCAACTAATGCTGATTGTTTGAAAAGATTTATTGGAAAACTTTTAATTCGGCAAATGTTGAGTGATCTTGGTAGCTGCAGGTTACTTAACCTCCTTCACATACAACTAAATATCTGTGAAAAGGATATATATTTGGAAAACAATAAGGGGACCCCAACTGTAACTAACAAGAAAGAGCAGCTGTTATGTTCGAAGACCAACAAACATAAAGCACTGTACGACTATAAAATACGGACAAGTAGAAGAAGCAGAGAGGAAAAATGTAGAAGCATTTTGGAATGTGGTGCTTCAGATGTATGATGATGATAACATAAACAGACAAAGTTAATAATAAAGAGGTTCAAGAAATAGTAGGGACAAAAAGATACTTATAGAAATAAAAAAAATACGAGTAATAGAAGGACGCGACACGTTCTAAAGCATTTGGGGAGCAGTGCAAGTTATGTTACAGGCAGAGATAGGAAAAAAGACAAATAGAAGTAGATTTGGATCAGACTATTGCATGCAGATAGTGAAAGCAGGCAGTGGAAATTTTAGTGAAATGTGTAAGTTAGTTCAGAATAGAGGTACGCGTCAAATCAGTAATGATCAGTAATGATGGAGATAATTCACACAAGATCATTTTTGTTTTATTGGTTTTATTGGTGTGCGTGTGCGTGTGCGTGTGCGTGTGCGTGTGCGTGTGCGTGTGCGTGTGCGTGTCTGTGCACTCGTGTGCGTGTGCGTGTGCGTGTACGTGTGCGTGTGCGTGTGTGTGCGCGCGCGCGCGTGTGTGTGTTTGTGTGTATATTAATATGTTTGTTTGTGAGTAATAAATTTTGCAATTTTGATCCAAAATATAATATTATGGTTATAATATTCTATTCATTTGTATTTTTTTAAATTAATAAATATGTACCTAAATGTAGTGCTTAGATTTTTAATGTCTGTGTTTCTTGTTTATTGTACAAGAACTATGATAAATATAGCACATCGCCAGAAATAGTCGTTTATTTTCTTTTAATTGAAAATCATAAACTTTTCGATTTTGAAGTTCGCTTTATGATTACTTGCTGGTACATGTTGAGTTAAAGCACATATATTTGGTTTTTCTTATGTTGCTTTTATGTTGGGCTATTTTTTGCTTTAAGTTTTGAGGAGTTTGTCCAATATAAATTTTGTTGCAATCCAAACAACTAACTGAGTAAATTGCATTCTTTTGTGTGAGCGTTTGCGTTTTATCTTTTAATTTAGATTATAAATTATTTAAGAGTTATAGAACAATTGAGTTTGTTCATTATTGTTTATGTTGTTGTTTTTTATTTCTGACGTTGGTGTTAGATATGTGGATTTTATCGTATAAAAGATTTTGAATAAGATTCATTAGATAATTGTTGTCTTTCAAGATGTTCCACAGTTTTTTGATGGTTTTAGTAAGTAATGATGGATGGGAGATTCCTTTAATTCTGTGTTTCATACCCGATGTAAAATTAACCATTATTTTAAATGTGTGATGTGAGTAGTAATATATTTATTTGAATTTATAGGTTTTTGATACCAGTCACGTTCTTAGATATAATAAAATTTATTTCTGATAGCAACTATTTTACTTATAAAAATAAATATAATTTACAATTTTCAGGTTGTCCAATGAATGAAATATTATAACCATAATAATACTATGTTTTGGATCAAATCTGCAAAATTTATTAGAAAAATTCAGGACACACATTTTTACACACAAACACACACGCGCGCGTGCATGCGCATACACACGCCTTACACTCACACCCTCACACGCACACTCGCGCGCACACGCATACGCATACGCATTCATACATTTCTACAATCATACAATAGCCCATACATACTTATTATAATTAAATAAAAAACAAATATTTTTGACAAACCACTAGTGTCAAAATTAGAATACGTTTTTATGGACAATGAGGGAAGGCCTTCGAGTCAACCCCCAAAAGTCCATCTTAGTACCTTTCAACAGGAGAAGGAAAATTGAGGGCATTACCCCCTTCTTCCTTAACGGTAACCAAATCGGTCTGTCAGGCGAAGTGGTGTACTTAGGAGTCACTCTAGACTCTAAACTCACATGGAACCCGCAGATCGATAAGACTGTGCACAAGGCGGAAACCTCCTTAGCAATATTTAGACGCACTTGCGGCAAATCCTGGAGGCTAAGACCAAACATGGTACACTGGTTGTACACTAAGGTGATTAGACCAGCAACAACATATGCAGCCTTGGTATGGTGATCCAAGGCTGAACAATCAAACAGCAAATTAAAGTTGGGCAGGACCAGAGACTGTCCTGTCTAAGTATTTCAGGGGCGATGTGTTCCACGCCCACTGCTTCTATAGAGACTTGAACTATACAGACTTAAAAACCTTCAGTCTAGGATAATTGAAGGTACGGAGCATACGAAATTACTTGGGAGAAATTGGGGGCATCTGTTTGAGATGCGTTCAGACCAAATGACTCCCCAGCATCCGCCGGATGCACTCTTCAAAACTGTTTCAGATGAACTTGGAAGACAGGGGGCGCAAGGGTCATTTATCGGTCCCGAACCTGCCTTGGGAGTCACCAAAGCTGCCATCCGTAGCTATATTAGCGAATAGATGTGCAGCGAACACCAAACAGACTGGCAGAACAGACCAGGACTAATACATAGCAAGGCGCTGATAAAGAGGCCTAGCAAAAACAGAATCCAGGAGCTGCTTCATTTTAGCAGGGAACAACTCAGAATCACTATGGGGTTGCTGACAGGACATACTTGTCAAGGTTCACCTCCAGAAGATGCATAAACATAACAGAGACCTCAAATGCAGACTCTGCTCAGAGGAACCGGAGACTGCAATGCATGTACTATGCAGATGCGAGACGTTGGGCAGAACGAGACAGCGCCTATTCGAGCGACCAAGGCTAGACCCGAAGGAAGTTGATATTCTTTCATTAAGGCACCTGTACACTATGATTCGGGGTGCAGGCTTTGCAGATTGGGTATAATACATAACCAGGGGGAGTGGTTTTAGTGGGTATGCCGCTTGGAGAGTCCCACACTTTGGCTATAAAAGCGTTTCACTCCACCGGATTCGGATAACTATTAAAAAAAACTATTTTACTTATAAAGATAAATATAATTTATACATTTCAGGTTGTCGAATGAATAAAATATTATAACCATAATAATACTATATTTTGGATCAAATCTGCAAACTTTATTAGAAAAATTTAGGGCTCACATTTTTACATAAAAACACATGCGCGCGCATGCACATACACACGCCGCACACTCACTCCCTTACACACACACTCGCGCAAACACGCATACACACATGCATTCATAAATACCAACAAGCATACAATAGCCCATACATACTTATTATAATTAAATAAAAAACAAATATTTTTGACAAACCACTGTCGTCAAAATTATAATACGTTTTTATTTTTAATTATACTTTTATTGCGTTTTTAAAAATAGTTACAGAGTTAAACGAAAGAATTCCATAAAAAGTAGGCTCAATCACCCTAGAAATAGTAAACAATGTTCAGCAAGCGTTTGTCTCTAGATAAGGACATTGCGTCTCCGTTAACGAACAGTAATTTGAACATATACTTTAACTTTCATTATATAAAAAAATAATAACTTTAATTTGAATTTTTGTTTTATTCCAATAGATTTGTTGAAGACCTCAGTCATTTATCAAACAATTTTTTAAAAACTTTTTTACTGTATTTAGCATAAAAAATGCTATCAAGTGAAAAACGAGGGACACTATTTATGTATTGAGAATTGGCAACACTGGTATTGGCAGGTGAAATCTGAAATTGCCATCGTACAGTTTGACATGTTTGAGGTTATAGGTAATCTAAACCTTTTGACGTGCGAGCACTATTTGTGTTTTTTGCAGTGTTTAAAATTTCATCTCAGCCAAATTATGGAATTAACTCGCTAAAATTTTTGAGCTATGATTTATTATGACTTTCGACGTGGTCTAACTGAAGAACAATGCATCAACCAACTGAATTTAACTTTTGGTGATGAAACGCCATCCACAGCAACTGTATAACGCTGGTACACTGAATTCAAACGTGGACGTAGTTCGCTCACGGACGAAGTTAAAGAAGGTCGTCCAAAATCGGTCGTTGTGCCGGAAAATATCGATGCTGTGCGAAAACTAATTGAAGAAGATCATCATGTGACACATCAAAAAATCGAAAGATGTTTAAGCATTAGTATGACCAGCATACATAAGATTTTGCACAAATATTTGTGTGCTCGGAGGCTGTGTGCGCGTTGGGCTCCACATTTGTTGACAGATGCTCAAAAAAATGCTCGTGTCGATTGGTGCCGTAAAATGATTTCAAAATACAGCTGTGGTGCATCCAAAGCGGTATACAACATCGTCATAGGTGACGAGTCGTGGATTTATGCGTATGAGCCAGAAAGAAAAGGCCAGTCTGCAGTTTGGATGTTTCAATGTGAAGCAAAGCTAACAAAAGTTGTTCATTCTCGAAGCGTTAAGAAGTAAATGGTGGCATTTTTCTTCGCGAAAACCGGTCCTGTGGCAACTGTGGGTTTCGAAAATCAAAAGACCGTTAATTCAGTGTGGTATACGACCATTTGATTGCCTGAAGTTTTCGGTAAATTGAGAGAAAGCAACCCAAAACGGCGAATCATTTTGCATCAAGAGAATGCGAGCTAACACAATCACATGCAACAAACGAATACTTGGAGACACACAAAAAATCGAATTGATGGGTCATCCGCCTTATAGCCCCAACTTGGCACACAATAATCTCTTCTTATTTCCAGTAATTAAAAATAAACTACGTGGACAACAATTTTTCATCGCCCGAAGAAGCGGTTGAGGTCTTCGAAACGCATGTTTTAGAGCTACCATCTGCTGACTGAAGAAAGTGCTTTGAAGGGTGGTTCAATCGCATGCAAAAGTGTATAGATCTTAAAGGCGATTATTTTGAAAGACAATAAAAGTATTTTTCATCAAATTCATTTGTTTATTCTTTCTATTCTCAATACATAAATAGTGTCCCTCGTATTACAAAGGATACTTTGCTATTTGTGTCTTTAAGGAAGAGCTTACTAAGAGCTTAGGAGTTGAGGAGTGAGGGTTGAAAAATAGATCTTTACATAAAGAATTTAAAATAAAAAGTGGTGTGTCCAAGTATATTTCTAAAACATCATTTCGAATATTTACAAAATTCATTCGTTACTGTGCAATGTATACTTCTAGGGCAGCAAACGATGGAGATATTTCTTTTCCATTAAAAGTCTTAATGATAATATAGGTTGAATCTCAAAATTACAACCTTAGGTCTTGATCACAAATCAAATTGAGCGTATGCCATTCTATTGCCCTTCTTCCCGCTCTATATCCGAACTCATTTATAGGAATTTACGTCTTTGTATTAAGGAACACCGTCATTTACATATTTATGGAGACCCTAATAATCTTAGCACTTCCCAATTCCATTTGATATTTCCATAACTATAACTAGAGTTATTAGATATAAGGATACCCAGGGATAAATCCCTTTGAATTCGTGTTAATTATGTGTTTGCGTTCAACGTGATTCTATAAAGTTAATTCGTGACCTCTATCTACTATTGGTTTTCCCATTAACCACTTGGTGGTTCAAGAGCTTTAAAGATCAAAGGGTAATACCAACAAGGAATTTGTATTTTACCTTTTACGAGTGGTTTGTATAGTATGCGTAATATCTACAAAAGCTCTGGCATAGCTTAGAATAAATGTTGTTTATGCCTAACGGTTACAAAACTATACAATAGCGGCGAATAGTGGTTGGGGTTATTATTTCAGAACGAAGCAAGTTGTTTGTTAAACTACATTAATAGAACTTAGTTAAATGCTGCAGAAGGAATGAGAAATTCCTCATGAGCAGTAACACAAATTACCTGTGAGAAGAAGCTGTAGTTTCTACGAAAACGCCTCTGCATAAAATATTAAGAAATACTTTAAAATAAAATTTAGGTTAGCTAATAAGCGAGCCAAGTTTTTGGCTTTAGCTTGTTTTGTAAAATTAAGTATTTTGCTCTAACGTAGCATGTTACTTAGACAAACACTTGCATTTGAAATTTCTAGCTGGCCTGCGTGTTAAATGTTAAGTAGACGAATACAGATTTTACGTTGTAAATAAAGGTGTATTTGGAAACACTAAGCCAACCATGTGCTTTGTTGTGAAAATGAATTATTTCTATTGGTAATAGTGTACGTGACTTCCAGCATTATTTCTAGGATGGTAAATTCTTTTCCAATTTGTGATGCTCAATTTTGGGTTAACTTAGAAACGGTCTGTATAGAGTTTATTAGAAGTATAATTATTGTTGATTTTTGAAGGCAAAAAACCTAGTGAAGGTTCTAAGGAATTTGTAAAACAGTGTGCAAATAATTTAAAATTGTCAAGCTTTGACAAGTGTTTTGGTTAATTTTGGAGAATCGTAAATGCAAATATTTTTTGTGTAATAGTTTGAGTAATGCAGATTATTCCTCAAGGCATCAAATACTATCTTCAAATATTACTTTCAAATACTACCTTCAAATACTATCTTCAAATACTACTTTTCATTTTACCTCTGATTTTAATTATCATTCCAACGCTAACTTATATGATAATTTAAGGTCTGAATACCGAGTTTAGAATATTGATTGAAGCTTTTTGGCCTGATTGTTTACCAAGTCTGGGTTCTATATAAAGGCTGCTCTCTGCACCTGTACCATTAGTTTTGCGAGCATATTTTGTTAATTGAGGCGTTGTACTTTGCCTTATCTTGCAGCCTTCGGATTTTCTATAACGTTACCATCAAAACGCATGCTGAAGTGATGCATTTCCTCACGTAGGCATCTAATTTGCATAGTGTATTTCTCTGAATATCCAACTTTAAACTTGCTTCAAGTCACGCTCGCTTGTTTATATTTGAATTTATCTAAATTTTGTCACTTAACCAAACGTCTGTCTTGTTGTTTAGTACTCCAAAATTTGTTGGATTTTATATGGATTTACAATGTACAGATCACGTAGTCAAATTTCTATGATGAAGTTTGAATGTGTTTATTTATTTGATGCGTTAATGTTTTGAATGGAATTCTTTTATAGCTAGCATGCCAGGTTATTTCCTTTTGCTAATTTCGTATTTAATTCAATAAAACTCATTGCGTTTAAAATGTTTTTCCAGATATTTGTTTTCAGTTTTATGCTTGAATATTTAATTTAAAATGCATTATATAATGTACAACTTATTTATCTTGCTAAATATGACTTGATTTTGAAGAATGAGATTCCTTTCATAAATTAAAGTTAGTTGTGATTTATATACAGTGTATTCGATATTAGCTTTTTGCATAATTATCGTTTTATGATAAAATTGTTTAGTTTTCTAAAGTTTAGTGATATTTGCATGTAGCGTACAATCCTTATGACTCAATATACCCCTAAATTACGCTATTATCATAGCAATATATATATATATATATATATATATATATATATATATATATAATATACCTCCACTTTTTTGACCAGGAATTAAGGTTATAGTAAGTGTTAACTCTTTTTTGGGACTGTTTTGGTTAAGATATAGATGTAAATGTCAATTAATCATTTATTTAAATTACTTGACGTTTCGGTCTATATTCAGACCTTCATCATAAGTATTTAAATTTGCTTAATAATACTTCTAAAACTATTATCAGATTTTTCTACAGATATAAAGTTTGACAGAAGAATTAAAATTCTTCTGTCAAACATTATGTCTGTCAAAAATTCTTCTGTCAAACTTTATGTATGTCAAAAAATCTTATAATAGTTTTAAAAGTAGTATTAATCACATTTAAATATTTATGATTAAGGTCTGAATATAGACTGAAACGTCAAGTAATTTAAATAAATGATTAATTGACATTTACATCTATTCTTGACCAAAACTGTCTCAAAAATAAATTAAAACTTACTATGAAATATATATTTATATATAAATATATATATATATATATTATATTATACCCTGCCCCCCTTTGCTTTTAAACATATATTAAACCGCCCTACTTTGAGTTCCACCTATATTCTACCCTTTATTTTATAAACTTTTAAAATGTGCACACCTAATGCACGCCCCGTACTTGCACCGTTTGGTTGGTTCTTTAATTAATTATTTATTGCAATGCCTCGACTATTTAAGCTCTTAATCTCAGGGTGTTCAAGCTACTTATAGTGGGTTCCGTTATAAGTAGATGTGCTACGTCCAACCAAAGTGCAATCTTTTGTTTTACTACTAAAATTGCTACTCTACTTTTGTATATGCCAAAATTTCTAATTAGATCAAAGTTACTATGTGCCAAATTAAATTACAACCAAAATTTGTATGACTAATTTTTGACGTATTAAAGAATATGATTTTAAACACTCACCTGGTCTATACTCCGTCGATGCCTTGCTGAATCCTGGCACAAAATCCTAATTACCGTATACGTCTTCACAATGATGCTCTTGAATTTCCGTGTAGCTTCCAGGTGTCCTCGAATTTTAACTGTTCCCCAATATCTGAAATGATTAACCCAAATTTTAAATTTAGAAAATACCGTGTTACAACTTCCCTTGTGCTAATATCCTCTTCGAATTCTTGTTTCCTCTATAAAACCGTCCGCTTCTCCGTATCTAATCTCCAATCTACTCGTTTCTTTATCTTTCTGTTCGATGCTCCTTCTAACTTTGAACCACACTCCAATATCCAACTTCTAATCTGTATAACCACTCTCGATGACCTTCTACCTTTAAGACCACTCTCCAAATCCAATTTCTAATCGTCGCACAATCACTACTATTCCCTTTATACTTCCGATGCTTGTATCTTTTACCACTTTTCAATTAAACTCATTTTAAACAATTACTTTTATTTTCTTCTTCAAAATATCTGAATACAAATTAGCACAGCTCTGAAAACACGTCTTTTACAAAATTGGTTCGAAAATAATCTGCTTTGTTTACTCTCTAAGGCGACCATGTTAATTCTCTACTAGCCTACTACATCTTAAAATTCATCACAAATAGTTAAGTCCGTGTCGCAAATACCATAGTTCATGTCTTTTATACAGTTTCATAATCACATTAAATTCTAATATATGTCCTAAATCTTTAC
Source organism: Platerodrilus igneus (assembly GCA_036346225.1). Classification (NCBI taxonomy): domain Eukaryota; kingdom Metazoa; phylum Arthropoda; class Insecta; order Coleoptera; family Lycidae; genus Platerodrilus; species Platerodrilus igneus. The sequence continues at coordinate 87,523 of JARFIW010000266.1, read as the reverse complement.
ATTCAACCAATCACATTTTACGATGTTTTAACTAATAATTTTGGGTTTACAAATATTATCTAAAAGTTGATTCTATAGAAAATGAAACCAAAATAATTTACCCTTGACCCTGGATGCATGTTGATAGTGAACATTCACAGACGCATCCGGCTTTTGGACGGCAAATGTACTTTCAAAGGCTTTTTAAAATTCAACTCGGTATAAACCCTTGAGCATTTCACATCTTACTACGCCACTTAGTCATTTTAAAATTTCCTTTTTGCACTGAATTTCAACTACTATATTTGAATGGTATTTTAGTGTACATAAAATACGGCAAACATACATTTTTAAGTTTATGTGATCGATTATGTGGATTATTTTTGTTTGGCATATACTATCTTGTACTAAACAACCCTTATAACTCTTAGTAGCTCCCTTAGACATTATAATATATATATATATATATATATATATATATATATTATCGTGTAATTTGTGGGTTAGAATTTATTAGATCAGGTAGCAGAGAAATTAGTGCAAGCTTCTGTGTGTATATACAACACATTAGTAAGTTAAAACGCTTTTCAGAGCCCTAGGTTAAGAATTAATTAGTTTATAGTGGAGCTCCATAATCAAATTGGCTTAAATGTTCACCTTGGCAAAAATGCGCCAAAGAATTCTGAATATGCGTTTATAGGAGGAAACAAAATTAAGCAATTTTTACCTACTAATCATTAAATGTGAATATTTTAGCGTATAGGATAATTTAGACTAGATATTAATTAAAATTAGCTTTTCAATATTACGTTAGTGTTATATTAATAATCATATGCTGAAATTGGCGCGTGTAAATATGGTTCTAAGGTATATTTTCATTTTAACCGTGGTAGACGTTCTAAAAGCATTTCTATTAAGGTGTTTACGAAAACAAGCAACGGTTATCGTTTCCGAGAGAAACAACCAGTTGAAAACATTCTGAGTAGTAATTGTGTTTAAGGATATTAGGGGAGAAGTGGTAAACAGATTGTTCTATAAAAGGCACAGGCCGTTAAAGAATGCGGATCGATATCTTATAAGGAGAGATGACTTTTACGATGCGTTAGGAAAGGACAATATATAACGTATGTTTTGTAGTGGGTTGACTTTTAATAATAATTTTAATAATAATTCCAAATGCCTTCCTGTATTTGACAGTATACATTGCCTCTTCGATGTACTAGTTAAAAATTCATGGGAATAGGGCAAATCCCCGTCCTACTCCTTTCCTAATAACTACTTCACTACGATCTTGCTCTAAATCTATTACAGCTGTTTGCTCTTTGTATAAGCTATATCTACGTCTATCCCTAAAACTCGTTTCAAACTTTTTGAGTATTTCGTACATTTTTTTCCATTTTACATCGTCGAATGCTTTTTATAGATTTACAAACCATATGTACACGCGTTCTCTTTTTTCTATTGTCTTCTCCATTATCACCTTCCGAGCTAAAATAGCCTCATGTGTTCACCTGTTTCGCCTAAACCCAAATTGATCTTCTCCTAGTATTTCTTCGGCCCGTTTTTCCATCCGTTTTTGTACAATTCTAGTTAATATTTTTAAAACGTGTGCTACCAGATTTATTGTTGGAAAATTTTCACATTTATTCGCGCCTCTTTTTTTTGGATAGTAACTGTGATGTTGCGTTTCAAATCTTGGGGCATATCATCTGTCTCGTACATATAGCTTGCAAACTGGAAGAGACGTTCTGTTACTGCTTGTGCAACGACTTTTAGAGTTTCTTTTTGCAACTTATCTATACCCGGTGCCATACCATTTTTTAGGCCTTTTAATGATAATTCAAACTTATCTCTAAGTATAGGATATCTTAAGTCATCGTTTTCCATGTCTGATTGCTGTTCTAACGCTGTTAGTTCCTTTCCTGCATATAACTTCTTTATATATTCTCACCACCTGACTAACCATTTTCTCTACATTTTCTATAATGACGTTTCCTCCCGGGTCCCATATATTTTTGCTACATGATTTTATATCCCTAAAATTCCTTCTAATTAGTTTGTATACTTCGTCACTTTTTTCTATTTCCATCTTAGTTTGTACCTTTTCGCACTTTTCATCAATCCATTGTTCTTTAGATTTCCTGCATTTGCGAATAATTTCCCAGTTTATGGCTTTGTATCTCTGTTTTCCTGTTTCGTCTGAAATATTTTTATATTTTCGTTTTTCTTTTATTGAAATTCGGGATATCCTTTGTTATCCATAGTTTCTTATTTTCATTTTGTGTATACCCCAAATATCTTTGATCGCCATGTCTAAGTTGGATTTAATGCGATTCCATTCTGTTTCTACTTCTTTAGTATAAGAAATTTTCTCGATATCTTTTAGAAATTCATTTGACTTTTTTTCAAATATTTCGTAGATACATTTACCTTTTGGTTACTCAAAGTCAAAGTGTTTTTTTCCGTTCCTTTTTTCAAATTCTTCAATTTAAGAGCGGCTTTCATGATTACAATGTGGTAGTCACTTTCTATATCTGTTTCTGGGTAGTTTGTGCAGTCTTTAACTTGATTCCGTTGTCTAACAAGAATGTAATCTATTTGATATCTTCCTATATCTTCTGGCATCTTCCACGTGTATCGTCTTCTAGTATAATGTTGAAATAATGTGTTTGTAATGGTCAAATTGTTTTAGTCGTAAAATTCTACCAGTCTAATTCCCCTGTCCTTTATCGTGCCTAAACCAAATAAACCTACTACCGCTCCTTCCCTCATCCACCACTGCATTAAAATCTCCCGTAATTATTAATTTTCATGTCCTTTTACTTATCTTAAAATGTCTTCGTTAGGCTTGTAGAACGCTTCTACCTCTTCTTCGCTGTAGCTAGAAGTGGGCATGTATACTTGTATTATTACTGTATTCACCGGTTAAGATTCTAATCTCGCCATGAGTACCCTTTCTCTCTTTTATAGGTGGTTTTCTACACAGTGTCTTACCTTTTTCTCATAACTATTTCCACACCCGAATTTCCTTCCTCTGATCCTGTGTGAAATACCCAAAATTCTCCGCTCCAAAAATTCTCCGCCTCTGGCCGCCAAACTTCCCTGACCCCTACTATATCTAATGCTAACCTATCCATTTCAACTTTCAAGTTCTCTAGCTTACCTACTTGCTTCATACTTCTGACATTTCACGTTTTGACTCGCAGAATGTTCCCGCCTCTTTCTAAGCTTCCCGATCAGATCCTCCGAAGTAATCTCCTCCCGGAGATTCGAATGGAGGACTATTTTAACTCCGGAATGTTTCAGCCCAGAGGGTGCCATCATCTTAAGTAACAATTTAAGAACACTCTGTACTTGGAAGTAAATGTAATGATTTTCTGTTACCTTCCACATCGCAGTAGTGTCTTAGAATGCTATATTGACCCCTATGGTCTCTGCCACCCTAAGTAACGAAAAGGATGCTGTCCTCTCTTGGGGACCTGTCTTAGTCTGTTTCCTCATTAGGGACCCCACTAGTTTGGTTGGACCTATACTTCAGCTCTTTAGATCACTGGAACTTTCAAGTCTTTCCACCTGTTCTAGTAATCTAGAACTTTTTTAAGGTGCAGGTCTATTCAGAACGGTACTATATATTAGTCCTGAAAGTTGTACCGATGTCGACTTAAATGTCATGTTGTGAGTCATTCGATTACGTTAAAAATGATCCAAATGCGTATACCTTTAGTGATTACTTCGGTCGAGTGCTGATGTCTAATTAATTTAAAATTAATTAACCAAATAGGTATAGAAATGGGTCGCTTAAAGTTGCAAATCGGTTGCAATCTGACGTCGGGTGTAAAATACCAACGTGTCTGCAACGTTAAAATGCCTCTTGGGATGTACCTGAATAAACAATACGCAAACAGTAGCGCTACTATAAATTTGGATTGCTTAATTGAATTAGTAAAATAAATGCGTCAGATTAAGCATCCTTATCGTCCCAAAAGTTTAATTTTTTTTCTAAGGCATCAACGATCAAAATGGAATCATATCGTCATACCCATCCAGTTGAACATTTTTGTTTTAATTTTGGAGCTTTGGTCACATTTTCAGATTCAGTGACATGCCTTTGCAGCACTATCTGTCTTTTTGGATTAAAAAATTTTAAATCTTTCCAATTATTGCAAAAGAATTGCTAATAATGAAATAGATACAGAATCCGAAATACTTAGGTTCAAGTTCTGTGAAACGTAATGAACGTAAACAACTGCTCGAAAATTTTCAAATTCTGGCATGAACTTCTTTAAATTTGTTGCTGTTAGAAGATGCTCCTTCTCTTCTTAAATATTTAACTTTTACGTGACAGTCATGTCGACTAGTAGTTATGGTTTCAAGAAGATTAGCACCCGTTATATCTTCTAGTGGAACAAATTTAAGAAAGATTTTGTAAATTTTGTATTTTTTTTCGTTATTTTTAAATATTTATCGCATAGTGTAAATTGCTCTATATTAGAAATATCACTACTTTTATCGTTTAGTACGGAAAACGCTTTGCAGCATTTACTTCTTCCGCTATTTGTTGCCTTATTATAGATCCGGATGAATCAATAATCTCATTTTAAACTTTCCAACCTATGTGGCATTTTGATCATTACCAGTTAAATGTTTCTTCAAATCTTTATCGACGGCATCAATGCGAAACCGTGACAATGCTCAAAAGTTCAATTCATTATCGGCCGGTTCTTCATTTACATCAAAAGCGCTTGGTGTTTAGTAGTCGTACACGAACAAACTAAGCCACGGAACTGCCTTGTAGTCCACCACTACGTCCGGTTCCATCGAAAGTAAGATTGTGTCCTGCTGCTAATGCTGTATATAGCTGTTCCTGAAGGTTGTCTGATGTCCGAGAGCTGGAACAGAAAGTTCTTAAACTCTGACTAGTTTTATTCACGAGGAGGATTATGCATACCCTGCGCTATGATGGGTTCAGTGATATGTATAAACACTTTAGTATTCAATTCTGTTGCGATGTGGTGGTTAAACATGTAAACTTAAATCTATAGAACCTGCATTCTGATCTATAGTATTGTATGATCATGGATGTTAGAAATTGTTCACTGCAATCGCAGCCTACAGTTGTCTCCTAATCGTCCAGAAATACTGCAAGGAAATGGTTTGGATTTCCTGCATCTATAGAATCAACACAGAATAAGGTCGTATGTTGTTTTTCTATAAATATTTGTGGTATATATTGTTTCATTATTGTCGTTTACGATTATTGCATGTTGATAAGCGTTACTGTGGTTAGTACAAATGTGTTAGTTCTAAATTGATTACTTGCATAACGAAAGAAAATTATAAAGCAACCCACTTTACAGTGTTACTGGTTAGATATTGCCTATAAGAGTTGTGTTTAATATTATGTACTGAAAGTAATTATTTGATAATTGGAATTTTTAGTCACATTTTAATATTGAATTAATTTAACAGTGTAAATCCCCACACGAGTGTGTCTTTTATTATTTATTATCTGAACACATTAAAGTTCAGTGGTGTATAATAAGGTATTGCAACTTTGTGTGGCCATATGAATCTTGAACTGCACAATTGGTAATCATATATAAGGTGTACATTGCCCAATCATAGCACTCGTGCAGAGTTACAGAAATAGTGTGTTAATTAATTGTTCTTAGATCCATTTTATTTATTTATTTAAAGCGTTACAGTAATTTCCTGTATTTTACAGTGTGTGTGAAAGTTAGTAAAAAGGAAACATTAATAGAATTTATTCTTAACTGGTTATTGAGTTTTATTGTTTTGCTTGTTTGGTTATTTAAAGATTTATAGTGTTACTTTGTGGTTGTTCAGAGTTCGTGGAACAGAGCTCAATGTCACTATTGCTCCCTGTCCTGGCGCCCAAATAAAAGTAGCTCTATAGAGGCCCCCATAAAGAGTCAACGGTTGGCAGAATCCCGCCCCAATCATCGAAACCCCTTTAAGAGTCTTGGCCCTGAGCTACCCCGGAGCTTTAAGAAGTCATCGAGCTACGAAGCAACACTTGAATTGTTTCCAAAGTTCGTAAATACAATTTTGTACCGTGACAAACCTTCTCCGATTTGGTGGTCAAAGGTAGAGTAATCGACTGACTACTTAAAGCAAGTACTGAGTATGGCTAGACTGTTTTTTTCTATAGTCACAAAATGTATCCTGTTAGGATGCGGATACCAAGCTTATCGCTTAATAATTTAACCTTAATATCTTTAGATCGTTGCAACAAATTTCCAATCAATATTTGTAATAATTATTGCAAATTTTCCATTAATAGTTAGCTATAGAGCAAGCATATTTTTATAGGTAACGCGAGTTATGTATCCCCCAATCCAAATATGTACAATTAAATAGAATTTATTAGGAATTATTAAGAAACTATAAAGATACTTAAGTTATATGCAACATTGTAAATTCAAGGATAAATAAGAAAGGTTATTGAAAGTTCACAAGCAAGTTGTAAGAACGGATGTAATACATTGTATAGGGTTTTCCAATAAGAGGTGTTATTTTGAATAACCCGCTATTTCGGAAGATGTCACTTTTGAAGCTGTCATTTTTGACATTTGACAAGCAGAAACTACGCCATTAATCAAAATGGAACGATACACGCTTCAACAACGCATTGAAATTATTAAAATTCACTATAAAAATGGTGAAAATTTGGCAGAGACGGTTCGTAAAACTCGAACATTTTTGGGTCGGCGTGAAGCACCTTGTCGGACCGCAATACAGAAATTGATGAAAAAATTCGAGCTGGTGGTGGGACAAGTTACTGATGTGAAGAATAAAACCCGTGCACGTCGCTCAAGAACAGTCAATAATATTGCTGCTGTAGCCGAAAGTGTTTAAGGAAACACAGGTTTGCCATGTCTCGTCGTTCTTTGGAAGTAGGCATTCCACAAACGTCGTTACACCGTATTTTGCATAAAGATTTGGGTCTTAAAGCTTATAAAGTCCAGTTAACACAAGAACTCAAGCCGGCCGATCATCAACAACGTCATGCCTTTGCTGATTGGGTCGTTGAAATGCATGAAAATGATCCGGATTCCATCGAAAAATCATCTTGAGTGATGAGGCCCATTTCCACCTCGGTAGCTTTGTCAACAAGCAAAATTGTCACATCTGGGGCTCAGAAAACCCAAGAGTTATTGTTGAAAAGCCTCTCTATCCTCAACGTGTGACTGTTTGGTGCGATTTATGGTCCGGCGGAGTCATTGGACCTTACTTTTTCGAAAATGAGCCTGGCGCAACAGTTACGGTAAATGGATTGCGCTATCGAGAGATGATTAACGATTTTTTATGGCCGGAATTGGATGGAATTGATCTGGACAACGTTTACTTTCAACATGACGGCGCTACGTGCCACACACGCAACGAAACCATTGATCTATTACGGGAAAAGTTTCCGGACCGTGTTATCTCTCGAAGAGGTGATCACAATTGGCCACCGAGATCTTGTGATTTAACACCTTGCGACTTCTTTCTTTGGAGCCACGTGAAAAAGAAGGTCTATGCCAACAACCCAGCGTCGATTCAAGACCTCAAAGATGGAATTCGTGAGGCTATCGAGGACATAGGGCAGCCACTTTGCGATTTGGTTATGGAAAATTTTATGAAACGGATATTGTCCTGTAAGCGTGGTCGTGGTGGTCATTTGCCAGATGTTATTTTCCACTATTAACGGCATACCTTCCTCTTTATAATGAAATAAACATCCGATCATTTATATTAAAAAATAGCATTTTTCTTTGAATATCAAAATAACACCTCTTATTGGAAAACCCTATATTTCAGACGTAAGTGATACTGCAGGTGCAGGTCACAGACGGTTAAGAACCGTGATTACTTAGACATTAAAATTGTGACATTGTATAATAAATAGAATTAAGAAATAAGCAGACCTGAGCTCTGCAAGTTCCCACTGACATGTGAGGGGCAGGGACAACATAAATACACGAGGAGCCCCAGATCAATCAGTCAGTCTTGAGTAGGGATAGACACGAACCGAACAGGTTCGAGGTTCGGTTCGAGGTTCGGTTGGAGGTTCGGTTCGATTTTTCGAACCGAACCGAACCGAACCGGACATTTTATTTTCGAACCGAACCGGCAAATTTTTCGAACCGAACCGAACCTAGCTCAAGGTTCGGTCCGGTTCGGTTCAAAAGGTTCGATTTTTTAAATAAAAATTTAGTTTAAAAATTTAATTTTCACTAAAAACATGTCAATCTTAATTTCTCCCAAACGCACGTTTTAAAAATCTCTAGTAGCAAGCATATAAGAATTACAACGATTTTCTAATGTACATGGTCATTGAGTTTTAAGGCAATAGGTAAATAATGTAATAGGTATTAATTAGTGATACATATCTAATAAATTTTGTCATCGAGCCACGTTTGTAGATCAAAAAATTCTAGATTAGTTCGATTTGCTTAATGCTCCTTATTTCAAATTGTTGTTTGTTTATAACTAGTATTAGATATTGGAGAAACTCGAAATGATTTTGAAAATTTGGTTTTAAAAACTAGTTTATTTTATTTAATGAACATAAGTCGTGTTGAAAACCATCTTAAACATATACAAGCCGAGGTAACGGTCTAGAGACTACAGAAGTTTTCAGAATAAACGAAACAATTTAATTTTTAATTAAGTATGCATTACTAATCCATCATTTTGAATTTTTTACTTTTATATGAAAACCAGCTCTCTATTAATATTTAAAAATGAGACCTTGTAGCAAAAACTAATCTCCTTTTCTTTTGTACATAATCACTCAACAAATGGTGTTACAAAACGCATGGTACGATAATATTTACGGTTTATTTATTGTGGCCATTACCAACGTCCTTAGAAGTAGCCGATACTCCAAAAGAATGACCCCAAACTTTCTCTCACGACCAAGAGTTGAAGTTTATTACTCATAGGGGCATAAACTTTTCAATCAATGCCGACATAAAATAACACACTATAATGCAAATAATAAGCAGACATAATGTCCGTGCCATAAATACTGTTATATTTTATTATGAAAAACGTAAACACTGTTTGAGGTAGAATTACGATTCTTTCCGAGAACCATCTGATATTGTCTTTTAAAAGAAATAATAATAAAGATAAACTGACAAACAGCTTTTTGTTTGTACTGTATAAGAAATCAGCATCACATTTATTGTCTTGATACTTTTTTTATACTAACTAAAACTAAAATAAAAGTAATCGCAAAGATCGTGTGATATCGTTCTTTCTCGGTAAAATGACATTAGTAAAATTCATCAATTATTGACACATGCTAAATTTTAGAGGTGGTTTTCACTATTAACCTAACTGTAATTACGCTTTCTTAAAGAGAGTACGTATTGAAAAATCAAACCTGGACAAATAGTATTAATATGATTTATGCTACTAAAATCTAAAACATATTAATGTTGGGTTTATTTGAAAATAGCAGCTACTAAATATAAAAACTACATTAAACATTTAAATTGTTGTAGTTGAACGTACTAGTTGTTTAAAATATCAAAATGTCGAACCGGTTCAGTTCGGTTCGTTTTTTTCAAACCGAACCGAACCGGAATATATTTTTTCGAACCGAACCGGACTAAAAAGTTTTCGAACCGAACCGAACCTAGGGCAAGGTTCGGTTCGGTTCGGTTCGAATCCATCACTAGTCTTGAGTATTTCAGCTTTAACATTGTTGTTTGTTTAGGCTACTCGCCCTAATTTTAATTCAATTATTATTTTATTTCGACTTAGAATAATTATATCAGTTGTTCAAAATTCCATATTTAATATCTGTTTAAGAATTAAAATTTGTTACAAGAAGTTTTGGAAAAAGTTTTTAGAAAGATCACTCCCAAGGCCCGAAACGTAACTCGCGTGGATATGTATTAATTGTTACATGAATTTGTTGGAAATAATTATAAGCTGTTATTATTTCGATACATATTTAATTTACGCTTCGAGCGAAAATCCAATCTGCACTAAAACTTCAGATTTTTAGATTAAATTATTTTAGGAAATTAAGACTTACAATCAACTTAGAAACAAAAATAAACCTTTAAAAGTTCTTTTTTATGTAGTACTGCGGATTTATTTATTTCTTCTGTTATTTTTCAATTAAAATCCTTTAAATCTGCTTTGCATATCACTTGCTCATATGCTTTTGTAAAAACAACTGTTTTTGTACGTAACTGTACAGTTTAGTAGCCTCTGGACATTAAACTACATCAAAATTCACTTATCTTAATATATTTCAAAGCTTTGCAGGATAAAATGTCTGTACAAACATACATCCTGGACAAGCCACATGATATTTTTGTTAATATTTTGCTTTGATCATATAGTACACCTGAACCGACGCTTAATGGCAAATTTAATAGCAGGCAAGGGTCGTAAATTAACTTTATAGAACCGAGTTAAACGCAAACTTATAATTAACAGGAATTCAAAAGGATTTCTCCCTCAATATCTTGATATCTAATATTCTCGATGAAATTATAGAAATATAGAATTGTATAGTAAGGTCCCTGTAAGTATATAGACGTTGGTCTTAGTTATACAATTCAATAAATAATAAAAATACAAATAAGCTAAATCTTAATCGTTTCTAAATCAGAGGTTGTAACATTCTTTTAAAAATGTTAGAACCTAAAATCAATTTTAGTTAATAGCTTCTGAATAGAGAAATTCCAAAAATTGCTTTATTGTTAAATACTTAAGAAACAATATTCGCCATTGAAGTTCTTATCTCATATTAGAAGGTTTTGGTATTATATTAACCCTGTATACAAAGGGATTTCACTAAAACAATTATTTTTAATTTATTTTCTCAGGATTTCTTTTAGGTTATATATGTATGTATCCCCAACTGTTCAACTAATAATTTCTATGTTATGGGAATTTCAATAGTTAATTTTTAATTTATACTTGTTTCGAACGAAGTCATTCCTTTATATATATATATATATATATATATATATATATATATATTGCTGTGTTACTGGAATTAATCTCTGGAACTCGCTAAAAATCATTCGAGCCCCAACGTTGGGCCGTTATAAGATTGCTGTGTTACTGAGATTAAAAATCAAACCCCTATAATTATCAATTTTATAACAAATCGAAAATTTGCACACAATGGAAAATTTTCAAAAAAACATTAATTTCTTACCCAGATTCCTCTCTTCCTCGGTTGCATTGCTTTCTTCAACTGCTTCTGGCTAGCTCAGTTAGACCTCCTCTTGTATACCTAGATTCACTCTCATATTCTCTATCGTTCGCGCACACTCTGAATAAAACCACAAAATAATACCACAATCATACAATATCTATTTTCCACTATTTACAAATAAAACTTCAAAATTATTTACATCTCAGTGGTCAAGTTACACCTCAATAAATTCTATTTTGTAAAATCCAGAATTTTAACTAGAAAAATCAAACACATTGAATGTAACCTTAGTAAATGGGCCCTGAATAATACCTTATCTTTCTTTCTGTGTTTATAATTAATTTCACTTAGAAAACTTTGGAGTATGGTGAGCTCATGATAACCCAGTTAATTATGATTAATGTATGCTCTTTACTTGGCATATTCTTATTACAAACACAACCAAAACCCATGTACTCATAACAAAAAAAATATTTAAATTCCCGAGGAACGTTAATCAGCTTTATATACACCTTTAGCTTTGTATTTAAATACCACAGTAAAAGTTAGTTATACGTATTATTTTCAATACGCCCAATAATGTAAAATACTATCATAGTTCACTCTCACCCATCACAATAAGCTTCATAGTTTATCGACAACAACAAATTCTAAAGCGTTACCTGGAATTTCTAGAAGATCTCTGCTCCGTTGACGATGCCGTATAGTTGTTTCGCTTTGCTCTGCTGGCCGCCCCTAGCTATTTGTAGTTGAACACCCTCTAAGCTGTGCTGCAAGGCTGTTCATACACGATACCTCCAACTACAAATCCAATTATTACTCTTCTTTGATAATTGTTTAATTTAATTCACGTTACATAAAGTCACTACACGAGCTTGTTAAAAAATATGGGTGGCACCTCAATAAAATTTAGACTCGGCACTATCCGCGTACAAATTATGAGGCTAACACCGTACTATTTAATTTAAATAATTTTCTATACTTACAAGCTCGTGGTAACTTCGGTACGTAGTCTGAAGCGATCAAAATACTAAGGGACTTTTATTCATTTTCAAAAGTATTTATACATTTTACGATGCCACCTCTCGGCCGCATTTCACCCGAAGTCCTTCATTTATAATAATATTTCTCAAAATTTTGGGTTCAACCGTTTTCTAAATCCTCGAAATTCAGCGCGTCGTTACGATATTTTCTGAAAAATTAACATTCAATATTCCCGTGTTTGTCTGATGTACAACCAACAATATCGACCAGTAGTCTATGCATTGACGTCTTACAAATCCTGCCTATATTAACGCTGTCCCTTGCTTATGCATATTCTACGTTTCCTTCTAACCTTATTTGAGTGGTAGAAATCGATATCCCTGTCCATCTGCTATCTAACCTCACGTGGACTTGCCTACGTGTTTTAAATAACCCCTTATTAGCGTTTAATGCGAAAACATCCGACCGTTTGTACAATATACCTAGAATCTTGAGCTTTATCTACACAAAATAAGTGGAACCTGACATTTAGAAAACATGCAGGTGTTTAATTAACAATCGTTTTAAAATAACATTTCTAGGATTTCGCTTTTCAAGGTATTTCATATCCAACGGCTGTTCGTTTGTTATCAACGCGTTTCACCTTGGTATTATCGATTTTTCAAGCTCTTATGCGTTTTAAACGTTATATTCCTTTGAATTCAACTCAATTAAATTAAATAATTATTTCCATTGGTTTATGCAATTTATTTTCTTTACGCACCTATAAATTCTTAACCCCTAATTATAAAATAATAGTAATACTTGATACTTTAAATTGAATAAAATGAGATAAATTTCGCAGGTAAATTTTGGTTGTTTCCTTTTTGCATTTAACCCTTTAAAACCACTACAATATATATATATATATATATATATATATATTAATAGTTATTAAGATGAAATGAAAACCCAACTTTGTATTTAAAGTTGAATTACCATTTCAAATCGAACTAGTAATTGAAAACCACTAAAAGAACGGTTACAGCAGGACTTGAACCTGCAACCTCTGATTTTCCGGATCAGTGCTCTAACCAATTGAGCTATCTAGCCTAATTGTTTAGATGATGTTATACTTAATACTACTGAAGCTTGGCTCTTGTTAACGATTTTCAATTACGTCTTGCATTTAAGGAAATTGAATCTAGTTATATACATAATTCATGTACTAATAACTTGTCATCCCAATTTTGCAACGTTCGGAATAATACAAACATGTAATTATATTATTATTAATAGAGAAGAATAATCCACATTTGGAATGCAAATGAATGCTTAATATATATTAATAGTTATTAAGATGAAATGAAAACTCAACTTTGTATTTAAAGTTGAATTACCATTTCAAATCGAACTAGTAATTGAAAACCACTAAAAGAACGGCTACAGCAGTACTTAAATGCAAGACGTAATTGAAAATCGTCAACAAGAGCCAAGCTTCAGTAGTATTAAGTATAACATCATCTAACAATTAGGCTAGATAGCTCAATTGGTTAGAGCACTGATCCGGAAAATCAGAGGTTGCAGGTTCAAGTCCTGCTGTAGCCGTTCTTTTAGTGGTTTTCAATTACTAATTCGATTTGAAATAGTAATTCAACTTTAAATACAAAGTTGGGTTTTCATTTCATCTTAATAACTATTAATATATATTAAGCATTCATTTTGTTAGAATATTCGGCGGTTTCCTACACAATGGAATCGCATGATACACAGAATTAGATTTATTAGTGAACGTAATATGAGTAGCACAAAACTAACGGTTCCTACGAGCATTATACAGATATGTGAATAACATAATATAAGTAATCAGATTAGTGTCTGCATTTAATACACAAAACATAGGAGCATCGTAACAACACGTCTATCGCTAAGCGCGCACTATCGAACACTGGTCAAGGGCAGGTAGAACGTGTGTCGCATACCACACTTCATTGTCGTCTCGTAAAACGGGGTTCACTTCAACACTTCCCTTGAGGCACACGCTACCGACACTAAACAATTGGATAAACCCAACAACTTGACGCATTCTTCAAACTTTCGACGTGGTAGTGCCTTCGTGAGCAAATCGGCAAGCATTTCGTTGGTTGAAATATGTCGCAAATCGAATTGACCATTATACAAAGCTTCGCGTACAAAGTGGTAACGCACGTCAATGTGCTTACTTCGAGCATGGAATACGGGGTTTTCCGCTAATTTTATAGCACTCATGCTATCACAATGTACAGTTAGTCGCGAAAGACACTCGGAATCCAACTCGCACAAAATCTACGAAGGTAAATAGCCTCTTTCGATACTTCCGATAGCCCCATATATTCCGCCTCAGTGGACGAAAGAGCCACCGTTCGCTGCTTTTACATTCCCAAGTAACGGGACAACCAGACAATATGAACGAAAATCCGGTAAAGGATCTTCTGTCTACAGGACATCCAGCCCAATCAGCGTCAACAAAACCCTTAAGTGTTTCTTTATTCGACGTGTATATTAACCCAAGGTTCATAGTTCCTTAAGGTATCTCAGGACTCGTTTCCCGCTTCCCAATGACATTTTCGAAAACAGTTATTGAACTGACTAAGATAGCTGACGGCAAAACTTATATCGGGTCGAGTCGCTGCGGATAAGTAAGTCAAAGAGCCTATTAGTTCCCTGTATGGTAGCTTTTTCTCTTCTTCGGATGGCGGTTCGGTCGGCTGTGACAATTTCACGTTCGGATCAATCGGGGTGCTGACAGGATTACAATCAGTCATACCGAATCTGTCCAGACATTCAATTATATGATTTCTTTGATTTAACGAAACTTTACCGTCGGAACAAGAGAATTCAATTCCTAAACAGTAATTTATGCCTCCCATATCCTTTATTTCAAACTTTTAGCTAACTTACGTTTCAGTTTTTCTACGGATTCAGAATTTTCGAAGCAATAATTATGTCGTCTACATAAAATGCAACAAGTAATAAGTCTTCCCCTTCACCACTGCGGTATAAACAAGGGTCGGAATTAGTGGGTTTTATTCCGCATTCCACTAAAACTTTCGATAATTTTGAGTACCAGGTTCTGCCAGCCTGTTTCAAGCCGTATAAGGCCTTATTGAGTAGACATACTTTGTCACCTTTCCGTAATTCATTTAGCATGTCAGCTGCAGCTTCCCTCAAGTGAGGTTTTCCTTGTGAACATATGATTTCCAGTACCTTATTTAACTGTTTTGGTGGTTCCATGTAAATGGTTTCCTCAAGTTCACCGTTTAAATAGGCACAGGCAACATCTAATTGATGTAATTGCATGCCTCGATGTGCAGCAATTGCTGAAAGCAATCTTACCGAACCTAATCTCGCAACTGGTGCAAACGTATGGTTAAAGTGTATTCCGGGTTGCTGATCAAAGCCTTGGGCGACCAATCTAGCCTTTCTACGATCAAGCGCACCGTCACTTTTAAATTTATTTCGCAGAACAATTCTACTTCCAATTACACGTTCGTTGCTAGGTCTATCAACTAAATTCCAAGTTTTACTTTTAATTATTGATGATATCTCGTCCGCCATTGCTCTGTACCAATCCTCAGAATCGGCTGAATTCAGAGCTTGTTTTATGCATATTTCGGAGTTTAACGACTGTTCGAATAACACTGAGTTTGAATTCGCCTCGGGAACCATGTGGTACAACTTTGCAGGTCGTCCTCTGAGTCCCGTTCGTTCTAGTCTGGGTCTTCCCGGACCTCTTACTAAAATCTGATTTTCAACTTCCGCAATAGGAGTGTCGTTTTCCTCAATAGGGTCATCCCAATGATAAAACAAAGGGGGCTCGTCTCTGAGTTGTGTTTCAGAGTCGTTGTCCTCAATTTCAGGAAAAACATCAGTTGGCTCACGCCTACCTTCCTCACTATTCGATTCGACGAACTTTATATCACGAGTCAGTTCAGTCTTTTGTTCAACTGGTAGCCATACTCTATATGCTTTTGATTCTTCGGAATAACCTAAGAAAATACCTTCTTTTGCCCTTTTATCAAATTTTCCACGATTCGGGTTTCTATTCAGACAAAAAACTCTACGTCCGAACTCTCTAAAGTAACTGACATCTGGGGGTTTTCCGGTGTATAATTCGTATGGAGTTTTCCCATTCAGACTACTGGTTGGTACACGGTTGCGTATATAATTAGCGGTATTAATCGCTTCAGCCCAAAAAGTATCGGGTAGGCCTGACTCCGTGAGCAGACAACGTGCGGTATCTAGTAGAGTGCGGTTTTCCTCTCCGCTGTTCCGTTTTGCTCCGGATTGTAGGGTATCGTCAAGCGCCTAACAATTCCGCGTTTATTCAACATAGAGTCGAATTCGTTATTATTAAATTCGGTGCCATTGTCAGATTGAAAACATTTCACTCGTTTGTCTTTTGGTTTTCTACTGTATTAATATATTGTTCAGTTATTTTCACTATTTCTGACTTTGAACTAGCAAATCGGACTTCACACCATCGTGAATAATCGTCCGTGTAGGTTACAAAATACTTTGCTTTTCCATTAGATAAAACACGCATTGGTCCACAAACGTCTGTGTGAACTATTTGTAATAATTCCGTTTCTCTGTTCGATCGTTTGGGAAAAGGCGTTCTAGTCATTTTAGATACGGTACATGTGTCACAATTTGGGTAAACATTCCCGTCATCAAGTTTTAAGTTTACACCTGTTAAGATTCCTTTGTTTACAGAATCGATTAAGCTTTTAAAATGTAAGTGTCCTAAGCGGCGGTGCCCATTAAAAGACTTCGCGCGGATGCCGTCGTAAGTTCATTTGTCGCTATATTAGAAATATTGTTAACTTCGCGAGCATAATATAAATCACCAATACGATCGGCTATCAGAGCGACAGTTCCGTCTTTATGCGTAACTATTGCACAATCGCGTTCAAAAGTACGTTAAATCCAGCGTCTGTGATTTTGCTAACAGACATAAGGTTTGTACGTAAGTCCGGTACATGCAATGCATTATTTAAAACAATATCTTTGGACTCACCTTTCACGTTCGTAGTAAACGTTGCAATACCTTTTGCAGCGATGCTTGTAGAGGTGTCGTTAGCCAGACTCAGGGAGCCATGTGAGTATTCCATGAGTTCCTTGAAGCTCTCAACATCCTTACATAGGTGCGACGTAGCGCCACTGTCCAAGCACCATTTCATGTCGTGGTTCGTAGCATTATTCGAAGCACTAGATTTACACATTTCAGACGATAGCAAACTCACTATTTTCTTAGCACTTTCACAATTATTTACTTTTGACTCACTGGCACTTCTGTTTTATAGCATTCTGACGCCTTATGACCAACTTTTCTGCACTTGTGGCAACGAAATTTAAACGAATCTCTTGCAGTTAAATTTTCACTCTGAGAAACATTGCCGTTTTGCTTGTCATTTCCGTAAATTCTACTTTGATTACGTTGGTGATTAAATTTCTTGTTAACATACAGAGCGTTCTGCGAAGTACTATTATTTCTAGCATCGCTTTCCTCGATAATTTTAACTCGAAGTGTATCAGGGTTGGCAACTCATCCCTTGATTCGATAGCACATCTAAAATTTTCGAAGCTCGGCGGTAAGCTGTATAACAACATTATAGCAAGCAGATCAGCATTTATTTCAACGTTCATTTCCATTAATTTGTCGACAGCATCAAAAATTTGTTTGTGTGTTGACGTATGTCGGAACCTTCATTCATGCGCTGTAGTGTAAGTTGTTTAAGTAACGTAGCTTTTCTGGCAGGACCTTTCGATTGATATATATTCTCAAGTTTAATCCATACATCTCTAGAAGTATTACACCCTTTGATTTGTTTCAGTTCAGAAGGACATATTGATAATATTATTTCTGACTTAGCCTTAGCGTCACCTTTAATCCAAGTTTCAATTTCACTTTTAGAGTTCACGACATCTTGTTCGTTTAGAACCGGTTTGGGGTTATCGCCGTTCACGTATAGCCAGGCATCATGTTTTGTTAGCAACGCTTCCATCTGTATCTTCCATGTGTCGTAATTGCCTTTGTTCAACATTTCAAGACGTGATGCGTTTGCGAGATTCATCTTGTTTATTGTCAATAACGAAAAGGAATTTCAATACTGCACACGTGCTTTATTACTTATCGGTTCGCGATGTAACTTAGCTGCCCGTAATTCAATTTAATTCTGGTTACCTGGACACATAACCTGTTAGAATATTCGGCGGTTTCCTACACAATGGAATCGCATGATACACAGAATTAGATTTATTAGTGAACGTAATATGAGTAGCACAAAACTAACGGTTCCTACGAGCATTATACAGATATGTGAATAACATAATATAAGTAATCAGATTAGTGTCTGCATTTAATACACAAAACATAGGAGCATCGTAACAACACGTCTATCGCTAAGCGCGCACTATCGAACACTGGTCAAGGGCAGGTAGAACGTGTGTCGCATACCACACTTCATTGTCGTCTCGTAAAACGGGGTTCACTTCAACACATTTGCATTCCAAATGTGGATTATTCTTCTCTATTATATATATATATATATATATATATATATTGCCGTGTATATATATATATATATATATATATATATTGCTATGCTATTAGAAGAATTATCATGCCCCTACTTTGGGCTGTTATTTTTGTTGCTATGCTCTCTCTAAATTATTGGACCACCATTTTAATATTCACTATAAATAAACAAGATTGTAATTATCTCCTCCTCCGGCTGTCTTATTAGTATTGCTATCAACTTAACTGGACTTTATCTTCAAACAACTTTGTCTACCAATGGCAAAATTCAATACGTTACCGCCTTGCGTGTTATCAATTTCCTATTCAACTTGTGGCTCCGCCTTTGTACTATTTAAATCTTATGACCTCGGCTAGCATTTATTTGGAATTATAAAATTCAGTAAATTTCGATTTTATATAATGAAACCAATGTGTTATGTACAGCTTTTGAAATTATTTGTAATACACTTTTCAATTAGTTAGCCTTATAAATTTCAGTTATTAACAACCATCTACTATTTACTCAAAACCCAAAGTAAAAAAAAAAAACCTATTATCTTTATCAACAAAGTGTAGAATATTCTAAACCTGTTATCATATTACTCATTCTATACGTATGCAACTTCTTTTGTTGACTTTTCACAAGCATATCATATTCAGCAAATTCAATATTAAAATAATAATTTATATAGAAAAACAAAATGTCTTATAACTAAAAAATCTGGCCTGGTTTATCTTTTTTCACATCGACGCTTCCAATAAAGATGATCTTCCCCAATTCTGGATCCCATTTAAATTACTGCCATTACACTATGGACCACCATTATTAAATTATACCCCAATTTATTTCAATTCTATTTCAAATTTCTTCAAACTTAGACTTTTATCATTCTTGCCCCAGACTTAAAATTGTAGTTTGTTTCACACCTGTACTTCAAAATTGTATTACTCTTCTTTTCACCTGGACATCAAAATTGTATTACTGTATTTTTCCCTGAACATCAGAATCGTAGTCTATTTCCCTCAGACCTCGAAGCCCTATTATTTTTATGTTTTAGTTTAAAATAAATTCATTAAAAACGTACTTACGTTTAAACGGCAATTATAATCTTCATATTAGCACTCATTTTATTTCACTTTTATAATTATTACGTATTACTTTGTTTAATGGCAACGCACTTCGGCCTTTGTTGAGTTCAAAACTGACTTTCTTATCAAGGTGCTTGCTAATATATTCTCGAATTCCCACTCCATCCGTGGGTATGGTCTAGAACTCGTCGCTTATTTCTGACCAATCAAATAATTACCTTTAGAGCAGTTTCTGATGTAATGCTCCACAATTCCCCATAATCACAACCTGCCCGCAGCTGTCTTTCGTTAACAACATGCTGTATTTTGATAGATTACTTGCCTTTCCATAAACAACTGATGCAACTCGACTTTAAATTTTCATATTCACATGCGGTTCACGCAATTTTTAATCTGCTCTCTTATCAAAAAATGGTTAGATATTTGTACGCATTTATTTTAGCTACAAGAAGCTCTATTGCTATGTCCGTATTAATCTAATCGTCTGGAACTCTTTTTAATGCGTGTCTAATTACACTTTAACATTTATTTATAAATATACGCGTGCTTCCGCTGAAAAATATCATCACTTACTTTACCTAAATTACCTAAAACTTTATCTACAGGGTATTTAATATTTACTATCTACTTAATGAATGTATTTCTCATTCCTACGCCAACTATGCGTCTTCCTATGTGTATCTGCGTCGCTTAAAACTATTTCTACTTTATATACAGGGTGCTGACTACTTACTATCTACAAGCTATGTCTATTTCTTAATTTTCACTAAATAACTGCAGTTTTCTGCTGCCTATGCTAATTACTCATTCCTAAATGACCTTTACTATAAAGTGCACCATTAAACAACCCCTTATCACAGCAATATATATATATATATATATAATAAAAGACAGGTTATTTGCAGTCCGCAATAAGAAATTGTGTAAAACAATATATAAAATAAGATGTATCTGTAAACAAACTCTATGAAAGTAATAGAGTCTATTGACGAATACAAATCGGGCTGGTAGTTATATAGCCATTAACAAAACATTAGCTTATTACTTCATAGGGGAGGAAACATCCACTGACCGACGGTTTCGGCTTTATTAAGCCTCCTCAGAGTGAAATAGTCTCCAAGAACCCTATGAAGTAATCGAAGCTATTATACTGGTATAATTTCGAAACAATCTCTGTACTATGGCAAAAGTAAATAAAACCGCCATCAGGTGATAAAACACCAACACTACTAAAGTGTGGAAGTACAGAATTGAACCGAAACTACATAGTAAATCCTATAGATGGCTATACAAGTACGTGGGGCCATTTGAGATTTGCGGAATGTTACAGCAAAATTTATTTGCAAACGCAACAAACCTTCTCGCGGCGACACCCGGGTTCATGCCCCAAGGCAAATCAAATAATAAAAGACAGGTTATTTGCAGTATTCGTCAATAGACTCTATTACTTTCATAGAGTTTGTTTACAGATACATCTTATTTTATATATATATATATATATATATATATATATATATATATATATATATGGAACCTTCAAATTCTCACCCCACAAATTTTTGATTATTGAAATACGTTGCATTATCTGCCAGCACACGTTTAAATTTTCCAACCTCTCTACAATATTACTCTAATTTCCTATTAGTTTCTTCCGTGCTACACTCTTTAGTCGGGTATAATTTGATAAATTTTGAAAAAATATGTATAACTATTAGTACATGTTGATGACCCTTCTTACTCCTCACTAAGTTACTCAAGTAATCAATCGCAATTAAGTCCATTGGGTTTTGTACCTGTATGCTCTATATCACACCTTGACTCGTGTGATTTTTGTACTTCCCCAATGTACACAGATGACATGATTTGATCACTGATTTAACAATACCAATGTCTTTAACTGAGAAAAATGTTTCCCTAAATATTAGCCAAAGTTTCTTAATGCCTATGTGTCCATACTTAACATGAATATCCTTCACAATCAGTTCCGCTTACACCCTATCTACTACTTATAACTCAAGATTTTGTACCCTCTTGTACAAAAATACATCTATCATCCGATAATTTTTAAATTCTGGTTCAGTTTCCAAACGTCTTTTGATGCGTAATAGCTCTTCACTCTGCTCCTGATTCTTCAGTATCTCTTCCTGTCCATATATGGATCCATCTTGTAGCAAAACATTTATAGCAATCATGATGTCACAAGGCCTTTTATCTTCATTATCCTTGCTCCGACTGAACGCATCCGCTATGAAATTATTTTCTCCCTTTATATATTTTACTTCAAAATCAAACTCTTGTAGCAACAAACGCCACTGATACACTCTATTATTCGAAAATCGAGTATTCATCAGGGCACACAATGCTGAATGGTCCGTCTCAATGACAAAATGCCGACCTATGAGATAAAACTTCAGTTTGCTCACACCAAAAACCACTGCTGCCATCTCCTTCTCACTAATCGTGTAATTCAACTCATGACGCTTCAGTGTCCGTGAAACAAACGATATGGGAACCTCCTCACCATCTTGAATTTGATAGAGTTCGGCCGCTAAGGCACTATGCATTCGTTCGTAATATAAATCCTACATCAAATCTGGGAAGCCTCAAAATTAGTTGTTCGTGAAACTGCTCCAACAGGGTTAAATACGCTGCCTCTTGGCTCTCTGACCACTTCCATTTGACTCCTTTCTTTAAGAGTTTGGAAAGCGGCCCTGCCTTCTCTGAAAATGCTGGTACAAATTTCTTATAAAAATTGAGAACTCCCAAAAATGCTCTTAGCTTTCTGATATTATTAGGTCTCAGATATTTCAAAATTTCTGACAATCTTTCTTTGTCTATACACATACCCTCATGATTTACTACATATCCTAAAAATTTAACTCTCTTCGAAAAGAACTCACATTTGTCAATGTTTAACCTTAACCCTGCTAACTTCAGTTCTAGTAAAACCCTCTCTAAATGAGCATAATGTTCCTTTTCAGTTTCGCTAAAAATCAAAATATTATCCACATAATGTATGCAAAACTGTTCATACGCCCCTAAAATTGCCTGCATGGCTTCAATTAATGCTGCACTCGACGTCGACTAACCATACGGTACTACTTAAAAGTTGTACATTTTCCCTTCCACGGAAAACCCCGTACACCTTCTAGATTCTTTGTGTAATGGAATTAGCCAGAAAGAATTCCTTAAATCTAATTTGCTAAATATAAATTTGTTACTTAATCTATTCAAAAGTGTGTCCATGGACGGTGGACAATGGAATTTGTGGTTGCGTCCTTTGATTAATCTTCCTTGCATCCAAACATAAACGAATACTATTATTTTTTCTTAACCACACCTTTCTTTGCATACGTTTAAATCACTTTCACACCCGCTTAAAAATATTTAC
This sequence comes from Platerodrilus igneus, assembly GCA_036346225.1. Lineage (NCBI taxonomy): Eukaryota > Metazoa > Arthropoda > Insecta > Coleoptera > Lycidae > Platerodrilus > Platerodrilus igneus. The sequence continues at coordinate 64,342 of JARFIW010000266.1, read as the reverse complement.
AAATTTATACTACACACACTCTCTCTCAGCTCATCAGTTTCCTGAAATAAAATTCTCAAATTTTATCTGGGAATCAAGCCCTCACGTTCGGGTCGCCATAAAAGTGCCGTGGAACTCTCTCAAAATTTCGTGCCCCATCGTTTGGTCGTCATAAAATTGCCGTGGAAGGTGGGATTAAGCTCTTAAATCGAGCGTCATCAAATTTCCTGAAAATACAAATTAAAAAAATGTCTTCTTACACTAGCTCAGCAATCGGCTTCTTCTTGAATACCTACCATCCTAAGCACCTACCTTTCTCACAAACACAGTCAAATGAAATTACCACTCAAATAATGCAACAAAACATACAACCTTTTTATTTACACATATTAACAAGTTTCCATTATTAATAAAATATTTACACCTTGGTGCAGACAGTTTGCTAAAACTGTTACCACCTCAATCATTAAATACTTTAATGTCCTTGATTTTAATATATTTCAACAAATTTCTTTTTGACGAGTAGATGGGCCCGTCGTGCAACCCTAGATTGATTTTATTCTGGTCTATTTTGAGCTCATTATAACCCAGTTCCTCTAAATGCTTTTAAACACTGCATTTTTATTAAAAACAAATTTAAAGACCCGTTTACTCCTTACAACAACATTTTATATCACAAATAAACATTTATAATATCATCAATAAACCTTTTTACATAATCAAGATTAATTGTCCTGCACATATACCCTTTAAACGAGTTTTTATGGTAAGAAATACACCCCCAATAAGTCAAAACACTCAAACACAAAAATGTCAACACAAATGTTTAAGCAAAAAGTAGGAAATTCATTTTCTTTACCTGGAGTAGGCTTCGTCCTTCGTCACCTCTGAAGATGGGTACCAGAAACCCTCGTCGTTGTGTCCATATACTTAACGATTATGCCTGGATCCAGCTGATCCCCGCTATTCAAATCTCTGCAACCACCTTTAATCTTCTACCCAGATATTGGTTCAAACTTAACATTTCATACTACTACACTACATTCATACTAGTTCAGCTTTAGGATTCGCTTACCCAAGTACCATCCCATCATTCAATTGAGTCGTGTAGTAACGGCACCTTTTGTCAAGACTTTAGCACCCACTCGTACAATATCACTTTTACTACTTTTCCGGTACGTTACTACAGCTTTACATATTTCAAACGGGATGTTGTATGCTACTTTACTGAATACACAATAATTAATACACGTACGAGCATATACTATCAATTACGTTGAAAATTTAAGCGCGATCTCAGATCTAAAGGAAATAGCTTTAATATCTTTGTCAGAGTATTTATACGCTTTTCACACCCCTCTAGGAACCTCTCTTCATTGAAAAGCTTATTTTTAAAATTACTCACACAAATTTTGAACGTAATGTCTGAAAAATTTCGAGATCATTGTAATGTTACACTGAAATTCGTCTAATACCTCAACGGACGCGCGCTTCTCAAAACTGACTAGCCTTAGACCAATGATATAGTTTTCCCTCGTTATAACGCTCCACCTTTCAGCCATCATTCTCCGTTCCACTCATATTTATTGTCTCTTTTAGAAACCCCTCTCAAGCTACAAAAAATCGATATTGTTGTTGGCCTTCACATTTCCTCTTGTATTTTAGACGTGAATTGTAACCAACGCTTTCATATACATTTCTCTGTCTGTTTTACATTATTGATCGTTTATTTCACTTAGTCTTCAAGGCACTTGTTATTTTTAAGCAGTTTGTCAAACCGACCGTTGCAAACAATTTCATAGAAATTCTGTCTCGACGTATAATCCAGTTCTATAAACCCGACATTTAACTAACAAGTGTTTCTTCAAAGCCCCTTGTAGCTTAAAATAACAATTCCGAGTTTCTGCCCTTCTTAGGATTTGTAAACGAACGTTTGCTTTTATGTAAATGGAAAGATGCGTTTAAATTATTGATTTTCTATACTCGAAAACTCCGTTTCTGCTTCCATTCGCTTGATTTAAAATTATACAATTTAATTATGTGAATCCTTGAGATTTTATGTACTCTAAAGCTTTTTCCCTTTGTGCAATTTTAACATTCTAATTTAGAATTACAAAATCTGCTAATAACCGTTCGTCTTCACTACCTAAACTAATTAATTTGGCGCGTAAATAAATTGTTCCTATTTTCTATATACACAGTTGATAAAATTTTATTGTCTAGACCTATTTAACCTATAATTCCACGACAATATATATATATATATATATATATATATATATATATATATATAAAAAGACAAGTTATTTGCTGTCCGCAATAAGAAATTGTGTAGAACAATATATAAAATAAGATGTATCCGTAAACAAACTCTTATGAAAATAATAAGAGTTTATTGACCTGTACAAATCGGGCTAATAGTTGCATGACCATTTACAAAACATAGCTCTAAAAAAGCTTAAGGAAGCTGAAACCGGTCGGTCAGTGGATCTTTCCTCCCCTTGTAAAGTTACTACTAATTCAATGCTCACTATAGGAATCTTTAAAACTATAGAAGATAGCCAATCTGTTAGATTAGACAAAAGTTGCGCTATTTAGAGACCTTTTAGAATCTGCAAGGAAAGTATGAATATCTTAAGAGGTTTCTAGAATACAAATCGAAAACTAAAATTTTCCTTTATCTCAATAACTTCTCTAATTTCCAACGAAACTTAATAAAATTTGGTACGGGTACATAAGTCGATATGCCTTACTAGCAAAATTCTTACAAAATTTTTAGGCCTACTATGTTGCACGCGCCCAAAGTCAGTTTTTATTTTTCTTATGGCCGACATATTGGATTTTTATACTGTTACTTAGCTCAAAAAATTAACTAAAAGTGCAATTTATTAAAAAATCATCCTATCTCTCCTATTTTTTTATTGTTTTCCACGTATTCCTTTCTTCCCCTACCATTTCAAGTACCTCTTTGATCTTAACTTTGTTTCTCCGTTATACTTTCAACATACGTCTGTAGCACCACATTTCAAAGGCTTTTTCATGTCCGCTTCTCCTACTGTCTAAGTTTTACAACCGTACATTGCTGTGCTCCATACATATGTTTTAAGCAATCTCTTCCTTGTTTCTATGTTTGTTGTCTTTGAACACAGTAGCACGACCTTGTGCTAATCTTTGTTTTATATCTTTTGCGCTATTTCCCTCTTGCGTTATTAGGCTTCCTAGGTAGCAGAAATCCTGAACCTCTCTTTACCTATTTGTATTCGTTACCAACAGCTGTAATAGAATTAGAGCAGAAACGTAGAGAAGTAAATATTAGGAAAGGGATGAGACATGAATATGTTCCATTAATTTTTAAGTTGTACATTGAAGAGGCAATGAATACTGTCAAATGCAGGAAGATATTTGGAATTACTATTCATGGACAAAAGATAGATATGCGTAGATTTGCAGATGATTTAGCGGTATTAGCAGCTGGCAACGAAGAGTTAGAAGTTGCTCTTAATGAAATGAAAACAGTTTTAACAGAGAGATACGTATGAAAGTTAACAAAAATAAAACTAAAGTACTAGTATGCAAAGGAGAACTTACAATAAGTTAAGGATTTCTGCTACCTAGGAAGCCAATTAACGCAATTGGGAAAAGCGCAAAAGATATAAAACAAACATTAGCACAAGGTCGTGCTACATTTAACAAGAAAAAGCAACTACTGTGTTCAAAGACAACAAACATAGAAACAAGGAAAAGATTGCTTAAAACATATGTATGGAACACAGCACGGTACGGCTGTGAAACCTGGGCAGTAGTAGAAGCGGACAAGAAAAAGATAAGAAGTTTTTGAAATGTGGTGCTACAGACGTATGATGAAGATATCATAAACATACAAAGTTAAGAACAAAGAGGTACTAGAAATGGTAGAGGAAGAAAGAAATATGTTGAAAACAGTAAAAAATTTGAAAGATAGGCTAATAGGCCACATACTAAGGCATGAGGGAATAGTGCGGAATATATTAGAAGAAGAGATAGGAAAAAGATATGTAGAGGAAGACCTAGGTTAGACTATTGTACACATTTTCGTTAATTTACATACCGTAACTCTCTGTTAGAACAGTTTTCATTTCATTAAGAGCACTTTCTAACGCTTCCTTGCTAGATGCTAATACCGCTATATCATCTGCAAATATAAGTATATCTATTTTTTACCCCTGCATAATAATTCCAGATATTTTCCTGCATTTGACAGTATTCATTGCCTCTTCGATGTACAATTTAAAAATGAATGGAGATAGGGCACATCCATCTCTCACATTCTTCTTAATATTTACTTCTCAACTTTTCTGTTCTAATTCTATTACCGCTCTTTGCTCTTTGTATACGCTATGTGTTATCGGTCTATTCCTAAAACCGATTAAAACCTTTTTGAGTATTTCGAACATTTTTTGCACTTTACATTGTCGAATGCTTTTTCCGCATCTACAAACCCTATATACACGCTTTCCCCTTTTTCTTTTGTTTTCTCCATCACCCTCACAGCTGAAATAGCCTCCCGTGTTCCCCTGTTTCGCCTAAACCCAAATTGATCTACTCCTAATATTTCTTTAGCTAATTTTTCCATTCGTCTTTGTACAATTCTAGTTAGTATTTCTGTATTCCTCTCTGTTTTCCTGTTCCGTCTGATCTATTTTTTGTATTTTCGTCTTTTTTCTATAAATTCAGGATTGTTATCCACGGTTTCTTTTTTTTGTGTATAACCCAGAATATTTCTGGCCGCCATGTCTAAGCTGGATTTAATGTTATTCTATTCCGTTTCTACTTTCTTAGTATCAGAAATTTTCCTGATATCTTTCAGCAATTTATTTGACTTTTTCTCAAATCTTTTGTAGATATCTTTATCTTTTAGTTTCTCTAAGTCAAAGTGCCTTTTCCGTTCCTTTTTTCAAGTTTTTAAATTTAAGAGCGGCCTTTATAATTACGATGTTGTGATCAGTATCTATATCTGTTTCCGGGTAGCTTCTACAGTCTTTTACTTGATTCCTAAACCGTTGTCTAATAAGAATATAATCTATTTGATATCTTCCTATATCCCCTGGCATCTTCCACGTGTATTGTCTTCTAGCATAATGTTGAAATAATGTGTTTGTGATGATTAAATTGTATTTGTCGCAAAATTCTACCAACCTATTTTTTTCTGTCGTTTCTCGTGCCTAAACCAAATCTACTACCGCTTCTTCTCTACCCTCATCTACGACTGCATTAAAATCCCTCATAATTATTAAATTTTCATGTCCTTCTACCTATCTTATTATGTCTTTGACATCTTTATAGATCGCTTCTACCTCTTCCTCACTGTAGTTAGCGGTGAGCACGTATACTTGTATTATTACTGCATTTATCGCATTAGATTCTAATTTAACCATAAGCTCTCTTTCGTTCTTTTGTAAGTAGTTTTCTATTCAGGGTCCTATCTTTTGTCGGGTAACTATCCCCACAAGAGAATTTCCTTTCTATAATCCTGTATGAATTACCCTAAAGTCTCCACTCCAAAAATCCCCCGCCCCGACCACTCGCTTGCTTCATACTTCTGACATGCTACGCTTCGGCTCGCAGAATGTTCTTTTTAAATTTTCCGATCACGTCCTCCGATATAGTCCCTTCCTGGGGATCCAAATGGGGGCTTTTTTACCTCCGTAATCTTTTACCCCGAAGGACGCCATCATCATAAATATAATTTAAGTACGCTGTGTACTTGGAAAGTAATATGGTGGTTTCTGGTTGCCTTTCACACCTTACATGAGATTTTCCAATGCTCCACCCGAAGGTACTACATTGGCCAAGAAACGAGTTTCTTTTACCCGAAAAATTTGGAATTTTACCGAATCCTTGCTGTTCCAAGCAAAGTAGGGATCTTTAACATGCATGACAACACTCACACACGGGACCTCCATTTTCCATCTCATCCGAACGAGGGTGTATTTTTGTGAAGAATGCTCGCCTAACATTTTTCAAGCGGACCGTGTCGTGATTCGAACTCCGGACCTTAGGCGTAGTAGTCACACACATACCACTACCCCACGGAGCCGCCTGCCTTTCACACCGCAGTAGATGTGTCCTAGAATGCCATACCGACCCCCTACGGTCTCTGCCCATCTAAGTACCGAAAGAGCCGCTGCCCTCTTTCGGGAGGCGGCTCCGTGGCGTAGTGGTATGTGTGTGACTACTGCGCCCAAGGTCCCGGGTTCGAATCCCGACACGGTCCGCTTGAAAATGTTAGGCGAGCATTTTCACAAAAATACACCCTCGTTCGGATGAGAGGTAAAATGGAGGTCCCGTGTGTGAGTGTTGTCACGCACGTTAAAGATCCCTACCTTGCTTGGAACAGCAAGGGTTCGGCAAAATTCGAAATTTTCCAGGTAAAAAAAAACTCGCTTCCTGGCCAATGTAGTACCTTCGGGTGGAGCATTGGAAAAATCACATGTAATGCCCTCTTTCGGGGACCTGTCTTAGTCTGGTTCCACACTAAAGACCCTACAACTTTGGTTGAACCTGTAGTTTGGCTCTTTGGGTCACTGGAACGCGGAAGCCATTCTCCCCTTTCTAGTAATCTAGAACTTCTTCAAGGTGCAGGTCCATTTGAAATGGAAATTAAACCCATTGAATTGGTTTCTACCTAACTGCTTTGTTGTTCTCATAAAAAAAGTGTTGACCGAGGTCTGCATAATAAACGTACAAATGGTATTGCTATCTTTTTCGTATACATTGGTTAAGCTTTTAAAGAGTCTTGACGATATGTTCTGAAATAGGATAATTCAATGAGGTAGACGTCAGTGGTTTCTAATATACCAAGCGAATTGAATTTTACCTACAAGCTTTAAAAATGCGATTAATTAAAATTACTTACTTCAGCAAAACAATAAATTACATTTTATTCAATTTGGCAAATTTTTTTTCCTTACAGGTACCTTACTTTTAAATCAAACTTGATTTGAAATTATCAATTTATCAGGGTTTCGCTCGTATTAAAAATTATTTACACACATTATTGCTTACGTTTTGAACGGTATAGAGGAGTCGTAATTGATATTTCCCTTTCATCTCAAACGTTTCGAACCACTAAATGCGTATTAAGAAAGTCAATAAATGGGGGTGGTGAATTAACTCTGTGGAATTATCCTGAGCGTCAACTTATAATTAACACAAATTCAAAAGATTTTATTCATTTCTATTCTAATATTGAACACTGCTGACGTACATTAAATAAAATTTGGCCATTCTAAAGATTATTCGGGTTTCCTTAAATACGTAAACACAGTCGCTCTTAATACTAACAACGATGAACATTCACCCGCAATAAATTCGACTTAGATTCACAGAACTGGAAAAATTATACAAATTAATATTTTATTATATTTGAGGGTTAATTAAGTCGGAAATAATAAGAAACCTTTCAAAATTGTTGGAATTGTATCTATACGCCCAGAGAAGTAACCTTTTAACTATAAGAATGAAAATAGGGAATAATTATTGGAAATGCCCAGTAGAAGAAAAGCCCCGTTGAAGGGACAGATGCAGTTGTTTCATGTCTGTAGAAAAACGAAATTAGTAAAGAAAATATTCGAAATTTTTAAAGAACCGAAAAAGCAATATAAACTAGTCTAAATAAAAATACAGTAAGGTTTTATATGAGTGATAAAATCTTGTAACGTGCATTTTTGGTGGCCTAACATTTTTAGTCTACTTAATTCTTAAAATACCTCGTTTTTGGATCGCGGTTTGTATAAAGTAAATACTTACGCCTAGTTTTCAGATTGATATGCAAGTTGACTCGCCGGTATTAATGTTAAAAGATGGTTTAGTTGTAAATTGGAATACTCGTAAAATTACTCTCCACTTGTCATTAATAAATAATCCCGCTGTAATTAATATGTGGATATACAGTCTAGGTAGGCGATCAGAAGTAGTACTAGTAGGATTAGATATAAACAAAAAAGGGTCGTGTTTTGTGCTTGCTTGCGAGATGTCAGAAAATTAGGTGCAAGATACGGTTTTTCTGGTTGAACTAAGAGTGGTAGAGTTGGTGAAACTCGACGCACGTGTGTTCGAAGAACTTTCGACGTACGGCTTTAGTGCTTACGCGTGTCTACTAAACGTTGTAGTCGTCTTTCTTATGTGAAAAAAAAGCCGTAGAACTAACTGCCGCGGAGTCGTAGTTGGTCTTTGGTTCCGATATAGGAATTACGTTAAAGAGATTGCTTCGTTCTGCTTTTAACTCGATGCACGCGGGTTTTAAGGACATGGTTACGGACTCCCTTTAGTGATACATGTGCTTTACTTATTATGGCTTTTGTTGCTTGCTTGGTCTGGTGATATTTAAACTGTGACCGACTACCGGTATACAAAAGTAGTGGTTGAAGTTCCTCGCTGCTTTTTGTATGGTTATGCAACTAATATACCTAGTTCCTTCGCGTGATAATGTCCGCTGCTAACCCCAGTGAAATCAGTCAGTGTGATTAGGGTAAGTTGTGATAAGTTCCATCAACACCCTCACAGTATAGGGTGCAGTGCTTCGTGAGTGCCAGACATCGTGGATCCCACACTGCAATGGCAAGGAAGCGGTACTGAAGGACTTTGTGTAAGTTGCACTATTTCCTATTTGTTGTTACTATAAATATCTACCCGTTGTTTTTGCAATATTCCTTGTCGTTCTGATACCTTTTCCATAGACTTGCCCGCTATTTAATAACAAAAAAAAAGAACAATCAACCCTAATGAATGACTCAGAACAATTGTGCTTATCTACTTATTTATGTCTTTGCTAAAAATTTTACTAAATTACTTAGAGTAATTATGTCTTACCTATTTATATTTTTTTGTTACATTTTACCTGAATTATGTTTAATTGGTGGGTGATGAAACGTTTCTGCTACTCCCCAATATGGCCTCACTTTGTACTCAGAATTTTTCTGTACTGCTATTAATGTTGTTAGATTATAGAGTTTATCTAAACAGTTGCTCTTATTTATTCTATAAAGTACTGAACAATTTATACTTGATCCATAGGCTGTTTTTTCTCTGTTTCAGGTTTGCAGGACTAATTTGTTTTTCTTTCAGGTTTACTATTCTAATTTCTCTCTGGCAGGTACTGGTACTAACTCCTGACAGCCGCGTCCCTTCTAGATTGGTCTGCTTTCTTCAACCCCTCCTACTCTCCGATTGAGCCTGGTCACTGTTGTTTTCTTGGATTTTCTTTTGTTACGCACGGCTACGAGCCACCGTGACATAACTATGTCGCACAACGTGGCGTCTACTAGAAATACGTAACATAATCTTTGTCGCCCAAAGTGGGGCTCGACTCGATAAACGGGGCTGCCCGATAAACAAGAGGCTTGATTCCTCTTGAGTTGCTCTCGATTTTTTTTCTTCTCTCATGCTCTATTTGTTTTTCTTTTCTGTCCGATTTCTTTTATTTGTTCTTGATTTTTCTTATTTTTTTTGACCTTGATGGTTTTTGACATTGATTTTTTTGTTTGGTGTAGCGACTCGAATTATTTTTTTCTCCCTTCTCGTCTGAACTGGATTGTGTTTAGTATTCAGTTATATCGTTAATTTGGTTTCTCTGGCGAACTAACCTAATAATTCGTTTTTGTGTCTTTAAATATTTGGGTGTTGTTTGTCGATTCGGTAATAATGGGTGACTTTTGGAAATTAAAAGTTGATCGGTTACATGAGGCTGAACTCAAATATGAAGTCGGTTCGCGTGGGTTCGATGCAAAGATACCTGTATCCAAACTTCGTAAGTCCTTGAGGAATATCTTAAAAATGGAATCTTCCGAAGCGCTAAGTCCACTTAAATCTGGTGTCGATTTCCAGGCGGATAATAAAGCCGTGACGAGGGTTTAACTGAGTTAACGACGAAAGTCAAAGACTTTAATGGTGATATTTCAACTGCCGACGGCAAACGTATTATTAGCCTTGCTATGCATCTTAAAGGGAGAATCCAACGTATGAATGTGACTTCTGACGCTGAAACCGTAATACAGCGAAAGTTGTTGCTAGGTGTCAGCAATTTCCGCAGTGATTGTGATAGATTATACCGTCGTTTTAAACGTTCTTCCACTTCCCCTAGGGTACCACTTGTTTCAACGGCTACTATTAATCCGACTACTACGGATACTGAGGATGATCTTACTTCTGCTGAATCTTCGGATGAATTACCTATACCTATATCTGTTTCTAAATCAATTGCTACGTCTGGTTATGGACAGCTGGTGTCTAAATGGGACTTAAAATTTTCGGGTGATGACCGTATGTCGTTAAATGCATTTCTTTTACGCGTGGACGAATTATGCTCGGTACGCAACGTTTCTGCTTCTCAACTATTTTCTTCGGCATCGGACTTACTTTCAGGAAAAGCTTTAATTTTATTCAGAGCACATCGAAAATCCCTAACTAATTGGCAGGACGTTATTCGGCTATTAAGAAAAGAATTCCAACCCGTTAATTACAACGAAAAACTTTTGGAGGAAATAAAGCAACGTACTATGGGTCCCTCAGAGTCTATTGGTGTATATTTAGCTACGATGGAAAATTTATTTGCTCGTCTAACAATCTCTCTCTCTGAACTACAGAAACTCGATATTATTTTACCAAATCTTACACCTTTCTACCAAACCAACTTAGCTTTGCTGGATCTGAATACTATTGCCGAACTTTTGCGGGTGGGTCGCAGACTGGAACAGCGCAAAATCCAAGCAGATAATTTCAAGTCTCCTCCTGCTCTGAATTTTTCTCAACTCCTAGAGCCCGACTTATCTTATATAGGTCTTGTGGTCCGCAGCAAACTTACGTCCGCTTATGTCGCTCCCCGTTCTGATGTCACTACTTCGAAAACACTTACACCTGGTGCAAGTGATGCTCCTAAAGTAGTTCTAATTCTCCCGTTACTTGTTGGAACTGCGGCCAACGAGGACACAAGTCTCCTTCCTGTACTAAACCGCAAATAATTCATTGCTATGGTTGTGGTACACCTAATGTTACCCGTGCCAATTGCACGAGGTGTAACAAGAATTTAAACTACCGATCGAGTCGCTAAGCCGAGAAACCGACCCGATTCCTTCTACAGTTGTCACGGTACCTATTATCTCCCCAGAAAATCCTTTCTCTGGTCTTGATGACCGATCTAAATATGTTCTGGATTTTATTTTAGCTAGTTCTCGTGAGGACGTCAGACCTTATCTTACTGTGACCATTTTCGACATCGAATGTAAGGGTTTACTTGATTCTGGCGCTTTTCGCACTATTATTGGTGGTCCTGGTTGGGATATTCTCTATTCTCTTTCTTTGCCTTTGTCCCAAACGGAGATCCACAGCTGTACGGTAGCCAATGGTCAATCTTGTGACATTCTCGGGTCACTTACTTTACCCATGTCAGTCGAAAATAAAACTATTCTTCTTGACGTCCTAGTCGTTCCTTCTATTTCTCAGTCTCTGATCTTAGGCATTGACTTCTGGAAATCCATGGGTGTTGTCCCGGATTTTCGAGCGGGTCAATGGACTTTCTGTTCTTCTTCTACTGTCTCGATCAGTCAGATCAATGCTCTTTCCGGTCTATCGAACACACAACAATCCGCATTGTCTCGTATAGTCCAACAGATGTTTCCTAACGATGATACTTTACCTTTGGGCTGTACTAATCTCATTGAACATCAGATCCGTACGACATCCAGTCTTATCAAGCAAAGATATTATCCCATGTCCCCTACGGTACTTCGACATGCCAATCAAGCTCTGGATGAGATGCTAGAAAGTGGTGTTGTAGAACCATCTAATAGCGCTTGGTCTAGCCCTATTGCTATGGTGCCTAAGAAAGATGGCACGTATCGTTTCTGCATCGATTTTAGAAAGGTCAATGAGGTTACAGAAAAAGATGCCTATCCCCTGTCTTACATTTCTACGATTTTAGACCGCCTGAGAGACGCAAAATTCTTAACTAGTTTGGACATTCGCTCTGATTATTGGCAAATACCTCTTTCTTCTAATTCTAAAGCGATTACTGCATTTACGGTGCCTGGTAGAGGTTTATACCAGTTTACTAAAATGCCATTTGGTCTTCATAATTCTCCAGCGACATTTCAGCGACTTATAGATCGTGTGCTTGGTGCTGATCTCGAACCTTTCTGTTTCGCATACTTAGATGATGTGATCATCGCTACCCCGACTTTCGAACAACATTTGATGGTACTACAGAAAGTGATTTTTCGTTTAAATTCTGCAGGTCTTACTCTTCACAGAGATAAATGCATTATATGCCGACCGGAACTCCGTTATCTGGGATACGTAGTAAATCGCCATGGACTCCATGTCGACCCAGAAAAAGTTTCGGCCATTCTTAATCTTCCTCCTCCTACTACTGTAACTGAAGTACGACGCATAGTTGGTATGTGCTCGTGGTATCGTCGCTTTATCCCAAATTTTTCTGCTCTTACTGCTCCGATTACTGCTTTGACTAAGAAAAATTCTAAATTTAGTTGGTCTTCAGAATGTCAGCAGGCGTTTAAGCTGCTGAAAGAACACTTGGTAACAGCTCCAGTGATGAGTTGTCCTGATTTTTCTTTACCCTTTACTATACAGACTGATGCCTCTGATTTTGGTCTGGGTGCTGTGCTGACGCAACAACAGGGTGATGACGAAAAAGTCATTAGCTACATTAGCTGTTCTCTTAAAAAGGCGGAACGCAACAATAGCGCCACCGAAAAAGAATGTCTTGGTGTTATATGGGCAATAGAGAAATTTCGTCCCTATATCGAGGGTTCTCACTTTACTGTGATCACGGATCACCACTCGCTTATCTGGCTGAATAATCTACAAAGCCCCAACGGTCGTTTAGCTCGTTGGTCTGTACGACTTCAACAACATAACTTCACCATAGTACATCGGAAAGGTAAAGATAATATCGTTCCCGACGCCTTATCCCGCTCAGTACCTAAAATTGACTTAATTGATGACTTTCCTAAATCTTCTATTACTCTGCCAATTCTGGATCCTTGGTATCTTAAGCTACGGACTCGTGTTAATTCTAATCCTAAACTATACAGTAACTGGCATGTGGAAAACGAATTACTATACAAACATGTAAAATCTAAACAGTCTTTGCTCCAACATCCTCAAGACGATTGGAAGTTAGTAGTTCCCAGCGAACAACGGAATAGGGTTCTATACGAGAATCACGATCTACCTACTTCAGGTCACTCTGGTGTACACAAAACGGTCTCTAAAATTTCCATGCGTTACTATTGGCCTAAACTTAGAGCCGCGGTTGCTCGATACGTCCGTCGTTGTAAAATTTGCTCTGCACACAAAGTCGAACAAAAGAAACCTCCTGGCTTTATGTCTCCTCGTGCTACTGCCACTCGTCCTTGGCAAGTCCTATGTACGGATATTGTCGGACCTCTTCCTAGATCCTCTAAAGGTAATTCCTTCATTTTAGTTGTGGCCGATGGTTTTACGAAATATGCTTGTTTCTTTCCTCTACGTGCATCTACGGCCGCTGCTGTTGCTCGAACCATTGAGGAAAATATTTTCCTGGTGTATGGTACTCCTCAGTATCTAATTGCGGACAATGGTGTACAATTTCGTAGTAATATTTTCACTAGACTGTAATTCTTATCGAACAAAAATTCTGTTTAATGCTCGCTATCATCCTCAGGCGAATCCGGCCGAACGTATTAATAGAGTCCTGAAAACTATGATTTCTTCTTACGTTTCTGATAATCAACGTCGGTGGGACGTTAATTTAGCAAAAATTGGTTGTGCTATTCGTACGCTCAAACATGAGATCATTGGTTACTCCCCGTATTTTGCTCTATATGGTCGTAAACATGCTCACTACGGCGATCATTTTGGAAAACCTCCTGGTCCTGATGATGTTCTTATGGATCCCGAACGTCCTATTCCTCCTACTGACTTAGTCAAATTTGAGTCACTTCGTGAAGAAATTTCGAAACGCCTTTCCTTAGCATACAAGAAAAATGCTAAACACTACGATCTTCGTCGTCGTCCCTTAACTTTATCTCCTGGCGATCGCGTGTGGAAACGCAATTATGTTCTTTCGGATGCTACTCGCTACTTCAATGCTAAACTTGCTCCCAAATATGTGGGTCCCTTTACTATTAGAACTAAACTTTCTCCGTGGACCTATATCTTAGCGGAAGATTCTGGTAACGATCTGGGTACTTGGCATATTAAGGACCTCAAACCCGATAAAACTTTAGACCCGCCAGACATTGATCCTGAACCTCCGGATCCTAATGGGCTCCCTCCGGCGGATTCTATTTTGACCCCTACGTATCGCTATCCCGAATGACTTGTTTTTTTCCCTCTTTTGTTTTGTTGGCTTATTGGTCTTGTGTTTTCGCTGATAAGCTTGAGTCCGAAAACACTGGCGCCCATTTCGTATTCCTATGTATATTTTGTAGCTAGCCCTCCCGTGACTTGTTCTTCTGGCGAGTTCCACCATTTGTTCACTATTGGACTATTATAGTCTCTTTCTACATCCATTCCTTGAGGTAGGCTTCAGATCTATTTACTTTTCCTTTAGGAATTTCGACTTAGTCGCTTTTGGAGGTCTGTTAGCCATACTCTGCTTGAGTAATCGTTTCATACGAATCTGTGTTACCTCAGTTGGAAGTATTCCAGATGGTGTACTAGTTTGCCTTTGCTCTTTCCTTTGTTTTGGTTCTTTCGTTGCTGCACACTTGAGGTTGACAGTGATGTCGTTTAGTGGATTTGCTACGAGTTTTCTTCCTCGTTTTTTTTTATTTTCTTTTGGTTTCTTCGCGGGAAGCCAAAACTTTTCTTTGAGGTGGAAAACAGAAATGTCTTTTTTGGGGACATCCCTCTTTTGACGATTCTGAAAGTAGCTATAACCTTTAATCCTCATTGGGTGTTTACTTGATACTTTCTTTACCTATTCTGTCATTGTTGGTTACGATAGATGACTTTGTCTTCTTTTGGAAAGATATTCTTTCTCTTATACTGGTATTGGTCCTTCGAACCGGATAAAAATTTTTTTTTGTTTGGTTCCTGGTCTGCCACTTTTCTTTCTTTTTTTCTTTCACCCCGACGTCTTTATTTTGCTAGGGGGGAATTTGTAACGTGCATTTTTGGTGGCCTAACATTTTTAGTCTACTTAATTCTTAAAATACCTCGTTTTTGGATCGCGGTTTGTATAAAGTAAATACTTACGCCTAGTTTTCAGATTGATATGCAAGTTGACTCGCCGGTATTCATTTTAAAAGATGGTTTAGTTGTAAATTGGAATACTCGTAAAATTACTCTCCACTTGTCATTAATAAATAATCCCGCTGTAATTAATATGTGGATATACAGTCTAGGTAGGCGATCAGAAGTAGTACTAGTAGGATTAGATATAAACAAAAAAGGGTCGTGTTTTGTGCTTGCTTGCGAGATGTCAGAAAATTAAGTGCAAGATACGGTTTTTCTGGTTAAACTAAGAGTGGTAGAGTTGGTGAAACTCGACGCACGTGTGTTCGAAGAACTTTCGACGTACGGCTTTAGTGCTTACGCGTGTCTACTAAACGTTTTAGTCGTCTTTCTTATGGGAAAAAAAGCCGTAGAACTAACTGTCACGGAGTCGTAGTTGGTCTTTGGTTCCGATATAGGAATTACGTTCTGCTTTTAACTCGATGCACGCGGGTTTTAAGGACATGGTTACGGACTCCCTTTAGTGGTACATGTGCTTTACTTATTATGGCTTTTGTTGCTTGCTTGGTCTGGTGATATTTAAACTGTGACCGACTACCGGTATACAAAAGTAGTGGTTGAAGTTCCTCGCTGCTTTTTGTATGGTTATGCAACTAATATACCTAGTTCCTTCGCGTGATAAGGTCCGCTGCTAACCCCAGTGAAATCAGTCAGTGTGATTAGGGTAAGTTGTGATAAGTTCCATCAACACCCTCACAGTATAGGGTGCAGTGCTTCGTGAGTGCCAGACATCGTAGATCCCACACTGCAATGGCAAGGAAGCGGTACTGAAGGACTTTGTGTAAGTTGCACTATTTCCTATTTGTTGTTACTATAAATATCTACCCGTTGTTTTTGCAATATTCCTTGTCGTTCTGATACCTTTTCCATAGACTTGCCCGCTATTTAATAACAAAAAAAAAGAACAATCAACCCTAATGAATGACTCAGAACAATTGTGCTTATCTACTTATTTATGTCTTTGCTAAAAATTTTACTAAATTACTTAGAGTAATTATGTCTTACCTATTTATATTTTTTTGTTACATTTTACCTGAATTATGTTTAATTGGTGTGTGATGAAACGTTTCTGCTACTCTCCAATATGGCCTCACTTTGTACTCAGAACTTTTCTGTACTGCTTTTACTGTTGTTAGATTATAGAGTTTATCTAAACAGTTGCTCTTATTTATTCTATAAAGTACTGAACAATTTATACTTGATCCATAGGCTATGCTTTTTCTCTGTTTCAGATTTGCAGGACTAATTTGTTTTTCTTTCAGGTTTACTATTCTAACTTCTCTCTGGCAGGTACTGGTACTAACTCCTGACAGCCGCGTCCCTTCTAGATTGGTCTGCTTTCTACAACCCCCCCCTCCCACTCTCCGATTGAGCCCGGTCACTGTTGTTTTCTTGGATTTTCTTTTGTTACGCACGGCTACGAGCCACCGTGACATAACTTTGACGCACAACGTGGCGTCTACTAGAAATACGTAACAATCTGTTAGACATGATTACAGAGAACACCACACAAACGCCGTTAAAGGTACAAGAAATGTTGCATTTTTACATACTGAATGAATATTAGAAACCTTTCGCACGATTAGAAATATAACAATAATTCTATGCACCAGGTTCTCTCTTATTTGTCGCCATATCCCGATCTTACTTTTTAAAAACGTCAAAAATTTGCTGTTTCTAAAGGCTTTTGTAACAATATGTGCGTGGGGGGATTTACTGAATTTCACAATAAAGCTTTTAGAATTGAGAACAACTTACGAACAATTTAAGTTTTCGGCACTGAAGAAACCCGAAAAGTCTCGAAACCATTAAAATTTTATAATTTAACTAATATTATAAGCAACGGGTATATAATTGACGCTTTATCTGATCAATGAAGAGTACCTGAAAAACAGCTTCTGAACCGATTAATTAACGACCACTAGGCGATTGATTCCATTTCGAATAGACCTACGCCTTGAAGAAGTTTTAGATTAATAGAACGGGTGGAATGGTTTCGCGTTCCAGTGATCTGAAGAGCCAAGCTACAGGTTCAATCAAATTAGTAGGGTCTTTAGTGAGAAACCAGACTAAGGCAGGTCCCCGAAAGAGGGCATTACATGTGATTTTCCAATGCTCCACCCGAAGGTACTACATTGGCCAGGAAGCAAGTTTTTTTTGCCTGGAAAATTTGGAATTTTGCCGAACCCTTGCTGTTCCAAGCAAGGTAGGGATCTTTAACGTGCGTAACAACACTCACACACGGGACCTCCATTTTACCTCTCATCCGAACGAGGGTGTATTTTTGTGAAAAATGCTCGCCTAACATTTTTCAAGCGGACCGTGTCGGGATTCGAACCCGGGACCTTGGGCGTAGTAGTCACACACATACCACTACGCCACGGAGCCGCCCCCGAAAGAGGGCAGCAACTTTTTCGGTACTTAGAGCGGTAGAGACCATAGGGGTTGGTATGGCATTCTAAGACACCACTGCGATGTGGAAGGAAACGGGAAACCACGATATTACCTCCCAAGTACACAGCGTACTTAAATTGATATTTAAGGTGATGACATCCTCTGAGGTAGAAAAATCTGGAGTAAATAGTTCCCCATTCGGATCTCAGGGAGGGGACTACTTCAGGGCATGCGATCGAAAAGTATAAAAATGGAATTGTGAACATTTTGCGAGTCAGAGCGTGGAATGTCAGAGTATGAAGCTAGTAGGTAAGCTAGTGAACTTGAAAATTGAAATGGATAGGGTAGCATTAAACGTAGTAGGAATCAGCGAAGTTCGGTAGAGACTTTAGAGTAATTCATACAGGATCAGAAGAAGGAAATTCGGGTGTGGGGATAGTTATGCGAAAAAAATTAGGACAACGTGTAGAAAACTACTTACAAACGAACGAAAATGGAAAAGAATGTTCTAAAAACTCAAAAAAATTGAAAAGGGATAGACAGATAGTACATACCTTATACAAAGAGCAAACAGTGGTAATAGAATTAGAGCAGGAACGTAGAGAAGTAAATATTAGGAAAGGGGTGAGACAGTGATGTGCCCTAACTTTATTAATTTTTAACTTATACATCGAAGAGACAAAGAATACTGTCAAACGCAAGAAGACATTTGGAATTATTATGCAGGGACAAAAATAGATATGCTTAGATTTGTAGATAATATAGCGATATTAGCATCTAGCAAAAAAGAGTTAGAATCTGCTCTTAATGAAATGGAAACAGTTCTAACAGAAATATACGGTATGAAAATTAACAAAAATAAAACTAAAGTACTTGTATGCAAAGGAGGGGAAAATAAAGTAAAAACTAGGATACAAATTGGTAACGAGAACTTAAAAGAGGTTAAGGATTTCAGCCACCTAGGAAATTCAATAACGCAAGATGAGAAAAACACAAAAGATATAAAAGAAAGACCTTGAAATGTGAGTGCTACAGACGTATGATGAAGATATCTTGGACAAACAAAGTTAAGAACAAAGATGTATTAAAAATAGTAGGGGAAGAAAAAGGTATATGGAAAATAGTAAAAAATAGGAGAGATAGGATGATATGCCACTTACTAAGGCATGAGGGAATAGTGCGGAATATATTAGAAACAGATGTAGGAAACAAGAGAGGGAGAGGTAGACCTAGGTTAGACTATTGCACACAGATAGTGAAAGATGTAGGTTGTGGGATTTCAGGGAAATGTGCAGGCTGGCTCAGAATAGAAATCAATGGAGGTACGCGTCCAACCATTCCGAAGATGGAAAACATAATGACGAAAATAATAACTGTACTTAAACCTGATGATTATTACAAGCAACTACAGGTATTGGTTTTGCAATACTCTCAACTAATGTTAATTGTGAGAAAGGATTTACTGGAAATTACTAATTCAGCAAATGTTTAAGTGTTGGGGCATCCTTGGTAGCCACAGGCTGCTTAACCCCCTTCACATACCGTGCATTTATATTTCCAATGCTCCACCAGAAGGTACTACATTGGCCAGGAGGCGAGTTTTTGTTGCCTGGAAATTTTAGAATTTTGCCGAACCCTTGCCGTTCCAGGCAAGGTAGGGATCTTTAACGTGCGTGACAACACTCACACACGGGACCTCCATTTAACCTCTCATCTAAACGAGGGCGTAATTTTTGTGAAAAATGCTCACCTGTCATTTTTCAAGCAGTCGGCCGTGTCGGGATTTGAACCCAGGACCTTGAGATCCGTAATCTTTACGCTTACTACATTGATCCACGGCGACGCCCCCCTTCACATACCACTGAATCTTGGTGAAATAGGGCATATAATTAGGAAACAACAGAAGGGGAACCGAGTTGTATCTAGGCTGTGGGAATTTCAGTAGACTAACTCAGAATAGGAATAAGCGAAAGTACGCATCGAACCAGTTTCAAGATGGAAAACCTAGTGACCTAAAAATAATTGCTTTTAAATCTTATGATTATCATAGACAACTACAAGTGTAGGTTTTGAAATATTTCCAACTAATGTTGATTGTGCGAAAGGATATATCGGAAAACTGTCAATTCAATAAATGTTCAAGTGTTGGAGGATCTTGGTAGCCGCATGCTGCTTAACCCCCCTCACATAATACTGAATGCCGGGGAAATTGGGTATATATTTATAAACAATAAAAGATAAACTGAACTGCATCTAGCAAAAAAAAAGCAATGACTATTTTCAAAGACAACAAACATAGAAACAAGGAGCTAATTGTTAAAAACATATGTGTGGAGCATAGCACAGTACCTCTATAAAACAAGGGCAGTAAGAGAAACAGACAAAAAAACGGCAGACAAGCTTAATAACAAAGAGGTTATAGAATTAGTAGTGGAATAAAGATATCTGTGGAAAACAAAAAAAAATACGAGTAATAGAAGGGCAAGCTACGTTCTAACGCATTTTGGTGAGTAGTGCGGGATATATTACAAGCAGAGATAGGAAAAAAGAGATAGAAGTAGACCTAGATCAGACTATTGCACACAGATAGTGAAAGATGCAGACAGAGGAAATTTCAAGGAAATGTTTAGGTTAGCACAGAATAGGAAACAATAACGATACGCGTCCAACCAGTTCCAGGACTGAAGACCTAATAATAATGAAACGATTGATTGTGTGAATCGGGATGGCGCACTTATATTTGCTCTTGCTTAATACGTTTTAAGCTAAAAAAATACCTTGGCCGGTGTAGGAAGATAACATAGAAATCTAGTATTATGAATTCACTGATGCAAGGACAATTAAGCAGCCGACTAAAACATATGAAGCGACTTGGTGCTCTTGAACGGATTCATTTTTATCGATTAGACGCAGCAAAAGAAAGATATTTTTTCGTTATAAAGACCATAATCAAAGGGTTGTAACAGGCCGGGGGCTTTTCCGCACCTTCGTGCTATAAGACTTCTTTCTTTATACCGGATTAATGAGAAACACTAACCAATCTAAGTAATGCCGAGCGCCAAATATGTAGTTCATAAATATTAAATAATATTCTACTTATCGGGTTCTTCTACAACACTAATAATTGATACAAAACACGAATTCCAGTCAAAGACAACTGCCAAATTTAATAAACTCTTCGTTGATAACACAAGAAATAACCTTATATCAAATAATAGTCTACTACTAGCCGCGTATTACAATAAACCATGAACCCTAAATAATGTTATGATAATAACTTGTTTAAATCAAGCGCAATAAAAATCACAAGTTCATTCCACTCACACCTTTGGCGTGATGAACGTTCACAAATCCCACGATGAGCCGGCTTACTTCAGCCCCACGCGCCGAAGTTAACAGCGCAGCACAACCTTCAACCTAATTATAGAATGCAAACAACATGCCGTTGTAATTCAGCTAACTAACGTGGTAAACTCGCGTTTTTGTACGGTAATGTTTGTCACTTGATGCGTGTTTCACGATAAACGATTGTTAAATAATGAAAACCAACTCCAAGAATTTGTTTCAGTTATACTATACTGATAACACACGCGTAATCTTATTCAATCATAAAACACGCATGATTGGCACTATTATTGCAAATCTACCTCTACAAAACTTCTAAAATCATCGACGTTTCACCTCTACTGCCTATTCGTTTGCATCTGTCGATCCGCGCAACCCCCACAACAACCTGCCGTGTCCACATGATGCGAACGTCTTCATGTACGTCAACCGCTGCTACCCGACACAATTAAACTTATCATACAAGAGGAATAACATACTTTAAATTAATAACTACGATTTATTACAGGGCGGCCTGTCACAGGGTAAACTAAGTAGAACCTGGCTTCGAGGTAAGACGCCATTTTCTGATGTACATCAATTAATGTGTTATCTACCAATTGAATAAAATTGATCTTGTATTAGGGTATTTATTTCTTATAGGGATTTCAAAGCCGCCGGACACTAATGATTTAGCGCTAATGTTTAGACATTTTTTTTATATCGAGCGGTTCCTTAATTTTAAACAAAATTTTTTGTGGTTTAAAACGCAATTTATCTTGTTTAAGAAATTAATTCGAAAATAGAAAGTTATGGATTTGGTTGCAAACCCCAAACAATTGTTTTTTGGGGCAATATTTAATTTTTACAAATACCACAAAGTATAAAAAGTGTTCCGGGCGTAACTATGCCTTACGATAAAGAGAAACATTGACTTTTTCAACTACCAAGCAAATAAAAAATTAATTAAATCTCTATGCTCAAAATGTTTTCATTGCGTTATGTAAATGGACTAAAAATTTCCACTACGTCGAACGAAATGAAAAAACAAATCTTAAAACTTCAAGGCACTACATGCAAATCTTCCAATACAAAAAAAGGTTGCTCATAAATAAAGAGTTCATCTTTAATTCTTGAACCAAATCGGTCAAATACATTCTTTGAAATAATAATAATTTTGATAGAGTCGGTTTTAACTAAAACCGCGTGCACGCTGTTTCGAGTTGAAACCGGAAGGTATATATTTTGTAGGACGCAGTTTAGGTAAAAATCACCCTCTATATATTTCGTATGTACACAAGTTGGATTGAAACTGTAACGTTATTCGTGGCAGCCACGTTGAGCGCCAAATTTATGCTACGTTGGCTCGTAGCCATGCGTAACACAAAGAAATGACCGGGCTCAATCGGAGATTAGGGGGGGTTGTAGAAAGCAGACCAACATACCATGTACGCGGCTGTAAGGAGTTAGTGATAATACCTGCAAGAAAAATAGTCAAGCAAACCTGAAAAAAAAGGAAAAAGCATAGCAGCAATGATAAGTCTAAGTTATTCAGTACTTTGTAGAATGTAAAAAAAAAATGTTTGGATAATCTATATAATATAACAACGGTAAAAGCAGTACAAAAATTTTTAGTACAAAGTGAGGTAATATTGGGGAGTAGCAAAAACGTTTCCTCACACACCAATTAAACATAAATCAGACAAAATGTTAAAAGAAAATAAATAGGTAAGACACAATTGATATGAGTAATTCAGTAGTATTGATTGTTGTTTTTTTTCTTTCTTTCTTTTTTCTTAATAGCAGGCAAGTCTATTGTAAAAGGTATCAGAACGACAAAGACATGGCAAAACAACGGATAGATATTTAAAGTAATAACAAGTAGGTTCAACTTACAAAAAGTCCTTCAGTAACGCTTCCTTGCAATTGAAGTGTGGGATTCACGATGTCCTGCACTAACGAAGCACTTCACCCTTGACTGTGAGGGTGTTGATGGAACTTATCACACGTTACTCTAATCACACCTACGTATTTCACTGGTGTTAGCAGCAGACATTATCACGCGTCGTAACTGTGTAGCCTTGATAAATTTCTTGGTAATTCTATTTCCTAAGACAATAATTTCGAAATATTCTGTAGCACTAGTTTAATTTCAACTGGGACCAAATGTATGTTATTTTCATAAACATCCCAAAAAGCAGAGAGAAACTTCAACCAATACCTTTGTAAACCGGTAATCTGTTATATTTCGCAAATAACAAAATTTGCGCAGGCAATGATCTATTTTAGATTCTTTGTTGTTAGAAAATTCAGAAACTACAGTATCACTGTATTTAAATAATCCAAAGTATGCACTACTCTGAGAAGAAAAGGACCGTGAAACTAGATCGCACACACACAGTTTAAATATCAAAAGACAAAACAACTAAAAAGAACCATATTGGGTAAAGCACGTGTATCACTAAAGCAAGTCCTTCAAATGTTCCTTAAAACATTTATCTCGCAAGAAAAACAATTAAAAACAGTTAATAAGGCACGCGTAAGCAATAAAACCGTCCGTCAAATGTTCCGTAAACAAGCACGTGCGGTCGAGTAAAACAAGTTCTACTACTTTTATTTCCAACAGAAAAGCAACAAAAAAAACATTTAGTAAAGCTCGCGTAAGCAATAAACCCGTCCGTCAAATGTCCTTAAAAACACACGTGCGTCGACCAAACACGGTTAATATACAACTTTTATTTCACAAGAAAAACAACTAAAATCGTGCCGCGCTTGTTCCTGAACAATCCGAAAATTGTTACCGCATTAATTCTCACTATTGTCACAGCAAAAAAGAAGCAGTATTTTTAACGTAATTAATATATAGGAACCAAGAACAAACGACAACTCCTCGTCTGTTTTTATCAATTCCTGGCTATTACAACCGCTTATCGTCTCTTATCTAGACTTGTATATCCACATAAGGAACAAAATTTATATTTACGGCAAGACAAGGACGATGCAATCCACTCATGATAACACGACGCATTCGTCAACGAGTTAATAAATATTAAATATAGAAATAGTAATTTGTAGAAATGCATTTACTAATTGGGTATAGCGTAAAATGTTAAACTACAAAAAATGCCCGTTACAAAACCGTCCCTACACCACTACTAACATTGCTTGTAGATTGATCCTTTTGACATATCATTATAAAAAATTAATATTAATTTTTGTAGATGGTTTAGATTACCAATATTTATCAATGTGTTTGAGAAAAGTGTCAAATTTTTCTTGGGCAGTGAGGGAAGAGGATTTTTTATGAATCCGTTTTATACCTAGCAGCGTGTTTAATTTGTAATTCATCGCTGATAAGTGTAAAAAACTGTATCCCACAGATTTCACATCTTTCGTTCCACAAGATAATTGTGACATATAAAACGTATAGTACATTGTGGTATCCAAAACATCTTGTACAAAAATTAGTATTCACTTCTGTCAGTATCATAACTCATCAAAAGCAAGCAATCTGTAAATAATCATAGTAGTGGAGTAGAGCCGGTTTCACCCCAAATTGCGTACCCGCAGTGATAAATAGTAAAAAAATAAATAGTAAAGAAAATAATATTCAGTTCTACAGTATTACAAAACGTCAAAAATGGGATATCTAGAAAAAATGTTATATCTAAGTTACCGATTGTTTCGTCCCTAAACCCTTTTACCTAAGTTATCCTTCAACAATAAGGAACCACAGTGGTGTGTGTGTGTAATAGTAATTGGTTTGTGCGCGCATCATTTTCATCATACAAGTGACTGTCAGTGCTGCCGTCGTCGAGTTAACATGTGCATTTTTCGAGTAGCAACCAGTTTTCGCTTGGCAGCATTGTGTTCGTCATAGATCCAGCAAATCAGTAAGTGCACAATGATTTACATACAACATTTGAATTGTTAATT
Source organism: Platerodrilus igneus (assembly GCA_036346225.1). Classification (NCBI taxonomy): domain Eukaryota; kingdom Metazoa; phylum Arthropoda; class Insecta; order Coleoptera; family Lycidae; genus Platerodrilus; species Platerodrilus igneus. Next base: position 39,433 of record JARFIW010000266.1, on the reverse strand, counting down.
GCATCCAAAGTCATATTCGGTGGTCCTTTATTATGAAATATCCATTAGCAACCCTCAATTAAGCTCCTTAATTAATCCGCATTCAAAACACCGATCATAAAGGACTAAACTAACTGCAAAAACATTTCTATTATTATTATTTCCAAATATAAATCAATCGCTGTTTTTAAGTTTTGATAGGGCGATCATCACAATTGCTGCGGTCTAGAATTGTTTAACATACAAGCCGACGCCATTGTGTTTTTCCCTTGAACGGCGTTTGCTTTACACTGGGCCTCCACTAGCATTAGTCAACGTCCCGTAGAGTAGCGCTATGTGGTCTACGAAAACGTTCAATAACGTTTTGTAAAATCTCGTATCTCAACGATACGATGAAGTTACTGTTATTCCGAAAATTTGAAACATCTTCAGCTTATGGTGTGCGCTTTATTCGTACAATACTTTGCTGATAACCTGAATTTAATTCCGTTTCTGTTTATCCCTCATGTTAATGTATGTAAAATTATCTTATTAACACTAAATGGTGTGGCTGCTTTCTTTCAAAGTTTAGTAAGCGCACACAAACATTGAATCTGAGTGCAAAAATAGTGGACGGTTTTTTGAGATGGGGTATGTGTATAGATTGCTTTTGATTAGGTCGTTTGGAAACATTTTAGGAAGGATATATAATTGGCATGTTGAGATACCATGCTACATGCCAAACTGGTCATGTATCATGTTTAGATTTAGAGATACATTTGTAGATTAATTGCCCCGTATTTTTGAAATTATACACTAACTTCCGTCGTCACTGACAGTCGAGTCGGCGCAAAAAGAATGCGGATATGCGCGAGTAGGGGAAGCGACATTAAGCAACGAGACATGAACTAAACCACAAGTATCGAAGTGCGGTGTAGTTTTTAAAGAAAAACAAGTATGTAGTTTCATTTTGTCTCCCATTATCGTACCCGCTACTTATTTTCCTTTAAACCCCTACGAGATGCAATAGAAGTTCAAGGACGGACAATAATTTTATGTTCAACATGGCGTAATCAAACCCAAACCACATACTGAACCCTGAAATTAAGTTTTGAGAGATACACATCACGTAAGTAATTTGAATTTTACCTAGAATGTGCATGCAAATTGATTTAGACAACGATTGCATCATCCGGTAAAAAAATGGTCTGTATATGTTATATAACAATGACGTTAGGGCCACGCCTAAAGTGTAAAAATAGCGCGTAAATTGCACGCGATGAATGTAACAATGGCGCCTTTGCGTGTTATGTTGAAATTTAAAATCCGTTTATAAGAAATTTTCATTGTAATTTGTTATTAGCTCTGAAAATATTAATATTTTTTAGAAAAATTGTTTTTTTCACTCAATTATCTGTAATTAAAAAGTTTAATTTCTAGTGACTTTTAAAATTTAATTTGGCAATCACCAATTTTAAATTATTTTTAGTTATATTTATCTTATTTGGTTGGCAGCACTGCAAGTAGCCTTATGATGTAAATTGCACTTCTTGAAACTGTCACTTTAAACGATTATTTGTTTTTTCTTTACTTACCTTGATCACCAAGTTTTAAATCTAGTGTAATTTAAATTTCCTTTACAAAAACAGTGTAGTTTATATTTGGAATGTGTTTGATATTTACTACATAACTTGACTTAATTTGTGATTAAGCTGAAATGTTCTTTTGGATGTAGATTATTTATCCAGTAAGTATTGATATTCGTAGATAATTTATCACTGTAATTGCTTATTTGCCATTTCTTATGTTAAAAATTCTTTAAAACCACATTGGTTAAATACCTATTTTGACTTGAATTTTTTAGATTATTAAAACTTGTTTTTTCAGTTCTACATTTCAGCACAACTACTATATTATATTTATCTGGCATTTATTAAACCAGATTTTACGGATTCTTTTTTAGAAAAAATTTATTTTCATAAAAACTATTATTCTGTATTTGCTTTAAACTTATCTTGGTATATTTACTTCCTAAACATAGTAGCACAATGAATTCATTATACTTTAAATCTCTTGAAACCATCTTCGAACTCGAGTCCCGGGGTATTCAACCAGCGTCTAATCAAAACGACAGACGTTTGCAATTAAAGGCTGTACTAGCACAGGAAGCTGACGGACAACTAATTCCTCGTACATAACTTCAGGCCTAACACAAAATGTCCTTAAGATTAAACAATCTCTAGATGACATTAAAATATATTTTATCGGACAAATCCAATACCTTCCGATTTAGAACTAAAACATATCAGATCTCGTAAAATACATTTAAAGCAACGTTTAGACTTGTCATCATTACTTAAGGGTGAACAGGCTAATGAAACCAAGCAAACTTTCTTATCTGACTTTTTTTAATTGAAGGAGTCATTCTCGAAAAACTTAACTTAGATCCAGATGTAAATTTACCTCCTGTTTTTTTCCAATCTTACCATTTCGCAACCTAATACCTTGTCTCCGAAATCTGTACCGGTTTATAAATGGGGAATTTCTTTTTCCGACTTCGATTCGCAAATTTCTTTAATATCATTTTTGGATCGCGTAAACGATTTTAAGATCTCGCGTAACTGTGCAGACCAAGATTTATTTGTCTCAGCGGGGGAACTATTTTCTGGCTCAGCTTTGATTTGGTACAGGAACATACGAAACCAAATTTCTACCTGGGAAGAATTAATAACTTGTTTAAAACGCGACTTTTTACCTCATGGATATACAACTGATCTCTGAAATGAAATAAAAAATCGTACCCAGGGGCCTAATGGAAATGTAATCTTTTTTATTGCCTCAATTGAAGCTTTATATGGCAGATTAGATAAAAATCCACCCGATCCTGAAATTATTGATCAACTTTTCGAAACTTAAATCTTTATTTCTCTGAACAATTAGCATTACAACATATTTTTTCCTTACCTCAATTTAAGGATCTATGCCGCTCTTTTCAAGAAGTAAAGTTACGTATAGATAAATACCGTCCGCCCCCAACAAAACAATCTGACCTATTAGAACCAGACTTGGCATGTCAATCAGAATCACCTTGTAAAGTACCTACTATTAATCTTCCTGTTTATCCATCGACAATTTTGCCATTTTTAACTAGTTATTGAATAAATTCCAAAACGATTTAAACAATATTGAACTTTGTGTTTAGAAAATTGAATAACTCAACATTATTATTACTTCAGAAAGAAATGAGTAAGGCAATATTGAATAAAATAGTCAAAACGGAAATATAGACTCCCAAACAGAAAGATTTACGAACGGACTGTATCGTTAACGTAACAATATCAACACGTTCCCGAAACAGTTTTTTGTCTATAATTTTCCATTATAAAAACATTTTGACATTCCAGCCACTGCTGTTTGCATTGCAGCTTTTCTCAATATTTTTATAAGCTATTACTTTCTATATTTGTTTTTGAAATAATTACCAAGCTACCTATTCGTACGGGTGTACACACCTCACATTTTGTTAAAAACAATAATTTCTGTTTATATAAAGTCTTGATCTTGATCTGAAAACCAACTTATTCCACATCACTGGTGTGCAACTAATTACTGCCCACGATTTAGTAAAGATATGACGTTTAACGCTCACTGAATCAGAAAAACGATCTCGTTTTCATTTAGTTCTGGAGATTTTCAAGATATTCTCACACGCACACAAACCACACAATCCACTTTGAAGAGGTATAATACGAAAGCGTGTTCGTATTTGATTTGATCCTGAGAAGCACTTGAAACTCAGACTGCTTAATAGGAAAACCAATAGCAGATAGAAGTCACGAATTATTTTTATAGAGATACGTTTAGGGCAGAAACCTAATTAACGAAGAACTTTGCAGCTGTAGCGTTTTATGTTTATATAATACAAGTTAATCACGTCTTTAAACGTAGTAGTATAAAATACAAAGATTTAGTGTGTTACCTAAAATCACAAAGATCTTTTAAAAGTTGAATCAACCCACGAGTGTATGTACAATTAGAGAAGCTGCTAAAAATAGCATAGAAAGTTAGTTTAAGAAAAGCTGTGGAAATAAACTCAAATCCATTGTTACAAATAGCAGGAAATTTAGTAGAAATTTCCTCTTCATGTACAATAGACTACATTTTGCCTTGTTACAGCTTCAAACATTATTTTCTTATTTCCTTATCCGGGTGATAACTTTAGAACTGTGTTATAGAATTGAAACATTTTAGGCATCGTGATTTGTACGAGCATTCATTTTCGAATAAAAAAGCTCCTTCTTCTACACATGCCACAAAAGACACTCCTAAATATTTCGAACCTAAAAAGCCATAGAGCGCAGCACGTATTAGTGAAATATATCGTAGCGTCGTTTAGTCTATCGCTGACCATAATAATTATATTGGAATGTAAGCAAGGCGTTTGTACAGAAAAGATAGGGGCCCCTGCGGACGATGAACTTGATCGACAGGTACAAGAGTTTTGCGCTTAAGAGTTATTCAAATTGCAATATGTACATTTGAGATGTTATTTGTATAATTTCGGATATATTCTTGAAATAACTAGTGCAATTAGATAAAATATAAATTACAGTAATGAGCGTTAGTTAGTTCAGTTCTAATTGAAGCTTTGATGACAATATATTCAAGTTTAAAATAATAATCTATAGGAACACTGTGGTACGATTTAAATAAAATTAAATAAAAACCCTTAACCACAAAAAAAAATATTTAAATTACTAGATACGTATTTCGACTACTATCAGTAGGAAACCTGTTAAAAAAAAAAAAAAAAAAAACCCAATAATAATAATTTACTATATTGTTGCTTTAAACACTATCGAGGATATTCTCCTCACCCGCAGGCTGGTGTTCTCAACAACAAACAAGTGAATTGTGACATTATAACTTAAATCTACTTAATTTATACTAATTTTAAAACTACTGAAGGGGTACCAATTTAATCTTGCTTTCTCATTGGTTGTTGACCAATAGGAAAAGCAAAGCAGATGACTCTATTGGCCCTTTATCGGTGTTTAAGAGGGGTCCTTTATGTTTAACAATTTTAATTGATTCATAGGCATTTAAGGAGGAAAACGTTGGTACCGCTTTTAACAATTTAACATTTTCTAGTTTAACGGGGTGGCTGGTTTCAAATATATGTTTGGCGACCTGAGACCTTTCATATTTACCATATTTGAAGTGAGCAATGTGTTCTTTAAATCTTGTTGTTATATTCCTCTTGGTCTGACCAATATATTTTTGAAAACACCCTGGCCCTGCACAACTAATTTCATAAATCCCCGACTTTTGCAATTTTTCCACCTTGTCTTTTGGATTACCTAGCAAGTCTTTAATTTTATTAGTATTAGTGAAAGCAATTTTGAAATTACACTGTTTGAATATTTTATCAAGACCCTTTGTGGTTTTGTGAAACGGAAGTTTAACATATTTAACATTATCGTTAGAGGTGGTTGATTGCAAAGTCGTTGATTTACGGATGTTTATCCTATTTTACACTTTCTAAAAATATTATCTATAATATCAGAAGAGAAACCATTGTAATTCGCTATTTGTTTAATAAGAGCAAATTCCTTATTAAATCTGTTTTTATTTAAAGGGAAATTCAATAATCTATTAATTAAAAAGTTAAATGAAGCCAACTTATGTTGTATGCTATGATTAGAGGAAGACAAAATAAAGCGATTTACATTGGTTTCTTTTCTATAAATGTCAAATTCTAATTTATTTGATGTCATTGGTCAAGTTATTTCTCAGCGCAATTAGCACAGGTTGAAATTCTGAGGGAAATTGTATCGCAAGTAGTAGAAAGGGTCGTACTCTGGTCCCACAATTTCTAAGTTGTTACAGTGCAACCAAGCAAACATAGGACCCGGAAAAAATGTGAACTAATTTCCAACAACATATGGAACCAATTAAAAAATGATTTGTTTCAAAGTACACTGCAGGAACAAAGCATTTTTAAGCAAATTTAAAATTCCATACTGTGTGTTATGTCGTGTAATTGTTAATTAAATCTTCTAAAATTATTTTTTATTAAAAAACATAATAATTGCCTTAATGTTAAATATTATTAACCTAACCTTACAATATTTCAATTTGACAATTAAAAACTTTCTACTTTGAGTGTACTTCTTAGCAGGCAGTGTCACCTAGTCCTATGCTTGCTGGGATATGAGAGCATTTTTAGAGTCAAGTTGCCCAAAGGATGCACTATTGTTGGATTTTTAGACGATACGCTTTTGATCATCAGGTCGAGATTGTTGATAGAAATGCGAACATCGAACGAGGCGTTGAGCAGGTTGCACGAATGGTCACGGGAGGTCAAGTTTGAAATTCAACACGTTGAAATCGGAGGCGCTTTATTCCGGAACGAAACCGAGACTGCGCTCCCCTAGGCTGATGCTAGGAGAGAAAAAGGTTCCGTTCAAGGAGGCCATCACATATCTCGGTGACAAATTAGATAACAAATTGAATTGGAAAGCGCATGTGCAGTTTGTCAAAAGCAAAGACATTACATGTGATTTTCCAATGCTCCACCCGAAGGTACTACACTGGCCAGGAAGCGAGTTTTTTTTACCTGGAAAATTTGGAATTTTGCCGGACCCTTGCTGTTCCAAGCAAGGTAGGGATCTTTAACGTGCGTGACAACACTCACACACGGGACCTCCATTTTACCTCTCATCCGAACGAGGGTGTATTTTTGTGAAAAATGCTCGCTTAACATTTTACAAGCGGACCGTGTCGGGATTCGAACCCGGGACCTAGGGCGTAGTAGTCACACACATACCACTACGCCACGGAGCCGCCTCAAAAGCAAAGACAGCTAGATATCGAACAGAATGACGACGGCAGCAAAGATACACTGGGAATGGATTAAGCGTCGAATCCCTAAAAACGGTCTACGTAGAAGCAATCGAACCGGCAATGTTGAATGAATGTTGCGGCTGTTTGGGCAGAGGGTTGAAGATCAGAAAAATGCGATAATTGACAAGCGTTCAGCGCATAGCAGTTATCAAAGCAGCGAGGGCGTACAGGACCACTTCCACGGAGGCAGTCTTAGTGATAAGTAAAAATCTTTCAATCAAATTTGTCGTCAGAGAGATTAGTGATTGAAGATTTGTAAATATATTAAAATGGCGATAAGTCGTCGAAAGTCTTGGTCTTGAAACTATAGAGATTGAGAGGATAATCATTATTTCTGAATTAAGCCATCCGGCCGATGTCAAGAGGATCGGGTTTGTCGAAGGCAATGAACTCGCGGAGGGGATCAAGATTCATACGGATGGCTTGCGAATATACGATGGGCAAGGAAGAGCGGCATTCGTTGTGTATAAGGAGAAAAGGGAAGGGTTCCGATTACAAACTAAACTTGCAAATTGGAGAACAATCTTTCAGTGCGTGTTGGTAGCTATAATAGCAGCTATAGAGTACGTCATCAACCATTCGAGAACAAGTGGGTAGTCCATCATTAGCAATAGCAAATCCGACCCGACTGTGGCAAATATTAACACCTCAACAGATCTTCAAGAGAACGTCTGGGCGATAGCGCACATTTTACTTGAGCTTTGGGATTTAAAGTTATATTGAGTTAGGTCGCATGACAGGAAACTCCGTTTCAAAACGAGACATAAATAAATTTGCTATGAAAGGTGATAAGAAAACTCCAAATACTTCCCAAGAATATGGTTAAGGTGCGTGGATGATATTTTTGCAGTTTTTGACACTTCTAAATCAAATGTTGATGATTTTCTTAAAGAAATGAATTCAAAATTTCAAAGCATAAAATTTACGTATGAACTAGAGAATAATGGACAATTACCCTTTTTAGATACATTAGTAATTAGAAATGGTAATAAATTAGAATTTGACATTTATAGAAAAGAAACCAATGTAAATCGCTTTATTTTGTCTTCCTCTAATCATAGCATACAACATAAGTTGGCTTCATTTAACTTTTAATTAATAGATTATTGAATTTCCTTTAAATAAAAACAGATTTAATAAGGAATTTGCTCTTATTAAACAAATAGCGAATTACAATGGTTTCTCTTCTGATATTATAGATAATATTTTAGAAAGTGTAAAAATAGGATCAACATCCATAAATCAACGACTGTGCAATCAACCACCTCTAACGATAATGTTAAATATGTTAAACTTCCGTTTCATAAAACCACAAAGGGTCTTGATAAAATATTCAAACAGTGTAATTTCAAAATTGCTTTCACTAATACTAATAAAATTAAAGATTTGCTAGGTAATCCAAAAGACAAGGTGGAAAAATTGCAAAAGTCGGGGATTTATGAAATTAGTTGTGCAGGGCCAGGGTGTTTTCAAAAATATATTGGTCAGACCAAGAGGAATACAACAACAAGATTTAAAGAACACATTGCTCACTTCAAATATGGTAAATATGAAAGGTCTCAGGTCGCCAAACATATATTTGAAACCAGCCACCCCGTTAAACTAGAAAATGTTAAATTGTTAAAAGCGGTACCAACGTTTTCCTCCTTAAATGCCTATGAATCAATTAAAATTGTTAAACATAAAGGACCCCTCTTAAACTGATGATGACCACATAGTGGTCGAAATACGTATCTAGTTATTTAAATATTTTTTGTGGTTAAGGGTTTTTATTTAATTTTATTTAAATCGTGCCACAGTGTTCCTATAGATTATTAATCAATTTTCTCTAAAATAATTAGAAGTACATTGGCGATTGGATAAAGTAATTTCAATTGCAGCATACAAAAATAATATTATGCATATTTTAAATAAAAAGAATTTAAATATAAAACCAAATTAATTTATGTTCAACGAAATTGTTGTTTTGGATTTGCCGGAAAGTGAATCATCATCATTACATCTTCGGTTTACAAACTGGTTAGACGCGTACCTCTGTTGTTGCCTATTCTGAGCTAACCTACACGTTCCCCTGATATTCCAACAGCCCATATCTTTCACTACCTACGTGTAAAGTCTGATCTAGGTATACTTTTATCTATCTCTGTTTGTAATATATCTCAGTAGGGTAAAATCAAGAAACCCACCGCCACATTTCCACCAGCATCCACATTTCCACACACATCTGGACCAAAAGTTTTCTTCGACTAACCATTTTCATCTTTCGAGATAAATGAGCATCCACATTTCCCACACGAGATAAACCTATTTTTAAGATTTTTTTACCGCTAACATTCTGGACCAAATAGTTTTCTTCGACTAACCATTTTCATCTTTCGAGATAAATGAGCATCCACATTTCCACACGAGATAAACCTATTTTAAGATTTTTTACCGCTAACATTCTGGACCAAAAGTTTTCTTCGACTAACCATTTTTCATCTTTCGAGATAAATGAGCATCCTCATTTGCTCCACATCTAAACCAAATAGTTTTCTTTGTCTAAATGCATCTTTCGAGATAAACCTATCTTGTTTGGTATCAATTAATATTAGATTTTCTCAGCTACCCGAATGTTTAGGAATTTTTAGATTGCATCACCCCAAGGAGCTACCCCATTTTAAGATTTTTACCTATAGCGACTTTTGAGCGTTCTTATAAATTTTCTTAGTCATGCGATACATCTTGTTAGTCTAAAATTTTACGCAGAATTTGAATCTGCAAGCAGATTTGAAATCGGACAACGCCCTGCAAAATTACACTTTAAGCTCTCAAACCTCTAAATTTCGCCTTTGCTTTATAAGCAAAACTAACAAATAGTTTTCCTCGTCTAGCCAATGCATCTTTCGAGATAAACCTACCTTGTTTGGTATCAATTAATATTAGATTTTCTCAGCTACCCGAATCTTTTATTTCTAATTTTCAGATCTCCGCGCTCTTTTCAACGTCTTAAAACCGTAGAAATTGTTTTGTGAACCTTAGAATTTTGGTGTTGAAAATAAAAACTAAACATATTAAATAAAATTTATTGATAAAATAACCGCCACTGAACACCTTATCCATCTAACGTATTGATTTTTTAAATAATATTAACAAAACGCTAGTTCGCAGGATCTGAAATTTGTGTAAACAAGGATGAACTCCATTCAACGGTACATCAACTACTTATTTTCTCTTTAGAATATACACCAGAAACTTGTATGCTTTTAATTAATTAAAAGCAGAAAGTTTTGTCCGGAAACGCTACTGTAAAATATATAGAGCAAATAAATTATTCCCTGAATGTGTTTTCAATTGCAATAACTGACTATACAATCATTTATGAATTTTAAATTACACTTTATTTAACTAAGTTACTTTAAACAAGAAATTACCGCAAAAAATTCCAATGCATGCTTAACAATAATGTAGAAATGGCAAGGTCGACTTTTGATGTCCAATGTAATGTGTTTTAAATATCTAAGAAAGCGCATTTTGCTGGTATGAAATCTATGGAATTTCTCCTGTAATGAAAGAAGAATGCATTCGTAATTGAAAATGCGTGCTACAACTTTCGCTAGATACCAGCCATGTATGTTAATTAGAAATTTTGTGTATATGCTGTTTTATAATTTCTTTTCTTGGACTTTCTATTAATTATGTTGAGAATATGTTTCAATGACGCGCATTTCAAATCGAGATATAATTGTTTGTAGATTACCAATACCACGAGGCGCTGAAAAGTGCGTATTTACGGAAAATACAAACCTCATTTAGTAGTATAATTAACGGAGCTTAACAGTGGACGATGTTACACCACGACATTAAATGGTGGCTTGAATATTTTCTTTGGAAACAATCGAAGATTGCCGAAGACACTCGAAGAGTGCACAAACGCGGTCACTAAACCACAATTAATAATCGCCTTTATAGGTTTAACATTTTACCATTACCAATGACTTTAATTTCTTATTGGAAGAATCCTTATTCTCCACACACTGCTACGTAGTTGCATGTCCATTCCTTTTGAGGTATATGCTCGTTATAGGTTGTAGCACCCGCGGTTTTTTAACTACACTTTGAGATCCCTTTAATCTTTTTAATCGTGTCCTTCTCGCGTACAATACAGTAGGACTTAGCCTTACCCTACAAATTCTAACACCAAGTCACCGTTAAACTCGTCTTTAAATTTCCCCACAACTTTTTGTTAACATGCGGTATATTGTGTTTATTATTTCCGCGTACACCACTTTAAACCTAAAAATAAAAACAGGATAGTTTAATACGTCTATTAATAATTTATGGTAATGTTGGCGATACAAATATGTAAAAACAAACTTTATCAAGAAATATGTTTTAATAGAATACATACACGTATTGATAACATCTATAAACCGCTGTGGTAACCAGAGTCTGGCGAATCTGGGATAGCCAAATCTCTAAACATTTGCGCAAGCGATTGCCTTCAGTTGCATCTTTTAAGTACTGAATGGGAAACATTTAATAATTTCCAACACTGTCAAGTAATTTAAATTGCTGCAATCATTAGACAGAGAAATAATGGCCTCTCTCCCCTCTAATAACGTTTGAACCCTTTCTTCCTCCGTCGTATTTCCACATACTTTTTATATCACAACAAATTTTCGTAAAATTCTGGAAAGTTTCTACACCTTAACTCAACCATTTTAAAACAGATCAATTCTCGCAAATTTAATAGCTTGATGCACTCGTACGCAGGTAGGACAATAACATTCCCATCTTTCATAATCTTCATATTATATAAATTCTCTTTTTCAAAATTGTTCAACAACCATATACTTCTATTAAAGGCTGTGCTCAGCTGCAATTTGAAATCTTGATCCAATTGTATGTCAACGATAGCAAAACTGTTCCTAATCAAGAAAATGTACGCGAGTGGTGATAATTTGAAGGAAATTCGCCTAACCTATAGGTTGACTTACCAACCAGTTGGTTGATATTTAATTGTGGTACTCGCACATCACTTGTAACGTCAACACAAGAAAAATCCATCTTTAATTTATAATTTTAATCAAACTCGATGATACTTTGACGACTAATGCACTGGAACATAGCTCTCGCCTTTTATGCCGATGGTCGAGCGTGCGCAGCTCCTTATTATATTAGTTGGCGTTATATGCAAGTCTTGACTGGAAAAGTGACGTGTATAATTGTTTATAGTGGGTTTTACCTGTATGTATTTAACCACCAACGCCATTTTAGAATTATTAAACAAAATTACTCTTAGCAGTATTTTAATATACCATCGTGTAAGATTTCAATTATTATTGTGTTTTCCTCAGGTTCTCAAATCCCTCGGAATTTTTTCAAAATCGAATGACCCTTACTGATTTGCAGATTAACCTTTTGCAAGCACCGTATATAATTCATCTTTAATCTATTTCTAAACCGTATCGCTCTGTCTTTTGAGATAAACCCTGGTGTAACCCATAAAATTAGTATAAATTTTCCTGGGTAATTGAAATTAATTATCAGGTCTTTTAAAAATAGTTCCAACAAAGACCTGTATATATTTATTAATATTCAAAAACCTATCAAAAACACCTTTGCATTTTTTTTGATTTAGCTCGATAATAGAGTTAAACTTCAAAAATATTTATTAGTGGTTAGAATTGTTAAAATTTTCAATTAGTGAATCCACATACAAATGATTAAACCAAAAGGTATAAACATACATTAATTCTGCACGGTGACCTAGAAAGTGGTTGGATAATTTATTTTAAATGTAGTTCAACATAAGACGTAAATTCTAAATAAATTTGGTGAAATGTATTCATTAGCCTTGCATTGTTTGTCGATGACGTCTGACTAATAATTTAATAAAAGCACTTTCCACAATTCTAGTTAAATAAATACACATTCTATAATTTGATTTAAATTGGGTTAATGTAAGGACAAATTTACTTATACTTTCTCTATGTACATAAATACGGGGAAATGATGCCAAAAGTTCATTTTAAGTTTATTTTGTAAACGTAAAGTCGTTTATAGTGTAATTAATAGTAATACTGAATTTTCAGTCTTTGGTTTAAAATTTCGTGTGAGGACTATCGACAAAGAAGAGTAAGTCTTAGTTTGAATTTTGCAAACGTAGAAAAATTAATATTTACATGTATAATTCAAAACTGTTAATCAACAATTTTTCTAGAATGAACATCTTAAGTATTGCGTGCAGTGTGTGCGAAAATGTTTTTACTGGATGTGATGCCATAAAAAACACAACGAAAGGCACATCGAGATGGTTTATTTCAGGAGGAACTAAAAATTACAGCCAATGAGTGGGAAAAATTAAGGATTTGGAAAACCAATCGACCGCAGCGCATAAAGAACGTATAAACACCGCAATTCAGTTAGAACGAACCAAGTTACTATTTGAAAAACCATACACCATAACAAAATCTTCTTCCAAAATCATAATTGTGGGTCTGAACCCATTCGACGAACAAAATAATTTTTTTTTGACACCATTTCAGAGCGTACTTGATGTATCCCTCAACGTATTTGGAAGTTTATATCAAATCTTCCACATTATACCACTATGGAAGTTGGCATGCAAAATCAGATATGCAAATTCGACAACTTGCGTTTTATTTAAATAACAATTGTTTAGTGAAGATGATGACATTTGATGGGTTATATGATATTTACCAAAGGAACTTTAGAGCACTTTTGGGGTATCCAGATCGTTCTCAACCATGCTAATACTTTAAAGAACTAACGGAAAAGGGTACTTAATATAGATCTGTTTCTGTTAGATGTCGCAATGGAAAGATATAATAGGAATGATGTTCTACAGAATCTCGCACATGATGTAATTAAAACAAATACAGTAATAGTGATATTGGGGTCATATTATCAATTTATAAGAACCTACCCAAGATTGTTTGAAAACAGTATTTGTAAACAAGTTGAGTATATGGAAGAATACAACAGGTTTCCATTCCACGCATTTACGAGCGATGTTTAAATTTTAAGCCAAAGACTGAAAATTTTTAACACTATTAATTACACTTTTGTTTTCTTATACGTTTCTAAATTGTTGTATTTCATCTACAGATATTAATAGATGTAATAAAAATGTTATAGTTTTAAATAAAACGATTCTGATTAATAATTTTGTAAAACGTTTATAACTAAATTGTTATACTCAACTACAGATATAGATCGAATTATGTTAAACTCGATCGGTTTTATATTCACTGACAATATTATTTATTTTCCGGATATTGAACCGTAAAGCATTGTAACCCAAAAATGATTTCCAGAAACGATACCAAGGAATGTTTGCCTCTTAATGATTAGACATTTGAACAATGTACTCCTTTCTTAGTAATTTGGTTTTAATTCGGACCATTCAAATTTAATAAAAATAAAGTTAACGTTAATTCTTTACAAACAACAAAACAAATAAAATTGGGTACTCTATTAACAACCCTATTCCAATGGTAAAGATGATAAAGTTTTTTTTTAAGATCAAAAAAAATTTAATATTGGGAAATGAATTTAAAAATAATAAATCTGTTAAACTATCAGAAAATTATTAATTTTATGGATTCACCCTTCTGAAATAAAAACCAAAGCTATAGGGGTAAAATACCGATTATTAAAAATTTTAAAATAACCGACTGAAATTCGATGGTCTATACACTTTAAGTAATGGGTTGAAAACTGCAGTTGCTATTACTTTGATTATCACAACCATGGTTATAACCTAAATAAATTATCTCTATAATATCTAAACTTCGACAAAGGAATTATAGAATAGGCAACGAAGTTGAGAGTATATTTTATACATATTTTTCAAAAGTAAAATGGAAAGCTCTTTATTTTGATAAAGTAAACATCGTAATAAAAATGAGCGGGGAAAATTAATTTTAGATGCTATAAAAATTTTTGAAAATTTCTAATGAAAAAATTTATCAAACAATTCCACCAACATTTAAATTATGTTGAATCTCTGGCAAATTAAAAATCAAATCCTAACATGTAATTTGATGCGAAAGATAAATGACTCCAAGTCAGCGTTTCTGGTGAAAAAAAGCAATTAAACATAATAAAATTTAAATGCCATTGACGAAATAAAAAAGGTGGATTACTGGTTCAGAACCCGAAACAAATGTTCCCTTCTTTAAACTCAGTCAAACAAAATCGTGTACAAAATTTATATGTATACAATTTCCTTAAAAGGGGAAAAAACTTTTTTCTTATTGTTTTGTTTTTAAATAAAAATATTTCTATGTAATTTTTTGTATTTGAATTGAAATATAAAATTTTTTCAAACTTGGGTTTTATTTATATATAATTTTGTTTTAGAAATTAAGAATTTGGTTTTAATTTTTCCATAGAATAAACAAAAAAAAAATTTTAAAGGTATTTTTAACTCATTTCTATTAAAATTAAATTCCTCTTTGATAATTCTTTTCATGAATTGTAATTTCTTCGGGGTTTTGAAAAAAAACAATATTCGGATATGTACCGTTGTCCCGGGTTTTTTGCCAAAAACCAGATAATGTATTCTATCTTCCCGCGAAGGTTTGGGCCATGGGATGGGTTGATGCGCATCGAAACTTACATTTCTTTAAAAATTTCCTTTTATTTAAAATTTTTCTGTAAACACTAATAATTTTCCAAGACCCAAAATATTCAAAACTAAAGAACGAAAATGTTTCACTTTGTTGCCAAGACCTAACTTCATTCACTAATAAGCTACATACCCTAATGCCATACCATTAATTGCGGTTATGATGGGTTGTTACACCCATACGCCATTCAGGTTGGACCTGGGTTAGATAAAGGAAAATAATGGGTTGGGCCGGCGCCGGCGCGGTAATTTTTTCCTCACCGGGGCAACCGATGTGTGTTTTTGGCAAATTGTATGATTGGTATGTTGGTGTGTGGGTTTGTTTGGGGAAAAGTTTGGCTTGCCATGTCTGGGTGGGCCTGCGTAAACGTGGGCTTGCTCGGTCGGTGCGTTCGCGCTTGTTTTTCAAGTCCTGTAATTGTCTGTGAATTGTGCCGTTATTGAAGAAGATGTGGTTTGGATCTGGCTTTGTTAAACTTGGTTGCTTGATGTGTTAAACTTGCTATCCAGTCCAACTGCCATGTGAAGCTCTCATCTTGAGGCTTGTTATTCAAAATGCTCAGTAAATATTTTTGTAAACATGCTGCAATTTTCTTCAGTGTTGATGTTTGGATTGTTTGTTCTTTCGTGGCAATTCTGAATGCTTGTAAGTGCGCGATTTCGGGGTAAATGTATCCTCTTATTAATATTGTCGCTCGTTACGGTCTAACTATCTCTTCGCATCGTTTATATTGGCACAAATTGCCAGGTAACTGGTTATTGTTAAATTGCTGTCGCATATTTTCCTGCTCAATATCATTTTGTGCTTGTTTTTCGAAATAAATATCTCCATCTGTTGTGTTGTCTTATCGAATGAAAATTTATTTAAACCTGGGATATATTGGCCTGTTCGATCGTAATAAAGTGATTTATGCCAAAAATCGTCGATGGTTTGTACAAACTAACCATGCGTGAATTTTAACCTGTTGCATCGGTTCGATCAATGGGTTCATGACTGTCGCTATCTTGTTTGAAACTTTGTTTGCGTTTAAAGTATTGCATCTGGTAATTGTTGTGTTCGAATTTGTGGGTATATCAGAATAATGTTGCACGTGTTTTTCCGCTGGTGTTTTCAAATGGCGGGGTGGTTTAAAACATGTTAACGCTGTTTGTGTGTGTTGATGCCGTATTAAATCGATCGGTTTCGCTCGAATAATGTAATAGTGTTGCTCATAGTAACGATTGAAATTCTATAATGGCTGTTTATAACGTTTTCGATTTGTCAGGATCCTTTAGTTAAAATGCGTTTTGTGACATTGTTGTATGGCTGGTTAAAATATTAAAGATGATTATGTTCTGGTTTAAAAGAGAATGTCGTGGGTAAACCCTTTTGTTTCAAAATGGGTTTTCTGGGTGGGATTTTTGGTTTGCAATGTTTCCCCCAAACCTGGCCTTTCCCCAATGGGGTGGTTGTTTTATCTAAACTGATGCAATTGTTCATTCGAAAGTTTGTTGATTTTGAAATAGTAATTATTTCTTCTTTTGCAAATTAAAACTGTTATTCGTCATCCTCCGTGTAACACGATTTCGTGTTATTTTAATAATTCAAAGATGTTTAAAATGACAACAAATGATCATTCGTATTTTTGTTGTGAAAACTATTCTTTTCAAATATTGGTTTGTTTATATTGATTGTTTAAATTTTGTGGTGACATCGAACAATGCTAATTCGAATCGGTGTAAATTATCAACACTGTTCTTCTTGTTGCAAGAATTATCCTTGATTGTTGTGGAATATGTGATTCCTGCGCTAATAATGTTTTGATTTCATTCGAGCTAAATCTAATTGGTGTGCTGATATGTTGGAATAATGTCTCAGTCTTGTTAACTTTTCAGACTGATAATAATTCCAGGAAAATTTATCTGGGTCGGTTTTCTCAAGCGGATCGGTTGTAATTAAGATGAAATTGGTGCTTAAAGGTTTCTGTCGTGGTCTTCGATTTAAATTTGGGATTGTCGAACTGGAATTGTTGAATCTTAACGATGGTTATAAAAATGTGCTAAAATAATTTGTTAAATTCTAAATGGCGTTGGTGGTTAAAACATCGGTGCCATATCGATCCGTCATTTTCGGTCAAGCTTACTTCGCAAATATGGTGCTTTGCGCTGCTATCGGGCATTTCCGTGCGCAAAGGTATCATCGAGTTTGTATTAAATTAACTACTGAAATTTTCGCGGTTTGTCCATGTCAACCAATAATGGTTGTCGTACGATGTTTGGTCATGCATTGGTGATCTTTTGAAGCGTTCATGTGGTGAACCCATTTGTTGAAACGGTTGTTTATGGTGAAGTGGTGAAGATTCGCGCGGTGCAGTTTAATTTGCGGTTGATCTGTTTTAAAATGGGATTATTGAAAACTTTCCAGAATTTTCGAAATTTGTTGCTGATTAAAAAGTGATGTTCGACGGGGAAGAAAGGGTTCAAACGTTATTGAGGGGAAGGTTATTTTCTGTCTTGATTGCAGCAATTTAAAATTGACGGTTTGGTTTTAAATGTTTCTTCGCTTGATGCCGCAAGGCAATCGCTTCGCAAATGTTTGGGGCTATCCCAGATTCGC
This sequence comes from Platerodrilus igneus, assembly GCA_036346225.1. Taxonomy (NCBI): domain Eukaryota; kingdom Metazoa; phylum Arthropoda; class Insecta; order Coleoptera; family Lycidae; genus Platerodrilus; species Platerodrilus igneus. Next base: position 21,335 of record JARFIW010000266.1, on the reverse strand, counting down.
CAGACTTGGTTACCAAGCGGTTTATAGATGTTATCAATACGTGTTGTTTCTATTAAAACATATTTCTTGATAAAGTTTGTTTTACATATTTGTATCGCCAACATTAATTTATTAAAGACGTATTAAACTATCCTGTTTTATTTTTAGGTTTAAAGTGGTTTTAAACACAATATACCGCATGTTAACAAAAAGTTGTGGGGAAAAAAGACGGTTTGGTGACGGTGTTGAATTTGTAGGTAGTGGCTAAGTCCTACTGGAGCGAAAGGACACAAAAAAGATTAAAGGGATCTCCAAAGTGTGTTAAGTAAAACCGCGGGTCAACCTAAACGAGCTTCCCAAAAGGAATGGACATGCAACTACGTACGTGTGGGGAGAAAAGTTCTTCCAATAAGAAATTAAAGTCATTGGTAATTTGAAACCTTAAAACGTTTTAAATTTGGTTTAGTGACCGCGTTTGGCACTCTTCGGTGTTTCGGCAATCTTCGATTGTTTCAAAGAAAATATTCAAGCACCTTTTGTCGTGGTTCCGTCCACTGTTAAGCTCCGTTAATTAACTCTAAATGAGGTTTGTATTTTCCGTTCGCACTTTTAGCGCCTCGTGGTATTTTCTCAAACAATTAATTCAAAATCCTATTGAAACTATTTCCATAATTTGGTAAGAAAAGAAATTTCCAATAAAAAATTTTCTTGGGTTAAAGTTTTGGGCCCGTTTTTTAAAAAGGGGGTTTACCAAAAAAACCAAACCCTTTGGGTTGGGAAATCTCCAAAATTTATCTTTTAAACCTTAAAAATTTTTTTTAAAAGGCCCCGGTTTAGATTCAAAAATTAACCCATTTTTGGCTGGGAAATTTCCCATTTTAATTAAAAGTTTTTTTAAAAAAAAACCCGATTAACCCAAAAATTTTTTTAAATTTTAAACAATTAAAAATAAAAACGATTCATTCTTTTTTTAAGGGATTTCTGGGTTTTTATCAAAAATTTTTTTTAAAAAAAATTTTTTAATTTAAAAACCTTAAATTTTAAATTTTTTCTTGAATTTTTTTTTTTTGTTAAATTTAAAAAATTTTTTAAAAATTTTTTTTTAAAGAATTTTGGGTTTTAAAAGGAAAAATTTTTAATTTTGAAGGATTCATCCTTGTTTAAAAATTTGTCCTGGAATCTTTTGTTAAAATTTAAAATCAATGTTGTATAATTTATGGCGGTTATTTTATAAAAATTTTTTTTAATATTTTAGTTTTTATTTTAAACCAAAACTGGTTCCAAAACAATTTCTACGGTTTTAAATTAAAAAGTCGGAGCTAAAATTGAAAAAAAAATTCGGGAGTGAGAAAATTAATTTTTGTCCAAACGGTGGTTTACCAAAACTTAACGGGAAAACATTTGTTTTTTCTTATCAAAGGGTTTGGGTTTGAAGCTTAAAGTTTTTTGCAGGGCGTTTCCTTTAAATTGTTCAATTAAATTTCAAAATTTTAGATAAAAGGTTGCATGACTAAAAAATTTTAAGGCTAAAAGCGCATAGGTAAAAACTTAAATGGGTATCTTGGGGTGGATCAATCTAAAAATTCCTAAAATTCGGGTAGCTGGAAATCTAATATTTAATTGATACCAAAAAGATAGGTTTATCTCGAAAGTGCATTGGCTAGACAAAGAAAAATTTTTAGATTGGGAGAATGAGGATGCTCATTTACTCGAAAATGAAAAATGGTTACCGAAAAAACTTTTTCCGAAGTTAGCGGTAAAAAACTTAAAAATAGGTTTATTCGTGTGGAAATGTGGATGCTCATTTATCTCGAAAGATGAAAATGGTTAGTCGAAGAAAACTTTTGGTCCAGAATGTTAGCGGTAAAAAATCTTAAAAATAGGTTTATCTCGTTGTGGAAATGTGGATGCTCATTTATCTCGAAAGATGAAAAATGGTTAGTCGAAGAAAACTTTTTGGTCCAGATGTGTGTGGAAATGTGGATGCTGGTGGAAATGTGGCGGTGGGTTTCTTGATTTTACCCTACTTATCTCGCACTATTCCCCAATTGTCTTAGAACGTGTCCTGTCCTTCTGTTTTTCCTATTTTTGTTTTTCTACAAATATGTTTCTTCCCTTGCTCTTTCTAAATCCTCTTTCTGATTAACTTTGTCTGTCCATGCTATCATCATCATACATCTGAAGCATAACATTCCAAAAGGCTTCTACCTTATCTCTGTCTGCTTCTCCTACTGTCCGTTCGTACTTCATAACCACATAGTACTGTGCCCTACACATATGCTTTCTTTCCTTATTTCTATGTTTGTTGTCTTCGAACATAGCTGATGTTCTTTTTTGTTAGATACAGCTCGGTACCCTTTTTATTGTTTTCTAAATATATACCCTATGCCACCGATATTCAGTGATATGTGAAGGGGGTTAAGCAATCTGCGGCTACCAAGATCCCCCATCACTTAACCGTTCGCACAATTAATAGCTTTACAATAAATTCTTTCGCATAATCAACATTAGTGGAGAATATTGCCACACGCGTAGTTGCTTATAATAATCACAGGTTCAAGTACAATTATTTTTTCCTCATAAGTTTCCGTTTTGGAACTGGTTGAACACATACCTCTTTGACTTCTATTCAGAGCTAGTACAAACACTTCCCTGAAATTTCCATAACCTACATATTTGACTATCTGTGTGCAATAGTATAACCTAGGTCTACCTCTACCTATCTTTTTTCCTATCTCTGCTTCTAATATACTCCGCACTACTCCTTAATGTCTTAGTATGTTGTCTATCATTTTACATCTCCTGTATTTACCGTTTTCCACACATTTCTTTCTACCTCTTGGAGTTCTTCCAGGCTCTTGGGACATTTTAGGCCCTCGACCGCTAGTTTTCTGTTCGCCAATCCTCTATTATCCATCTCTGGTGTGCAGTCAACTAGCATTCGCAGCGGGTGTTCTCAGTCAATCGGAATCTTCGCAGGTATGCTTTTAGTGCCCCGTGCCCTGATACTAGTTGCACCATCTTATGATCAAATTTTACCTACATCTTATCTCTAGCTTCTATGATTGGTATAAATTTGTGTGTCCACTTACCAGTGGCAGCGTCGTTGCACTTCTCTTCCTACTGTCGGATTGACCTTTATCGCAGCTTTTTCTCAATGAACGACCTCGGTACCAAAGAATACGGTGTAAGAAACTCCCCTGTTGCAGTCTGTTTGGTGAGTTCATCTGCTCCGTCGTTTCCTCGATTGCTGTCATGCGACCTAACTCAATATAACTTTAAATCCCAAAGCTCAAGTAAAATGTGCGCTATCGCCCAGACGTTCTCTTGAAGATCTGTTGAGGTGTTAATATTTGCCACAGTCGGGTCCGATTTGCTATTGCTAATGATGGACTACCCACTTGTTCTCGAATGGTTGATGACGTACTCTATAGCTGCTATTATAGCTACCAACACGCACTGAAAGATTGTTCTCCAATTTGCAAGTTTAGTTTGTAATCGGAACCCTTCCCTTTTCTCCTTATACACAACGAATGCCGCTCTTCCTTGCCCATCGTATATTCGCAAGCCATCCGTATGAATCTTGATCCCCTCCGCGAGTTCATTGCCTTCGACAAACCCGATCCTCTTGACATCGGCCGGATGGCTTAATTCAGAAATAATGATTATCCTCTCAATCTCTATAGTTTCAAGACCAAGACTTTCGACGACTTATCGCCATTTTCCTATATTTACAAATCTTCAATCACTAATCTCTCTGACGACAAATTTGATTGAAAGATTTTTACTTATCACTAAGACTGCCTCCGTGGAAGTGGTCCTGTACGCCCTCGCTGCTTTGATAACTGCTATGCGCTGAACGCTTGTCAATTGTCGCATTTTTCTGATCTTCAACCCTCTGCCCAAACAGCCGCAACATTCATTCAACATTGCCGGTTCGATTGCTTCTACGTAGACCGTTTTTAGGGATTCGACGCTTAATCCATTCCCAGTGTATCTTTGCTGCCGTCGTCATTCTGTTCGATATCTAGCTGTCTTTGCTTTTGAGGCGGCTCCGTGGCGTAGTGGTATGTGTGTGACTACTACGCCCTAGGTCCCGGGTTCGAATCCCGACACGGTCCGCTTGTAAAATGTTAGGCGAGCATTTTTCACAAAAATACACCCTCGTTCGGATGAGAGGTAAAATGGAGGTCCCGTGTGTGAGTGTTGTCACGCACGTTAAAGATCCCTACCTTGCTTGGAACAGCAAGGGTCCGGCAAAATTCCAAATTTTCCAGGTAAAAAAAACTCGCTTCCTGGCCAGTGTAGTACCTTCGGGTGGAGCATTGGAAAATCACATGTAATGTCTTTGCTTTTGACAAACTGCACATGCGCTTTCCAATTCAATTTGTTATCTAATTTGTCACCGAGATATGTGATGGCCTCCTTGAACGGAACCTTTTTCTCTCCTAGCATCAGCCTAGGGGAGCGCAGTCTCGGTTTCGTTCCGGAATAAAGCGCCTCCGATTTCAACGTGTTGAATTTCAAACTTGACCTCCCGTGACCATTCGTGCAACCTGCTCAACGCCTCGTTCGATGTTCGCATTTCTATCAACAATCTCGACCTGATGATCAAAAGCGTATCGTCTAAAAATCCAACAATAGTGCATCCTTTGGGCAACTTGACTCTAAAAATGCTCTCATATCCCAGCAAGCATAGGACTAGGTGACACTGCCTGCTAAGAAGTACACTCAAAGTAGAAAGTTTTTAATTGTCAAATTGAAATATTGTAAGGTTAGGTTAATAATATTTAACATTAAGGCAATTATTATGTTTTTTAATAAAAAATAATTTTAGAAGATTTAATTAACAATTACACGACATAACACACAGTATGGAATTTTAAATTTGCTTAAAAATGCTTTGTTCCTGCAGTGTACTTTGAAACAAATCATTTTTTAATTGGTTCCATATGTTGTTGGAAATTAGTTCACATTTTTTCCGGGTCCTATGTTTGCTTGGTTGCACTGTAACAACTTAGAAATTGTGGGACCAGAGTACGACCCTTTCTACTACTTGCGATACAATTTCCCTCAGAATTTCAACCTGTGCTAATTGCGCTGAGAAATAACTTGACCAATGACATCAAATAAATTAGAATTTGACATTTATAGAAAAGAAACCAATGTAAATCGCTTTATTTTGTCTTCCTCTAATCATAGCATACAACATAAGTTGGCTTCATTTAACTTTTTAATTAATAGATTATTGAATTTCCTTTAAATAAAAAACAGATTTAATAAGGAATTTGCTCTTATTAAACAAATAGCGAATTACAATGGTTTCTCTTCTGATATTATAGATAATATTTTTAGAAAGTGTAAAAATAGGATCAACATCCGTAAATCAACGACTTTGCAATCAACCACCTCTAACGATAATGTTAAATATGTTAAACTTCCGTTTCACAAAACCACAAAGGGTCTTGATAAAATATTCAAACAGTGTAATTTCAAAATTGCTTTCACTAATACTAATAAAATTAAAGACTTGCTAGGTAATCCAAAAGACAAGGTGGAAAAATTGCAAAAGTCGGGGATTTATGAAATTAGTTGTGCAGGGCCAGGGTGTTTTCAAAAATATATTGGTCAGACCAAGAGGAATATAACAACAAGATTTAAAGAACACATTGCTCACTTCAAATATGGTAAATATGAAAGGTCTCAGGTCGCCAAACATATATTTGAAACCAGCCACCCGTTAAACTAGAAAATGTTAAATTGTTAAAAGCGGTACCAACGTTTTCCTCCTTAAATGCCTATGAATCAATTAAAATTGTTAAACATAAAGGACCCTCTTAAACACCGATAAAGGGCCAATAGAGTCATCTGCTTTGCTTTCCCTATTGGTCAACAACCAATGAGAAAGCAAGATTAAACTGGTTCCGCTTCAGTAAATTTAGAATTAGTATAAATTAGGTAGATTTAAGTTATAATGTCACAATTCACTTGTTTGTTGTTGAGAACACCAGCCTGCGGGTGAGGAGAATATCGTCGATAGTGTTTAAAGCAACAATATAGTAAATTATACAGCTAATTTTTTTTCTACTGATGATGACCACATAGTGGTCGAAATACGTATCTAGTTATTTAAATATTTTTTGTGGTTAAGGGTTTTTATTTAATTTTATTTAAATCGTGCCACAGTGTTCCTATAGATTATTAACTATGACTTCCCGGTCTTCGGAACTTAATAGGTATCGGAGCTTAGCTCTTAAAATTAGTTTTGTAAAAGCAGATATTCGATTTCTAAAAAGTTGTAAAGCCCACAAAGTTTTTCCAAATTTCATTAACGTAAAAATCAGCAGTAATTGTAAACGTAGTAACGCAATAATCAATTTTGCAAAAGATAAATGGCTTAATTTGGAAATCAAATATCTGTACAGTAAACTTAGTAGATTGGAACTGGAAACGTATAAATCGCACCTAGCACTAACGTGCAATTTATCCGAGTCCGGTTTTCAGGAATGGAATAATTTCAGAGATTTGTTTTGAAGTCAACAATCATAAATTGTTAGACAAAATTAATAGGCAAAACACTAAGTTGAAGTTTCTTTTAAAGAAACACAATGTCAATGTACCTCCTAAAAAACTGGAAATTACTTCACCTCAATTAGAGTCAATAGTTGTTAACGAATCGTCGAAAATCTTTAATAATGAAGAGTTGACTTTCCTTGATCGAGGCCTAAAATTTGGAGTAGATCATTTGAAAACTCCTTTGGAAGACATTATTGCTGGCATTGAAAAATCCATTTCAAAATTAGATGACAATTCAAAAAACTTTATTAGAAACGCGCGCAAAATTCAACTTTCGAACAACTTACGCACTTGCGCAAGGAATGCCTCAGAACAAACAAGGAAAGATCATCTGATTATTAAAGATTTACGACAAAAGAATTGTTATTATTTAAAGGCTGATAAGGGAATAGGTTGGTTATTCTGGATAAACAAGACTATGTTGATAGAGTAGAGACTTTGCTGTCTGAGGGTCCTTACAGACCAATAGTCAAAAAACGTAAAAATGAAGTTCCTTTAAATAAAATGATTAAATCAACAGAGTCTGTTTTGAAAGAATGTCCAAACCTAATTTCGCCCACACTAAAATTAAAATTAAAAATTTCGAATCCTGAAATGCCAAAGCTTTACTGTTTACCAAAGATTCACAAAATAATAAATCGATGAGACCAATAGTTTCAGGTATCAACTCACCGACTTACTATTTATCACGATGGCTGTCAAATGAATTTAAGAATTTAAAGTTTAATAGTTTGTCTGTAAAAAACTCTTTAGAGTTCATTAATAAAATTAAAAATATCACATTAGAAGAGAACGAAATCTTAATTTCATTTGATGTCAGTTCATTATTCCCTAGTGTTCCAATACCACGTACTTTAACATATTTAAAGGATGTTCTTATAGATAGTGATATTGATGATGATAAAGTTGAGGACTATATCAAGCTTGTTTCGCATTGCATGTCCCAGAACTGTTTTCAATTCAACAACAAGTTGTACGAACAACATGAAGGCACAGCAATGGGAAATAGCTTATCACCTTTCATAGCAAATTTATTTATGTCTCGTTTTGAAACGGAGTTAAAAGAAAACTCCAAATACTTCCCAAGAATATGGTTAAGGTACGTGGATGATATTTTTGCAGTTTTGACACTTCTAAATCAAATGTTGATGATTTTCTTAAAGAAATGAATTCAAAATTTCAAAGCATAAAATTTACGTATGAACTAGAGAATAATGGACAATTACCCTTTTAGATACATTAGTAATTAGAAATGGTAATAAATTAGAATTTGACATTTATAGAAAAGAAACCAATGTAAATCGCTTTATTTTGTCTTCCTCTAATCATAGCATACAACATAAGTTGGCTTGATTTAACTTTTTAATTAATAGATTATTGAATTTCCTTTAAATAAAAACAGATTTAATAAGGAATTTGCTCTTATTAAACAAATAGCGAATTACAATGGTTTCTCTTCTGATATTATAGATAATATTTTTAGAAAGTGTAAAATAGGATCAACATCCGTAAATCAACGACTTTGCAATCAACCACCTCTAACGATAATGTTAAATATGTTAAACTTCCTTTTCACAAAACCACAAAGGGTCTTGATAAAATATTCAAACAGTGTAATTTCAAAATTGCTTTCACTAATACTAATAAAATTAAAGATTTGCTAGGTAATCCAAAAGACAAGGTGGAAAAATTGCAAAAGTCGGGGATTTATGAAATTAGTTGTGCAGGGCCAGGGTGTTTTCAAAATATATTGGTCAGACCAAGAGGAATACAACAACAAGATTTAAAGAACACATTGCTCACTTCAAATATGGTAAATATGAAAGGTCTCAGGTCGCCAAACATATATTTGCAACCAGCCACCCCGTTAAACTAGAAAATGTTAAATTGTTAAAAGCGGTACCAACGTTTTCCTCCTTAAATGCCTATGAATCAATTAAAATTGTTAAACATAAAGGACCCCTCTTAAACACCGATAAAGGGCCAATAGAGTCATCTGCTTTGCTTTCCCTATTGGTCAACAACCAATGAGAAAGCAAGATTAAACTGGTTCCGCTTCAGTAAATTTAGAATTAGTATAAATTAGGTAGATTTAAGTTATAATGTCACAATTCACTTGTTTGTTGTTGAGAACACCAGCCTGCGGGTGAGGAGAATATCGTCGATAGTGTTTAAAGCAACAATATAGTAAATTATACAGCTAATTTTTTTTTCTACTGATGATGACCACATAGTGGTCGAAATACGTATCTAGTTATTTAAATATTTTTTGTGGTTAAGGGTTTTTATTTAATTTTATTTAGAGAAAATTTATTAATTCAATGCTCCGCCTAAAAATATAAGACTACCTAAGGATTATTGTTGGTTGTATCCTATTGTCTAAATACCTCTCAACAACGTTTGATATTTAAGCAATTCTTACTAAATTTTTGAACGACGTACGATTATATAAGTACCAGATGCTTAAAAGTATTTACAAGCTAAAATGATAAGTATTGCGTCATCACCTAGATAGCGCTGACCAATGTGTGCTTGTTATTCGGAAATTCAACCAAGGCATAAACTTTGAATCCGAATATCAGATATTTAAGTATCAAAATTACCGAGAACTCAGTGTCAACCTCGATAGCACCACTTAACCCTCAACTAATCATGCAACTTAAAACGCTTGGGCATTGCGGGAAACAAAAATCAGATGAAGAAGAGGGAAAAATTAATCTACAACGGACAAAATTATTACTGCTTCACTCTGTACAATGAATTTCACGAAATGCTAATAGTAATTCAATATGCTATTTCAATTCTTAGAAAAAATAATTTTAATTAGGGCAGTTAGTATAATTAAAGCAATTAAAATTTGAATTGTCTTTGAATAAATTAATACAGGTTAGTACAATATGTAGATAACGCAAAGTCATAATAGGATACACTTTGCAACTATGAAAACCGCTGAAAGAAAGTTTTTGTAAGTCATACAGTGTAATAACCTTGTAATAAATACAGGCATCATGTAATAAACTCAAACCACAGAATTATAAAGTTATTTATACATCAAACGAATTCAAATTCATAAATTAATTTATATCACAAATGAGTAAACCTAATACTTAGTTCAATATACATTCGTAGCGGAAGCATATCATTTAAAGAAACCTTTAACATTAAAAAGAAAATAACCATGACCAACGAATATGAGTATTTTCTACCATAATTATTCCACATGCAAAAGAGCTTTTACCTATTTGTAATTAAATAAATTAAATACAATATTAAATAGTTGCAAGATGAGGAAATCCTAAACAAACTGTAATGATAATACAATGTAGAAAAAAGACACCAGACGTTTAGCAACGAAATCCATCAGGATTAAGTTCAGATAATTAGTTACAACATTAAATGCAAAGTGGCAAGGTTTCAATATAAAATAATTACAATCACGCACCTTTTGTCTAATAGGATCACGTTAGTTTACGCTTGCTCGCGTGGTAGGAAAGATCAGACAATGACATAATCCCCCCCTTTTAAAAACAAAAGAAGAAAAACAAAACTAATTAGTTATTTATAAGCCACAAACAACAACAGATGTGCGGCTAAGCAATAAAAGTTGGTTTGTCGTGAAACACCTCTTTATATAAAGTATTACTAAATGTACAGTGTTACATCATTAGAAGTATAAGATTTGGACATAGCAAGTTTAATTACTACTGGATGTAATATTTAATGATAAAGGTTTTAATGCATTAAGAATAAACTGAAAATGAATTTTATAATTTTTTTGTTGCATGTATTTTGTTATAGGAATATCTCTAAATCACAAACCTGAATATTAATGTATGTACATTTAAAATTGTTATATGCATACCTTTTCACAGGAATGCTGAAATAATAATATTATGGAATAGATTTGAGTAAGATGAGTTGAGATTTGCTACTTTATTTTCTAAACATGCCGGTAATCTTTTCTAAAGGAAATCCATTTCACTAGAGAGTACTCCATAATTAAAATCCCCTGGATTACTCGTTATCCAGAGGGAATTTTACTAAACTAGACGAAGTTGTCACTCATAAACTTGAATTGAAAACCTTACAATGTTAATGTTGTTATTAACTCGGCTTGAAATTTTTGTTCTATTTTCTTTGCTTACTGCTATAGGACCTTGTAGTTGATCGGTGCATCTTTATTTTGTTACTGGATTCCCACCTATCTTTGGCAATTCCAAATTTAATAATTTAATACTTCAAATACACGTAACAAACTAAATTTCATTTTTAAATTATTTACTAAAACTTGACTTGTGAAAGTTATAGGTGACAGAATATAAATGGTGCACCTGTATTTTTTTAATTTTTTACTTAAACTTGACCTATTTTAAGTTAAATGTATCTAGTATTTGCGTAGCTGTTTACGTTTTGAAATTCCGCTCCAAAACTTGACTAACTGTAGATTGAACTCATTTATGCGATTGACTTCTTATTTATTTTCTACGAAAACTTACTTTGAGTTGAAAATAGTATAGTATATCTACTCTTATAAGGAGCGATCGCTTAAATTCTTTGTTTGTGAGCCCTTGGCATGAACTTTTACATGCATCCTATAATTTAACGCATCAATTACTTGATAATATAGCTTTTAATCGATTCGCTGGTCGAAATTAATTCTGTACGAAGATGTTTGGGGGATGTTCGCGCCATTTTGCTCTCTCAACGTGGTATTCTTTATCAAGCCAGACTAGATAAGGAATAGCATAATTAAAAGAGCCGATAAACAACCATCCGCGAACGCGAACGTGTTTCATTAATTCTCTATATTACTTTCTATAATGTCTTCCTACCATAATCATTTCCTTACTCCGTTCCTATTTACCTCTAGCCAGAAATAGTACTGAAAGTTGCCGCGTTAGTGCTCCAGATGTTGTGCTTCGGTAAGTGCTTTTAAGTATTTATGTGACTTTGTATTCAAAATCTATGTTTCCTTTATTTTACTCTATACAGTCCATGCTTTACCTTACAACCCCTAGTTTACTGCCTACTGCACTTCAGGCAATTTCTAATTGCGTCCCTTGTCGTTCCAAAAGGCGCATACAGGGGAGAAGACTTAAATACCTCGTAAATTCGTATATGTTTATACCATCAAGTTTGAAAATACGCTCAACTTGCTAGGTTACAGTAAACTTGCATTCCTATAAATTTATAAAGCTGTTACAACCCTGACCTTGTTTACGTACTAGAAAAAGAAATCTTTTTTTCGGATACGACAATAATTTGTACGTAATCTATAATTTTTTAATTAACTGTGTTAGTATTCCAGAGTGTGAGATAAATTTATGAATATGTCATTTTGTGCTACGTATTTACCTAAATGAGATTTCTGTTGTGATAGACACGTCATTTTTGATTTTACGTGAAAGACATACGAATGAAAACTCATGCATTTTTAAAAAATTGGATAAACTACGAATCGTGCTCCACTCAAGTTAGGTAAACATTTAATAACAAATAGCTATTCAATTAATTAAGGAATATAGACGATAGTTAAATACATATCATCAAACTGGATTAAATCGAATCCTAAACAATACTTATTCTAGCTTTATATTGTACTAATCGGCAAAGGTAAACACGAGTATCCTTTCAACATGTGGCATACTTCGATTACGTTTCAATTATTGGTTACAGAAAATTTATTATATCAACCAGTGATAATTGACATAAAATCAATAATTTTTGATAGGTATTCAATATTTACGTAGAGAAAACTACATTGTAGATATTTTCCCATAACTTTACCAATAGATAGTGTAACCTTTAAAGGCATAGTAAGTGAAAGCATGCAGCAAATTTTATTAGAAAAACAAAAGAAAATGGTTAAGTCTAGACAATTTGTAACGCTTGTCAATTACATCCTTCTCCAATATATATTGCTGTGTTCCCATGTATTAGAATCGAGCCTCACGAATTGGGCGCCAAAAATGCTGTGAATCCACCAAAATCCGGGAACTACGGTTTTCGAATCGAGCCTCACGTTGGGCGCCAAGAATGCTGTGAATCCACCAAAATCCGGAAACTACGGTTTTCGAATCGAGCCCCACAGATTGGGCGTCAAGAATGCTGTGAAATGTACAAAAAGCTATTAACTTAACTGGTCCGTTGATTTTCTTCTGTTAATCGCCTCTTTACTCTTTTCCGCCTCGGCTGCTCACCTAGTTAAAACTTTCATCCTCATTCAAAAAGAAACAAATACATTCCTACCACAAACAACAACGTTAACTCTATTTACATCAATATTCATAATACATTAAAATTTCAAAATTAAATTTCAGCATAAATTTCAGTATCAGAAAACTTCAAGATTAAATTTATTATCATTTTAATGTGCATCCAGAATTAAAGTCCTTGTAGGATGCCTACTAATTAATATAACAATATATGCAGACCTGAGTCTGAGTACAAAGGAGCATCTCCCACCCTTTACGTTAATTAACCAGGTTCGTCTAATTGAGCTCAAAGACATACCCAAATTTTCATCAAGAACATAAATACTAAATACTCCTTTCTACTTAAACAAGAAAATTTCACCTTAAAATTAAAAATTTGTTGTTTGTACAAATTCACTACTGTCCATTTTTTAGCAAACAAATTATAAAGTTATTCAACACACACCAAAACATCAAAAATCGAACAACAAAGCATAAGTTACCTGAAGGGTAATGCACTCGTGGCTCCAATGTACATCGTCCTCTGTTAATCACACCATTCCACCTGGGTTATGTTTAGGTCCTCGGATTACTGGTCGCCTTTAAAATTTTCTACACCACCATTCATCTAAAGTTGTTTCAGTGCTTTTCCAGAACTCATCTGTGTATATCTGTATCTTGTTTTGTGGATCTAGTCACGTTTACGAATCATTTAATTATTAACACCCCCGAAAAATAGCAAAGAAATTCATACTTCTTTCACGCTATACGCCAAAACTGCCTACTTTTGTGTATTCATTTGTCGTTGCAAATTTGAATAATTGGTACAGTGATACTAGACTTTATTACCTTGCATCTTTTTTTCTAAGTGCACTAAATTACTTTCATTGTAGCACGTAAAGAACAAACTGTTTTAAATCACCAAAATATACGAGCAAACTATTTAAATTATTCAATCAAAATCGGAAAACTAAGAGCACTGTTTAACGCATTGAATCAAATCGAAAATCTAAGAGAGAGAAACTCATATTAACCCGGGTATATATAATGGTTAGCATGTCTGTCGGTTTTGTCCCCAAAACGGCCAGTTTCTAGAATTTCGCATACTATGTTCTCATCTCGACCGCCCGTGAGTCGGTTCTTATTAAATTTGCACTCGCGCCAGTTAAATCTCAGAAATTTCGACACGGCTCGCAACGTCTGGGAATAACTAATTAATTTTTATACAGAAATGTTATTTTTACCTCTCATGTTTGCCTCTTATTTTCAACCAATCGCAACCCACTCACGCCTTTTACTATATATGTCTCTGTCTTGCGCATATTATCCGTCTCTATCTACCCTGTTCTGAGTGGTACTAATCGATATTCTTTAGTATCGGTTATTTTCAATCCACGTGGACTGTGAAATGACCCACCTTATTAGCATTTCCCGTAAATATTAAGCAACGGTTTCTCCAACATTCTCTGTAACCATTTGTTATCTGCAAAATTTACGCAGAACGTGTCTTTTAAAAATACGCAGGTGTTCAAACATAATACTTCTAAATAACACTTCTACGATTTGAATATTATTGGGTTTTTACAAGCTTTTATACATATTATATGTTACTAATGGTTCAATTAACTCCAATTAAAATAATACCCTTTAATTTTTAGTGAATCCTAATCAAATATTCAATTATTATCTGTACATTTTGTTTAATACTCGTTACCCAAACTTGAATCAATTACTATAAATTTTGCACGTAATTTCCATTTGTTTCTTTACTCGGAATAATTAAATTACACGTTGAGCATTTTAATACTGCTTCTTTTTATAGCAAGCGTCTTGTAAATAATTTAACTCCCTTATTTTTAATGAAACGAATGAATTTTTATGCTTCACGGTTTTAATAACGCGTACCTTTTCTAATAAAATTCCTTATACACGGTGATTAAAATTATTTGATGTAATTAATTAATTTTCTACCCTGGTCTAAATATGAGTAATATATATATATATATATATATATATATATATATATATATTATACTACTATATATATATATATATAAATGGCGCGAGAAAAGACTATTATGGTCAATAAGGGCACTATTCAAATTCTCTACAATAAATAATAAGAGCATAAACTTTTTTTAAGAACGTCCTTGTATTTAAAAGTGCACCCTATATTAGCTAAATAGATGTATACTTACTTTACGCATATCATTCATTCATTTATCAAAGAAAAATTCTTTATAAGAAAGACCCTTTCACCATTGCTGAAATAAACTTGCATAAATTTATTAATATAAAAGTAGTGGTGTGTCACGTTGGCATCTGTTATTATGCTGAATAATCTCAATATTTGCTCGATAACGACGATGTCGTAACGTGTCTGCTATATGCAAAGAGAAACATTCGGTGCAATTAGAAATTAAGAGGATGGATTTTAGATATTCCAAATGACGTCGACTTTGCATTAATTTAAGCGCTCGACAAATTAAATCGTTTGTTATGAACTAAATGATTCTTTTAGGTACGAAGACTATTTTTGAACGTTCCATAAGTCATTTATCGCGCTTAGCTCCTAGAAGTCGGTCGTCATGGTAAACGCCCTAAACGACCAAGATATCGGACGATATATTGGTCGCCTAGGATGCCAGCGTTGACAACCGAGCCTCAGGGATTAACCGGATCGAACTATATTTGACAGTCGCGCAATTGGTCTTTTTAGACCTTAGATTTTATTATGGAATATACGTGTAAAAACCAATTTTCGACATGCATAGGTTAATAGATTATTTACTGACGAGTAAACAATCTAAAACCTTTACTGGCTGGTCCTGATATTAAAACGCTTAACTGAGTTTGTAAACTCCAGCTACTTAACTAATTATTTTTCTCTTCAATGTAATATCATAACTACGTGTAATAATATACAGGGTGGCATTAGTTATAGGCCATTAAATTGAGGAAGTGGTAAAGATTAAGTGTCTAAACAAAAAACCTATAAGGAATTTTACTGTCGGAGCGATTTTTAAACGACCGACCTGAGTCAACTTAAGTAAAAATTTTAAAACTGCTGTTTTGTTACACGTTTTTAAGAAATAACTTTCATAAACTAGTGTTATCCTGAATCACATCATGCATATAAAATCATTTCACAATAAGGGTTCAAAATGACCACCATATCTGCAAGTTCATGGTTGTTATATTTCTCGGGTTTTTGTATTTTCAAACTACAATCCACTAGGCTACTGCGCGACAAAGTATCTCCAATTACAATTAAATTGCGTTTAAATGCGCTATCTAAGCAGGTAGTGGAACACAAGTAACAAAATCAAACGGGTGCAACACATCAACAAATCACCTAACTCTGATTACCAACTATTTCAATGAAAAATTACAAGCAACTTAAAGAAGTTATCGAAAGCTGCGTAAACGCATAAACGCTGAATTGCAACAACTCAAGACTATGGGTTCTAAAACCTAATACAGTCGACCACATCAGTATCAAGGAATATCATTTTTCTTGTGATTACCATCTAAACATGCGAATGCTAGAAAAAAATTAAACTTATTTTAGTAGCAGCTAAAGTGTATCGAGTTATTTCGTTTGGCAGCTGAAATGTTATCTACTATACGAAATTATGTTTAGAGAATGTCATAATTTAATTAATCAGATGATGTTAATGTGTATTTGATTTGTGACCAAGCAGACATTGCAGTGGTTTTAAAACATTTTGGATACTTTTTTGTGTTTGTTTGTAGCGTAGCCATTTAATTTAGACCACAGGTCGATTTACAATTTTTGTTTGTTTCATCGGTCTCTACACCCCCTTTAAATTAATGACAAAACTAATACCACCCTGTATACATTGTAACAAAACTCTATTTGCACAAAGAACCGTTCTTTATTATCACACTGATTACAAAAGTCTTTTCAACAACTCGTACTACAATGAAATTCTTAATAACGCAACACTTTATTTCCAATCACTAACAGTAAATATTAGCTTCCAAGCACTGCGATAATCTCTTTCGTAATTAACTCATAACGATGCGCTATAATTAACTTATATTAATTTATATGTACACTACAATAATTTATATATCGATTACTTGAATAATTTATCTCACATAGGACAATTTGTATTAACAGTATGCACCACTAATTTATACCACGATTTTATAGTTCGAATTAAACCGTGATATTGTAATCCAAGCTATAAATTAGAACTAAACTACAAAATCACTTAACGTCTATTTATACCTTATTCAATCGCTTCAGTTATTTCAAAAACATATAAGGAATTATGCAAATAATATTCTAGAGGTTTACTATTGTATGGTTAATAAAGCACTTGTTACCTGTCGATCAAGTCCATCTGAAGATGTCGTGCCGCAGGCGTCTATCATTTATCTTTTGTGTACAAACGCCTCGCTTACATTTCAATGTATTATTCTGGTCAGAAGCATTGTCTCCTTACTAAAGCTGCTCTGTTCCATAATATTCTGTGGCCCCACGGCGGTAAGGATAGTGTAAACTATTTCTGCAGTTCCCATATGATAAAAGTAGCAATCAACACTCTTGATAGTTAACATCATACTACTTGGGTTATACCCGCAAACCGAGATCTGAACCTGTCTTTTTGAAACTATACCTCTAGCATATTTGGTACCACCCTCCAATCCAACACACCGAGCACACGACCGATTTTGTGTATGACCAACTTCTTATCCTCAAATTTGTTCACTTGGCCCTTGAGGTCCACTAACGCCTTCCACAGCTCGTAATAATTTAGTTTACCAGAAGTCTGTCACTCAGTCAGGAAGTAGTAAATGTCACAATGTATGTCTTCCAGCCATATGGTCTTTCCAACCTCTGGTTATTGTCTGCAAAGTTGATCCGATAATCAAATTAATTTTTAAATATCCGAAAAAGTCCTCGAGACATATCTAGACCTGTCGCTATGTAATGTGTAGTTGAGTATTCCGATGGCGCATCGAATAAATCATCTCGAATCTTTTCCGCTGTACACAGACATGAAACAATCATAGCTTGGTCCAAGCTTTCGTTCATCTTCACGAGCGTAACCGTTTGTCCGTCTCACTGCTTGGCGTTCTTCGGCTTTACCGGCGCTATCACTATTGCAGGTTGCCGACAGATTAACGTACACAAATACTGTTCTTTTTTGGAATCATACAAATCCAAAACACCATGTCGTTGGTCCCTTTTATAACTTCGTACGGACCCTCTATATGTCTTTGTAACTTTGGCGTCAGTCCAAGCCTCGGTCTGGAGTTGTATAGTCAGACGCAATCGCGTTCTTGAAAACCAGACTCCTGCAGTTTTCATCCAATCGCTTATAATTTGGATATTTATCATAACGTCCCCGTAGATGTCATGCATCTTACGCTTGGGATTTTCAACTGTGCATACGCTTCGGTTCATTTTGTAAAATAGTCCATAACCACCAAGATTCCCAGAGTCGGTTTCTGGAAATGGACTAGCAATATCGATTGGCACTCTCTGAAAGGGACTCGCCATGTTGTATTGCTTCATTGGAGCCTTCGGTTTCCCAATGGTACACACATCATCCTTGCAGCCTACCCAGTAAAATCATGTTCGGACCTTCTTCAGAATTTTCTTAATACCAGAATGTCCCCCCGATGACCCACTACGTCGATGTCATATAACCTCCGACTTGGCTTTTAGGAACTACCACCTGAAGCTTGCTCACGGATCGGTCTCCATTCTCTAAGGATCGCACCAAGATCTTATTTTCTACCTTCAACGAATTCCATTTTGTTCAGTACGATTTTAGGGACTAATATCGTCCCAAGCTGGAAGTTCTCCTCTAGATTTCTAATCCAGAATGACACCTAGGCCTTGCCAATAATTTCGCTGATGGGTGGTTCATTCTCAACACCAGCACACCCTGCCACGTGAGCGAACGAGGAACACCACCCAACCGTTGGTTTCTTTTTCAACGTCATATCAAAGTTATTGGCGTTTATGTTCCTTACAGGTATACCATTCGTCACTTGGGCTTTCCTTACTGGCACGCCTTTCCGAGAGATTCGTGACTATCAGTTCAATAGCGCGCACAAAGCCTTCCCAAAGAGCACCATCCAAGCGTTCCATAACCATACTTTCTGTCCTTCCAGGTAGGATAAGCTTCGACCCTCAGCTAACTCGCATAGACAGACATCTTTTTCATATTTACCTAAAATCCATCCTTCTTTATGATATCTATTCCCACGATAACTTTTTCGGTCATGTTTGCTATTACTACCTGACGTTCAAATGTTTTGCTCCCAACTCCAATTTTTTACATCTAGCATTTCGTGTTTAATTTCCTAACCAGCTACGGTTCGAAGACGCATCGTCGCAAATGATATTTTACTACGGTCGCGCATTACATTCGGACAAGCGATAGTCCTAGTGGCTCCGGTATCAACCAAGAACTTCAGTCTTGCCACCAAACCGTCCACATACGTAAATATCGTCTGCGTTGCGGA
Organism: Platerodrilus igneus; assembly: GCA_036346225.1. Taxonomy (NCBI): domain Eukaryota; kingdom Metazoa; phylum Arthropoda; class Insecta; order Coleoptera; family Lycidae; genus Platerodrilus; species Platerodrilus igneus. Next base: position 2,076 of record JARFIW010000266.1, on the reverse strand, counting down.
TGATGGGCTCCGGGACAGAATTCGTGCAGGTCGACGTTCGACTCCTCCTGTCGAACCTTTTTAGTTTTTCGGCTTTTCTGTGCTATTTACATTTGGACTGTATATGCCCAAACTCGCCACAATTTCAGCATCTGGATCCCTTCCTATTTGGTTGGTGATCACGAAATACCCGTCGAATCACCTACTCTGTTTTCTTGACCCTGCTCCTCTGAAGAGTATCTTACCTTGCCACTACCACGATGCGCAACTTGCTTGACAGCTAATTCCAAAGCATGCGCTAGCGCACCATCCAGGGTCCTTGGTCGAGCCAGCCGTAGTGCTTTCTGGATATTTTCGCCGCGCGCTCCGTCAGCAAAGCTGTTGTAGGAAGCTGCTTCAGGCTCTTGTAAATTTTTGTTGACTTTTTGATAACGGTTCTTTAGATGAGCGTGGTATACTTGTTGCGGCGTCGCCGTGGATCAATGTAGTAAGCGTAAGACTACGGATCCCAAGGTCCTGGGTTCAAATCCCGACACGGCCGACTGCTTGAAAAATGGCAGGTGAGCATTTTTCACAAATATTACGCCCTCGTTCGGATGAGAGGTTAAATGGAGGTCCCGTGTGTGAGTGTTGTCACGCACGTTAAAGATCCCTACCTTGCCTGGAACGGCAAGGGTTCGGCAAAATTCTAAATTTTCAGGCAACAAAAAACTCGCCTCCTGGCCAATGTAGTATCTTCTGGTGGAGCATTGGAAATGTAAATGAACGGTATACTTGTTGCAGATGAGAATCTCTTTACCTCAATTCCAGCCTTGACGTTAAGGACTCGTGGCTTCTTTGGTCATTGTCTGATTTGGTTTGCAGAATGTTCAATGCCTCACCTACGCGGTTGCTCTTTCACCATCGTTTCAGCCGTCAGCTTTAACGACAGCCTCGTAATGTCTGCCAAGGAAGCTTTCTATCAAAAGTGAGTGCTATTGCGCTAACCATGACATCGGTTTGCCTTCAACGCCACCCTTAAATTCTTAGATGTGCTTTTGTATCATTGGAATTGAGTGCTCCGGTGCTTGTACTGTTAGAGAATTAATTCCTTCTTTCATCCTCAGGATCTCTTCCACTTTACGCGAGTTTTCTAACAATTTTTCTAGAAACTCTGTTTCAAGTTTTTATAAATCGCAGGAAAATTTGGTTTCTAGGTTTCCCAGGAATTTTATAGTTTCCTGTATAAACTCCTCTCTCAGTTGACTGTAATTTTCAATTGATTTTTGTTCAACCGATTTTGCATTCTGGGCTAATTAAGCTGAAAAATTTTTTGTAAATTCACTACAGTTTCGTTCAGTTTTTCTACGAGGCGTACACCATTTCCTCTAATTTTTTTGTAGACCTAGTTTTAGTTTCTTCTAATTTCCCTGCAAGCTCGTAGAATTTTTGTCTTGTTTCTCTGTAATTTTCCTGTAAAACTCGTATTACTATTTTCTAATCTTGCTGTAAAGCTTGCAGCGTTTCGGACCAGTTTCTCAACATTTTTCTGTGGCAGCGGCTTCTGTAAGACTTGCGGCGATTCCCTGTAATTTCTCTCCAAAACTTTTCTGTAGTTTTAAGGAATTGTCCTCCGTGCAGGACTTGAAGTTCTTCAACAAGGAAAATAGAATTCTGAAGTTTTTAACTACAATCCCACTGCTGACAATGTAACAAAAACTCTATTTAAACAAACGACAGTTCTTTATTATCAAACTGATAACACACGCATTTTCAACAACTCGTAGTGTGGTGAAATTACTAAAAGCACTGACAATTTATTTCCACCTAATCGCTAACAGTACAAATATTAGTTTCCAAACACTACAATGCTATCCTTCTATAATTAACTTACATCAATTTACCCGATCACTACAATAATTTATGTCGATCACTTCAATAATTAATCTCGCATAGGGCAATTTATATTAACAGTATGTACCACTAATTTATATCACTTTATAGCTCGAATAGAAACGCAATATTCTAATTCAAGCTTTAAATTAGAACCGAGCTTCTAAACCCCTTAATGATTATTCATACTCTATTCAATAGCTCTAGTTATTTCAAAAACATATT